>CM055123.1:272149936-272749936 GCA_029206835.1 Rana muscosa | reverse complement strand
TATAGCCACTGGAAGTAATTGCATGCAAAAAATTGGTTGTACTGAAGTCAATCAATGGATCAACTTCAGTACAACGAGCCTGCCCATAGATGGATGGATAGCACAGCACAGAGAACAGAGAGAGCTGAAGCTCAGAGCGGAGCAAGGAGGAGGGGTGTTAGCCCTATGCAGGGCCGCCATCAGGAATTTTGGGGCCCCTTACACAGCTTCAGGTATGGGCCCCCTGGAGCAGAGGAGAACCGGGGGGGGCCTCTGGGCCCCTTACAAATTTATAAAATAAAACAAAGGGGGGTTGCCATCCGAGGCCCTGGGGACCTGCGGGCCTCTGAGGACCTCTGGGCCCCTTACAAAAATAAATAAAAAAAATAACATAAATACATTTAAAAAATAAAAATAAAAAAATTAATAAAAATATTAATTATAAAAAAAAAAAAAAATTATAAAAAAAAAAAGGGGGGTTGACATTCGGGGCCCTGGGGAACTCTGGGCCCCTGGGGACCACTGGGCCCCTTACAAAAAAAAGTGGGGGCCATCCGGGCCCCTTACAGGTGTACTGCCTGTACCCCCCTGATGGCGGCCCTGGCCCTATGAGGTCTCTGAAAACAGGTCCATCTGCTATAATAATGTGGTGCACGCCACTTCTGACAGTTTTACTGCCCCATTATAATGGCGCAAGAAGCTTAGTTAATTCCTCAGAATGTCTCTGCAACTCACTTTCGTGAATAAAAAAAAAAACTAAACAGTGAAGTTAGCCCAATTTTTTTGCATAATGTAACAGATGATGTTACGCCGAGTAAATAGATACCTAACATGTCATGCTTTCAAATTGCGCTCGCTCTTGGAATGGCGACAAACTACAGTATCTAAAAGTCTCCATAGGCGACGCTTTAAAAAAATGTAATGCGCAAGCTCACGGGATGGTGGCGCTTTAAAACATTCTTTATTATTATTATTATTATTTATTAAAAAAAAAAAATATTTTTTTTTTACATTATCACCCTGGGACTACACACATTGTGACGTTCTCTAAGTTTGGCTGGAGTTATTACTCCCTTTCTGAACTTTTGATGAGCTTAGTCCCAGGATTCAAGCTACTAACACTCTAGCCCATACATTGTCAAGTACTGACCATCTATTTCCCCCTGTGACCATTGGGTGTGCCATTATGGCTTGGGCCTGATACTGTCGGTGTGTGGATGTGACTGCTTGGACTGGCTAGAATGGGGAGAGAAGGCTTGTACCACCATATTGGACAGTTTCCCTTTGAAGAAGCCCGAATCAAGGGCGAAACATGTCGGGAACATATTCCATCAGACTGTCCTTGTAAACTGTATTGTCTGTACTACCACTCTCCATTTATATTTTTTATTTTGTTGTTCAAAATAAAAATATTTTAATTATAATTTACTTGATATATTTCATTCTTGCACCTCCAAAAATCCAATTTTTTCCTGTTCTTGTCCATTTATCTTTGGGGATTTGGTGCTATTTACACTAGTTGGTTATCCACAACCACAAAAAACGAACCAAGTCATTATGACAGTACTCTGGCTCATAGGCACCACATCCCAATCTATGGCCTATAAACAGCCTCAGCCATCTTTCCTACTTTGAACCATGGTTTAAGCCAAATAAATTGCTTCGTATTCAAGCTTTTTTTTTTTTTTTTTTTTCACACAAAGCCACTTGAATGTGAAAATTAATTTGCATCATATTTCTGCCCAAGCTGTTCTCTGTTCTGTTTGTTACAAGCGTGCCTTTAAAAATACATTGCATAAGGTCATAATAATTGGCTGATATCATAATCTATTCATCCTCTGACTTTCTTGGATATAATGATACTGCTATGATGCATTTATTAGGCACTAGGAAAGGAGTTTTAAAGATTTCACACTCCTTGATTAGATGTGCAATAGACTGAAATAATTGCTCATTTCCCAGACCCCTTGCTGTAGAACTCTCTGTGACCAGGGGGAAGTGACAAACGGCTATCAATGAGTCTAGATCTATCCAAACATATCAAAAGGAATTCAGTATCTAACAAATATAATATGCTTCTCAAGAATACACTTGTATTTTTTGTGCCTTTTTTGCCTTGCAATCCCCTGGAGATGAGGTCATAATATTAGAGACCTAGTGTACATTTTTTTTTCTTTCATTATGCTGTATCTTTGTTGTAAACAGTTTAATAACATGCAGTATTTATAGCCATTGTGTATAAATCTGGAAACAATGGTTTAATAAGACCATCCATTCAGGAATAAATACTGCATTTCAAGAAGTTATACTGGCAGCTGACTATCTGTATATTTTCTTTTATGCCTTTTATTTCCATAAGTGTCCCTCGTGTCACATAGATGCTTTATTCTAAAGTCTAGGACTCACATTTCCTAGCATTTTAGGGAATTTCAACTCTGCCTCAGTAATCATACTGACCTATGAATGAGCTACGAGAATTCCAAAATACCTTCTCCGCATATGGATTAGTGTCATCCAGACCTACTGTAATTAGTGCAATCACTGCATTTGTTCCTGTTTTAACTCCTTAGCGCCGACCGTACGCGTATATGCGGATCCGGCTTTCTGGGGTTTTACCGGGGCGATGCATGCAGCTGCAGGCATCACCCCAGTACCGTTTTTTAGAACGGGCGGTCGGCTGTTTAACCACTTCCCTACCCGCCCATAGTAATATGACGTCCACAGATGGGATCTCTAGGGTGACCACGTGTCCCGGATTGCCCGGGACAGTCCCGCATTTTGCAGGTCTGTCCCGGGTACATTAATTCCAGGACAATACAGTGTCCCGGAATGAAACTGACACAGCCACTCCCGGGCCAATCTGATGGCCCCAAAAAAGGGCGCCACATCACCGCTTTACTCACTGACAGTACTTGTCCTGGCCGGGAATGCCTGGATGAGCACAATCCGCGCCCCCTGCTTGTGATTGGAGAAATCATAAATCCGGACTATTGTGTCTAATCACTGTGCTTTGATTCGTTACAGCACAAGCTGATTTTTGGGAAGGGCGGGTGTCCCTGAATGGTAGTTTGGAAATGTGGTCAGCCTCATAGGTGTGCGCAGCCTATGGCATTAGGGTGTGCACCTCCAAAGGTCATATACAGTCTATATAAATATATATTCTATATATGGCAGTGGATCAGTGGACGGTGTCAGTAGTTAATTTATTCAATTTTTTTATTATAACTTTTTTACAATTTGATCTCCCATCCTTGGTGGGCGTCATATGACGTCCTGGGTTTTGTTGGGGGATATCTGAATGATGCTTGCAGCTAGAGGCATCATTCAGATATCCTTGTCTTCTGCCAGCAATTCTGCGCACCATAAGAACGATCATAGCGGCGGTTCCATCGCTTGATCGTTCTTATAGGCGGCGGGAGGGGACACCCCCCCTCCCGCCGCCATCCGGTGCATCTCCGGGCTCTCCCGTGCCAGCGGGAACCCGGAGAATGAATCATCTGGCACCGGAGGTGAACCATAGAGATGACTGGTGACCAGATGGTCACCAGTCATCTCTATGACCGTCAGAGGCCCGGGCGCGATGTGATGACGTCACGCCCGGGTCCTCAGAAGTCAACAAAGCCGCCATTGAGGCTAGTAAGCATGAGATCGGTGAATTTTTTTTCCCGATCTCATGCTTTCCAGCCTGGAGGAGAGATGTGGGGTCTTCTTGACCCCGCATCTCTCCATAAAGAGGACCTGTCACACACATTCCTATTACAAGGGATGTTTACATTCATTATAATAGGAATAAAAGTGATCAAAAAAAAAAAAATGTAAAAAGTGTAAAAAAAAAAAAAAAAAAAATTAAGTAAAAATAAAAAAAAAATAATAATAAAAAATAAAAATGTAAAACGCCCCTGTCCCCGGTAGCTTGCGATCAGAAGCGAACGCACACGTAAGTCCCGCCCACATATGTAAACGCCGTTCAAACCACATATGTGAGGTATCACCGCGTGCTTTAGAGCGTGTGCAACAATTCTAGCACTAGACCTCCTCTGTAACTCTAAACTGGTAACCTGTAAAAATTTTCAAAGCGTCGCCTATGGAGATTTTTAAGTACCGAAGTTTGGCGCCATTCCATGAGTGTGCGCAATTTTAAAGCGTGACATGTTAGGTATCTATTTACTCGGCGTAACATCATCTTTCATATTTTCCAAAAAAATTGGGCTAACTTTACTGTTTTGTTATTTTTTAATTCGTGAAACCATTTTTTTTTCCCAAAAAAAGGCGTTTGAAAAATTATTACGCAAATACCGTGCAAGAAAAAAAGTTGCAATGACCGTCATTTTATTCCCTAGGGTGTCTGCTAAAAAAACATATATAATGTTTGGGGGTTCTGAGTAATTTTCTAGCAAAAGAATGATGATTTGTACATGTAGGAGAGAAGTGCCAGAATAGGCCTAGTATTGAGGTGGTAAAAAAAGCCTGGTGTTGAAAGGGTTAAGGATAACAACCGATGCATCTAAAAGCCGCTTGGTTGTTGTCCCAAATGAATGGGAGGGGACATCAAGGGGGGGGGGGACACAGTGTGTATGCAAGACAGCTTGAACGGAATTCCGTTGGAAAATTCCATCAGATTTTAGCCCATTGTAAATTCCGATCGTGTGTACAGGGCTTTAGTGGTTATTAAATACCCCCAAAAAAGCTTTATCTGTCTAAAAAAAATAAAAAATAAAAGTTCTTGTAATTGTCAGTCAAACTATCACAGCCCTAAAAACTGAAAAGGGCAATGAAAGGGTACATATGGGCTGGTACTCTCGGGGTTTATAAACTTACCAGATTTGTTCTCAGATTCGGTTTTCAGAACTGTATGATAAAAGAGGAAGTAAACTTCCTCTGCAAACTTGTACTAATAGGTAAACCTATAATAAGGCTTATCTATAGGTATTGAAAATATCTCCTAAACCTGTACAGTTTAGGAGATATTTCCAGTGCATGCAGCCTGTGACATCACTGGCGCATGCGCTCTGAAGAAACAGCCCATGGATGACGTTCCTTCCCATCCCGTGCCTAAACGGTGGCTCCTGCGCGAATGCGCGGGAGTGACGTCATCGCGGCTCCGGCCAATCACAGTGCCGGAGCCCGCAAACCCGGAAGAAGCTCCAGGAAAGATGTCAGCCGTGACAGCGGTGTGCGGGGACCGCTTTGTTTTAAGGTAAGTATTTTGTTTTAAGGTTTTAACCACTTAAGGACCGCCTCACGCCGATATACGTTGGCAGAATGTCACGGCTGGGCACATCAACGTACAGGTACGTTGCCCTTTAAGAGCCCAGCCGCGGGTCGCGCGCGTCCCTGTCATCGGAACAGACGATCAGTGACGTGTAACGTGTAGCCACGCCCCCCTTCAGTAAGAATCACTTCCTAGGGTACACTTAACCCCTACAGCGCCACCTAGTGGTTAACATCTTCACTGGCAGTGTAATTTTTACAGTAATCAGTGCATTTTTATAGCACTGATCGCTGTGAAAATGACAATGGTCCGAAAAATGTGTCAAAAGTGTCCGATGTGTCCGCCATAATGTCGCAGTCACAAAAAAAATCACTGATCGGCGTCATTAATAGTAAAAAAAAAAAAAAATTAATAAAAATGCCATAAAACGACCCCCTATTTTGTAAACGCTATAACTTTTGCGCAAACCAACCAATAAACGCCGATTGCGTTTTTTTTACCAAAAATATGTAGAAGAATACGTATCGGCCTAAACTGAGGAAAAAAACATTTTTATATATATTTTTGGGGGATATTTATTATAGCAAAAATTAAAAAATATTGCATTTTTTTTTTCAAAATTGTCGCTCTATTTTTGTTTATAGCGCAAAAATTTTGTTTGGGAGCCACGTCGCACGACCGCGCAATTGTCAGTTAAAGCGACGCAGTGCCGAATCGCAAAAAGGGGCCTGGTCCTTTAGCTGCATATTGGTCCGGAACTTAAGTGGTTAAGGTAAGTATTTTAAGGTAAGTATTTTATAATGAGCTAGTATGCGATGCATACTAGCTCATTATGCCTGTTTCTTGCAGGGTTTTTTTTTTTGGGGGGGGGGTCAGAGGTTTACAACCTCTTTAAATCAAAGTAAATTACCAACTCCATTCACCGGCATTGTATGTACGTCACCTGCAATTCCGTTGCTAAGCGGTGAAATTCCAGTTGAGCCCGGAGATTACCCTTGTGTCAATTACCGCAGAAAACTTCCGCAGGATCTGAAGACATTCAGGCAAAATCATGTTTAATTACAGGAACATTTCAGTAATGTTAAATGATAAGATACATGATATCAAGAAGGAAGGGCAGAGAATTACTTGATCATCGGACACACTGTAGCGACGTAAATTAAGATTCACATTCAATTACAGGAATAATTGGTGTCAGATTACTTAAGGTGCAATATGCATTCTATGCAATTAGTGATGTGCTGAGCAATGTGTGCTGGACATACACGCCGATGCGGGGATGCTGTCAGGAGAACCAGACTTATGGCGCGTACACACGATCGATTTTTTCGACGGTGAAAACACAGTCGAGAAAATCGACGTGAAAAACGACGGCCGTTTTAAATGACATTTTTTTTTGGTTGAAAAAAACGACCGTGTGTGGGCTCCCCGGCAGTGTTTCCCTATGGGAAAACTGCAGCGGAAAAAAACAATGGGAATCACGACGAGAAAAATTAGAGCATGTTCTAATTTTTCTCGTCGTGATTAATGCCGTTTTCCCGTCGAGAAAAATGACAAAAAGCCCACAGACGATCGTTTTTCTCGTCCAAAGGGAAAAATGTAATTTTTCTCGACGGGAAAAACGGTCGTGTGTACGCGGCATTACAATTCACAATCACAGGGAAACAACTGGAAAAGTCTGTTGCATGCAACTTTCACACAGTTGCGATACTTGACATTCAAAACATCATATTTTATTAATGAAGAAGTCAGTTCATTTCAGGCCTGCTCGCTGACAGATACACAACCTGTACGGAGCGGCAGCAGCCATTCAGCCTTGCTTCTCATTTTCTGTACAAGTTGGGGAAATTAAAGTAGACCTAGCATCAGATATACACTATATTACCAAAAGTATTGGGACACCTGCCTTTACACATACATGAACTTTAACCACTTGTCTACCGCCCACCGTCAAATGACGCCCACTGTCTCTCGTTCTGACAGGACGTCATATGACTTCCTGCCTTTAAAAGCAGCTAAGGGGCGCGCCCGCCGCGTCGTTGGGGACCCGATACGCGTGCCCGGTGGCCGCAATGGCCGCCGGGCACCCGCAATTGCCCAGTAACCGAGCAGGACCATGGATCTGTGAGTGTGTAAACACAGAGATCCACGTCCTGTCAGGGAGAGGAGACCGATGGTGTGTCCCTTGTACATAGGGACAACCATCGGTCACCTCCCCCAGTCAGTCCCCTCCCCTCACAGTTAGAACACATCTGGGAAACACATTTAACCCCTTCCTTGCCCCCTAGTGTTAACCCCTTCCCTGACAGTCACATGTATACAGTAATCAATGCATTTTTATAGCAGGGATCGCTGTATAAATGTGAATGGTCCCAAAAATGTGTCAATGGTGTCCGATCTGTCTGCCGCAATATCGCAGTCACAATAAAAATCGCAGATCGCCGCCATTACTAGTAAAAAAATGCTATAAATCTATCCCCTATTTTGTAGACGCTATAACTTTTGCGCAAACCAATCAATATACGCTTATTGCGATTTTTTTGTTACCAAAAATATGTAGAAGAATACGTATCGGCCTAAACTGAGGAACATTAATTTTTTTTTTTTTTAAATGGATATTTATTATAGCAAAAAGTAAAAAATATTGTGTTTTTTTTTTCAAACTGGACGCTCTTCTTTTGTTTATAGCGCAAAAAATAAAAACCACAGAGGTGATCAAATACCACCAAAGGAAAGCTCTATTTGTGGGAAAAAAAGGACGCACATTTCGTTTGGGAGCCATGTCGCACGACCACGCAATTGTCATTCAAAGTGTGACAGCGCTGAAAGCTGAAAACTGGCTTGGGCAGGAAGGGGGTTTTCGTACCCGGTAGGCAGGTGGTTAATGGCATCCCAGTCTCAAGCCCTGTACACACAAGCGGGAATCCCGTCGTAAAAAAAAACGTGATTCCTGTCAAGCTTGCCTTGCTCGACGAGTGTATACACACACCCATTCAAAAGAACCGCCGTTCTTTTGAATGGCAAGAACGCGGTGACGTCATCGACTACGACGAGCCGACGCTCGTCACATTCAATGCCATCGCCGCCATCTTGCTACACCCTACACTACCCTTGTATGCTACCATGCACACGTCAAAGTGTTTTCGAGCATGGGCGGGTTTACCTCGGACAGGTAAGCATACAGACAACCGGTTTTCTTGGCAGGAAAACTCTGCCGAGAATCCCCACGAGAAAAATAGAGAGCAGGTTCTCTATTTTTCTCGTCGAGATTCCTGGCAGTTTTTCTGTCGAGAAACCATACACACAAACGGTTTTGTCCGGCAAAAAGCTCTCCCAGCAGTTTTCTTGCCGAGAAAACCGGCCGTGTGTACGAGGCTTTAGGGTTCAATATTGAGTTGGCCCTCACTTTGCAGCTATCACAGCTTCAACTCTTCTGGGAAGGCCATCCACAAGGTTTAGGAGTGTGTCTATGGGAATGTTTGACCATTCTTCCAGAAGGGCATTTGTGAGGTCAGGCACTGATGTTGGACGAGAAGGCCTGGCTCGCAGTCTCTGCTCTAATTCATCCCAAAAGTGTTCTATCGGGTTGAGGTCAGGACTCTGTTCAGGCCAGTCAAGTTCCTCCACCCCAAACTTGCTCATCCATGTCTTTATGGACCTTGCTTTGTGCACTGGTGGGCAGTCATGTTGGAACAGGAAGGGGCCATCCCCAAACTGTTCCCACAAAGTTAGGAGCACGAAATTGTCCAAAATGTCTTGGTATGCTGACGTCTTAAGAGTTCCCTTCATTGGAACTAAGGGGCCAAGTCCAACCCCTGAAAAACAACCCCCCACCATAACCCCCCTCCAACTAAATGATTTGGACCAGTGAACAAAGCAAGGTCCATAAAGACATGGATAAGCGAGTTTGGGGTGGTGGAACTTGACTGGCCTGTACAGAGCCCTGACCTTAACCCGATAAAACACCTTTGGGACGAATTAGAGCAGAGACTGCGAGCCAGGCCTTCTCGTCCATATCAGTGCCTGACCTCACAAATGCACTTCTGGAAGAATGGTCAAACATTCCCATAGACACACTCCTAAACCTTGTGGACAGCCTTCCCAGAAAAGTTGAAGCTGTTATAGCAGCAAAGGGTGGGCCAACTCAATATTGAACCCTACGGACTAAGACTGGGATGCCATTAAAGGTCATGTGCGTGTAAAGGCAGGTGTCCCAATACTTTTGGTAATATAGTGTAAATATATATATATCCATCCAATTGTCAATCGGTGCTACCATTACCAAATCCAAACATCTAAACACAAAACAAGAAGGAAATAAAATAAAAATAAAATAATTTGATCATTTGTGAATAGATTGCTGGCTGAACACTATATAGTGATATCACAACACCTTATGTAAATACAAAAATCAATTAGTGCAGCACAACTTTATAATTAGTGCACAAGCATATAACAGTGTAAGGCTCCATGCACAATGGCTTAAAAAATGCAGCTTCTCCAGGAATTTTGTTTTTTGCCTGTAGAAGCAGCTCAATGTTATCCTATGTGTCTATGGACATTAGGACGATTAGAGCAGCCTTTTTCAACCAGGGTACCGAGGCATCCTGGGGTGTCTTCAGGTTTCTTCAGGGGTGCATCGGACAAAATTCCTGAAAATTGGTCCAAAATTGTATACAAGCCAGCGGGTGGATGAAACCTGCCTTTTAGCCACAAAGCCACAGGTTTTCATTGTAAACCATTACAACCTTTTAGCTGCCAACCTCATAAAGACCAATGACATCATCAGTTGGTAAGGAGGATGTCAGTTGCCTGCAAATCATCCTTGTTTGACCCTCTCTTGTCTCTCTCCATCAGCTTTGGGGTCTCATTAGCTAAGTGATGGAGAAAAACGAAGGGAGAAGAGAAACATTGGAATACTAGTCAGTACCAGTTTGCAAGGTTTCGAGAATAAATCACCTTTAAAGGGACACTAAAGGTACAGGTTTTTTCACCTTAATGCATCCTATGCATTAAGGTGAAAAAACATCCGACAATACCGGCCCCCCCAGCCCCCGTTTTACTTACCTGAGCCCTGGTAAGTGCTGCGCTCGCCCCCGATATCCTCTTCGCCGCTCAGCCTTGCCGTTGATTGGCTACAGTGGATGGATTGAAAGCAGTGCAGCCATTGGCTCGTTCTGCTGTCAATCACATCCAATGACGCGGCGCATCGGGGGGGCGGGCCGAGTGATACATTGAGCTGCTATGGCCGCCGGCTGTATCACGGGAGCGCGCCCGCAAGAACTCAACACCATGCGACCTCGCTCGCATGTAGGTGAGGAGTTCTTGCGGGTAGGAGCCGAGACAACCACCGAGGAACCCCAGAAGACCAGGTTCAGGGCCACTCTGTGCAAAACGAGCTGCACAGTGGAGGTAAGTATAACCTGTTTGTTATTTAAAAAATTAGTGATCCTTTAACTTCGTGTTTCCTACATGTATTGATTTTGCTGCATTATGTAAAACTATCAGAATAGTTTTCACATTTTAGAATAGGGCGATCCATAATTTTGGAGGGTGCTTCAAGATTGTCAATAATTTCAGAGGGTGCCTCAAGATTGTCCATATTTTCGAAGGGTGCCTCAAGATTGCCCATATTTTCGGAAGGTGCCTCAAGATTGCCCATATTTTCGAAGGGTGCCTCAAGATTGCCCATATTTTTGGAAGGTGCCTCAAGATTACCCATATTTTCGAAGGGTGCCTCAAGATTGCCCATATTTTCGAAGGGTGCCTCAAGATTGCCCATATTTTCGGAAGGTGCCTCAAGATTTCCCATATTTTCGAAGGGTGCCTCAAGATTGCCCATATTTTCGGAAGGTGCCTCAAGATTACCCATATTTTCGAAGGGTGCCTCAAGATTGCCCATATTTTTGGAAGGTGCCTCAAGATTGCCCATATTTTCGAAGGGTGCCTCAAGATTGCCCATATTTTGGGAGGGTGCCTCCGAAAGGTTGAGGAACACTGGATTAGAGGCATATTGTGAGCTGAACGTTTAGAGACAAGAGAAAAACCCTTCTGGTTCCATTTCTGATTGAAGCTTTCTGACAGAAAAAAAGCAAAACTCTCCCAAACTCGTCTAAACTTTATACAAAAAACGCTCTATATAAGTGTTTTTTTTTCTGCCAAGGGAACTGGCATTATTTTAAGCCCAGTGTGCATGGAGCCTAATCAGGGCCGATCCTAGGGTCACAGACGCTTAGGTTCAGAAATATTTCTGGCACCCCCACATGGTCATCTTACAAACTCCTCCCCTTTACACATGTTTCTATGGCAATGACTCAAACACAGAGATTCCCCCCCTAAAAAGTCTTTGTTACCCTGGGATCCTCCCATGATCTTTTAACAATAAAGAAAACACAGGAAGAGCGTACACTAATGAGACCTGGAGGGGAGTTTCTCTGATGCACACAGAGGGGGCTTCTGTTAGAGAGTCTGTTAGAAAGAGCCCCCAGACATAGTACAGGAGAAGGTCAGAGACTGCAGACATGATACAGGAGAAGGTCAGAGACTGCAGACATGATACAGGAGATGGTTAGAGACTGCAGACATGATACAGGAGAAGGTCAGAGACTGCAGACATGATACAGGAGATGGTCAGAGACTGCAGACATGATACAAGAGACGGTCAGAGACTGCAGACGTAGTACAGGAGACGGTCAAAGACTGCAGAAATGATACAAGAGATGGTCAGAGACTGCAGACATAGTACAGGAGACATTCAGAAACCGGAGACATGATACAAGAGACGTCAGAGACTGCAGACATAGCACAGGAGATGGTCAGAGACTGCAGACATAGCACAGGAGATGGTCAGAGACTGCAGACATAGTACCGGAGACGGTCAGAGACTGCAGACGTAGTACAGGAGATGGTCAGAGACTGCAGACATGTTACAAGAGACGTTCAGAGACTGCAGACATGGTACAGGAGACGGTCAGAAACTGGAGACATGATACAAGAGACGGTCAGAGACTGCAGGCATAGCACAGGAGATGGTCAGAGACTGCAGACATAGTACAGGAGATGGTCAGAGAGTTTAGACATATTACAGGAGACGGTCAGAGAGTGCAGACATATTACAGGAGACAGTCAGAGAGTGCAGACATATTACAGGAGACAGTCAGAGAGTGCAGACATATTACAGGAGGCGGTCAGAGAGTGCAGACATATTACAGGAGACAGTCAGAGAGTGCAGACATATTACAGGAGACAGTCAGAGAGTGCAGACATATTACAGGAGGCGGTCAGAGAGTGCAGACATATTACAGGAGACAGTCAGAGAGTGCAGACATATTACAGGACAGTCAGAGAGTGCAGACATATTACAGGAGGCGGTCAGAGAGTGCAGACATATTACAAGAGACAGTCAGAGAGTGCAAGCATATTACAGGAGACGGTCAGAGAGTGCAGACATATTACAGGAGACGGTCAGAAAGTGCAGACATATTACAGGAGACGGTCAGAGATTGCAGACATATTACAGGAGGCGGTCAGAGTGCAGACATATTACAGAAGACGGTCGGAGAGTGCAGACATATTACAGGAAACTGGTGGTCAGAGACTGCAGACATAGCTCAGGAGATGGTCAGAGACTGCAGACATAGCACAGGAGATGGTCAGAGACTGCAGACATAGCACAGGAGATGGTCAGAGACTGCAGATATAATACAGGAGATGGTCAGAGACTGCAGATATAATACAGGAGATGGTCAGAGACTGCAGACATCGGCCCTCTCACCTGACCCAGCGATACAGCAACAACTGTTCCTCTGATCAGGAGCTTACTCTGAATTGCCCATGGTGACTCCACTGGGTAGAGTCCAGATCTGTATTCTGGCAATGAATCCATTCCTTTCTCTGCCAGGGATGCAGCCAGGCTGTGTTGCTTTCCCTCTGGTGGCACAGGGCAGCAGGGTTCTCTCTCTGATGGTGTTCTCTCAGCACTGTCCTCTCCCTCTGGAGTCCAGGGTGCACTTCCCTGAAAGCTTTCCCGGGCTCCTGGCTCTCTCTCTCTCTCTCTCCCATTCAGCTGGGCATGCTGTGTGGGTTGCAGTTTCCATGTTACAGTGGAGTTGCCAGTCCTCAGGACTATATGTCCCACAATCCTCTTCTCTGCCCCTTTTTTTATTCAATTTCTTTCCTGGCCGATATGAAGGCGGGGAAAGAAACATAGTGGACAGCTGTGCTGGCAAGCGCTGCTCACTAGTACAGCAGCGCGAGGAGAGGGAGGGGAGAAAGAAGAGCCTGCGGCTGCAGTGGCGTCACTAGGGTTGGTGTCACCCCATCTCCACCAACTATAGTCGCCTCTCAGTACAGACCCTCCTCCCCTAAATATAGACCCCCCTCCGTCAGTGCAGACTCCCCACTAAGTATAAACCCCTCCCTCAGTACAGACCCTACAGACCCCCCTGCATTAGTACAGACCCCCCTCAGGACAAACCATCGCCCCTCCATTAGTACAGACCCCTCAGGACAAACCACCCCCCTCCATTAGTACAGACCCCCCTTAGGACAAACCACCCCCTCCATTAGTACAGACCCCCCTCAGGACAAACCATCCCCCCTCCATTAGTACAGACCCCCCAGGACCAACCACCCACCTCCATTAGCACAGACTCCCCTCAGGACAAACCAACCCCTCCATTAGTACAGACCCCCCAGGACAAACCTCCCCCCTCCAATAGTACAGAGCCCCTCAGGACAAACCATCCCCCATTAGTACAGACCCCCAGGACAAACCACCCCCCTCCATTAGTACAGACCCCCCTCAGGACAAACCACCCCCCCCTCCATTAGTACAGACCCCCCGACAAACCACCCCCCTCCATTAGTACAGACCCCCCAGGACAAACACCCCCCTCCATTAGTACAGACCCCCCCCTCTATTAGTACAGACCCCCCATCATTAGTACAGACCCCCACAAACCACCCCCCATTTGTACAGACCCCCCACAAACCTCCCCCCTCCATTAGTACAGACCACCCCCACAAACCACCCCCGCTCCATTAGTACAGACCTCCCCAAAACCACCCCCCCATTAGTACAGACCCCCCCACAAACCACCCCCCTCCATTAGTACAGACCCTTCCACAAACTATCCCCCCTCCATTAGTACAGACCACCCCCCACAAACCACCCCCTATAAACCACCCCCCATTAGTACAGAACCCCCCACAAACCACCCGCCCATTAGTACAGACCCCCCACAAACCACCCCCCCTTCATTAGTACAGACCACCCCCACAAACCACCCCCACTGAACAGAGAAAGCCGCTCCGATCTCCTCTGACAGGAGGATGGAGGGGGGATGGACTTGGGCAGGAAACACAGTGGCGGTGGTGACCGGCCGAGAAAGCGCCTCTGGACATCGACATGGAGAGGAGGAGGAGGAAGGAGGGGAGCACTCTGGCGCTTGAGCGCCCCCACCTCTGTGGCGCCCGGGTGAACTGCACCCCGTGCACCCCGTCTAGGATCGGCCCTAAGTCTAATTGTCCTTTTACTCCTTAATTTAATCTGAATTATGATATTTCCAGTCTTTATGTTCAAACTCAAAAATCAAAACAAAAATAAAATAAAATAAAGTCCAGTGCTCCCCATAAAACACCAGTGATCTTCTATTTCTCATTTTCCTTTCCTTTGTATGCAGTGATCCCTGCACCACCACACACACCAGGCGAAAAACCTGCTCACCTTAAAGGGGTTGTAAAGCTTAATTTTTTATTTTCTAAATAGGTTCCTTCAAGCTAGTGCATTGTTGGTTCAGTTACCTTTTCCTTCGATTTCCCTTCTAAATGTGTTTTTTTCTTTGTCTGAATTTCTCACTTCCTGTTCCTCCTCAGTAAGCTTGCCCCATCATCTGCTCGGATGATGGGGGCAAGCTTACTGAGGAGGAACAGGAAGTGAGAAATTCAGACAAAGAAAAAAAACATTTAGAAGGGAAATCGAAGGAAAAGGTAAGTGAACCAACAATGCACTAGCTTTAAGGAACCTATTTAGAAAATAAAAAACGAACCTTTACAACCCCTTTAAGCAAATAACAGTACGCTCATCTCTATTAATCACTCGGACCGGTTCAAATGATCAGCCTCCTCCACTCAAAATTATCATCAGCCAGTTCACCAATCTCTGTAGCAGCAGGGGTGATGTGACGTCACAGGCTTGGCTCCTCCCTCCCAGACGCGTAGCTCCCTCTGGTTGGGCTTCTTCAGTAGTTTTTAAAATAAAGTTTATTTATGTCCCAAATGTAAATCCAGTGCCAATCACCACGTCCAGCGAGGTAATCCATGTCAATGACGATGACCCATCACCTGCTGGTCTGTACACACTGCACCTCTCTAAATTCCCAGCTGAAGTCATTTAAATTTACTGCCGCTGGGAATCTGTGATTTAGTGGTGAGGTTGCAGTAATTACAGCTCAACCAAATTCCAACACCGTTAAACACAATGGTGTTCGGAAGCGCCAAATCATCCAGTGACCAATGAGAAGAAGCCGAACTGCAACCCCCTGGGAAGAGCAGGAGGCAGGGTTAGTAGTGAAGTGCTCCTTGCCGAACCATATGTAATGATTGCGGCCTTAGCTCCAATGGTTGTGGCATACCACATCGAACTGAAGAGTTAAATACTGATGCACATTCTATACTGTGGTAAAATATGGCGCTAACAGTGGAGGAGGAAGAAATGCCCTTGTTCCAGAAGTGTCATTGAAGGTAAAAAACGATCTTGCATTGGTGGTGCCACTTGAAGTAAAAAATGCCCCTACATCAGTGGTGTCACTGGAATAAAAAATTGCCCCTGTATTGTAGGTGTTACTGGAAAGAAACAAATCTCTGTGCATCGGTGGTGTCACTTGAAGGAAAAAATGCCTCTGCATCTGTTGTGTCCCTGGCAGTAAGAAATGCTCCTACGTTGGCGGAGTCACTAGAAGGAAAAAATGTTCCTGTGTTGGTGGTGTCCCTGGATGTAAGAAATGCTCCTGCCTTGGTGGTGTCACTGAAAGTAAAAAAGTCCCTATGTAAGTGGTGTCATTGGAAGTAGGAAATGCTCCTGCATTGATGGGGTCACTGGAAGGGAAAAAAAATTCCTGTGTTGGTGATGTCACTGGAAGGAAAAAATGCCACTGCAGCTGTGGTGTCCCTGGAAGTAAGAAATGCTCCTGCATTGGTGGGGTCACTGGAACAAAAAAATGTCCCTGCGTTGGTGGTGTCACTGGAAGTAAAAAAATGTATTTGATTCAGTGGTGTGGGTGTCACCTCCCCCTACAAGTAAGAGCACTATACCCCCCCTGTTGTCTCAGTCCTGGTGTTCAGACTTGGGTTTGATGTTTTTTTGGAGGGTTTAGGCTTATTGGGTAAATTAAACACAGCCATGTTCAATCAACACCAGCTTCTATTAGTTAATGTGCTTCAATTATTTTACACTATCTTACTTTTCTGTGCTTTCCATTCCCTTTCCCTTTTTTTTTTCCTGTGGTATGTTATAATGGATCTTGCTGAGAGAAATATCTGATGGGGCACAAGTGATTTTTAAGGGGGCTGTAGGGAGGGTAAATGTGGGAGCAATGTTTTTTCAATCTCTAGCAGTCTCATGTAATGTGTCTCCAGCCTCTAACAGTCTCCTGAATCATGTCTCTAAACTCCAATAATGCCTATAGTCTCCAATAATGTTCATAGTCTCTAATAATGCCCATAATCTCCAAAATTGCCAGTAGTCTCCAATAATGCCCATAGTCGCCATAAAATGCCCGTAGTCTCCAATAATGCCCATGGTCTCCAATAATTCCCGTAGTCTCCAATAATGCCCACAGTCTCCAATAATGCCGTAGTCTCTTATAATGCCTGTAGTCTCCAAAATTGCCAGTAGTCTCTAATAATGAAAGAAGTCTCCAATAATGCCCATGGTCTCCAATAATGCCCATAGTCTCTAATAATGCTCATAGTCTCTAATAATACCCATAGTCTCTAATAATACCCATAGTCTCCAATAATGCCCATAGTCTCCAATAATGCTCATAGTCTCTAATAATACCCATAGTCTCCAATAATGCCCATTGTCTCCAATAATGCTCGTAGTCTCTAATAATGCCCATAGTCTCCAATAATGCCCATAGACTCCAAATAATGCCCGTAGTCTCTAATAATGCTCATAGTCTCTAATAATGCCCATATTCTCCAGTAATGCTCGTAGTCTCCAATAATGCCCATAGTCTCCAATAATGCCCATAGCCTCCAATAATGCCCATAGTCTCCAATAATGCCCATAGTCTCCAACAATGGCCATAGTCTCCAATAATGCCCATAGTCTCTGACCATCTGCTGTTGCAGCCTCTGACAGCTTTCTGTAGCTAACATCAATGAATGCTATCTTGAAACCTTTCAATGACATCAGGGCCCCCCTATATCAAGAGAGTTGACCACCACTGTGTTACATGCAGGCTCTATAATATTGTAACACTTCCAGGTATTTATTAGCTCTCATAGAGATCATAGTACGCCCTCTGACAATGCCTTCATTTGATTTTCTCCCCAGAAGATCAAAGCCATATTTTTTCAGGCATTGTCCAGGGTCGCCATCTAAATTGTGGACAGTGATGCTGGCTCAGAGATAATACAGTCATGCATATTCAGGTATCTGCATAGTTCTTGGTTGTGCTCACAAATATCTGACACAGATCAGCCCCTGCCGCACCCTCCCACTTGTGACTTGCTGCAAAATTAAATGCTGTAGTCAGTTTCAGATCAATGGGGGAGAAGAGACTGGGGCTATGCTTCTTCTTGCCTGCAGCAGACTGATAACATAATCTTAGCATAGGCAAAGCCACTGACTGAAGCTCAATTAGTGCACTTTAAAAATAAAAGGGGAGGGGAGGGGAGAGGAAGTGGGTTATGCACGTTTAGTTCCACTTTAAAAGCTCTGCAATGTTTTACCACTTTATTGTATGTTACTACATCCAGGGCTTTTTTTTCTCAGAGAAAAGGTGCAGGAACTCCCCTCTCCCAAATCACCCCTTGTCTCCACCCCCAACCCACCTCCAAGCCCTGTCCCTTGTCTCCACCCCCAACCCACCTCCAAGCCCTGTCCGTTGTCTCCACCCCCAACCCACCTCCAAGCCCTGTCCCTTGTCTCCACCCCCAACCCACCTCCAAGCCCTGTCCCTTGTCTCCACCCCCTACCCACCTCCAAGCCCTGTCCCTTGTCTCCACCCCCAACCCACCTCCAAGCCATGTCCCTTGTCTCCACCCCCAACCCACCTCCAAGCCCTGTCCCTTGTCTCCACCCCCAACCCACCTCCAAGCCCTGTCCCTTGTCTCCACCCCCAACCCACCTCCAAGCCCTGTCCCTTGTCTCCGCCCCTACCCACCTCCAAGCCCTGTCCCTTGTCTCCGCCCCCTACCCACCTCCAAGCCCTGTCCCTTGTCTCCGCCCCCTACCCACCTCCAAGCCCTGTCCCTTGTCTCCGCCCCCTACCCACCTCTAAGCCCTGTCCCTTGTCTCCACCCCCTACCCACCTCCAAACCCTGTCCCTTGTCTCCACCCCCTACCCACCTCCAAGCCCTGTCCCTTGTCTCCGCCCCCTACCCACCTCCAAGCCCTGTCCCTTGTTTACACCCCATACCCACCTCCCAGTACCGCCTCTTTTAGAGAAAACAGAGCCACGTATCATTTTGTGGTGCTTAGTAAAATGGATCCCACACAGCCAGCAACACTAGCCCTCCTCCCCAGCAAAAATAGATCCCCCTGCAAAAATTAGACACCCCCAACAATAACAAATCCCCCAGCAACAATAGACTGCTTGCAAAAAAAAGAGACCCACTCCAGGAACAATAGACCCCATTAGTAGCATAGATCTCCCAGCAGCCACCATTAATAGACCCTCCAGCAGCCAGAAACAATAGACCCCTCCTCAACACAGTAGATTATTTCCAGCAACAATTGACCCACTAGCAACATAAGACTCCCCAGCAACAATAGACCCCTCCCTCAACAATAGATCCCCACAGCAAAAATATATCCCCCAGCAGCATTAATAGATCCTCCAGCAGCAAGCAACAAACAATAGATCCCTCCCTCAACAGTATATCCTTCCCAGCAACAATAGACCCAATAGCAACATAAGACCCCAGCCCCCCCCCTGCCTGCAGCAGCTGTGCTAGCAACATTGGACCCTTCAACACACCCCACTATCCCTGCAATTGCATACATTCAGTTCTGGAGGTGCCAGAACTGCGTTCCCCCGCATTCCTGCTGAAAAAAAGCCCTGACTACATCCAATTAATACCAGTCTGGCCTCAAGCATGTAAATATACACCGGGCTGAGGTAGCACTGCTTGAACAATGCAGATATGTGAATGTAGCCCAATGTGTACCTAAAAGGTGCTTGTAATAACCCCGAGCAATATAGGAGGGTGACAGGAAGATCTGATTGATGACCAACTTCCAAAAGAATCATTTCATAAAATACATCCAGTTAGTTTTAACGAATAAGACTGTATGTGTATATCATTTCTCATGGAGACCAGCAAACCGTAAAAGTGTCCCACTGATCAACATAGATAACTCAACAACCAATAAAGGATTGATAGGGTAAAATAGATACTGTACATATTGTTTAAGATGGGTTTATCAGAAAGGTGGAGTTCCCCTTTAAACTCTTTGTCTGATTAGCATTGTCTGTGTGCAGATCCTTTGCGGGATTTCCTAGAATCCTGGGCCGCGGCTAGTAGCAGCATTCTTAACGTAAGCCTTTATTGATCAACTCTAATGAGCACCAGTGGAGCTGGAGCTAATGGTGATACACTTGGTGTTAAGGGCAAATGTAGGAGAAGATTATAAGCCCATGGGGCCTAGCAGTTGCTGGACTACCATGAGCCCTCGGGGCAAGGATGCACTTGAGAGGTCAGTGCGTATCAAACAAGAGGGAGGGAGGGAAGAAATATACCACCAGCCAGCGTCTCTGCTGCTGTGCCGAGAAATGGGAAAAACAAAGTTTATCCAGGGGGTGATGGCTAATTTACTGTGATTTACTCATTAAATCCCACACAGGGGACGCCGCGCTATGCAAAACCCATATGTGTGTATTATTTCTATGTATACACTATAAATAAAATATATGCCTGCTTTATGTCTTTCTTTACTTGTACATTTAATATGTGTTGTGTGTGTGTATATATATATATATATATTTATTTATGTATACATTATATATATATTTGTATATATAATATACAGACATATATATTGTATACATAATATATAATAATGTACAGTATATATACAGTAATAGTTAAATATGTGTGTAATATATATATACTATAGTATACTATATATATATATATATATATAGATATATATCTATATCTATATATAGATAAAGATATAGATATAGATACACAGTACAGTACACATATTTTATATATATATATATATATATATAATATACAAACATATATACTATATACATTATATATATATAAAAGTGTACAGTATATATACAGTAGATGTGAAATATGTGTGTAAAATATATATATATATATTTATATTTAGTATAGTATAATATATATATATATATATATATATATAATTTTTTTTTACACACATATTTCACATTTACTGTATATATACTGTACACTTTTATATATAATGTATACAGTATATATGTTTGTATATTATATATACATATATATATATATATATATATATATATGTATATAGATAGATATATTGTATACAGTACTGTGCAAAACGTTTAGGCAGGTGTGAAGAATTGCTGCTTTCAAAAAATATATATTTGAATTGTTTCTTTTTATCAATTTACAAAATGCAAAGTGAGCGAACAGAAGAAAAATCCAATTAAAATCCATTTTTGGTGTGACTACTCTTTTGCTTCTAACTAGCATCAATTCTTTACACTTACACACTTTGTACACTTACACAAAGTCAGGGATTTTTATTTATTTATTTATTTATTTTTTATTTTATTTTTATTTATTTTTTATATTTTTTATTTAATAATTTTGAGAGGAACAGACCAGGATGTAACTAGGACTGTACAGCAAGGGAGTTAATGGACAATTCCTGGACAATTCCTGATCAAAAACATAAAAACATAAAGAACCATAAACAAAGCGACCAGGATAATGATCCATATGGCAATATAAAGCGTCACATCAATACGTATTAGCCACCTCACATCCTGTCCAAAAAGTTTTTAAGAGCAAAGACGAATAAAGTAAATGTAAATCCATTGTCATGCTTGGATAAGGGTCTGGTATGGAATGTAGAGGGGACCCCCAAATCGGGTTTTTTATTCACTTTTTTTATTGCCGGCAATGTTTTTTTTTTTTTTTTTATTCAGCTGTCAGCGGGGAAGCCCCTTTTATAGCTGATGACAAATTCCCGGGCCCGCTCCTTAACAACCAGCTCCCTGATTGGGCAATGTTTTTTCTTTTTCAGGTGTGGCGGCGTCGCGATTGACAAAAGATTTACATCGGGGGACATTGTTTTTTATTTTTAATAAATGAATTGTCAAAAACTGCCACCTGTTTTTATACCCCATACTCATTTACATAGGGGGGGGATCTGGGGGCCTCCTTATTAAATACTTTCTAAATGCTTTTTCACTGGCGGACAAAGAGCCGCTTAAAAATTGTGCCTAAAGCCGCATTTTGGAAAAGCATTGAGGCGTGCCAAGCATTTGGGTGCTCATTCATCCCATTGCCCGGAATATTCATTTATTCATAGGCTAAAATAGAAAGGCGTTTAGAGGCAGCAAAAAAAAAAAGCTAAATCCCTTTAACTGCCTTAAAAGTGGAGTGAGGCTTATAATTGTAACAGATAAAGTGGGGTCATCCTGCTGGGTATGTCGTGGGACTGTGTAAATCTCAGGACTGAATGGACACAAATACAAATTTTTATTACAGTAAAACAGGCCACTTATATGTACAGGTGCATCTCATAAAATTAGAATATCATCAAAAAGTTAATTTATTTCAGTAATTCAATTCAAAAAGTGAAACTCATATATTTTATTTTGATTGATTAAGAGTGATGTATTTCAAGCATTTTTTTCTTTTAATTTTCATAATTAGGGCTTACAGCTAGTGAAAACCCAAAATTCAGTATCTCAGAAAATTTTAATATTACTTAAGACCAATAAAAAAAGCATTTTTAATACAGTAATGATGGCTTACTGAAAAGTATGTCCATGTACAGTATAGTATGCACTCAATACTTGGTCGGGGCTCCTTTTGCATGAATTACTGCATCAATGCGGCATGGCATGGAGGCGATCAGCCTGTGGCACTGCTTGAGGTGTTATGGAAGCCCAGGATGCTTTGATAGTGGCCTTCATCTCATCTGCATTGTTCGGTCTGGTGTCACTCATCTTCCTCTTAACAATACCCCACAGATTCTTTATGGGATTTAGGTCAGGTGAGTTTGCTGGCCAATCAAGCACAATGATACCATGATCATTGAACCAGGTTTTGGCGCTTTTGGCAGTGTGGGCAGATGCCAAGTCCTGCTGGAAAATGAAATCATCATCTCCATAAAGCTGGTCAGCAGAGGGAAGCATGAGGTTCTCTAGAACTTCTTGATAAAGGGCTGCGCTGACTTTGGACTTGATAAAATACAGAGGACCAACACCAGCAGATGACATGGCTCCCCAAATCATCACTGACTGTGGAAAATTTAGCATTTAATTTGGAAATCAAGGTCCCAGAGTCTGAAGGAAAGGTGGAGAGGCACGGTATCCCAGTTGCATGAGGTCCAGTGTGAAGTTTCCACAGTCAGTGAATCTAACAGATTTGGAGTGTTTTTGCAAAGAAGAGTGGAAAATATTGCCAAGTCAAGATGTGCCATGCTGATAGACTCATACCCAAAAAGACTGAGTGCTGTCATAAAATAAAAAAGTGCTTCAACAAACTATTGGTTTAAAGTGGAGTTCCACCCTGAAATTTTATTTTTTTACCATAAATCTTAAAAAAAATAGAAAAAAAAATGGAAAAAAAAAGGTTTTACTTACCAGAAATAGCGGTTGCTATGCGGAAGTCCCTAATCTGCCTCTTCATCCTCTGCAGTGGGTCTTCTTCCTCGTCCTACACTCTGTGTCTTCTGGTGAATGGGGCGCGCTGCCTTCGGAGAACTGTGTGTATCCCAGAGAGCAGCCGGTCCATTCACAAAGCGCCGCAGTGGGAAACGGGCAGTGAAGCCGCAGGGATTCACTGCCTGTTTCCCTTAGTGAGGATGGCGGCACGGGGACCTGCCGCGATCGAGCGATCGGCCTCGGGGGGGGCGACTTTGCGGGCGCCTAGGAGAGGTAAGTGTCCTTATTAAAAGTCAGCAGCTACAGTGTTTGCAGCTGCTGAATTTTAAAAGAAAAAAAAATCGCTGGTGGAACCCCGCTTTAAGGTTGTGCACACTTATGCAACCATATTATTTTAGTTTTTTGTTTGTTGTTTTAAATAGGACTTCAATGCTCCTGTGAAGCTGACCGGTGGCATCAAAGCAATCCCATATCTGGCCAATGCCTAAACCTGCAGCAGAATATATAGCTAATGTTATACTATACTTTGCTTCATTCCTACATCGGCAGTTTTCCATTCTGTTGTTAAATCCCCAAAGGTCCTAAGCCCTAGGCACAGACGTTGGCTACCTTGTGAGTATTTCCAGTTCAATTGTTCTGTTTAGGGCTCTATATTCTTCTATCCTTTCTATTAAAAATGACATATTTAGAATCAAATGTGTCTCTTCTCTACAGCCAAGAACCCGTTTATTCCATTATTCATTTTGTTTTTATGTTGTTATTTTGTTTATTTGGTGATTTTCTATCACCCCCTTAGTGTTTCAGCATAGTACAGTAAAGGCTGGTATTATGCATTGAATATTTTATATCCTTTCTAAACTGTACTGCACTTCTTCACTCTTCTCTCCGATAGTTCTTCGGGATAATATCTGTGATGACTTTTATTTCAGATTTCCCTTAACCTTCCCCTTCTAGAACTCTGCATTAGTTCACCCAGGATACAATGCAGTTCAATTCCATTATTATGAAGGATGCATTAAAAGTAGCTGGAAACGCTATAGACTACAAAACCAAAGGCCATATCCTTGCTATACGGCTGGGCTGGTAACAAATGTCTAGAGTCATGGTGCCTCCAAGGGATAGCTATTGGGATATTTATGTGCTAGTTGTATTTTGAAGTAGTATATTACAGCTATAGTAAAAGAGTAATGGTTTAATAAAATGAAAATACTTGCTCGAGCTGTACCAGGCCGAAGCACCATTTTAAAGGATTTATGTATTTTAAAGAATTCTTCCTTTTCTTCCTTACAAGTCTAAGGAACAATTAAATGCCCATTTAAGCTATATTAGTGCATTTTATATTGTCGGAGGTAATTAACTTTCAAGAGGTATGGCTGTGGCTCAAATTATGTCTGCAGGCTCTGAGCATCAAAAACTGTCCCTTGGTTAGAACATTATCGCAAAAATGTTTGGGACCCTGATTTAAGATGTGAACTAAGGCCACCCTTGTTTGTTAAAGCCACACTATAGTATAGTACCTTGTATTGTTGTGATGCTGAGAGCCTTAGTCAACCTACTAACCTTCAGGCATTTGTACTGCATGGTCCATATGCCCCATTCACATTAGAATCTGTTGCTTTTGTTCACTTTAAATGGGTTTTGCATTCCCATACATGTCTATGGGACGGCAAAACCCACTTGAAGCAGCTCAAATACAGGTAGGAAAAGAGTCAACTGCAGATCAGATGCAACAATCAATGAATTCTAACGGAACTCAGAAGCTTCTAAAACTGATGCCATTGACACAAGCCCAAAGCCCGTCAACATAGGCCCCTAGTGAGCCCAACCCCTCTTCTCCCTAGAGAGGAGCCATTCCTGGGATTGGAGTCCAGTATCAACCCTACATATACACACAAGCCCATGCATAAGTACATCATGCCTCTACCTACCTTGCCCCAAAATAGGTTACCCTGGTAATGCAAGTTCAAAATTCTACTCTCATTACTGGATGGACTGGATGGAAAGAAAAATGCAAATTCCATGCCTGGTCCAAAGGGCTGTATATTCTGATGCCTCGTACACACGACCGTTTTTTCCAACGGGAAAACTGCTATGAGAGCTTTTGGCCGGGAATCCCAGCCGTGTGTATGCTCCATAACAGTTTTTCCAACGGGAAAACTGCCAGGCAAAAAAAGAGAGCAGGATCTCTTTTTTCCCGTCAGGAAAAAAAAAATCCTGGTGGGAAAACCGTTTGTCTGTATGCTTTTCCGAGGGGAAGAAAACCGCGAATGCTCGGAAACAATTCGACGCATGCTCGGAAGCATAGAACTTCATTTTGTCGGCTCGTCGTAGTCTTTTACGTCACCGCGTTCTTGGCAGTCAAAAGTTCACCGGATTTTTGTCTGAGCGTGTGTATGCAAGGCAGGCTTGAGAAGAATTCTGTCGGGAAAACCGTCGTTTTTTTATTAGACGGAAAAACCGTCCGTGTGTACTAGGCATCAGCATTTGAACAAGTCCATCTGCTATTTTTTTTTTTCATTAGGTGTCTGGGTAGCACAGTAGCTTAGTGGTTAGCACTTCTGCCTTGCAGAACTGAGGTCTTCTGTCTTCTGTTTGAATCACAACCAAGATACTATCTGTATGGACTTTGCATGTTCCCCGTCCTTGCATGGGTTTTTTATAAGTACTACTGTTTGCCCCCACACTCCAAATACATGTTGGTAGGTTAATTAGCTCCCATCCTTATTGGTCCTAGTATATGTATGCATGTCTAAAAATCCCAACTGCATCCTCCTATGGCATACCCTGGTAACACGCAGCTCTGGTATGTATTTTTAGGCATGACGACAAAGAAACATAGGGTTCCAAAGTTTGAGGTTCACCAAAGATCTCAACACAGTCATGGTAGTAGGGATGGGATGGGATTAGGCTTCATATCCACTTCTGGACCAGGGGCGTACCCATACATTGCTGGACTTTGGATGGTTATATCGATACCATTTTTTAGACCCAGCAGTCAGCTCTCTTGTAAAAGCAATCCTAGGGGCTAACTAGCCACTGGATTGCTTTTTCAAGCAGCGGGAGGGGACGTTCCCCCCTCCCATCGCCTTCTGTGGCTTTCTCCAACTCTCCCGTCCCACCTGGGGACCGGAGCAAACAGCCGGGAAGTCCGCCAGCTGTTCGGTGAGCCGAACAAAGCCTGGATCAGCTTTGATTGGCTCTCAGCTATGGTAAGCCGGAATCGATGACATGACATCACTTTCGGTTTACCCAATGTCAACGGCGCTATTTAACCACTTCCTGCCTGGCCTATAGCAGATTGACGGCCGGGAAGTGGTTCTGTTATCCTGACTGGGCGTCATATGACATCCAGCAGGATAACATGCCGACGCGTGCCCGCGGGGGGCGCTCAGCGTGGCGATCGCGAGTGCGGCATGTCAGTCTGACATGCCGCATCTCTGATCGTGGTAAGAAGCCTCTGACCAGAGGCTTCTTACCGCGTGATAAGCTGTGACCAACAGGTGATCATCGCGTGAACCAGGAAGTGCCGGTAAACGGCATTCCTCGGTTTGCGCTGACAGGGAGAGCCGATCGGCGGCTTTCCCTGTCAGAGGGGCGGTCTGTGCTGATAATCAGCACATTGATTATCAGCACAGCCCCATCAAATGTACCCATCAGCTGCCAATCAGTGCCCATTAGCTGCAAGTCAGTGCCCCATCATAACCCCCTGTCAGTGCCCAATAAAGTGCCAATCAGTGCCCACCACAGTGAAAATCAGTGCCCACCATAGTGCCAATCAGTGTCCATCACAGTGCCAATCAGTGCCCAGCATTAACACCTGTCAGTACCTGCCCAATCAGTGCTGCCCATCAGTGCCATCAATTAGTGTCCATCAATGCCACCTGTCAGTGCCAATCAGTGCTGCCTGTCAGTGCCCATCAGTGTGGCCTGTCAGTGCCCATCAGTGCCGTATGTCAGTGCGCATCAATGCCGCCGGTCAGTGCCCATCAATGCCGCCTGTCAGTGCCCATCAGTGCCACCTGTCAGTGCCCATTAGTGCTGCATATCAGTGCCACCTATTGGTGCCCATCAGTGCTGCATATCAGTGCCACCTATCAGTGCCCATCAATTCTACATATCAGTGCCCCCTCATCAGTGCCCATCAGTGCCACCTTATCTGTGCCAACTCATCAGTGCCCATCAGTGCCGCCTCATCAGTGCCCATCAGTGTTGCCTCATCAGTGCCCGTCAGTAAAGGAGAAAACAACATTTTGGGAAGAAAATTATAAAAATGAAGTTTGGGTACAGTGTTACATGACCGCGCAATTGTCATTCAAAGTGCGACAGCACCGAAAGCTCAAAATTGTCCTGGGCAGGAAGGGGCGAAAGTGCCTGGTATTGAAGTGGTTAAAAAAAATCAAAAGCATTTCGAAAACAGATTTTGTTGTTTGAAATGCTTTTAAGGGCAGAGGAGGGATTTGGGGCCATAGCCCAGATCTCTCCATAGGTCACCTGTCGTGTGCCTATTTCTATCACAAGGATGTTTACATTCCTTGTGTAAGCAATAAAAGTGATCAAAAAAAGAATTTAAAGCAACAGTGTAAAAAGAAAAAAATTATCAAATTAATAATTAAAAAAATCATTTTAAATCCACCGGTCCACCCTCGCTTGTGCTCAAAGGTGAACGCGCTCATCAGTCCCTCACACATGCAAACAGTGATCGTCGCACACATGTGAGGTATCGGCGTGAACCTCGGCTCATGGGCAGTAATTCTAGCACTAGACCTCCTTTGTAAATCTAAATTGATGACCTGTAAAGGCTTTTAAAGTGTCACCTTTGGATAGTAAAATGTATGTTGTTTGTCGCCGTTGCACGGGCGTTCACAATTTTCACATGGCGTGTTTGGTATCTATTTACTTGGCTTAACATCATCTTTTATACAAGTATTCATACCCCTTGAAATTTTACACATTTTGTCATGTTACAACCAAAAACGTAAATGTATTTTATTGGGATTTTATGTGATAGACCAACACAAAGTGGCACATAATTGTGAAGTGGAAGGAAAATGATAAATGGTTTTATATTTTTTTTTACAAATAAAGATGTGAAAAGTGTGGTGTACATTTGTATTCAGCCCCCCGGAGTCATTACTTTGTAGAACCTCCTTTCACTGCAATTACAGCTGCAAGTCTTTTTGGGGATGTCTCTACCAGCTTTGCACATCTAGAGAGGGACATTTTTGCCAATTCTTCTTCTTTACAAAATAGCCCAAGCTCTGTCAGATTGGATGGAGAGCGTCTGTGATCAGCAATTTTCAAGTCTTGCCACAGATTCTCAATTGGATTTAGGTCTGGACTGTGACTGGGCCATTCTAACACATGAATATGCTTTGATCTAAACCTTCCCATTGTAGCTCTGGCTGTATGTTTAGGGTCGTTGTCCTGCCGGAAAGTAAACCTCCGCCCCGGTCTTTTGCAGACTCTAACAGGTTTTTCTTCTAAGCCCTGTATTTGGCTCAATTCCATCTTCCCATCAACTCTGATCAGCTTCCCAGTCTCTGCTGAAGAAAAGCATCCCCACAACATGATTCTGCCACCACAGTGGGGATGGTGTGTTCAGGGTGATGTGCAGTTTTAGTTTTCCGCCACACATAGCGTTTTGCTTTTAGGCCAAAAAGTAAAATTTTGGTCTCATCTGACCAGAGCACCTTCTTCCACATGTTTGCTGTGTCCCCCACATGGCTTCTCACAAATTGCAAATGCATAGTTGCCAACAGTCACGGATTGGCCGGGACATTCCCGGGATTCAAACCCTTTTCCCGGATTTATTTTGTCCCGGCCAATGTCCCGGCCAATCCGTTTTTTCCCGGTTTCCACGACTTTGGCCGCCGCGGGCCAACGCCGCTAGAGGTCCACGGCCGGCGGAGACAATGTCTCCGCCGGCCGCTATTTTAAAGAAGACCAAAACCAGGATGTAGTACAATAGAAAATAAAGCTGCTGCGGCGCCGCCCATACCCCGCGTCTCCCCGTGGGTGGGCGGCGCCGCAGCAGCTTTATCTTCTATTGTACTACATCCGTGTTTTGGCTGGCCGGCCGGGGGTGGGCGGCGCCACAGCTTAATTTTTTGTGCAGCCACGCGGTCGGCTCCGCCTCTATTTTGTTCCCCCTCGGGGAAGGGGAAACAGTAATGGCGGTCGAGACAGGAGACACCTGGTTAAGGGGGGACTCCGCTGGGGACGCCTGATGTAAGGGGGGACTCCGCTGGGGACGCCTGTTGTAAGGGGGGACTCCGCTGAGGACACCTGATGTAAGGAAGGACTCCGCTGGGGACGCCTGACGTAAGGGGGGACTCCACTGGGGACGCCTGATGTAAGGGGGGACTCCGCTGGGGACGCCTGTTGTAAGGGGGGACTCCGCTGGGGACGCCTGTTGTAAGGGGGGACTCCGCTAAGGACACCTGATGTAAGGAAGGACTCCGCTGGGGACGCCTGACGTAAGGGGGGACTCCACTGGGGACGCCTGATGTAAGGGGGGACTCCGCTGGGGACGCCTGTTGTAAGGGGGGACTCCGCTGGGGACGCCTGATGTAAGGGGGGACTCCACTGGGGACGCCTGATGTAAGGGGGGACTCCGCTGGGGACGCCTGTTGTAAGGGGGGACTCCGCTGGGGACGCCTGTTGTAAGGGGGGACTCCGCTGGGGACGCCTGTTGTAAGGGGGGACTCCGCTGGGGACGCCTGATGTAAGGGGGGACTCCGCTGGGGATGCCTGATGTAAGGGGGGACTCCACTGGGGACGCCTGATGTAAGGGGGGACTCCACTGGGGATGCCTGATGTAAGGGGGGACTCCGCTGGGGACACCTGATGTAAGGGGGGACTCCGCTGGGGACGCCTGATGTAAGGGGGGACTCCTCTGGGGACGCCTGATGTAAGGGGGGACTCCACTGGGGACGCCTGATGTAAGGGGGGACTCCACTGGGGACGCCTGATGTAAGGGGGGACTCCGCTGGGGACGCCTGATGTAAGGGGGGACTCCGCTGGGGACACCTGATGTAAGGGGGGACTCCACTGGGGACGCCTGATGTAAGGGGGGACTCCACTGGGGATGCCTGATGTAAGGGGGGACTCCACTGGGGATGCCTGATGTAAGGGGGGACTCCGCTGGGGACGCCTGATGTAAGGGGGGACTCCGCTGGGGACACCTGATGTAAGGGGGGACTCCGCTGGGGACACCTGATGTAAGGGGGGACTCCGCTGGGTACGCCTGATGTAAGGAAGGACTCCGCTGGGTAAAGCTGATGTAAGGACGGACTCCATTGGGGGCACCTGATGGCATCTGGTGGCAGGCGACGTGCCAGGTGACACACTTGGGGCTTACAGTGATTCGGCATTATGGTGAGTTGAATGATTTAATTTTATATTACAATGTAATAATAGAAATAATGCACTTCAATCATCCTGACACCATAACAAACATGGTGTCGGGATGATTGAAGCGCCAACAGGTGTTTTGGAGTATCCTTATCTGCCAATTTTGTTACACATTTCTATTGTGGTGTAGGATCTGGCTTCTTTCTTTCTATTTCTTTCTCTCTCTTTCTCTCACCTCGGACTGTAGCTACACCCCTTTGAACCACGCCCATTAAAGCCACACCCACCATCGTGCGTAAACCACGCCCATTTTTCACCGCGGCGCACTTCGCGCGCCGCATTTTTCATTTCAGCATGACACGCCTACAAACGAATGCCCCGCCCCCCTAATTATAGCAAGGCTCCGCCTCAATACAAAAAAAGTGTCCCAGATGTTTTTTTTCCAATGTTGGCAACTATGCAAATGTTATTTCTTATGTCTTTCTTCTTGCCGCTCTTCCATAAAGGCCAGATTTGTGGAGAAGCACGACTAATAGTTGTCCTGTGGACAGATTCTCCCACCTGAGCTGTGGATCTCTGCAGCTCCTCCAGAGTTACCATGGGCCTCTTGGCTGCTTCTCTGATGAATGCTCTCCTTGCCCAGCCTGTCAGTTTAGGTGGACGGCCATGTCTTGGTAGGTTTGCAGTTGTGTCATACTCTTTCCATTTTCGGATGATGGATTGAACAGTGCTCTGTGAGATGTTCAAAGCGTGGGATATTTTTTTTATAACCTAACCCTGCTTTAAACTTCTCTACTTATTTATCCCTGACCTGTCTGGTGTGTTCCTTGGTCTTCATGATGCTGTTTGTTTACTAAGGTTCTATAACAAACCTTTGAGGGCTTCACAGAACAGCTGTATCTATACTGAGATTAAATTACACCCAGGTGGACTCTATTTACTAAATAGGTGACTTCTGAAGGCAATTGGTTCCATTATATTTTAGTTAGGGGTATCAGAGTAAAGGAGGCTGAATACAAATGCCCCCCACACTTTTCACATATTTTTAATTTTTTTTAAATTGAAAACCATTTATCATTTTCCTTCCACATCACAATTATGTGCCACTTTGTGTTGGTTTATCACATAAAATTCCAATAAAATACATTTACATTTTTGGTTGTAACCTGACAAAATGTGGAAAAAATTCAAGGGGTATGAATACTTTTTCAAGGCACTGTATTTTGGGCTCAATTAGAGAGATTTATCCTCACTTCCTGTCTTGCTGACAATGTTTTCACCAGACAGGAAGTGAAGAAAGATCTGCAACATGGACACAGACAGCAATACCAATCTTGGAAAGTAGATAGAGACGAGTGCCTGGTATGTAAAGTCAATCCAACGCGTTTCAGTTAACAGTGACTCCCCCTTCTTCAGGGCTGTTAATGTTAATGGATAGGACAAGGATCCTAATTCAGTGTGAAGCCCTGCTCGGACAAAAATATATAAAAAAATGTATAAAGAAAAATAAAAACGGTGCAGACTCTATGGACCGCTTGGTTTTCTTTCTGCTGTCACTCTTCAATGTTTCTATGTAGCAGGACAAATAGAGATGGTGGGACCCAGTCAGCAATAATTCTTTAAAATCCTTCCTTACTATATGCAGAATGCAGATCTAGAAAAAAGATTGTCTTTAGAGTTAGACCACTTCAGCTCCAGGAGATTTTACCCCCTTCATGACCAGGCACTGCACTACTTGAACTGGCAATTGCACAGTCATGCAATGGGGTGACCAGAAGAACAGAGCTTTTGGTGTATTTGATCCCCACTGGGTCTTTTTTTTTTGCTATGTAAACAATTACAATATATATATATATATACTGTATATACTTTTTTTTTACTTTTTGCTGTAAAACATATCCAACGAATTATTTTTTTTAAAGTAAAATTTCTTCAAAAATGTTGTCCAAAATGTATTCTGCTACATGTTTTTGGTAAATAAAATGTTTCTTTACTTTTTTTTTTTTACTACTAATGACGGTGATCAGCCGCTTATATTGGGACTGCGATAGTATGGCGGGAAATCTGACACTAACTGATGCTGGGGAGGGGGCTGACTAACTGCCACTGACATCACCAGTGACACTAATACAGTGATCAGTGCTAATAATATGCACTGTCACTGTACTAATGACACTGGCTGAGAAGGGGTTAACGTCTTGGGCGATCAAGGAGTTAAAGCGGAGTTCCAGCCTCTAAAAAAAAAAAAATTAAAGTCAGCAGCTACAAATACTGTAGCTGCTGACTTTTAATATAAGGACACTTACCTGTCCAGGGATCCCGCGATGTCGCCCCCCAAAGCCAATTCGTCCATTGGCTCGAGTGCAGGCACCAGCATTGCAACTGAAGCCTCGTACACACGAACGAGTTTCTCGGCAAGAAACAACAAGAAAACTGCTGGGAGAGCTTTCTTGCCGAGAAAATCGTTCGTGTGTATGGTTTCTCGTCGAGAAAACTGACCAGAATCTCGACGAGAAAAATAGAGAACCAGCTCTCTATTTTCTCGTCGAGATTCTTGTCGGCATGTTTCTCGACGAGAAAAGTGTGTGTGTGTACACTTACCTGTCGCCGTGGAAACCTGTGCATGCTCGAATTGACTTTGACGCATGCGCGGTAGCTTAATAGGCATAGGTAGGGTGTAGCAAGATGGCGGTGACGGCATTGAATGTGACGAGCGCACGCTCATCGTAGTCGATGATGTCACCGCGTTCACTCCATTCAAAGAACCGCGGGTTCTTTGAATGGAGCGTGTGTACACTCAGCCGGGACAAGTTTCTTGTCCAAGAATCTCGTCAAGAAAAACGACAAGTTTTTTCATGACGAGATTCTCGGCCGTGTGTACGAGGCCTAAGGGAAACCGGCAGTGAAGTCTCCAGGCTTCACAGCTGGTTTCCTACTGGGCATGCACGAGTTGCGCTGTGCTTTCTGAATGGCCCTGTCGTCTTCTGGGACACACGCAGGTCCCAGAAGGCAGCGGGTGGGAAGGGGGAGGGGCTAATCCAAATACGGAGATGATGTACCTCGGCGAGGTTAGGATGGAAGTCCTGCTGGAAAAACACAAAAAAGTAAAAAACGCTGAAAAAAAAGGGATGTCCAAAAGCGAGGGGGGGGGGTGGTTGCTCAATTGGTTTAGACCTAGTTCTATTTTAGCCTGCAACTCCACTTTAAAGTAGTTGTAAATGCATAGAAACATTACTGCCAGCTCCTCTGTTTTATCAATCTATCCTACACTGTGTACATGTTTTTATAAAACAATGCCTGTAGATACCTTATCGCAGATCTTTTATGGCCGGTGACGTGACCTCTGGCCGCTCTCCTCCTCCGATCGAAGGGCTACAGCAGGAGAGTTTGAGATCCTTCTCTGACGGGGAGGTCACGTGACCACTGTGCTGGCCACTCAGCCCCTCCCGCTGTAGCCCTTAGATGGGGGAGGAGAGCAGCCAGAGGTCACGTGACCGACCAGAAGAGATATGCATAAGGTAAGATAAGGTATTTACAAGAATCATTTTATAAAAACATTTACACAGTGTAGGATAGATTGATAAACAGAGGGGCTGGCAGTAATATTCCTTTGCATTTACTGCCAGCTACTGATAGGTGCAGGAGAGGGGGGGGCGTGAAGACAGCTCACACACACACAAAAGAACCTGATAGGCAGGGAGGGAGGGGAGAGAGGAAATCAGCGGATGACGGAGGCACGTAAACTGACCACGTTAATCATGGATCAGCAGCCATGATAAACATGGTCAGTTTATAGAGGGGAGGGCAGCCAGATTTTTTACAGCTTAGAAAGGGGCAGATTAGACAGCACAAGCACCGTACTGTTTAAACTGCTATAAGGGAACAGGATCTCTTTTTTTTTTTCTTTTTTTAGGGTTACAACCACTTTAAATGTTTACTGTGTGTGTTTTACTAAGCAATGTGCTGGTTTTTACTCGGTTTTTAAAAAAACAGTACATCGCTGCTGTCAGTTGTGTTGTTTACCTACACAGGGCTCTCTTTTGTCATTCGCTCTGCCGATTGCCGGTTACGACCATAAATCCGCTGATAAATCCGCTGATCGGCTTGTGCTGCAGCAAACAGCAGCTCAGCCAGGGCAGCGGGCGCACACGCCCCCTACCCCGAAGTGCACATGTATGTAGCACACAGATCCTTTACCCTGCTTACCTCCACCTGCAGAGTGGGACACACCATGCCACATGCCCAGTATCCTCCATCTTGTAGAGGGTGAGCGGTGTTAATAGTTTTGGGTCCTGCAGCGAGTTACCACTTTCCATTGGTTCTCGTTCCTAGAGTGTAGGGAAAAGTCTATTCTCTCTCTCTCTCAGAAGAAGGCCATTGTCCAGACAGTATTAAACCCAATAAAAGAGTTTATTTTTCTTGCTCACAACTTGACAGGAAAGGTTGGAGATAGAGAGAGATGAACAGGGAGGCAGGTTCAGGCACGCGGCACTTAATAACCCTCGTCGCCACTCACCCACTGAGTGGGTTTTTCTCACCCGGATAGTCCCCTCTCACAGTCCTAGCAGCCGGTGTGGAGCACGAACATTCACTTTAAGTTCTTTTCCTAAGGATACGATCAGGATATTACCCTCTAAGTCCTGAACTTCCCAGCACTTATAACACTTAAGATCCTAGGTGCCAATGGGGCACGTTACAAGGCTTTTGGCGGATAATGGAATCCTTCCCTCTGTCAGGTAACCAGGCCTCTCCCGAGACAGTGACTTCCTTCACCGATCTCCTGGATAGGTCCTCCCCTGGTTTCCTCTCCTTCAGAGCGGGTCACCCTCCCACAGGTACCCTGGGATTCCGCTAGTTGGCGTAGGCCTCAGCTAAAGGTGCTGGGCCTACCTGGAACGAGGCAGCCTCGGGCTAAAGGTGCCCTGGACTGAACACACACACGCACCCTTGGCCTGGAGGGCCAAAGGGCGCAAACTGCTCTCCGAATAATGGCATCTGCCCCTTATATATCCTCTCCCAGCATGCACAGCGGGTAGACCACGCCCACTGCGCGGCTGCAGAGAAAGCACACCCAATAGCGTTGTAATGCCACCTGTGGTTCGACCCAAGACCTGGGCAACAGCGCCACCTACAGGTCTCAGGGAACTGTACTGCCAGACAACATCACAACAGAGCAGAGGCCTAATAAAAGAATTTCAACAGCCTGAGCCTAACTATTTGCTCAGGCTAGCCCCTAAATTTAGGCATAGCGACCCCAGTTTTGGGGGGTCCGCTACATGTACATGATCCAGCACAGCTTTGCAGGGAGAAAGAAAACAGTACTTCGCTGTTGACAGTTGTTGTGTTTACCTACACAGGGCTCTCTTTTGTCTTTCGTTGAGCCGATCGACGGGTTCAAGACATAAATCCGCTGATAAATCCGCTGATCGGCTTGTGCTGTAGCAAACAGCAGCTCAGCCAGGGCAGCGGGCACGCGCGCCCCCTACCCAGCACAGCTTTGCAGGGAGAAAAAAAAACAGTATATCGCTGCTGACAGTTGTGTTGTTTACCTACACAGGGCTCTCTTTTGTTATCCGCTCAGCCGATCGGCGGGTTCCGGCCATAAATCCACTGATAAATCTGCTGTTAGGATTGTGCTATAGCAAACGGCAGCTCAGCCGGGGCAGCGGGCATGCGCGCCCTCTACCCATAAGTGCTGGATCGCGTACATGTACATGATCCAGCACAGCTTTGCAGGGAGAAAAAAAGTGTACATTGCTGCTGACAGTTCTGTTGTCTACCTACACAGGGCTCTCTTTTGTCATTCGCTCAGCCGAACGGTGGGTTCCAGACATAAATCCGCTGGTCGGCTTGCGCTGTAGAAAATGGCAGCATAGCCAGGGCAGCGGGCGTGTGCGCCCCCTACCCAGAAGTGCTGGATTACGTGCATGTACGTGATCCAGCACAGCGGGGCTGCTCTGCCACAGTAACCATTTTGGCTGGTTAAAGTGGAAGTAAACCCTCCTATCGTTTTCTGCCAATCTTCAACTGCCATGATGCTGCACATGTGATCAGTTATGGCACCAGCCATTGGATGGTTTGACAGTTTGGTTGAGAGCACAACCAATGTGTCAGTTAGCATTTCCGGCATGCCGGGAATGTAACTGTTTTTTGAAATTGTTAAATTGATGGGTTTACTTCCGCTTTAAAGACCAGGCCACTTTTTGCGATTCGGCACTGCGTCGCTTTAACTGACAATTGCGCGGTCGTGCGACGTGGCTCCCAAACAAAATTGATGTCCTTTTTTTCCCACAAATAGAGCTTTCTTTTGGTGGTATTTGATCACCTCTGCGGTTTTTATTTTTTGCGCTATAAACAAAAATACAGCGACAATTTTGAAAAAAAATTACATATTTTTTACCTTTTGCTATAATAAATATCCCCAAAAAATATATAAAAAAACATTTTTTTCCTCAGTTTAGGCCGATAAGTATTCTTCTACATATTTTTGGTAAAAAAAATTGCAATAAGTGTTTATTCATTGGTTTGCGCAAAAGTTATAACGTCTACAAAATAGGGGATAGTTTTATGGCATTTTTATTAATAATTTTTATTTTTACTAGTAATGGCGGCGATCAGCAATTTTTATTGTGACTGCGACATTATGGCGGACACATCGGACACTTTTGACACATTTTTGGGACCATTGTCATTTTTACAGCGATCAGTGCTATAAAAATGCATTGATTAATGTGAAAATGACACTGGCAGTGAAGGGTTTAACCTCTAGGTGGCGCTGTAGGGGTTAAGTGTGACCTAATCTAATGAGTGATTCTAACTGAAGGGGGGCGTGGCTTGGCATGTGACGTCACTGATCGTCTGTTCCCTATGACAGGGAACAGACGATCAGTGACACTGCCACTAGGAAGAACGGGGAAAGGTTTGTTTACACTTACCTCTCCCCGTTCTTCAGCTCTGTGACACCGGCGGTGATCGGGTCCATGGGTCACGTGGGCGCGGTCATGGAGCTTCGGACCGTGTCGCGTGCGCGTGCCTCCGGCTTGCGCGCGACCCACGGACAGGCTCTTAAAGGGGACGTACCTGTACTCCCTTGTGCCATTCTGTCGACGTATATCGTCGTGCGGCGGTCCTTAAGTGGTTAAAGTTAGAACGTTGGAGGACTGTGGCCCCTGACACACCATAAAAGTAGGCAATGACTAAGGGCTAACATGTGCGCGAAACGCGTCTGCCTCTTTGTCCCCTGCTCCATCCGTCAACCACTTGTCATATGAAGCTTTAATAATAAAAAGGATTATTTGAAGTGCAGCCGCCCGGAATCATTTCCTGTTACACCATAAAAGTAGGGATCAGAATTGGCCAATAACATAATATTTTTTTTTTTTTTTTAAGCAATCAAATATGGCCTGATGTTCTCTTTATCGATCCCAGCTTATTAAAAGGGTCAAACATTGGGTTACGTGTATCAAGAAGGTGAATTGTATCATTATTATTCCAATAGATTGTGCCTATCCAACTAAACGCCCTCATTACCAAGCCAATAGGTTTCTCTATTTAAAAAGCAGAGGGGACATTTAACATCCGAATTGTTTCTCAAGCCATCCTGTCATAATCAGATTCCAGAAATTGAGCTTTGCGGAAAGTTTGTGGATTTTCATTTCAGATGTTGTCAACTCAAGGGCATTTGGACCAATCAATAACTGTCTGTCTTCCTGCACATGGAATGCCGGCTATTAGAAAAAAAAAAGAGGCTTAGAGCAAGCTCAGCCAATACCATTAGCCCTAGCCTGAGGGCAGTTCTATCCCAGTGTCGGGGTAGACACCTGCCTCCTCCCCCTCCCCCACCATTAAGGAGGCCACATGGGATGTCATTTGGACATAGCGGGCAAAGAGCACTTCTTTATTCTTTCTCTTTTCTACGCCCAGACTTCACCAAAAATCAATACATCTGTTCTTTGCTTATTTTCAGAACTTTACGTCAATATCTGTATAAGGGCTTTTCCTTCCAGCTACAAATCCACGCTACTTAGAAATTTGGGTTCTGTTTTCTGATTTTTCCCTCTCTGTTCCAATTTGTGGGATAATTGAAAATAGTGCTTGATTGATGTCCGTTCCTGTTTTTTTTTTTCTTCTTTTTAACGTTTAAAGAAATTACAATCGAAAGTCCTTGATCCTGAAACCTTCGTATTAGAATTCTGTCCATGAACTGTGAACTTGTGAATGTCTCATCTAAAACGCCTCGGTGGAAATGTGCGTTTAAAAAAAAAAAGTAAAAAAAACAAAAAAACTTGGAAGAGCGCAATCATACAACTTAATTGTTACACTAACATTATAAACGCCGTTGTTTCTTTGCAGAGGGGGAAAGGATGTCATTGCCAGGTCAAGAAGATTTCCAGAATCAGAGCTTTCGGTGGGTCTGCGTTACATAACTCAGCAATCAGCTGGGAAATGTCCTACAGCACTGCGTATTGTTATAAAGCATGTACTATTCATTATTATAATGAGCCGTATAATAGACCAGTGGCTGAGAGCTTAAGAACAGACCTCGGTTCAGGTGATCTGGTTCAGCTCACTGAGGTCTAGCCATGTTCAATTAAATTCAAGGCAGGGAATGATATTTTATTTATAAAAATGGCATTTTTTTTTTTTGTTGTATTTAATTTTTTTGATGCCGTGCCAGGCCATACTAAGCTCAAACTATCCAAATTTGTCCAGACAATTTTTAATTAAAAAAATATATAATTCGAAAAGTTTTATAACTCCATAATGACTCAAAAATTGCGTTTTTTTTTTTTCTTTTTCTTGTATTTTTTTTTTTTTTTTTTATGCCGTGCCAGGTCATACTAAGCCCAAACTATCCAAATTTGTCCAGACAATTTTTAACTAAAAAAATATATAATTCGGAAAGTTTTATAACTCCATAATGACTCAAAAATTGCGTTTTTTTTTCTTTTCCTTGTATTTTTTTTTTTTATGCCGTGCCAGGCCATACTAAGCCCAAACTATCCAAATTTGTCCAGACAATTTTTAATTAAAAAATTATATAATTCAAAAAGTTTTATAACTCCATAAAAATTGCATTTTTTTTTATTTTTCTTGTATTTTTTTCTTTATTTTTTTATGCCGTGCCAGGCCATACTAAGCCCAAACTATCCAAATTTGTCCAGACAATTTTTAACTAAAAAAATCTATAATTCGAAAAGTTTTATAACTTCGTAATGACTCAAAAATTGCGTTTTTTTTTTCTTTTCCTTCTATTTTTTTTTTTTTATGCCGTGCCAGGCCATACTAAGCCCAAACTATCCAAATTTGTCCAGACAATTTTTAATTCAAAATTTATATAATTCAAAAAGTTTTATAACTCCGTAATGACTCAAAAATTGCATTTTTTTTCTTTTTCTTGTATTTTTTTTTTATGCTGTGCCAGGTCATAGTAAACCCAAACTATCCAAATTTGTCCAGGCAATTTTTATTAAAAAATTATATAATTCAAAAAGTTTTATAACTCCATAATGACTCGAAAATTGTTTGTTTGTTTTTTTCCTTATATTTTTTTTTTTTTATGCCGTGCCAGGCCATACTAAGCCCAAACTATCCAAATTTGTCCAGACAATTTTTATTAAAAAAATATATAATTCAAAAAGTTTTATAACTCCTTAATGACTCAAAAATTGCATATTTTTTTTCTTATTCTTGTATTTTTTTCTTTATTTTTTTATGCCGTGCCAGGCAATACTAAGCCCAAACTATCCAAATTTGTCCAGACAATTTTTAACTAAACAAATATATAATTTGAAAAGTTTTATAACTCCATAATGACTCAAAAATTGTGTTTTTTTTTTTCTTTTCCTTGTTTTTTTTTTTATGCCGTGCCAGGCCATACTAAGCCCAAACTATCCAAATTTGTCCAGACAATTTTTTATTAAAAAAATATATATAATTCGAAAAGTTTTATAACTCCATAATGACTCAAAAATTGCGGGGTTTTTTTGTTTTCTTATCCTTGTATTTTTTTTTCTTTTTATGCCGTGCCAGGCCATACTAAGCCCAAACTATCCAAATTTGTCCAGACAACTTTTAACTAAAAAAATATATAATTCGAAAAGTTTTATAACTCCATAATGACTCAAAAATTTCGTTTTTTTTTTTTTGTTTTTTTTTTTCTTGTATTTTTTTTTATGCCGTGCCAGACCATACTAATGCTGCGTACACGCGACCGTTTTTCATGATGAGAAAAATGCAATTTTTTTATTTGGTCATTAAAAACGATCGTGTGTAGGCTCCAGCGCATATTTTTTCTTGTCGTTTTTCACCTTGTCGTTTTTCTCGTCATGAAAAACGGCCGTGTCTAGGCTTTAACGACGTGAAAAAAACGTGCATGCTCAGAAGCAAGTTATGAGAGGGAAGCGCTCGTTCTGGTAAAACTAGCGTTCGTAATGGAGATAGCACATTCGTCACGCTGTAACGGACTGAAGAGCACAAAGCTGAAAAGCGCGAATCGTCTCTCACCAAATTTTACTAACACAAGGATCAGCAAAAGCAGCCCAAAGGGTGGCGCCATCCGAATGGAACTTCCCCTTTATAGTGCCGTTGTACATTTCGTACGTCACCATGCTTTGTTCGAGCATTTTTTTTCACGATAGTGTGTAGGCAAGGCAGGCTTGAGAAGAATCACGTCGAGAAAAACGTTGTTTTTTCAATGACATTAAAAACGGTCGTGTGTACGCTGCATAAGCCCAAACTATCCAAATTTGTCCAGGAAATTTTTAATTTAAAAATTATATAATTTAAAAAGTTTTATAACTCCATAATGACTCAAAAATTGTGTTTTTTTTTTCTTTTTCTTGTATTTTATTTTTTTATGCCATGCCAGGCCATACTAAGCCCAAACTATCCAAATTTGTCCAGACAATTTGTAATTTAACCACTTCAATATCAGGCACTCCCCCCTCCTGCCCAAGCCAATTTTCAGCTTTCAGCGCGGTGACTTTTTAAATGACAATTGCGCGGTCATGCTAAACTGTATTCAAACAACATTTTTATCATTTTGTTCCCACAAATAGAGCATTATTTTGGTGGTATTTGATCACCTCTGCGGTTTTTTTTTATTTTGTTTGCTCAAAAAAAAAAAAAAAAAAAAATTAAACAAAAAAAAAAATGTTCTTTGTTTCTGTTACAAAATTTTGTAAATCAGTAAGTTTTCTCCTTCACTGATGGGCACTGATAAGGCGGCACCAATGAGGTGGCAGTGATGGGCACTGATGATGGGCACTGATAGGCGGCACTGATGGGCGGCACTGATTGGTGGCACTGATATGCAGCACTGATGGGCATTGATAGACGGCACTGATAGGCACTCATAGGTGGCACTGGTGGGCACTGATAGGCGACAATGATGGGCACTGAAAGGCTGCACTGATGGGTACTTATATAATCAAATCAAAAGTAGGTACAAATGACTTATGACCACAAAATGTGAAAATTGTGCTACTAATCCACAAATAATTACTGCTTTCACAGTAAAACATGTGTAGCGACCTCACCCCTCTCACCCCTTCTCATTCTCGGCTTGTCTGTCTCTGTCTAGGGGTGTCAGTACCGGGGGGAGGGATGAGATACACCACGGCCCATGTCCTCCATAGTGAAGAGGTGAAGACCAGAAAGATCGGGCTTTGTGTAGGTGTCCTAGGGTCAAATCCTTCCCTCGGATTCACTCCCCTTTGCTCCTAGTAACCAGAGTTCCACACAGTGAATAGGTCCAACACCATTTTATTCTTCTCAGCGAATAAACATACAGCACAGTCAAGTTGGGACCTTTGCAACAGTTCAGTATTAATGGGAGTAGGTCGAGGCACAATCCTTTAAAGTATCGCTAACCACTGTGGTATCACCAATGGCGAATAGTCACTGCCACTGACTATATGAGGTAGAACATGAATTACCTTCGCTAGCACGGCCCCTGTCAGGGGAAGGATATCCGTCCAAGGGAGTCACCGGAGGCCTCTCTGTCACCAGCAATGCTGCGCCGGACTCTCCAGAGAAGTTCCGCTCACCAGACCTCACGAACTCAGACACGGGCACCCAAGGAATTAGGGCCCCCTCGGATTCCTCCGCCCTCGCGGAACTCAGTCGAAGGTACTGAGCCCCAGGCATCCGCCATAGTACCTCACCCCAGGCTGAAGGTGCCTGGGTGCGGCTGCGTCCTCCGACTCTGAACCCCAAGGTCAGGGCGTCCGCCCCTTTTATCCCCTCGCCTTTTGCGTCACAGCAGGTTCCCCGCTCCGCTGTACCAGCGCCAAGAAAGGACAAAAAGGAAGCAGTCTTGCGGTGTGGGTTCAACTCCGGCCAGGGCGACAGCGCCACCTGCAGGCCGCAGGGAACCTCACACCACCAGAGTCCTCTAAGAACCATAAAAAAGGGTCTCGGATTCCCTAGCAATCAGTGCATTTGGGTTACACTACCACCCAGATGCCTCCCTCAAATTCAAACACCCGCTACACGTGCATAAAAGATAAAAACAAAAACAAACAAAAAAGTTCATAAGTGTAGATATCCAGTAGATATTTTCCAGTGTAGAGACTTGGATATATTCATTCAAGTGTTGTCCTACCCGCCACCCTTTAGACATTAGCATTAGTTTTCGTCCGAATTCATTTTCGTCCGAATTTCAGGTATTTTCGTTATCGTTTTAACAAACGAAAACGAAAGCGCAGAATCCGAAAACCGAAAGATCCGACATAAACAAATGCTTTATTTTCGACTTCGTTGCAACAACAGTTGGATATAGATAGGAGATTCAACGTGACGCTGACAATAGCGATCTGTGTCTATCGAACCTGTGGTCGAATGTGCCTAACCTAACTCTATTAGTCCAAGATTATTCTACATAGAGAGAAAAGATTCGACATAGAGAGAAAAGATTCAACATTATAGAGAGAAAAGATCGCTGCTGGAATTGGTTGGGGGAAGTAAAATAAAAATAATGATGATGATGAATATCATTTTTACTATTACTTTCACATACCTAGCGCAAATTTTTCCTTATTAATTCTAGCTAAGCTGCCTGTCCAGCCCCACTCTTGTGCACGGACAGCTATGGGAACTTTCAGTAGATTATACAATGTATTTTGGAGAGCATATTTATGATAGTTGACATATCCAACAATTGATAACCAAGCCTATGTTTACTCTGGTTTGATAATGTACTCAAGGCCGGAGAAGACTATAAACAGCCAATATTTCTGTTGCACGGACTGGAAGGGCCTTGTGTTCTCTGCATTATCTAAACCTTTTGATCGATACGGGGAGATGACATCTTATGTATTATTTGATCAGCATCATCTCGTATAAATATGAAGGCAGTCTGGATCCTTTGGGAATGGATTACACAAGGTTCATGCACGAGTTCTCCTTGCCTTGCTGCAAAGTACCATTCAGACTGCGTGAAGGATTCCAACTCTCGGAGGTATTTATTGGAAAACAAGCTGCAGATGAGGACTAAGACATGACTTGCCATAGATCTGTGTTCACCAGGCAGAAGAATCAATGATATTGAAGAGTAGAAGATATTTATCTGAGAACTGAGTCAAGGTTACCACAAAGTATCATCTACATTCTAAAGTGTACATGTCAAGGTGGTGTTTTTTTGTCACGTGCAGGCCTCCTACACCTTCCGTGCATCTCTCTATAAGTTCAGGATTGTAAATGAAATGGCTTTTCTGTAGGTCATTTAGTCTATGATTCCTCACTGCTATATTCTTCTCTTGCCTGGCTGATGCATGCCCAGCATCCCATTGGTTTAATATCATACGTTCTGTAGCTCAGATGTTTCCTGGAGTTGTTGCTGATAGCCAAGGACTTGCACAGAATAAAATCTGATGGGGAGGAGGTACGGATAACCTACAGTCATTGGGTAGCTACCACCATGGTAGTCCATTAGACTTCAGTGCCAGGAGAGAACAGCCAGCTATCTAGGGCAGCTTAAGGGACAACCAGGGCTGGTGCAAGGATTTTTGACACCCTAGGCAAAACCTAATTTTGCCCCCCCTTAGCTCCGCCCTGACTCCACCCCCTTTGCACTGCCCATGTGACCTACCTGACCATTACACTGACCCCTACACTGACCTAGCTACATCCTACACTTGTCTACCTACCTGACCCCTACTCTGGCCTACCTACCTACACTGACCTACCTAACCCCTACACTAACCTACCTGAGACCTACACTGACCTACCTTACCATTACAATGACCTACCTGGGCACTACACTGACCTACCTGGCCACTACACTAACCTACCTGGCCACTACACTGACACCTACACTGACATACCTTACCATTACACTGACCTACCTGATTCCTAATACAATATCAGTGTTCTTCACTCACATGCATCCGAAGTCCCAGACAGTGCCAGGAACTAACCCTGCCTTTGTGCCTCCAGCTGTCACCAACCACTGGAGCACCCACTACTCCAATCAGGCTATAGCACACGCTGCTGCTATACAGGGAGAGCAGGCTCTACGAATGGTGGTGACGCAGTGGGGGACGGGGTCAGGGGGTCACATGACTAGGTATAGGAATCATGTATGGGCAGAGGCAGAGAATCAGAGAGGGAGAGACAGGCAGGTCACTGATCATAGAGGCGGCGCACAGGGGATGTGTGCTTCCGGTCTGTCGGGACACAGTTCTCCAGTGCTGTGCTGCACCTCTCACACTACTTACTTATGGACGGGGCGGCTGCCGCCTGAGTTAGTTACATGCTACAGACAGAGGCATTCCCTGCATACAGTCACCACCGCACCGAAAACATACAGCGCGGAGAACAGCGGGAGACGGAGAGTAGAGAAACCAGCGGCCGAGCGCCCTAGGCAGCAGTGCGCCCTTGGTGGCTGCCTAGTTTGCCTAGTGGTAGCACTGGCCCCAGGGACAACTTAACTTTTAGTTGTGAAGTTGTCCACTAAAGCCGGCTATAGATGGATCGAAATTCAGCCAGTTCCGCAGGGATCAGACAAATTTCGATCCATCTATGGTTGTACGGAAGTCAATCTCTTGATCAAATTCTGTACAACCAGCCTGTCAGGTTTTTTTGCTTGATCAGTGCCGCAGACTATAGCCAGCAACATTGATCATTGTATTCTGATAGTGGGCAACTCTCCCTACTGTTAGAATACAATAGCTCTGCAGGAGGGATTCCCCCATCAACACCAAGTGTGTTGATAATGGAATTGAATAATTTGTTTTTTTTTAACCTCCCAGATAGCAAGCAATTGTGCCGTAAGTTTGAAAATGACTTGCTCAGCTATTGTTAAACTTGCCAGGCTTCACAAGTTTGTTGCACAATTGCAGCAAGTCCACATTGCATGACTCCAGATCAAATTTTTCTGCAAACATGCTTCAAGTCTGCTGCAAGTTCTGGTTCAGTTATGTTGTGCAATAGTCATTCCACCACAGGGGGTCACTATGGCTGAATTTTCATGCTGTAGACTTGCAGAGCTCTTGCTGTAGACTCACCACTGCAACTTTGCTCTTGCTAGAGACTTGCCACGCAAATTTGCTACAAATTGGAAAATTGTCAACAAAAAATTGTTCTTCAAGTGCTCTGCAAGTGTACAACTTGCCAGTGAAAACGTGCAGCACGGTAACAAGACTTACAATTCAACACTGCCACAAATTTATGGCAAGTTATCCTTGCCACCTGGGGTAGTAGCTGAGGAAGTGATATAGTGTACATGACCCTCCCAGCCACATCCACCAAATACGTTCGCTGTGTTTTCAATTTCAAAGCCTCAGACGAATCGGTTGTCATACGCTTCTGATCATGCACGTTTTTTCTATTCAGTTATTTCCTGGCAACTATTGTACTCCTTGAGCGAAAATCGGCCGTTGTGTTCACGTACAATAAAAAGTTTTAGCTTGCACCTTTTTTTCATCGGAACAGTCGAAAACAGCTTTCTAAAGCACTATACAGTGGAACTTTGGTTTACGGTAACGCGGTTAACGAGCGTTTTGAAAGACGAGCAACTGTTTTTAAAAAATTCTGACTAGGTTTGCTCTCGTTGTCTTGCAAAATGAGCAGAATTCAAGCTAACGAGGTCTGCAGTACCGCATTTGGCCAGAGGTGCGGGGGCACCGGTGACACTCGAAACGGTTCGGAAATACTCGGAAACACTCGGAAATACTATAATGATTAAGCACTGAATCGCAGTGCGAAACGCGTCAGCTCCTACCTGCTGTTTTTCTTGCTGTGATATGTATTCTGTGTTCTTGTTTTATAAAACAACCATTTTTTGGAGTGCGGCTGTCCAAGCGTTTTTCCAAATTTTTACTCGGAAATACTCTGTTCCTGAGTGTTTCCGAACTTTTCCAAGGGTTTCTGAGATCAGCCGAGCTGTGCCGGAGTATTTCCGAGGCTCTCCGGCGCCCCCCCCCCCCCCACCTCTAGCCACATGAAGACAATGTGGAACGAATTCTATTCTTTCCCTTGACTTCTATGGGGAAGCTCGCTTTGATATGCGAGTGTTTTGGATTACAAGCATTCTCCTGGAACGGATTATGCTCATAATCCAAGGCTCCACTGTACTAATGAACAGATAATCCGTTCCTTGTACAGACAACGTTTGCACCAAAAAAGCCCCAGCTGACTCATGCACCTACTAGAGTCCTTGCTGTTAGAATACAACTATTCAGAAGGAAGGAATCCTCCATCCACCTCCTTTGTGTGGATGGCAGAATCCGTTTTTTTTTTTTCATTCAGCCCCCTGGTTGAGCACAAAAAATGATCCTGCTTTGGCTCGCCTTAGTCTACTGCATGTCTACTGCACACTAGAAAAAAATCTAGGGCTGGAGTCTAAGTTCAAATCACTCGCAATATCTTGTAACCAATTAGGATATTCTTAACCACTTCAGCCCGGACTATTTTGCTAGTCAAAGACCAGGCCACTTTTTGCGATTCGGCACTGCGTCGCTTTAACTGACAATTGCGCGGTCGTGCGACGTGGCTCCCAAACAAAATTGATGTCCTTTTTTTCCCACAAATAGAGCTTTCTTTTGGTGGTATTTGATTACCTCTGCGGTTTTTATTTTTTGTGCTATAAACAAAAATACAGCGACAATTTTAAAAAAAGTGCAATATTTTTTACTTTTTGCTATAATAAATATATTTTTTCCTCAGTTTAGGCCGATACATATTCTTCTACATATTTTTGGTAAAAAAAAATCGCAATTGGCGTTTATTGATTGGTTTGCGCAAAAGTTATAGCATCTACAAAATAGGGGATAGTTTTATGGCATTTTTATAAAAAAAAAAATTTTTTTACTAGTAATGGCGGCGATCAGCGATTTTTATCGTGACTGCGACATTATGGCAGACACATCGGACACTTTTGACACATTTTTGGGACCATTGTCATTTTTACAGCGATCAGTGCTATAAAAATGCACTGATTACTGTGAAAATGACACTGGCAGTGAAGGGGTGGCGCTAGGTGGCGCTGTAGGGGTTAAGTGTTTCCTAGGGAGTGCTTCTTACTTTAGGGGGGATGGGCTGTGTGTGACATGATACTGATCACTGCTCCGATTACACGGAGCGGTGATCAGTGTCATTGTCACTAGGCAGAGCGGGGAGATGCTTGTTTACATTAGCATCTCCCCGCTCTATCTCTCCGTGAGACGATCGCGGGTATCCCCGCAGCGATCGAGTCTGTGGGACCCACGCTCGGGCTCACGGAGAAAGCGGCAGGGTCGCGAGCGTGCCGCCGGCGGCATCTTAAAGGGGACGAACCTGTACGTACTTATGCCTGTCCGTGCCACTCTGCCGTCGTAAATATACAGGCGGCGGTCCTTGAGTGGTTAAAGTTATAGTATCCTGTAACCATTCATAGTATTACAACAGTCACAGGGTTAGACCACACTGCAGTCATCTAAAACATTATCAAAAAAGAACTTCAGCCAAAAAAAACATCAAGATAAAACAGAAGAGCCCGTCAAAAGATAAAATTCCAAACAATTTTTTGAGGCAGTATTCACTTTCAATTCAGAGATTTCCCCGGCAGAGTGATATACCCCCCCCCCCCCGACAGAGGCTTTTGGAGGGGCTGAATGCTAGCCTCTTGTGTCCAGATTATGGGCCCTGACATTTGAGGGAGCTACAAGCATTTAGGAAGATGTTCCGTTATGTAATGCAAAAGGACATTATTAAAAAGGCCATGATGGTCTCTGCCAGCTTAGGACTCATATAGTTGATGTCATCAGCAGGCCACCTGTCTGGGGCCCCCTGCCATAATGTGTTTATTGTAAATAGGTCTCCTGCTATTGTCTGAAGGAGTTCTGTGTTTAAACTTATGATAATGTGTATTGTGTCTTCTGAGCTAGAAGACGGCAAGTCTGACTTGAAAGGTCACCTAGGCTGGTTAAGTGACTAGTTAATTAGCTCATGTTAATTTATGTTTCTGGTTACAGTTTGTATTGTTAGGGTAATATGATCAGGAGGGGGAACCTCCTTCTCAAGTATATAAAAGCCTGTATTCTTGTTCAAATAAACAGTTCCAGCTTTGCAGCCAAACGAGTCCTGCCTAGTTCTTGGTTGTAATATGCGGCTATAATATCTAATATCTATATTCAGACAGAAGCACTCAAGTGGAGTGTGGGATGTGATTCTGTTACATGGCAGTGCTTCTTTTTGCCACTGGATGTCCTCGGTCTAATGGCAAGCATTATTCAACCTGTTTCTTCTATACCCAGGTCATCCTGGACCCACCCCAGCCTGTGAATGGACAGTGACATTGTTCTGTCACTCTGCGCTCTCCTCCTATCAGCATGCTTCTTGTAGGCACATGAATTGATTGGCTTATTGTGCTGCTGCTTCTTCTCATGCTCCAGCCCTGCTGTGTAGAGGCTGATATTTGGTCATATTTAGATACCTATACTGCTTAAGTTTAAAAATACAATTAATTGTGTATTATTGATTGAAGAGCTGCATTCATTTGGGCTTTTATTATTGCCTGCAGTTCAGCTTTAAGAGGGTTTGAGAAGCCAATCAGAACTGTACAGCATTCCCAGTTATTTAAACAGCCAAACTGTTACAAAATGCTCAAGTGTTAGGGCAACCAATCAAACCTTTACACCACGAATGCCTGGAGCAGGGGGTGTCCAAACCTTCCAGAATGAGGACCACATCACATGTTCTACAAATATTCATGGGCCAAAAACAATGATTTTTTATAAATGATCAAATCCAATTTAAAGAAATTAATTACGTTTTACTTAGAATTTGTTTGTAACCAGAATTATGTGATTTAGAGAAACAAAGAAAAGAACTCCAGCAAAGCAAAGCAAAGGATATCCAAATAAACGTGAGTTTCCCCGTACATCAGAGTCCTGATAAGAGCCCCCTTACACCAGAGTCTCTATCAAAGTTCCCCTTGCATTGTATTCCCCCTTATATCAGAGTTTCCGTTATGTGAGAGTCCCATCAGAGGACCCCCTTAAATCAGAGTCCCCATCAGGCTCCACCCTTACATTAGGGTCCCCATCAGAGTCACCCCCCCCCCCCATCCCCTTGCATCAAAGTCCCCCTTGCATTGTATTATCCCTTACATTAGAGTTTCCCTTTCATGAGAGTCCCAACAGAGGACCCCCTTAAATCAGAGACCCATCAGGGTCCACCCTTACATTAGAGCCCCCATCAGGGTCCACCCTTACCTTAGGGTCCCCATCAGAGTTCCCCCACCCCCTTACATCAAATGCCCCCTTGCATTGTATTCCCCCTTACATCAGAGTTCCATCAGAGGACCCCCCTTAAATCAGAGTCCCCATCAGGGTCCACCCTTACATTAGGATCCCCATCAGATCCCCCTTATATCAGAGTCCCTACTTATAACAGAGTCCCCATCAGCGCCCCCCCCCTTACATCAGCGTCCTACCTTACATCACAGTCCCCATCAGAGTCCCTCCTTACATCACAGTCCCCATCAGAGTCCCTCCCTACATCAGAGTCCCCATCAGAGTCCCTCCCTACATCAGAGTCCCTCTTTACATCAGAGACCCCATCAGAGTCCCTCCCTTCATCAGAGTTCCCATCAGAGTCCCTCATTACATCAGCGTCCCCCCTTACATCAGAGTCTCTCATTCCATCTGAGTCCCCATCAGAGTCCCTCCTTACATCACAGTCCCCATCAGAGTCCCTACCTACATCAGAGTCCCCATCAGAGTCCCTCCTTACATCACAGTCCCCATCAGATTCCCTCCTTACATCAGAGTTCCCATCAAAGTCCCTCATTACATCAGCGCCCCCCCTTACATCGGAGTCCCCATCAGAGTCCCTCATTACATTTGAGTCCCCATCAGAGTCCCTCCTTATATCACAGTCCCCATCAGAGTCCCTCCTTACATCAGAGTCCCCTTTAGAGTCCCTCCCTACATCAGAGTCCACATCAGAGTCCCTCCTTACATCAGAGTTTCCATCAAAGTCCCTTTTTACATCAGAGTCCCCCTTATATCAGAGTGCCAATTTACATCAGAGTCCCCATCAGAGCCGCCCTTACATCAGAGTCCCATTTGGAGCCCCCCCCCTACATCCAGGTCCCCATCAGAGCCCCCTGTTACATCAGAAGGCTGAGTAAAATCTTGCAGCGAGATACAATTTGGCCTAAAGAAAACAAAGAATGTTCACAATGGAAGGGTTGGAAATGTTAATAAAATAATATGCCAATTCAGAAACAACATTCTCATAGCTATGAACTATTGACAGACAGAAATAAAATAATGAATATTGTAATAAAATGTATTTCCCATATAATGTAATAGAAACGTCGTCTTGTCTGGAATCCATTCACATTTCAGCAGCACAAACACTCATAGCCAATATTTATGCCCAAATCCAAGTGTGCCAATTGTAATCTTGTCCACAAGTATTGATCTCCTTATGATAATTATCAGTACTTTAGGAATAAAATACGGTACCTTATGAATAAAGACTTTAATTTTTAATCTCTCTCAAGTTACTGTGTATTGACTTTATTCCTGGCCTACGCTCACTTGTGTAATGCCAGAAACCTTGACTTCTCACTTCATCATTTCCCTTGTCCTTAAAAAGCGCCAGGCGTATGTATATTGTCTAAAATAAATTATCATTTGATTTTACTGACCGTATAAATTATGGACGGCGTACACATTTTTGCCATTGGTTTACATTACAAGTGCTTTTCGCAGAATTATCCCAATGGATCATGCTCCTAAATCTCCGGGAATGTGAAGTGTATTAATGCGTAGGACAACATTCTAAGGCTTATTTTTTTATTAAGTGCACAACACGGATCAAAAGGATACACTCTGTTTTATTTATGACAGGTATTACTAAATTGTATAACGCCACGATCAGAGCCGCCATCAGGGGGGTACAGGCAGTACACCTGTAAGGGGCCCGGATGGCCCCCCCTTTTTTTTTTTTTTTTTCTTGTTTTGTAAGGGGCCCAGAGGTCCCCAGGGGCCCGGAGTTCCCCAGGGCCCCGAATGTCAACCCCCCTTTTCTTTCTTTTTTAAATATAATTTTCTTTATTATTCATTTTTTTATTTAATTCGTTTTTTTATTTATTTATTTTATTTAATTTAAAAAAATATATATTTATTTTTTGTAAGGGGCCCAGAGGTCCCCAGGGCCCTGAAAGGAAACCTCCCTTTTTTTTATAATTTTTTTTATTATAAATTTTTTTATAATTTTTTTTTTTTATTTCATTTAATTTTTATTTTTTTTGTAAGGGACCCAGAGGTCCCCAGAGGCCCGGAGGTCCCCAAGGCCCCGGATGGAAACCTCCCTTCTTTTTTTTTTTTTTATAAAAATTATAGTTTTTTTTGTAAGGGACCCAGAGGTCCCCAGGGCCCTGGATGGCAAGCCCCCTTTTTTTTGTTTTTTTGTGTTCGTCAGCACCCGAACCCCCTCCTGCTTCTCAATTCGTGGCACACCCCCCCGCTTCTCAATTTGCGGCAGCCCCCCGCTTCTCCATTCACGGCGGCAGCACCCCCCCCCCGGTTCCCGATGCCTGAAGCTGTGTAAGGGGCCCCAAAATTCCTGATGGCGGCCCTGGCCACGATATTCAAAAGCACAGAACAACAGTACAGGGGGAAAAAGTCAGACTGTAATCAGTCTGTCGTAAATAAAAAGCTGTTCCTGACGCTGAAAGGTTGAAATTTTAGCAATGTGAACTCCTAACTGTCCTTCTTGCTATTGTATTGAGTGCAGAGGTTCATGGGATATATATTGCGAGTTTAGAGATGTATCAATTATGTAAAAATAAGTAGCACTCATATAACGTGAATAATCATAAGTAATAAGTGAAAATAATCTGTGAAAAAATATTTTTGATGAAACACACAATTAAGTCCACATATCCAGAAGAAGAGACAATAATGCAAAAAATGATGAGACAATAATGCAAACAATGATAAGTCCAATGAGGTAATAGAATCCAGATTCCCTCCACCTTCACCAAGAAAGAGAAGAAGAGGAGGGGGGGGGAAGTTCTCAAATCGAAAGAATCCCCCTTGATACGTGGGAACCCTTACCCGAACTGGTGGACCCCCTAAAGAGCAAGGTCATATACGCCAGCAGATTTAGCCCTGGGGGAAGACGTCATGTATGACGAAACATGTAGGGTAGTGCTACGCGCTGACATCATTATGCCCCACGTGACCCCGGAACACCGGTGTTTTTTAGTATAGCTTGCCGTCTGTGTTTTTTATGTGTTATGCGGGTATAACTGCTCACTTTTTTTAGCAATAAAGGCTATTTTTGTTTTATATTACTACACTATTGGAGTTTTCTGTCCTTCTGCACTGGTGACTTTCGGTCAGAGTGGGCACCCCCAGACCGGATTCTCTGCTTCTTCCAATCGGGATACCGTGGAGGATTTCTGGCTGTATCAGGAGGATTCCAAGGATACGGAGGACCATTAGACCCTGCAGAGGGCTAAATCTGCTGGCGTATATGACCTTGCTCTTTAGGGGGTCCACCAGTTCAGGGCCACCTTTTCACATGGGTACACTGGGCAGTTGCCCGGGGCCCCAACTGCCCAGCGACCCCAGCCAAGGAGCGCGGGCGACTCCGCAGGCGGCCCAGTGAGAGAGCGGGTGGCTCCGCGGGCGGCCCAGTGAGAGAGCGGGCGGCTTCGTGGGCGGCTCCGCAGGTGGACCGGGCGGCTCGGTTTGTGGGCGGGCAGGCGTGTGGCTCAGTGTGTGGGCGGGTGAGAGCAGACTAGGTGTGAGTGGGCGGCTGGCCAATCAGCGAGCCGGCAGGCAGAGGAGCAGAGAGATGACATCATCTCTCACCGCCCCGGCCCGCATCCCTACAGTAACTTCTGTGCAGGCAGCGTGGGCAGCAGAGAGATTACATTATCTCTCTGCTGCCTGACTCTGGGACAAAGAAGCAAGAGAAAGGCAAAACACCACCTTAGCAGGCACGTGACAATCCTCAAGGTGTGGCAGGTGACCTGGCAAGTCACAATCCGCATCTGGTGGCAGGTGACGTGGCAAGTGACAATCCGCATCTGGTGGCAGGTGACGTGGCAAGTGACAATCCGCATCTGGTGGCAGGTGACGTGGCAAGTGACAATCCGCATCTGGTGGCAGGTGACGTGGCAAGTGACAATCCGCAATGTGTGGCAGGTGACGTGGCAAGTGACAATCTGCATCTGTTGGCAGGTGACGTGGCAAGTGACAATCCGCAAGGTGTTGCAGGTGACGTGGCAAGTGACAATCCGCATCTGGTGGCAGGTGACGTGGCAAGTGACAATCCGCAATGTGTGGCAGGTGACGTGGCAAGTGACAATCTGCATCTGTTGGCAGGTAACGTGGCAAGTGACAACCCGCAACATGTGCCAAGTGACAATCCGCAACATGTGGCAGGTGACAATCTGCATCTGGTGGCAGGCAAGTGACAATCCGCAATGTGTGGCAGGCGACAGTGGCAAGTGACACGCTCAGGGCTCCCACTGATTCCGCATTATGGTGAGTTGAACCATTTAATTCTATATTACAATGTAATAATAGAAATAATGCGCTTCAATCATCCTGACACCATAACAACCATGGTGTCGGGATGATTGAAGCGCCAACAACAGCCATTTGTTGGAAGTACCAATAAATATAGCCTTATTGATAATTTGCATTTTTATTCTCGTGCGTGATTGTGTAGACAGGGCCCCAGTGCACTGTATTGTCCGGGGGCCTATAATGCTCTTAAGATGGCACTGCACCAGTTCGGGTAAGGATTCCCACGTATCGCATGGTATTCTTTCGATTTGAGAACCCCCCCCCCCCCCCCCCCCTCCTCTTCTTCTCTTTCTTGGTGAAGGTGGAAGGAATCTGGATTCTATTACCTCATTGGACTGATCATGTTTTGCATTATTGTTTCTTCTTCTTGATATGTGGACTTAACTGTGTGTTTCATCAAAAATATTTTTTCACAAATGTATTAAATTTTTTACTTGTGACAATTCACGTTATATGAGCACAACTTATTCTTACATAATTTTTTCTGTACTATAGAGATATCTGATGTTTTTTTGTTGCAGCTGTATATGTATGTTTTAACTCTAGTGCGGCATAACCCCACTTTTTTCCATTTAGAGATGTATCAACCTTAAAGAGAACCTGTCACCCCCACTAAATTTGGGTTTGGGGAGGTTGGCTTGATGTACCAGGATTGTCTCCAGTAGACCTGATTATTGATAGAATATTGGGCTAGAATGCCTTTGATTACTTAATGTTGGTTACTAATATCTGACTTTGTAATTTTCCATAGTAGTGCTCTATTGGTACTGTCATTTCTGTTTTCAGCCACTAGGTGGGGTTGTATGTTTTCTTCGGTGAGCTGACATCTGTACATAGCTCTATGAAGTTGGAAGCTGTTATTGACTACAGTGGGATCTCGGATTGCGAGTAACGCGGTTAACGAGCGTTTCGCAATACGAGCAATTATTTTTTTGAAATCCTGACTAGGTTTGCAAGTGTTGTCTCGCACAACGAGCAGGATTCAAGCCTCTGTGGTGTTCAGTACCACATGTGGCCAGAGGTGCCGGGGCGCCGCAGCCAATCGGAGTCGTTCAGAAATACTCGAAAACACTCGGAAATACTCAGTTCCCGAGCCTTTCCGAGAGTTTACGAATGCAGCCAAACGATCTCTGAGTATTTCAGAGTCTCTCCAGCGCTCCCCCCCCCCCCCCACCTTATGCGGTATTGCATGCCATAGAAGTCAATGTAGAAGGAATTATTTTAGTTTCCATTGACTTCTACAGGGAAACTCGCTTTGATATGCGAGTGCTTTGGATTACAAGCATTCTCCTGGAACGGATTATGCTCGTAATCCAAGGTTCCACTGTATTTGTTTTTGTACATTACAACTTTACATTCTTCTGTAAGTGTTTATGGAACATATATGCCTGAATTTGTGCAAATAAAACTTTCTTCTGATTTAAAAAAAAAAGAGAACCTGTCACCAACGTGAAGAGTTGCAGCTAAAAGCCCATAAAAAGTGGGTACTCACAAAAGGCAACTCTCAATTGAGCCATAAAAACCACACAGTGTGCAGGAGGACCATAACACGGGGTACAGCTGACGCATTTCGGGGGGCACACCCCCTTTATCAGAGCTAGGCTAATCAGGACCACCATAGGCAAGCGCTTTGAAATTAAATAGAGAATTTAAATATTTTAAAAGGGCCCCTTTTTCATTTCTAATATTAATATTCATGATTAGATGTGACCTTCGTGTTTGTGATTTTCTGATTGATTCATATGGTACATTATATGCATTTAATTGATTTCATTTATTTATTATTTTATTATTATTTTTATAATTTCCTTCCCCCTCTTTCAGGGGTGGGGTCCTTTTTCATTTTTTTTCTTTTTTATTTAAAAGTGCTTGCCTATGGTTGTCCTGATTAGCCTAGCCCTGACGAAGGGGGTTCACCCCTGAAACGCATCAGATGTACCCTGTGTTTTGGTCCTGCACATGTCCATACACTGTGATTTGTATGGCTCAATTGAGAGCTGCCTTTTGTGAGTACCCACTTTTTATGGATTTTATCATTTAATAAATTGTCACTGGTAAAGCACTAGGCGGCTTTCCATTTTGTCTTTTTCGTAGTTTCCATTGGATCACCCCACCTGAGGAAGGCAGCATCCACCCAGTCTTAGGATACTGATGTCCCTGATGCCCTTCACTTTAGAAGACCCCTTAGCGCTGGAAGTGACTGTGCTTTTTTCCTTGTACATCATAGCCCTAGTCTCTTCTGGGAGTGTCTGTGCTGCCCCAGCTCCTGCGCCCCTCCCTTTACCTCCCTACATAACCTTTTATGTAGCTGCCAGGGGGAGGAGAAATATAGAGGAGTACTATAGAATGTCACTTGAATGACAGCTGCTGGGGCAGCTGATATCACATCCAATATGCCGACACCCAACAGCACAGCCAGAGGGGTTTATTTACTAAAGGAAAATAGACTGTGCACTTTACAAGTACAGTTGCTCCAGAACTAAGAAAATGAGCAGAAGCTCTGCTGACTTCCATCATCCAATCAGGTGCAGGCAAATATGCTGTTTTTTTTTTTTTTCCTTGCACGTGATTGGATATTCTTTGCAAAGTGAAGCCTCACATCATTTACTAAGCTCCGAAACAACTGCACTTCTAGAGAGCAAAGTGCACAATCTATTTGCCTTTAGTAAATCAACCCCTATATGCATTTGTGCCAATGGTCATTGTGCAGGTATACTTAGCCATTTCCTACAGGAATCCTACCCTGAGTGATGTCATTCAGCTAGGGCTGGAGCAAGTAGATATAGACAGGGAAGAGACACTGGAGGAGATTAGCAGCACATAGGTGTAAAAAAGAAAGAATAAAAGATAAAAACAAATAATTTAGTATTTTCTTAAAAACAAAAAACAAAAATAGCAATTTCCTATTTCACACAAGACTTCAGCAAAATATTTACCATCGTGTTAGGGTTTCCATCTCATTTTTTCAGGGTAAGGTAGAGATCTTAAACCAATAGTAAAAAAGGATAAAGCGGAGTCTGGACTTGTTATCATAGGGAACTCCCCAGAAGGTGTCTAGGTCAGCAGGGTAAAGTTTATTAACTGCTTAGCAGAGACACAGAATCCATGTCTTCTGTACTGACAGAACAGCGATCTGCTTTGTTTACATAGGCAGACCGCCGTTCCGCCTATGTACCGAAGCATTGGAGGATACCGACGGACCCGCCAATCAGCTCCCGCTGCGTCTAAACACATGCGCGTGCGCCCCAGATATGGAAGTGCGGGATCACGTACTGAGTACATGATCCTGCACAGGAAAGCTTCCCTGCCACGTATATATACAGTATACAGTCGGCAAGCCGGGTAAAGTACAAGTTTTAGACCGGTACATGGATTTTGCTTCTTATCCCCTTGTGGAGGCCTCCATTTGTGGAGGGACATTTTATGGTTACACAACCAATCACATTGCTATAATCTTTTTATATGGACTATAAACTGAAGAATTTATGAATAAATGGTTGTATAACAAATCTTCTGAGTTTCCATGATTTCTTATGGTGAAATTCGCTTTAATATACAAGTGCTTTGGATTACAAGCATGTTTCTGGAATGTAAACAAAGGAAAACTGCGCTAAAAAATTATAGGTAGACCTAAACAAAGGCAGCTATAATGGTGGCATAAACACAAGCAAAATTATACATAAAAAATTGCGCCAATGCTAACCACTAATAGTATCCAGGGGCTGATTTGTGTAAAGCACCACGCAATACACCAACCCCAGCCTCTGGAAAACAATTAGTAAAAAAAAAACAATAATTAGTTATTGTTTGAATCAAATCCAAATCAAACTTCAAAAACAGTCCTATATTAGGCTAGAGGACATCCATTAGAGGGATTTAGACACACAGATGGTAGATGACTGCAACACCCGGTGATCTTAATGGACAGACAGTGCCCTCCACCACATAGATTGGCAGCTTACCGAAGGTAAGCCCGCGATAAGCAGTCGACTGTACTAGCCCAGTCGCGGCCTTGCCTGGATGGACCCACAGAATCTGAAGACAGCATACAGCACCGCAAATCGCTCTTCCCCCGATCCTCCCAATCACGGGTAAATCAAATACACAGGACCAGTGAAAGGAAAAGGACATAGACCAGATTGTAATAACGTACAGTCCAATTTAATAATTAAAAGATAAAACACTTACATGAAAGAAGTGATTTAAAAGCATTGAGTTTAAGCCGGCCGGCTTGCTTGCAAACGAACACCCTTCAAGGAAAATGAAGTCATCTACCATCTGTGTGTCTAAATCCCTCTAATGGATGTCCTCTAGCCTAATATAGGACTGTTTTTGAAGTTCGATTTGGATTTGATTCAAACAATAACTAAATTTGGACTTTTTATTTATTAATTGTTTTCCAGAGGCTGGGATTGGTGTATTGCATGGTGCTTTGCACAAATCAGCCCCTGGATACTATTAGTGGTTAGCATTGGCGCAATTTTTTATGTTTTATTTTATTTATGTTTCTGGAATGAATTATGCTCGCAATCCAAGGTTTTACTGTATCGTTTTTTTTTAGCGTGCACTAGCCTCTTAAAGCCAGATATACATGAATATTTTTTTCCGTTCAACTGCCAGGCTTTCAAATCTACACAAGCAAGGTGGATGGAAGAATCCTCCCTGCTTTGTCATTGTATTCTTATGGCGGGGAGTCCTCCGGTGTCAGAATACACTGATCAATGCTACAGCCGGTTGACTGCCACAGGTGATTGTATGAAGGTTTTCCAGCAGTCCTGTTAGACAAAAGTCAATCTACCGACCAACTTCTGTTCAACAGAGAGGGCCACAAACAGATCAAAAGCTGAACTGGCCAAATGCCAATCCGTGTGTACCCAGCTTTACTGCTCTTGGTATATACATGTGTAGCGGGTACTTACTTTCCCGGGGTAAATTTTGAATCTTTCCGGTGACACGGTGGTGTGTTCGGGCGGTCCACTGGGTGGCGCTGTCACCATGGGCTGACGAACGGATATCGCTGTGTGCTGAGTCTCCTTTTTGGCCTCTCTCGGCAGCGGTATGGTGGGGCGGGGAACCCGCCGTGCTTACTGGGAGGGGGTATAAAGGGGCCGGCCATTTTGGTCACGGGGTCTTCGTCCCGGGCACCTTCAGCTTGCGGACGGTGGTTCGTGTTAGTCCTCTAGGCAGCCTAGGCCTAGAGGACCACCGGAGATCGTGTTCCACCCCAGGCACCTTTAGTCCTGGGGTGAGGTACTTGGATGGAGGTCCGGAGCTCAGTGCCCAACACTGAGTTCCGCGAGGGAAGGATCCTAAGGCACTCCGGGGATGGATGCCTGAATCCAAGGTGGGCGTAATGGACCGGGAAGAGCTCCTCATCTGAAGACCCGGTGCAGCAGACTGCCGGTGACGGGTGAGTCTCTTGTCGGAGACCGTCCGGAAGGAGAATTTCCCTCGTGCGGAGACCATAGATCACTCTCAGGGAGGAGAGTGGATGATAGAACTTGTGTCTGGGCCTATTCGTACACACACCTCCTTTTCTGTTCTATAAGAGAGTCCATGTTATGTTCTGAATAAAGGAGTGTTGGACTTTGACGGTGTGTGGCTCAATTTCTGGCAGACGAGGTTCAAGGAGACTCTTTGAGGGAGGATCCGATGCACAGCACAGACCCGAAGGTAACTAGAGACATTGCTGAGACCACATACACAACTGTGGTGGAAGCCTGGCGTAGTTCACCCCTCTCCCTCCCCTATCATACCCCTAGACCAGAGACGGTGCGAGTTGGAAAGCTTTAATAGAGGGGAGTATTGTGTTGTGCATTATTGTATGGAACGTGTCTGCTGGAAGAGTTAAATGAATAGGCCAAAGTGCAGCCCTGCTTGAAGCCGTGGACATGACCCCAAGAAGGGAAAGGCCCGCGCAGGAAGAGCGGTGAACGGGGGGGAAGCTCAGCTGTGTGAAGTAGTACACGTGGGGGTTTCTAATTGCACTGCGCCACCAGACAAAACCCCCGCCGCTTAGTTCGTGGGCGTGGCTCAACCAAGAAAAGTGAAGAAAGCCCGCGAACTGTAGCAAAGGGGAGAAGTCCAATACGTGTGAAGGGACTACACGTGGGACATTGGCGCGAAAACTTTGCAGTGTGGGATGGATCAGCAACAGGTCGCCATGTTTGGACACACCTCGTGGATTCCGGTACATCCTTTCACCACGACACTGACTGCTGCTGCTCCAATAACGGATACGGGGATTCGACTGAAGCCAAGGGGTCGATTCGCCCTATACTCATGTATGGACTTTGAGGCCCTGGGTATGATTTGTCCCGGGTGTTCGGGACTGGTGTGCCTGTTGAAGCCGTTTGGACGCTGTGAGGCCTGTGGGGAGTTCACGTTTGAGGTGGATTCGGCAGTTGAGAGGCCGAGAACCATCTACCCAGGCCGGGCTTCAGGTACCACCACTCAGAGGGGAGAAATCACAGCTGTGAGAGTCGCCCCAGCGCACATTGCAGCGACCAGGGAAGAGGTCGTTAAAACTCTGCGGGAGAAATCCGAGGATGCTGACTCGGTCGCCACTGTCTCGCAGCGTCCGCCACCGAAGAAAAGAACCAGCGTGGTAGCCCCGACCAGCGGTGGTGGTGGACCGTCTCGCCCGCTTACGCCAGGCCCGGATGGATCCGTTGACGAGGGTTCCGGACGTCCCGCTTCAAGGATAGGCCAAGGTAAGCCAGGCGAAGAGACTTGGTGTGTGGGAGGAGGTGTCGGGAAGGCATGGCCTAGTAAGTCTGCGGAGTGTGGAGGCTCCGTTTCTACCAAGAAAGAAAGGTGGTGTGACACCTCCGACCTGGAATCGCTCTCGGATCTGGGAGATGATGCCATCATTGATGATTTGTTTGCAGAGAAAGGCTGGGACAAGGTACCGCTTGCTTCATTCCGCAGACCTCGGAATTCACCCATGTCAACAGGGGAAAGTACGCCCCGGGTGGAGGCGTCAGCGCCTGAAGAGGGGTCCCGTCCCCAACTTGTCCCTACATCCCCGGTGCAACCTGTATCTGATGCCGGGGTACAGAGACTGTTGCTGCGGGCACCCATGCCCCGATTGGAGGTGGCCAAAGCGCCTCATCCTCCAGACTCAGTAGTTATGCCTGGTGAAGGAGTTAGAGCTACCATGCCTCCTTTGGCAAGATTACAACGCCTATTTGGCCAAAAAGTTGCAGAGGAGTACGGATGGGAGTATCCCTACTTATCGAAGGACTTGCTCTACGAGGTGGAAGTGTACAGAGAGCGCTGGTACAATGACTTTGTGTGGACCCACCTGAAAGTTCCGCATGCCCGCAGGTACCTGGCATGCTCTCCCAAGGCTTCACAACGTTTTAAAGATTGCAAGGCCAAATGGATGTTAGGAATACACATCCATGCAGATAAAGTGTTGATCCGGCGCAAAGAAGGTGAAGATGTGGAGTATCATCTGGAGACTGTAGATCAACACTTGAAGCCACTGATTTTGCCGCATCCCCGCTTTTACTTATAGGAGACAGAGACTCTGCTCTTATCATGTTGTTGAACTTTTTGGGGCAGTTGTTGTGTAAGCCCAAAGGAATGAGGAACTATTCCTGTGTTTTTTTTTCTTTCCCATCTTCCTGCAAAGAGATCACAGACTCTGGGGTTAGATAGGGCCAAAAGAAGAAGAAGAAAAAGAAGAAGCTCCACGAGTGCAGTACCGCGAGGCTGTCACCAGGTGGCAGTCTTGTGCAACGTTTTTTTTAAACACTTTTCATGCACCCACTCTTTGGAGGAAAGGAATTTCTTCTTGGAGAAGTTTATTTTCTTCATTACACGAATACATGTGTCAGGGTTTTTGTGTGTTTGTTTTCTTTTCTTTTCCCTCTGCAGGAGAGCATCCCATCAAGATTATGGAACCTGGGGTGGGTTTTTAGTTAGGATGGGAGGGAAAGGTATAATGTTGAAATGTGATTTCATGTTTAATGTTGTCTTTCACTCCTCTTTTGTTACAGGGGCTCAGACACAACTTCTCCGTTAGGATAGTTTCCTAAAAATTTTTGTTTTTTCAAATTGTTAGTTGGTTTCTGGATTGGGTTGTGTCAGCCGTTGAGGGCGTGATTCACTCCAGACACTGGGGACCAGTGTCAAATGACAGGGGGAGAGTGTAGCGGGTACTTACTTTCCCGGGGTAAATTTTGAATCTTTTCGGTGACACCGGTGGTGTGTTCGGGCGATCCACTGGGTGGCGCTGTCACCATGGGCTGACGGACGGATATCGCTGTGTGCTGAGTCTCCTTTTTGGCCTCTCTCGGCAGCGGTATGGTGGGGCGGGGAACCTGCCGTGCTTGCTGGGAGGGGGTATAAAGGGGGCCGGCCATTTTGGTCACGGGGTCTTCGTCCCAGGCACCTTCAGCTTGCGGACGGTGGTTCATGTTAGTCCTCTAGGCGGCCTAGGCCTAGAGGACCACCGGAGATCGTGTTCCACCCCAGGCACCTTTAGTCCTGGGGTGAGGTACTTGGATGGAGGTCCGGAGCTCAGTGCCCAACATTGAGTTCCGTGAGAGAAGGATCCTAAGGCACTCCGGGGATGGATGCCTGAATCCGAGGTGGGCGTAATGGACCGGGAAGAGCTCCTCATCTGAAGACCCGGTGCAGCAGACTGCCGGTGACAGGTGAGTCTCTTGTCGGAGACCGTCCGGAAGGAGAATTTCCCTCGTGCGGAGACCATAGATCACTCTCAGGGAGGAGAGTGGATGATAGAACTTGTGTCTGGGCCTATTCGTACACACACCTCCTTTTCTGTTCTATAGCCAAGGGAGTCCATGTTATGTTCTGAATAAAGGAGTGTTGGACTTTGACTGTGTGTGGCTCAATTTCTGGTGGACGAGGTTCAAGGAGACTCTTGGAGGGAGTATCCGATGCACAGCACAGACCCGAAGGTAACAAGAGACATTGCTGAGACCACATACACAACTGTGGTGGAAGCCTGGCTTAGCTCACCCCTCTCCCTCCCCTATCATACCCCTAGACCAGAGACAGTGCAAGTTGGAAAGCTTTAATAGAGGGGAGTGGGGAGAGGGTGTGCGCTACACATGCCTTGATTGTTCCCTTACTATAGGGTGACCAGACATCCCCGGTTTCCGGGGACAGTCCCCGGATTGAGGACACTGTCCCCGGACCAAGTCTGTTCCCGGTTTTGTCCCCAGATGGAATTTGAACAGGGGCTGGGGCAATTTCAAAGATAGTCAGTGCAGAATAAAAAAAAAATCTGAATTACACACCCCCGCTCCGCCGTTCTTACTAGCTTAGGGGGGTGTATTTTTTTCCATTATCTGTGCCACTTTCTGATGATCATCTGCTGGTTGGAGCGGAGGGAATATTTCTTCAGTTTCGGGTGCCCATTCAGCTCCGCTCGCATGTTCTTCTGCCTTGGCTCAAGTCCCGGCCAGCCGCCTGCCTGCTTATCTCCTTGCCATCCCTAGCAGAGTGATCTTCCTCCGCTCCCCACCTAGTAGTAGCCGGGGGCCGGTAAATAACACTTGACACGCTGTGAGACGGGCGGCAGCGACGGGCATTGAGTCGCTGATTGCCGCCATTACTAGTAAAAAAAAAACATGTCCCCAGAATTGATTTTAAAAATCTGGTCACCTTACCTTACTACCTTTCCCCATTATTAGGGTTGTCCCGATACCGATACTAGTATCGGTATCGGGACCGATACCAAGCATTTGCGCGAGTACTTGTACTCGCGCAAATGCTCCCGATGCTTCACCCGATACTTTTATTAATTTTTTTGTGGCCGGAGAGGGCGGGAGGAGTCAGTGGCTGGGGAGGGCAGGAGAGAGGGCGGGGGAGTGCGGGCGGAGTCTGGCCGGAGAGGGCGGGAGGAGTCAGTGGCTGGGGAGGGCAGGAGAGAGGGCGGGGGAGTGCGGGCGGAGTCTGGCCGGAGAGGGCGGGAGGAGTCAGTGGCTGGGGAGGGCGGGAGAGGAAAGTGCGGGCGGAGTCTGGCTGAAGAGGGCGGGCACAGTCGGTGGACGGAGTCCGCGGGCGGAGAGCGAGTCCCTCACCTGCAGTTGAACCTGGTAAGCTGGCAGGGGTTCAGGTCGCAGCCGCATCAGGATCGGTGACCGGTGCTGTCACATTCGGTCGCCGTCAGCAGCTGAACGTCCCCACGTCCATCTTGGTACACTCTGCACTTGGCTGCAGTAAGCAGCAGCAGACATCTTGTTACACCCAGCCCGAGCTATATGGGCTGGGTGTAACAAGATGTCTGCTGTTGCTTACTGCAGCCGAGTGCAGGGTGTACCAAGATGGGCGTTGCAGCAGTTTTTTTTTTTCTTAAATCCTGTGTCATTTCCCCCCCACCCCCCGCAGCATTTCAGTGCCAGCCACCTATCAGTACCCACAAGTGCTACCTATCAGTGGAATCAGTGCCAGATACCAGTGCCACCTATCAGGTGGCACTGGTAGATGCCACTGATTGCACTGATAGGTGGCACTTATGGGCACTGATTGCACTGATAGGTGGCACTTGTGGGCACTGATAGATGGCACTGATTGCACTGATAGTGCAATCAGTGCCACCTATCACTGCCCACAAGTGCCACCTATCACTGCCCACAAGTGCCACCTTTCTGTGCAATCAGTGCCACCTATCACTGCCCACAAGTGCCACCTATCAGTGCCCATAAGTGCCATCTATCAGTGCCATAAGTGCCACCTATCAGTGCCCATAAGTGCCACCTATCAGTGCCCACAAGTGCCACCTATCACTGCCCACAAGTGCCACCTTTCTGTGCAATCAGTGCCACCTATCACTGCCCACAATTGCCACCTATCAGTGCCCATAAGTGCCATCTATCAGTGCCATAAGTGCCACCTATCAGTGCCCATAAGTGCCACCTATCAGTGCCCATAAGTGCCCACAAGTGCCACCTTTCTGTGCAATCAGTACCACCTATCAGTGCCCACAAGTGCCACCTATCACTGCCCACAAGTGCCATCTATCAGTGCCCATAAATGCCACCTATCAGTGCCCCCAAGTGCCACCTATCAGTGCCACCTATCACTGCCCACAAGTGCCACCTATCAGTGCCCATAAGTGCCATCGATCCGTGCCCATAAGTGCCACCTATCAGTCCCCATCTTTCAAACTGTCACATGACATTGAAAGAAAGTATCGGTAATCGGTATCGGCGAGTACTTGAAAAAAAGTATCGGTACTTGTACTCGGTCTTAAAAAAGTGGTATCGGGACAACCCTACCCATTATCACTCTGTAACTAATAACAGTCCGCCTATCAGATTAAATTTATATCACAAAACTTTCATGTGGTAGATTCCACATACCAAGTAACGACAACGCTTAAAATGCTGTCCTCAGCATATGCCAATCTTGCTTGTGTGTTGTATCAGGTTTTGCTTTTCTCGTTTTAGAATTGTGAACCATTGCATATGCCAGACACAAGACGTCTATCGGGGATGGACGAGACGTCAGTTATTGGCTAGCCCCCCATCGGGGTTTATGTTGTTCCATTCTAACTCAGATGACCTTCATGAATTTATACCGATGTGTACAACAATGCCAATTAGCAGGAGTTTTTCAAAAGTTTACAAGAGAAACTACAGCTCCCTAAAAATATATATTCAAGTAGACTTTCAAGCAGATAAAAAATGACTTTTGGGTACCTACCAGCTTTACATTGTTGGCCAGTTAGTGACTGATGCACACAATAGCTTGAATTACTAAATGCAAACAGGCAATTTTTACATTACAAGGGAACTTAAAGAACAACTGCAGTCTGCTCACATCATTTGTACTAAAAAAACATCTTTGCTATTCTGAAGCTTCCCTCTAACCACTTTGCATATTATTTTATATATACTGTGATTCTATACTTGCCAAATATGCTGCAGAAATCTCCCTCCACTAAGTCTGGCTACAGCCATTATAACTGTGGGCAACTGAAGCTGCTGCCTGTTCTCTTCCTGGATTTACACATACACGCAGAGGCACACCTCCAGCTCTGCAGCTCTCATTTGTCCTCTTATCACTCATCCCCCCTCCCTTCCTGGCAAACTCTCATGAGAGTGAGAGAGAGAGCTGTGCATGATGTCATAAGCCTAGGCTAATGACCAGACAAGAAATAGGAAGTGGGTTGTATAAGGTATTTACTGGCAGAAAAAAATATGTTTTACTATCCAAAGTTAAAACAACAACAACAACAGAAGATTTAACAGATGGAAAGTTGAAAAAAAAGACCGAAACACACACTGTTTAAAGTGAAAGTTGAAGTCTTGTTTTTTTTTTCTTTTAATATATCTAACATATTATACTTACTGCCTATGTGCAGTTGGTTTTGCACAGAGCAGCCCGGATCCTCCTCTTCTCAGTCCCTTCGACACAGCAAGAAGCTTGCTATGGGGCACCCGAGCCGAGCAGCAGCTCTGTGTGTCCATTCAGACACTTGTGGACATCGCTGGATAGAGAGATGGGCTCAGGTAAGTATTAGGGGGGCTGAGGGGATCTGCTGCACACCGAAGGTTTTTATCTTAATGCATAGAATGCATTATGATAACAAAAACTTCTGCCTTTACAACCACTTTAATTGACATTGTCCCTTCTCTTTCTGTATGTGGATGATGGCACTGTAATTATTTTAATAAAAAAAACATCTAAGTACAATTTTCCTAATCTATATACAGCCATCACATGACCCAAATCTCTCCCAGGCTGTCTGCAGGGAAACATAAGCAGGAGGAGCTTCTAGTCCTCTGCTGCAGATCACATGTTCAAAAAAATAAAAAACAGCCTTTGGAATACAGAGTAAAAATAAATAATTAATATCAATAAACTATTTAAAATTGTCAAACAAATATATATTTGAAATCAAATCTTTATTATTTTTTGCAAGAACATGGTGTGGGCAGATTTCTGCCAATCACAGGCTGTGTCACGCCCCTCCAGCCTGTGTCTTAGAATAAGAGGGAGGTGAAGCCTCCATCAATCTGAATGTACACAAAGCCACCAGTTTTCTTTGTGCACCATTAGAACCTTCTACCCGCCAATTTCCTAACAACCAATGACATCATCAGTTGATAAGGAGGACGTTGGGCACCTGCACAGCATCCTGGTTTGCCCCTCCCTTCCCCCTCTCCATCAGCACTAGGGTCACATTAGCTGAGTGAGGGGGAGAAAGTGAGGAAGAAGAGATACATTGGAATACTAGTTAATACTAGTGTGCAAAGGTGTGTCTGCTTAGGATGAATAAATCACCACAAATTTTGGGTATCCTGCGTATGTGGATGTTGCTGCATTATGTAAAACTATTAATTTTGTTTTTTACATTTTAGACGGGGGTACCTCGATATTATGCGGAATTTTAAAGGGTGCCTTGACTGAAAAAAGGTTGAGAAAGTCTGCTCTATAGTCACATGGGCTGTTCAGATATGTTAGGGAGAAAATGCTCAGCTTAGAAACTCACTGAAAACTGAGCATGTGCAGAGCTGCCAACATGGCTCTGTAAAATCCCTCGCTGAATTGGGGGCAGAAGGGGGGGGATAGAGAGCAGCGAGATCAACCAGGTTTTTGTAGAATACAGAAAACAAATCTCATAGTGACTGAGTGAGTATGAACAGCATGTAATATGCCCTTAAATGGACGGGCAGCCTCTGTTCACGAAGCTAAGAGAAAATTCCCTTGCAAAATGATCAGTCTATTTGCACAGTGGTGTAGTGGTTAGCACTCTCGCCTAGCAGTAAAAAGGGTCGCTGGTTCAAATCCCAACCACCACATTACCTGCCTGGAGTTTACATGTACTCCCTCTGCCTGCGTGGGTTCCCTCCGGGTACTCTGGTTTCCTCCCACACTCCAAAGACATGCTGGCAGGTTAATTGACTTCTGTCTAAATTGGCCTTAGTATATGATAGAACAAAAGGGGATAGGGAATTGGGATTATAACGGTGCCTAGGCAGTAGAAATTACAAATAGTATTAAAAATTCTTATTATTTTATTACAAAATTGTTTTATGACATACAATACATTCATAGGTGCATGAAAACAGCAGAGCAATAGTATACATTTAATACTGGCCAAGGTATTAACCACCTACTATGGTTACAGTTCAATAATCCCTACATGTTTCGCCAAACATTGGCTTCTTCAAGGGAAATAGTAGTAACCAGTATTGTATAAATGGCTCTAAAAAGGCAAGAATACAACATGTTAATTAGTCATAAAAGACATACATTATAAACGTAATCCTCTACATCAGTAGTTCTCAACCTGGGGGTCGGGACCCCCTCGGGGGTCGAATGATGATTTGCCAGGGGTCACCAAATCCTGGGCTGTTCCTGTAGCCCCCACCATTCTCCCAGCCTTTTCGCAGCCACCCAGCAGGGCTTTCCCTGGAGCCTGTGGAAGCCCAGCTCGGCTGTCCCTGGAGCCTGCAGCCGCCTACTCAGCCTCTTCACAGCCGGCCATTCAGTTCACGGCATGGCTGGGGGGCAGAGACTAGAGGTCAGCTGACTGGTGAGGAATGTGAAGTGGGAGGGGCTGGAGGAGACCCCATCTCCTGATTTTGGCATAGGTGTCACTGCTTCAAGACACCACAAAGTCGGAGACACAGTGAGTAACACTACCTGTGATTAGAGCTGCTATTAAAAGTCCCTACTACAGTTCTCAGATCAGCAGATGACCTTGATAAAGAGCACCTAAGTTGGCTGATCAAAACCTACCCCCAGCATTGCCACTCATCCCAACTCCCCGCCAGCACTGCCACTGAGCCCATTCCCCCCACCAGCACTGCCACTGATCCCATTTCCCCCACCAGCACTGCCACTCATTCCATTCCCCCCACCAGCACTGCCACTCATTCCATTCCCCCCACCAGCACTGCCACTCATCCAAACTCCCCTCCAGCACTGCCACTGATCCCAACTCCCCGCCAGCACTGCCACTGATCCCAACTCCCCGCCAGCACTGCCACTCATCCCAACTCCCCGCCAGCACTGCCACTGATTCCACCCCCCCACCAGCACTGCCAATGATCCCACCTCCCTGCCAGCACTGCCACTCATCCCAACACCCCCCACCAAGGAGTAAGAGAAGGAATAAAAATAGAAAAAAAAAGAGAGAAAGAATAAGAGAAAGAACAAGAAAGACAGCTAGAGAGAGGGATGGGAAAAAAAGAAAAGAAATTAGGATAGAGAGAGAGAAAAGGGAAAGAAAGGAGAACAAAAAGAAAGGGTGGTACATCCTAAAATGTACCATAAGGGGTTTTAATTATGTACGAGTGGAAGGGACTCAGGGAGCGCTAAATGTCCTTGGGTTGGGGGCACAAATTACTTGTCTTGCCAACCCACGCTACGAAAATAATTTTACTGTTAGGGGTCCCCACAACTTGGGAAATTTTATCAAGGGGTCACGGCACTAGGAAGGTTGAGAACCACTGCTCTACATCTTTCATTGTATTAGACTGGCAGCATAACATATCATGGCTCATCATATCTCCAAACCTGAATTTGAGTTAGGGACTTTAGCTTGTAAGCTCCTTGAGGGTAGGGACCGATGTGAATGTACAATGTATATGCAAAGCGTTGCGTAAATTGACGGCGCTATATAAGTACCTTAAATAATATTTTGCCATTAGTGAATCAACCCTAATGGGTTTTTCCGTTAAAGATTTTTATTGAATTTAAAAAAAAAAACAATTTAGTACCAAAAATATTTTATATTCTTATTCGTACATTGTTATCGTTATTATCAAGGTATCTATTAGGTGTCAAACATCCAACGTAACTTAGCATTAGCAATATAAATTTTAACCATCTAAATATTGTCCAAGTGCTTAACCCTAATGGGTTTTTGAAGTGTTGCACGATTCAAAACACTATTTTCTGGAAATTAAAACTTTAGTGTGGGGAAATTTCTGTTAGCGTGTGTCCACCATCTGAAGTTATACTTAGTACTTTACTTAATTTACTTTAGTGGTGTTTCACATTTTTCTGTTTTGAAGACCTCTTTTCTTTTCTAGAGCTTAGCAATTATTCTCTACCGATACAAAATCACATTAAAACCAGCCTCACAACTGCGCTCCAAGACGCAGGCAAAACATACTAGCATGCCTATCTTAAAAGTAGTCAGTCTAATCAACTAGCTGTATGAACTTCAGCTCCAAGGGAATGACAAGAGAGTTAGAAACAGCATTTAGCACTTTGCTGACCTTGAGACCACCTTTGCAAAACTCCTCCTGGAACCAAGATATTTTCTAGCCATTTTCAAGTGATTTTCGCTTCCTCCAGAGAATTAAACACTTGATTGACCATCAATGTTCAGCCAAACTCTTGCTGGAAGATATCTTGTTGACTGACTTCTGCAATAAATCAAACTCGCAAACTATTTTTTTTTTTTTTAATTTCTAAAACTAATATGCACTTGTTTTCCAGGAAACAGCGTGTGCAGAAGATACCTCCGGTTACACTCAAAATAAATCTGCACAGATGATATATTACAAATAATACCACCATCTGACATTTTAAAAAAAAGAATCCATCAAAAATAGAATTCACAATCTTGTACCATTTCCCTTTCAATCAAAAATAAAATCCAACATGATGTAATGCTTATTTTGCAATTATAAAAGATATAGTGTGTAACAAAATCTGTTTTTGCACAGTACTATCTTTAGACAGGATAAAAATTACAGTTTTTCCTTTTTTTTTTTTATAAATTATCACTTTTAAAAACTGTATTTTTATTCCTCCAGTAAGACTTACATACACTTCAATATAAATAAGATTGTGGAGCTTTACAAATGTATATAAAATTAGCTTAAAAATAGTATTTTTTTAAATTTGACTTATGTGACAGAACAAAGTTATATATATATATATATATATATATATATATATATATATATATATATATATATATATATAGATATAGATATATAATTATATATATCTATATCTATATATATATATATATATATATATTTTTTGAAGACTACTAAGTGTTCAAATTTGTATTTCATTTTAACCCATATGCATCGTTAATTTCTCTGTAAATCACTTGACTCATCTTATTATCTCTACCGGGTTCATAAATTCTCCCAAACAATATCAGGTTTATATAATAGCAGCCAAGGTGACCCAGGATCTCAACCAGACTTTCAAATTTTATTTTAAAATTTTATTTTTACTTTTTTGTTTTTTTTAATTTGTTTATTTAATACAGATTAGCTAATTCCAAAAGCCAAGATTACACCGCCTGTCAACCTTGTCAAAAAAATAAAAACAGTAATTGTAAAAATTAAATCCTTTAATCCCTAAATTTTGCATCCAACACGGATAAAAGAAACTCTGTTTGAGTGCACTGAAATTAATCCCTCAAGAGGGAAATAACATTTTTGACATTCAGTCAATACCAGCTCCTCACACATGTACTATGAATTATATGGTTACACAAAGGGGCCAATTAAAGTGTTTATTTACACGGAAAAAAAATATGGCTAGAGTTTATTTGTATCACTGACTATTAAACATGCCCATTTAAAAAAATTCCCCCGTAATAATACATTTTTCACCAGCTCAAGAAACTGAGCAGCAAGATACTTTGAAACAAATAAATAAAACACAAACTAATAGGCATTGATCTAGGCTGGTGCTCAACCAGTCTTTGTAAGGAAACACTATCTGGGATGCTGTAATAATGGAGGTTTCATGGGTGAGCTTTTACTTTCAAAGCTTTATACTGAAGATGCCGTTGTAGCAGCGTGCATGGACTCATGTTTGAAGTTGGCTTCACACAAGCTCAGGCCTAAGTATATAGGATCTATCAACGTTATAGTCTGGACTATCACATCAACCTTCCAGAGAGTCGCCTATTAAATACAATGCAAATCTTTGCACCAGTCTTCAATGCTTTAGACAACTATATATTTTATTAGTAGCTCAAATGATAGATTAGGTGACACTATAATATCCGGCACCTCATCCCTATTTAATTGAAAATAGCAGCAACAGGATGATTCTGATTATAGCGGTGCCCACAATTACAAGGAATACATTTTATATAAAAATAGAAAGTTTATTCATAAATTAACAACAATTATTGGGTTCAATCAAAAATCAGAGTATGATACATATCACATTAGTGGTCACTGGTGCCCAACTATATAAGGTGAACAATACTTAATGTTCTATCCCAACATGTTTCGCCAACATTGGCTTCTTCAGGGGATATCTACGGACCACCACTTTTCTTAAAGTTCCAGAGAAACATGAAGAAAAGTCACCAAGTAAGTCCACAGAAATATAGAAGGGAGGCTCTGTACGATCACAGGGGACACATGAGGACCAGGATAACTCTGAAATAAACATGGATTAATGCAGGGGCACCAGCAAATAGTTGCGATTATATATATATATATATAGTGCTATCGTGTACTGACCACTCTTATTTTGCAACACATAGTAGTGATGGTCGCCCCTGCCTTCCAGCTCAGTAGCTGGAAGGCAGGGGCGACCATCACTACTATGTGTTGCAAAAAAATGAGTGGTCAATACAGGATAGCACTTTATATGTATATATATGATCGCAACTATTTGCTGGCTCCCCTGCATTCATCCGTGTTTATATCAGAGTTATCCCGGTCCTCATGTGTCCCCTGTAATCGCACAGAGCCTCCCCTCCATATTTTTGTGGACTTGCTCTGTGACTTTTCTTCATGACTCTCTGGAGCTTTAAGAAAATTGGTGGTCCGTAGAAATCCCCTGAAGAAGCCAATGTTGGCAGAACATGTTGGGATATAACATCAAGTATTGATCACCTTATATAGTTGGACACCAGTGACCACTAATGTGATATGTATCATACTCTGATTTTTGATTGAACCCAATAATTGTTGTTATTTTATGAATGAACTTTCTAGTTTTATATAAAATGTATTCCTTGTAATTGTGGGCGCCGCTATAATCCCAATCATTCTGTTGCTGCTATATATTTTATTAATACACTTAAATTCTGAATCTTGCAAGGCTATCCCAATTTTAGGATGGCACAAAGGTGTGAGGTTTCAATAGCAGTCATGCTCTGCTAAAATTGGGGGTGCTCATGGCTTAAAGCGGAGGTTCACCCGATTTTTTTTTTTTTTTTTAAAGCCAGCAGCTACAAATACTGCAGCTGCTGACTTTTAAAAAATGGACACTTACCTGTCCAGGGCGCCCGCGATGTCAGCAGAAGAGGCTGCGCAATTGCTCGGTCCTCGGATGCTTCCGCCGCCATCCTCGGTGAGGGGATCAGGAAGTGAAGCCTTGCGGCTTCACTGCCCGGTTCCCTACTGCGCATGCACGAGTATCGCGGCGCGCCGTCACTGGTCCCCGCTCTCTCCTGGGAACAGTGTGTTTGCCAGAAGACAGCGGGGGGTTACGCGAAGGGGCGGGACTCCCACGGGAGTCAGAACCCGGAAGTGGTGCAAATACCTGTTTTATACAAGTATCTGCACCCCCTCCCCCCGGAAAGGTGCCAAATGTGACACCGGAGGGGGGGAGGGTTCCAAAAAGCGGAGGTTCACTTTTTGTGTAAACCTCCGCTTTAATTTTTTTTTATTTCAAATGATTGCGAGGCATATAACACTTAGGGTGTGTGGTTATTTAAAAAAATAAAAATAAATCCCTGTGAAAATTCATGTGGACAAAAAATGTGTTATTAGGCTATTTCCTTCATTTAGATTTGTTTATTGATTTAAAGGAAAGATTCACTTTTAGGAGCATGTTACACCCATATTTGCAGTATAGCATGTAACATGTTCCTATTCATATGGCTCCCACCTACATAACCACCCTCCCTGTGACAGTGGGCAGAGGTTCCTCTCCCAGCACCCTCTGTCTCATTTCAAAATCTTCTATCTGTAAATGTGAAAGCTACAAGTCTCCCCTACCACCGCGGCAGACAGCTTGTAGTTCATTCACAAGCCCTGCAGCTTTCAAATGGAAAGCCTGTATTTTTAAATCTGTAGAGCTTGTCTGCAGGAGCCTGCAATTGCATCCAAAATCGATTGATCATGGGTACAATGCTCTGCAAGCTTCTGTGAAAAAAATAATACATTGCCATTTTTTTCATGCAAGTGTATTATTATTTTTTTACAAATATGAACTTAGCTTTCAAAATGGAAAATATCACATTTTGCCACTGGATGGCTCTAGGTATCATAGGAAATTCTTATAATATTTAGTGTCATCTACTGCCATCTAGTGGCCAAATTTGGTATTTACTGTTTTAAATCAATCAAAAACATTTATCTAGCACAGGAAATAGCTGTAAATTATAAAGAGGGGAAATTAAATTGTGTGTAATTTCCTTACCTGCGCAAAGGTTGTTAAATTGAATGTTATATTATTTATAGGGGCTGCTCGTTGTAAAGGTGATGCCTTCTATGTATGTGTAATTTGTGATAAACCAAACAACTTGTGATTAATGCAAAATTCTATACAATATTGTGGACGATATTGTATAGAATTTTGCAATAAATCATAGGATGCATGGTTTATCACAAATTACACAGCCTAACTCTTGTGTTTTGCCCCTTTCGCACACAACCAATGTACATGCACTTTCACTTTGTAAATTACTATTTGTATTTTTTTTATACACCCCTTAAGTGTTAAATGCCTCCCAAACCTTTGAAATAAAAAAACATTAAGCCCCTTCGCACCCCTAATTTGAGCTGAGCATGACTCAATAGCCTTTTGGTTTTTGGTTTGGATATTTGGTTTGGATCTTTGCCCCATCTTGCACAGAATGAATGTACATGCGCTTTCACTGGGTGAATTGCATTCTTATTTATATGCATCCCATAAACTCACGATTTTAAAGAGCTGACAATTAGCCCAGGTTCACACTGGGCTGCGAAAGTGAAGCCGTGCAAGTTCAGCTGAACTCGCACGATTTCACTCCCGCTGGTCAGTCCCGATTTCGGCCGCGATTACAGAGACATCTGTGCAGGTTTCTGCACAGATGTCAATGTAAATCGCGGGCCAAAATCGCAAAAAGTAGTACAGAAACTACTTTTTGAAATCGGTGCAGCGCCGCAGATGCGGCATCGCACCGATTAGGATGGTGCCATTGCCGGCAATTTGCGGCAAATATCGCCGTTTTGACATGCGATTTGACATGCCAAATCGCATGTCAAATCGCACCAGTGTGAACCAGGGCTTAGCCATGTATCTTTTAACTATTTGTCACACCTAATCATTTTTTTTTTTTTAAGTAGATATGCTGTATACAAACTTATAGAAATTACTACCAGAATGTGTATAAAAGATATATATTCAGGTTCCAAGGCACCATTGAGTCACACAGTTGGGGGGCTTTACCAAAACTGGAGAATGCAAAATCTGGTGCAACTCTGCATAGAAACCAATCAGCTTCCAGGTTTTATTGTCAAAGCTTAATTTAATAAGCTAACGTTAGAAGCTGATTGGTTACTATGCACAGCTGCACCAGATTCTGAACGCTCCAGTTTTAGCAGTTCTCCCCCAATGGTTCCAGTGGGGATCGGGAGTGAAGGTGGACTTCAGAACTGATAAACAGTGTTGCCCCATTCATATACCTATATTGACTTTATGGTCTTCTCATTCTTCTTATTCCACAAGATATATCCTTTCAAATGTATCACCCTTCCTGTATTCACTTCTCATAACTGAGTAGATCTGAATTATAAAAAAAGAGATCACCTGTTTCATGCAATGGAGCAGTTCTGTGATCTACTATGTGCAAGCTCTTCTGCCTAGCAAAATGATGTATTGGAGGTGGTGTGGATACATGAATTGTGAAGTTTTCAGCTACTGGACTTGCATTGTAACTGTATTGCTAGTGCAAGGAAAGTAGATAGAAGTGTTAAAATGTATCCAAACCCAACAACAAAAATATATTGCAGGTTACTGGTCCTTAGTGGTGATGGCCACATTAATATTCTTGTTCATGCTTTTTTACTTCATTTTCACCCACAGTAACACATTTCCTGTTCTAAGGTCACAACACTTACTCACTATACGTTATCAACATTATCGCCTGTAGCACCCTCTAGTGTGTGCTAGGTGCAAGATAGTTTTTTTTTGTAGTATAGGTTTTTTAGTGTAGGAAAATTTGGTTCAGCTCAGGACTAAGCCTGAGCTGTGAATCTGGGTCAGGGTTTAGTGAGTCAGGGCTGGATGACTCATCCTGACAGCTCCTCTGGTGCCTCCCCCTGGTCTAGAAGGATGTAGAAACTTCTAGAGCTGGTGGGTGGAGGTGAAGAGGGGCTGTTTGGAATTTTTATGAGTGCCTCAGTCAATCCCTAGTTGAGGACTGGCAGGGGGGCAAGGCTCTCCTCATAAATAGGCCTGAGCCATGCCAGTCGGGTGGAAGATGGAGATATAGTCCTGTGGAGACTGTCAGTGGCCCTCTAGGGTGCCCCCCTAGTCTAGGGTGACCAGACATCCCCGGTTTCAGGGGACAGTCCCCGGATTGAGGACACTGTCCCCGGTTTTGTCCCCGGATTGGATTTGAACAGGGGCTGGGGCAATTTCAAAGACACAGTGTAGAATAAAAAAAAAAAAATCAGAATTGCACACCCACACTCTACTAGCTTAGGGGGGTGTATTTTTTTCCATTATCTGTGCCCCTTTCTGATGATCATGTGCTAATCGGAGTTGAGGGAATATTTCTTCAGTTTCGGGTGCATGCCCATTCAGATCCGCTCGCATGTTCTTCTGCCTTGGCTCAAGTCCTGGCCAGCCGCCTGCCTGCTTATCTCCTTGCCTTCCCTGGTGGAGTGATCTTCCTACGCTCCCCACCCAGTAGTAGCCGGGGCCCAGAGTGTAAGACTTGAGAGGCTGTGAGGTGGGGGGCAGAGAGTCGCTGATTGCCGCCATTACTAGTAAAAAAAAAAACATATGTCCCCGGATTTCATTTTAAAAATCTGGTCACCTTACCCTAGACTGCCACAACACATGGAGGAAGCCCTTTCTGGAGGCACAGGAGCAAGTATGAGGACAGTGTGAGTACAGCAGCACTACTGGGGAACTGCAAAGGGAGAGAATGCCATATGTAGTCAGTTCTCCCCGAAAGCCGCATTGTGCTAAGTGTTTATCACCTCCCTGGGAGATCTCCTGAGAGTCAGCCAGGTGAGCTGGTGAGTCATTCGGGTGGGTTGGCGAGGAGTCAGTCGAGAGAACAGTGGAGGAAAGTTAGCCTGGAGGGCTAGTGAAAGGAACAGCTGCAGCCAGGTGGGTTGGCAGTGCTAGAAGAGGTGTGCTGGCACCAGTAGCCACAGGAGAAGTATTGCAAGCTGATCACTGTAAACTACTACACAACAAGGGGCTTCGAGTTCCTGCCTGCAAAGGGCCATTGCTAAAAATCTGGCTGTGCCTCTCAGATTTAAAAACAGTGTTCCAGCTGGAACTGCAAGTGAAGTGTTGGAGGAGTGTTAAGGGGCTGTATATAGACTGTATATAGGAAAGGTGTCCCTGAAGTTGTTGCCAAGTTTGTTGTTGAAGTCAAGTGGGCATCTCATAACTTCCCATTCCCATTCAAGTTATTAACCCTCAATAAACCACAAAAACAAAGATGCGGACCATTCTCTGACTCTGGAGTTCCTGTGAAAATTCTGTGTGCCTGGCTGTGCAGGGTGGGGGGATCCCAGTTTACTTGCGGCTCATTAGGGGATGTGATACACACCCTAGGACAGAGAGTGTGCTAAAGCTACAGACCACGTCCCCCTTTCCTCATCTCCATAACATAGGGGGGAATTGTTCTAAGGTTTACGGCTGTTAGCTGAGCAGGACTAACAATATTGTTTGAGATGAGACTGTACAGTGCACAGAATACAGGACAGCACTAAGCACTGGATTTCTGGCAGGATCGACAGGTATTTTTTGCACTTATTGAACAGATTTTACAAAACACGTTTAACATTGTATTTAACTGACCGGAAGAGAGTAAATAAGAGAAATTCATTGTTAGGGTTTACAAACTGTACCCTTAATCCCTTAAAGTGTTACTAAACCCACAACAGTAAAATCTGTCTGTGTATGCAGCATTGCATGCGTGTTATACTCACTGTGGAACTTAAGGGGTTAATCCTCTGCATTGTGTAAAAAGGCTGTTTGATCCTGTATGCACAAATCCTCCCCCTCTCCTTCACTGTCTATCTGGGGAAGGCCAGCTAAAGCCTCGTACACACGGTCTGACTTTTTGCCAACAAACTTCAAAATGAGCAAGTTTGACAAAAAATCCGACCGTGTGTACGCTCCATCGGACAAACTTTTTTGGTTTTCATCGGACAAATGTTCGGTCTGCAAACGGACAAACTTTTCGGCAACAAAAGTCCGATGGTGCAAAGTCCAACCGTGTGTACAGAAATCCATTGGACTTTTGTCCGATGGACAAATAAGCATGCCCAGAATCAATGTTAAAATCAACCAACAATAGCAGAAGTTGACCAAAGGGTGGCGGTAAAGAGCAGAAAAAAACAGAAAAAGCACGTGATGTTGGAAAAGTTTTGGGAAAGTTTGCAGAAAAGTCCTGCCGTGTGTATGCTATGGGTGTGCCCGGCCAACAAAAATCCACGAAAAAGTTTGTTTGAAGTCCGTCCGTGTGTATGAGGCTTAACACAAGCAGGGTAGCTGACCTGCACATGCTCAGTTGTGTCTTTTATGCTGGAGAGAACATTTGTTCTCAGAGCTAGCTAGGTCACATGATATTGACATCACACATGTGGGCGTGTATACAGGCTGCTGTGGAAATCTCCTCCTAACTGAACTCTCAGTCCTGGACAAACTGTGAAGTCTATCATGTAATGGTGGTATACAGATCATCCAAAAAGGTATATAGTGGCAGTATTTTAATGTAAAAAGAAGATTGATAAGCTGTGGGCACTGTGGGTGGGCAGATGAACTATTTTCATATTACTGGGTTTAGTAACACTTTAATTTCGTACATTTATTTTAGTGTCACCTATTTTTAAAACAATGGCACAAATGTATTTTACATTTATTCATTTATTTAATTAAGTGATACAAAGAGCAGCAACGATGTACAAAACAATAACCTATTTCAACCAATTAAACGTTTGCTTTCACCTGTACACCTGTCCAACATTGAATGCTGATTATGGTAGTTAATATGAGATAGGGTCTGTTGTACATTGTTCTTTGTCCTTTATCCACTTGACTCCAAATACGCTCTACGTGGGCAGTTTTGCATCTGTGAAAACTCCAAAAAACCTTACGCCTTAAACGATTCAGTGACCTTTACAAAGAGACAGGGGAGGAAGTATATAGTGAGCCCCTATGTTCCTTGGCCAGACATCTCCATAAAAACAGATGTGCTCCACATAACATAAATCTTCACGAATCTCCGAGCCTCTCTAATAATGAGACTGACCTTAAAGGCATAATGGAAATGGGGGTAAAGTTGTCATTACCAGAAAAGCTTCCATCTACTGAAATATGACAGATTTTATTAAAAAATGGCTAATACTACAAGAATGAAAGAGAGAGAAAGTCTCAGAGGGAGCTTGCTGAAGAAGAAGGAACTCTAACCTTAGTTGTGTTTTGTATCTGTAGTTACACACAAGATATCGGCAAGTCAGTGCAGAATTGTTCATGAGTTTTACATTGTTATTGGTATTTTTTTACTATAAAATCAACATTTAAAGGGATATTACAATTACAAAACAGGTCTAGTGAATGTTATGTGATTTAAAGGAAGCCTGCATGAGAAAATACGAGGGCTGCCATTACTGATCGCTTTCCGAAAATGCTAGCTGCCTAGCTGTGATTCTGCCCTTTTTTATGATACTTCTAGTTCCTGCATGAAAACAAATACAGTGGAACCTGGGATTACGAGCATAATCCGTTCCAGGAGAATGCTCGTAATCCAAAGTACTCGCATATCAAATCGAGTTTCCCGATTGAAGTCAATGGAAATTAAAATAATTTGTTCCGCATTGACTTCAATGGCATGCAATACCGCATGCGGTCAGAGGTGGGGGGGCACCGGAGAGCCTCGGAAACGTCCGGAAAGGCCCAAGGACACCTCGGCTTACCTCTGCAAACCTCAGAAAGGCTCGGAAACGTTCCGTGTCTTTCCGAGCATTTCCGAATGGTGACGATCAGCGCCGTTCAGCTCCGCTCAGCACTGCAACTCTCCACAGTACTGCACACCGCTTTGGCCTGAATCCTGATCATTTCGCAAGACAACACTCGCAAACCGAGTTAGGATTTTTTCAAATACAGTGCTCGTATTGCGAAACGCTCATTAACCGCGTTACTCGCAATACGAGGTTCCACTGTATTGGAATACACTGATGGTCAGAGAGAATACTCCTATACATTGGCAGTCAGTGGAAATACCCCAAATACATTGAAGGTCAGTGGAAATTTACCCTGTACTCTAAATGCCATTGGAAATGGTCAGCAAAAATCAATTCACCTTGTACTCTGTAGGTCAGTGGGAAAGCTGTACATTGGTGATCAGTGCACATACCCTTATACATTAGTAATCAATGCAAATTATCCCTATACATTGGTTTTCACTGAAAATGCTCCCTATAAATTGGTGGTCAGTGAAAATTCCCCAAAAACGTTGGTAATCAGTGGAAAATACCCCCTATGCATTGGTGGTCCTTGAAAGGCCCCCTATATTGTTCATTTGCAATCAGTGAAATATTTCCTATACTTTGTTAAAGTATAGGGGATACTTTGTTACTTTGTGGAAAAGTCCACCTAAAGCCTTATTTATATTGGTGATTGGAGGTAAAGCCCCTAATTAAAAGGTATCCATACCAAAAGAATGAACATGTTATGCTATGTTAGCCCCACTAGGACAGAATTAGGCTCTAGGAGCCATTTGTCCATATTTAATGAATTTCTATTCCTTTTTTCTTTTTTTTCAAGGATTCCTTATTGCCCCCTGCAGCCACATTAAGGCAGTGTTTGCCTACCTCTCCCTGTAGGCACCTCCTGCTGACCCTGCCACTGGGAACATTTGGGTAAGTGGAGGATTGACTTGGTTGGTTTGGGTTCATGTTGATGCCACCAATGTGGTGAGACTATGATGGGACCTTCAGTACCCTGACCTCTCAGGTTCCGGTTTTGCGCATCATATACAATGTGTTACTATTATGCTCATAGTTATTTATGTATTCCTATTTAACATTACGTCTTTATTTCCTGTAGAACTATAATACTTTTACTGGTCATACTCCACTCCCCTGAAGAAGCCAATGTTTTGGCGAAACATGTTGGGAAGACCTGACCTGTTACTGTAATCGGGCCACCACGACTCTGGCCCACAGTAAACTGTTTGTATTATGTTTATGCTTGTTAACTATCACATGTATCATTGTTTGTGTCAATTGTTTAGAAGTACTTTGTAATAAAATTTGTCTTCATTTAAAAATTATTGATTGATTTTTTTCTGGCACCGTAATAATCCCCACCCCTCTGCCTCTCTTTGAATGAACAATTTATATATTGCATTAATTTCCATTTTTCAGGTGAATAAAGAAAAATAGGATTTTTGTACTCACTGTAAAATCCTCTTCTCCATACAAAAGAAGTCTTAAACCTTCAGGTATAAAGGGGCATTGGACACTGACAAGCAAAGAAAAAAAAAAAAAAAGGCCAGCCCAGCATAACCCCTCCTATCAGCATCCTCAGTTTTGTAGCAAGGGCATTTTTATACATTTCCACTGAGTGGCACGGGAAGGGTTAAACCTTCAGGAAATACAAAGCAGTCAAATTAAGTGGTGGACAACACAAAAAACAATCACAGGCTGAAAATAAACAACAAGAAACTGCAGACTGCTGCAGCTCAAATGGCCACCTGAAGGACCTCACACCCAAAGCTGGCATCAGATGGGACCAAAAGATCCACTTGGTAGAACTTTATCTGGGAAACAGTTGCCCAATAGTGATGAGCCGAACACCCCCGGGTTCGGTTCGCACCAGAACCCGCGAACGGACCGAAAGTTCGAACGAACATTAGAACCCTATTAAATACAATGGATGCGAACGTTCGAATTCTAAAGTGCTAATTATAACAACTATTATGCATGTTATTGTCCTAAAAAGGGTTTGGGAACCCGGGTTCTGCACCAGGGGACATGTATCAATGCAAAAAGAAGTTTTAAAAACGGTCGTTTTTCGGGAGCAGTCATTTTAATGATGCATAAAGTGAAAAAAAAAAAGTCAAATATTCCTTTAAATATCGTACCTGGGGGGTGTCTAAAGTATGCCTGTGAAGTGCCACGTGTTTCCCGTGTTTAGAACTGTCCCTGCACAAAATGACACTTCTAAAGGAAAAAAAAGCCATTTAAAACTGCTTGCGGCTTTAATGTAATGTCTGGTCCCGGTAATATGGATGAAATTCTTTAAGAAAAATGGCATAGCTACCCCATGACCCCCCCCCCCTACCCCAGCCCATTACCAGCCCCTTTGGGTCTTGTATGGATATTAAGGGGAACCCCGCACATAAAATAAAAAAGGCCCTATATACTCTGAACAGCCCTATACAGGCGGTGCATACAAGACAGGGACTGTAGGTTTGTTCTTATGTAGAATCTGTTTGTAATTTTGAACAGGTACATTGTTGAAGTGTAGCTCCAGACCAAAAATCTATTTTTAAACTTTTTGGAAAACATAGGTAAGGGTTATCACCCCTGTAACATTTGTTTTGCTGTCTGTGCCCCTGTTCAGAACATTTCACCTCACTTTCCGTCCCAATGACAACTGTTTTTGAAATGTGGTGTTTTTCTTGAAACAAGGATTGCTGATAAAGCATCAGTACAGAGGAGACACCTTTCTCCCATATTTATTCTTACAGGAGAGAATTTTCCTTCCTAGTGGTAGATTTCCTCTCACTTCCTGTTGTCTTCTTGCGTTTGCAAGTAGGAGTCGTTTGTAAGTTGGATGTTTGAAAGTAGGGACCTGCCGTATATACTCTGCAGAAATAGGCCCCTTAGTTGTTGGTGTTGGCACAACACTGTAAGCACTCACAGTTACTCTTGGTTGGTGCTGGAACGCCCTGCTGTCAACTATTATATCAGGAATTTTAATTACATATAATTGTTGAACAGTGGTAGTAAAAATTGGGCCTTTGATGGTGGTGCTGGTGCCACAACACCCTGACAGTTACTCTTGGTGGGTGCAGCAATGGGCCCTGCTGTGAATTATTAGATCAAGAATTGTAATTACATGCCCCTGTTGAACAGGGGCTGAAAAATTGGGCCTTAGGCACTGGTGGCACAACACTGCAACTCCTCACAGATACTGTACTTGGAGCACAGCAATGAGCCCTGTTGCAAAGTATTGCTTCAAAAATTGTAATGACACGCCCCTGTTAAACAGGGGCTGAAAAATTGGGCCTTAGGCACTGGTGGCACAACACTGCAACTCCTCACAGATACTGTACTTGGAGCACAGCAATGAGCCCTGTTGCAAAGTATTGCTTCAAAAATTGTAATTACACGCCCCTGTTAAACAGGGGCTGAAAAATTGGGCGTTAGGCACTGGTGGCGGCACCCATAAACAAAAATGATCTTACAAGCTATCATCATCAATCGTATCATTGAGGACTCGGAGGAGGAGGATAGCCAGTCAACATAACAGCACAGGCACTCAGCATCAGCATCAGTCTTGAAGGGATGTGACATGTTAAAATCAATTAGTCTGTTATATCAGCATCAGGTGTGTGGTAGCTGGTGGTGATCCAAGACTGGTTCATCTTGATGAAAGTCAGTCGATCAACCGAGTCGGTGGACAGGCGCACCCTGTGATCCGTGACAAATCCTCCAGCAGCACTGAATGTGCGTTCCGAAAGAACGCTGGATGCAGGACAGGCCAGTAGCTCAATTGCATACTGTGCAAGCTCTGGCCAGTGATCCATCCTCAAGACCCAGTAAGCCAGAGGATTTTCGGTGGGGAAGGTGTCCAAGTCTGACCTTGCCCCTAGATATTCCTGCACCATGTTTATCAGACGCTGGCGATGGTTGCTGGAACCGATCATACTTTGGGGCTGCGGACTAAAGAATTGTCTGAACGCATCGGTCAGACGGCCACCTTCCCCACCGCTCCTTCTTTGACTGGCCGAAGCCTCAGCAACTCGTTGTCCAGGACCAGGAGTTTGCAACCTCCCAGTCTCTGGGAACGCGTTGCACAGACCTTTCTGCAAGGCCTCCCGGAGTTGTCTCATCCTCTGCTCCCTCTGCGACGGTAACATAAGGTCCGCAACCTTACCCTTGTACCGTGGATCAAGGAGAGTGGCCAGCCAGTAATGGTCCCTCTCCTTGATCCGAAGAATACGAGGATCCTTCCGCAGACTTTGCAGGATCAGGGAGGCCATGCAGCGTAGGTTTGCTGAGGCATTCGCTCCGGAGTCCTCTGGGTCACTAAGGACGACATGATCCGCAGCCACCTCCTCCCAGCCACGTACAAGTCCACTGGTTTCTTGGGACTGTAAATCATCCCTAAAAGACTGCTGCTGATGATGCTGAGTGCCAGCCTCCACCTCCATGCTGACACAATCCTCCTCCTCCTCCTCCTCCTCCTCCTCCTCTTCCTGTGCGATGGGTGGGACAGAAGGAACACTGTCTGGGTAAAGGGGGCCTTGAGAGGCAAGGAAGTCCTCCTCTTCCTGCCTCTGTTCTGCCTCAAGTGCCCTGTCCATTATTCCACGCAGCGTGTGCTCCAACAGGTGGACAAGAGGTACAGTGTCACTGATGCATGCACTGTCACTGCTCACCATCCTCGTGGCCTCCTCAAATGGTGCCAGGACAGTGCATGCATCCCTGATCATGCCCCACTGGCGTGGAGAAAAAAAACCAAGCTCCCCTGACCCTGTCCTGGTGCCGTAGTCGCACAGGTACTCATTGATGGCCCTCTGCTGTGTGTGCAGCCGCTGCAGCATGGCCAACGTTGAGTTCCACCTGGTGGGCATGTCACATATAAGGCGGTTCTTGGGCAGGTTCAACTCCTTTTGCAGCTCAGCCAGGCGAGCACTGGCATTATAAGATCTGCGGAAATGCACACAGACTTTCCTGGCCTGCCTCAGGACATCCTGTAAGCCCGGGTACCTGCCCAAGAAGCGCTGCACCACCAGGTTAAGGACGTGAGCCACACAGGGCACATGGGTCAGTTGTCCCTGTCGGAGGGCGGAGAGGAGGTTGGTGCCATTGTCGCAAACCACCATTCCTGGCTTAAGCTGGCGTGGCGTCAACCACCTCTCGGCCTGGCCCTGCAGAGCAGACAGGACCTCTGCCCCAGTGTGGCTTCTGTCCCCCAAACACACCAGCGCAAGCACGGCATGGCATCTTTTTGCCTGCGTACTTGCGTAGCCCCGTGAACGGCTACGGAGCACCGCTGGTTCATAGGACAAACCACAGGAAGAGGCCATGGAGGAAGAAGAAGAGGAGGGGGTGGAGGAGAGAGGTGTGTCACAACCAGTAGTAGCATTTTGGAGGCGTGGCGGTGGGACAACCTCCAACACTACTGCACCTTGTCCTGAATCCTTCCCAGCTGCCAAAAGAGTGACCCAATGGGCCGTGAAAGAAAGGTAACGTCCCTGTCCATGCCTGCTGGACCATGAGTCAGCGGTAATATGCACCTTACCGCTGACCGCCCTGTCCAGCGAGGCCAAGACATTGCCTTCCACATGCCGGTAGAGAGCCGGAATAGCCTTCCGTGAGAAAAAGTGGCGTTTGGGAACCTGCCACTGAGGAACCGCACATTGCACAAACTCACGGAAGGGGGCCGAGTCTACCAACTGAAAAGGCAGCAGTTGAAGCGCTAGCAATTTAGCCAAGCTAGCATTCAACCGCTGGGCATGTGGATGGCTGGGAGTGAACTTCTTTCGACGGTCCAGCAGCTGGGGCAGGGAAATTTGCCTGCTAGAATCGGACGTCGGTGTACTGCTAGCAGAGTGGGCGCAAGTACTTGGCTGTGACACACCTAATTCTACACCTTCATTCCTCTCAGTGCATGTTTCAGAGAGGACTGAAGTTATAGTGGGGTTGGAGATCCCAGCTGATGCGGTGCAAGGAGAGGTCCGCTTTGTTCTTTGGTGTGGGTCTTTGAGGTAGGCTTGCCAACGAGCTGCATGGCAGGTCAACATATGTCTGGTCAGGCATGTGGTACCCAAGCGGCTGATGTTTTGGCCACGCGATATACGCTTGAGACATATGTTGCAAACAGCAGCTGTGCGATCTGATGCACTAGCCTCAAAAAAGGCCCACACCAAAGAACTTTTTGAATGACGGGCAGAGGCAGCGCCCTGCACAGGCGGAGCTCTGCGGTGTGATTCCGTCGGTGTACTGCCCTTACGCTGGCCACCAAAGGGCATCCTGCCTCGTTGGAGATGTGCCTCCTCCTCATCCTCCTCCTCCTCCTCTCTCCTATTAGGCACCCACGTGGAGTCAGTGACCTCATCATCCCCTCCCTCCTCATCACTGGAGCCAATCTGGCAGTATGCTGCAGCTGCTGGAACATGACTGCCAGATTGGTGTCCTTCTTGAGCATCCCCTCTGTCTGCTCTCACGCTACTGCCTTCCTCTAGCTGGGTTTCATCATCAGACCCTTCGAAACGCTGGGCATCCTCCTGGAGCATGTACCCAACACTGTGCTGAAACAGTTCGGGGGACTCCTCAGGAGGAGGACATGGTGGGTCTAGGGAAGGAGTGACTGATGATTTGTCTGACATTGATACCAGGGAAGACGACGCTTTGGCAGCTGCTTTTCCAGTACCCTGAGCCTGGGTGAGAGAGGATGAGGAGGAGGAGGAGGGCTTGGTCATCCACTCTACCAAGTCTTCGGCATGATGTGGCTCAACATGTCCAGCTGCCGAAAAGAAGGACAAGCGTGTCCCATGGCCATGTGCTGATGACAATGCACCGCGTCCACGACCAGCACTGTTGCCCCCAGACACAGAGCCTGCTTGCCCTCTTTTATTGCCTCCTGACTGTCTGCCTCTCCTTGTTTGCCTTCCAGACATTCTAATAGATGGCCTGCAGGGAGATGGGAAAAAAGCAATAAGGGCTACCTTCAGGTGTCCTTCTCTGTCCCTTGAAACAAGGACTTTCACAGTGAAAGAAACTGACACTCTCCCTACCTACAGTTTTCTGTCCCTAGAAAAAATATTTTTTTTAAGCACAATATAGCACAAGGACAATTCACTCACTGTCCTTACAGGTCCCTGGAAACAAGGACTTGCAGAGTGAAAGAAAAAAAACACTCTCCCTACCTACAGTTTTCTGTCCCTAGAAAAAATGTTTTTTTTAATCACAATATAGCACAAGAACAATTCACTCACTGTCCTTACAGGTCCCTGGAAACAAGGACTTGCAGAGTGAAAGAAAAAAAACACTCTCCCTACCTACAGTTTTCTGTCCCTAGAAAAAATGTTTTTTTAATCACAATATAGCACAAGGACAATTCACTCACTGTCCTTACAGGTCCCTGGAAACATGGACTTGCAGAGTGAAAGAAAAAAAACACTCTCCCTACCTACAGTTTTCTGTCCCTAGAATAAATGTTTTTTTTAAGCACAATATAGCACAAGGACAATTCACTCACTGTCCTTACAGGTCCCTGGAAACAAGGACTTGCAGAGTGAAATAAACTGACACTCTCCCTACCTACAGTTTTCTGTCCCTAGAATAAATGTTTTTTTTAAGCACAATATAGCACAAGGACAATTCACTCACTGTCCTTACAGGTCCCTGGAAACAAGGACTTGCAGAGTGAAAGAAAAAAAACACTCTCCCTACCTACAGTTTTCTGTCCCTAGAAAAAATGTTTTTTTTAATCACAATATAGCACAAGAACAATTCACTCACTGTCCTTACAGGTCCCTGGAAACAAGGACTTGCAGAGTGAAAGAAAAAAAACACTCTCCCTACCTACAGTTTTCTGTCCCTAGAAAAAATGTTTTTTTTAATCACAATATAGCACAAGGACAATTCACTCACTGTCCTTACAGGTCCCTGGAAACAAGGACTTGCAGAGTGAAATAAACTGACACTCTCCCTACCTACAGTTTTCTGTCCCTAGAATAAATGTTTTTTTTAAGCACAATATAGCACAAGGAGAATTCACTCACTGTCCTTCCAGGTCCCTGGAAACAAGGACTTGCAGAGTGAAAGAAAAAAAACACTCTCCCTACCTACAGTTTTCTGTCCCTAGAAAAAATGTTTTTTTTAATCACAATATAGCACAAGGACAATTCACTCACTGTCCTTACAGGTCCCTGGAAACAAGGACTTGCAGAGTGAAATAAACTGACACTCTCCCTACCTACAGTTTTCTGTCCCTAGAAAAAATGTTTTTTTTAAGCACAATATAGCACAAGGACAATTCACTCACTGTCCTTACAGGTCCCTGGAAACAAGGACTTGCAGAGTGAAAGAAAAAAAACACTCTCCCTACCTACAGTTTTCTGTCCCTAGAAAAAATGTTTTTTTTAATCACAATATAGCACAAGGACAATTCACTCACTGTCCTTCCAGGTCCCTGGAAACAAGGACTTGCAGAGTGAAATAAACTGACACTCTCCCTACCTACAGTTTTCTGTCCCTAGAATAAATGTTTTTTTTAAGCACAATATAGCACAAGGACAATTCACTCACTGTCCTTCCAGGTCCCTGGAAACAAGGACTTGCAGAGTGAAAGAAAAAAAACACTCTCCCTACCTACAGTTTTCTGTCCCTAGAAAAAATGTTTTTTTTAAGCACAATATAGCACAAGGACAATTCACTCACTGTCCTTCCAGGTCCCTGGAAACAAGGACTTGCAGAGTGAAAGAAAAAAAACACTCTCCCTACCTACAGTTTTCTGTCCCTAGAAAAAATGTTTTTTTTAATCACAATATAGCACAAGGACAATTCACTCACTGTCCTTACAGGTCCCTGGAAACAAGGACTTGCAGAGTGAAATAAACTGACACTCTCCCTACCTACAGTTTTCTGTCCCTAGAATAAATGTTTTTTTAAGCACAATATAGCACAAGGACAATTCACTCACTGTCCTTCCAGGTCCCTGGAAACAAGGACTTGCAGAGTGAAAGAAACTGACACTGTCCCTACCTACAGTTTTCTGTCCCTAGAATAAATGTTTTTTTTAAGCACACTATAGCACAAGCACAAAACACACTGACACTCTCCCTACCTATCCTTCTCTTTCCCTAAACTAAAGGAATCCAGGTTAAGCAAGAAAGAAATAACAGTCACTGTCCCTGCCTATGCTGCTCTATCCCTGCTCCGGAACACACTACACTAGGCCGCCGTGCTGGCGGCCTTTTATAGTGTGGGGCGTGTACTAAACACCCTCAGCAATAATTGGCCACAGGCATCCTGCCTGTGGCCAATCATTGCTCTCCTCGCTGCCGGCGCTGTGATTGGCCAAGCATGCGGGGTCACAGTGCATGCTTGGCCAATCACAGCGCCTGGATGACACTGCGATGGCGTAGTGCATTGTGGGCCGTTCGCGTCACTCGAATTTGGCGCGAACGGCCCAAATCGTTCGATCTTCGTCGAACGATCGAACAGCCGATGTTCGAGTCGAACGTATGTTCGACTCGAACACGAAGCTCATCCCTATTGCCCAATACCGAAAAGCCTAAGAGGTGCTCATTGATCTAGAAGAGTGAGCCTTCACATGATAAAGGAGGAACCTGATCCTTTAGACTTTAAACCTAAATGATGGTCTGTCTGAGCCACCTAGGAATGGCTGGCCACCCTTCCTAGGCCCATCCTGGATGACAAAAAGGGAATCAGTCTTTCAGAAGAAAAGGCCGAGAGATAGACTCACATTGCACAAACCACTTACAGACAATATAAGGGAAATCTCCTTTTAATGAACTGATACTGGACAGACTGATGGACGAACAAAGTTCAGCTGAAAAACAGAAACTTACTTAGGCAGGAATGAAGTCCTGGGCCTTAACACCACCTTGTCCCTACACAAGACCAAAAAGGGTTCTTTGCAAGATAAGACCACCTGTGCAGACACTATTATTATTATACAGCATTTATATAGCGCCAACAGTTTGCGCAGCGCTTTACAACATCAGGGAAGACAGTACAATCACAATACAATTCAATACAGAGGGATCAGAGGGCCCTGCTCGTTAGAGCTTACAGTCTAGAAGGGAGGGTCACGTGAAACAAAGGGTATTAGCTGTGGGGGATGATCAGGTGGACAGAATAGAAATATAGTTGTTAGGTGTGGGTGGGATAGGCTTCTCTGAAGAGGAGGGTTTTTAGGGATCCTCTAAAAGCTAATAGAGAAGGAGATAGACGGATAGATTGGGGTAAGGAGTTCCATAGGCTTGGAGAGGCTCTGGAAAAGTCCTGTAGACGAGCATGGGAGGAGGGGATGAGCGAGCTAGAGAGCAGGAGGTCTTGAGAAGAATGAAGAGAACGATTAGGTTGGTATTTAGAGACTAGGTCAGTGATGTATCTGGGGGCAGTGTTGTGGATGGCTTTGTAGGTGGTCGTTAGTATTTTGAATTTAATTCGTTGGGTGAGCGGAAGCCAGTGGAGGGATTGACAGAGAGGAGAAGGAGACACAGAGCGGTTGGTAAGGTGGATGAGTCTGGCAGCAGCATTCATGATGGACTGAAGGGGGGTTAAAGTTTTCCGAGGTAAGCCAATGAGGAGGGAGTTGCAGTAAATTTCCACTAGCCTTGCAGAGGTGATGGCTATAAGAAAAAACACCTTGTGTGTAAGAGTGGGGAGAGAAATGTCTTGAAAGAAAGAGAGAAAGAACCAAATTCAGTTTAACAATCACTGGGGAAGAAATGAGGAGCCACATTGGAGACTCCCTGTACAAGGTCTAAATCGAAGAGGTAGAGTTACTGGTCTCTGAAACAGAATAGAAAGGCCAGAAACTTGACCCTTAATAGTGCTGAGGGACAGACACTAGTCTAGGCCCGGCTGCAGGAAAGCAAGGATTTGTCCCATGGAACAGCTCCTGGGGTAAAGCCCCAAGGTTCAAGCCAAGGAATCACAGTCTCCAAATTTCCCCTGTCTCATGTAGCACTACCCCCGTAGGAGCTGCTGGTTTAGATTTGGGCCTTGCACGTTACCTCACTGTTCTGTATGCTCGTCTCAGGGGTTCTCCTTGAAGAGTTATCCAGAAGAAAGTTTGCACCAACACAAAGTCTCTTTCAAGGGTTTTATTGATTAAAGTTTCCAACAGAGGGGGGTTGAAGGGATGGGGAGGACTCAGGTACCTTAATTGCAGATCACAGGAATTCTCCTAGGTCCAGAGGAACAACTGTCTCCACGCTGGACTTAGCAACCACCGGATAGGCCTACTCTCACTGGCCTAGCAACCGATGCGTAGCTAGATCACATATAGTCTCTGCCACAGACTTGGTGCAAATAGAACAGTCTCTGCCACAGACTTGGTGCAAATAGAACAGTCTCTGCCACAGACTTGGTGCAAATAGAACAGTCTCTGCCACAGACTTGGTGTAAATAGAACAGTCTCTGCCACAGACTTGGTGAAAATAGAACAGTCTCTGCCACAGACTTGGTGAAAATAGAACAGTCTCTGCCACAGACTTGGTGTAAATAGAACAGTCTCTGCCACAGACTTGGTGTAAATAGAACTGTCTCTGCCACAGACTTGGTGTAACCCTTCCCTGGATTACCTTCTGAATAAAAGAACACAGCTCTCAGTGCTAGGATCTTCCAGCCGTTCCTGCAGCACTGTGAGGTAGATTGTGATCCGGATACATCCTCCAATTGAGTCCTCAATTGCTCCGTCCTTTCCCACAGGCAAGGCGACACAGGAACATCCCTGGATCAATAGGCCCCAGCAACTCCTGGGCCTACATCTCAGTAACGGAGCCTCAGGCCAATGTGGCCCCGAGGCGGAAACTGTCAGTGCCCACCACCAAAGAACGACGACCCCACAAAATGGTGTCTGTCTCTTAAGTACCCTCTCCCAGAATGCACAGCGGGCTGACCACGCCCCCTGAGCTGCTTCTGAGAAAGAGATACCCAATGCATTCAGCCTGTTGCCTTTCCAATCCTGACCAGTGGTGACAGCGACACCCACTGTCAGGAGGAAAATCATTCAACCAGCTGAACTGAAACAGAGTATAATTTGAAACACAATCCTTCTGAGCCAAACTATTGCTCAGACAATTATAATTTTAACCCATAGCGCCCACTCATTGGGAGCAGGGCGCTACACTCATAAAGTCTGAGCTCCAACATCCTTGTCATTAAAGCCAGTTACCAAAAGGCAAGCTAGCAAGTTGGTCTTTGGGACAGTAGATCTGGACTGTCTTGCAGGGTCCATGGTGCGTCTACCAGAAGTCTTGACAGGTCAACATGCCACATCAACCTGGACCAATAGGGGGAAATGAGGATCACTACAATGCCCTCCATTTGGATCCTGTGGAGTAGGCAAGGAAGAAGTTTCAGGGGCGGAAAGGCATAGATTAGGTTATACTGATTCCACAGATTCACTAGAGCAGGAATATGCAATTAGCGGACCTCCAGCTGTTGCCAAACTACAAATCCCATGAGGCATAGCGAGACTCTGACAGCAGCAAACATGACACCCAGAGGCAGAGGCATGATGGGACTTGTAGTTTTGCAACACCTGGAGGTCCGCTAATTGCATATCCCTGCACTAGAGCATCCGCTGCTTCCACCAGGGAATTCCTGTACCTCGATAAAAATATGTCCAGCTTTTTGTTAAATCTGGGGCCCAGGAGGTCCACTTCTGGCATCCCACAGCTGTGACACAGGTCCTGGAACACTTCTGGGAGTAGGGACCACTCCCCTGGTCCAGGCACTGCCGACTGAGGAAGTCTGCCTGCCAGAGACTTATGAGTCTTAAACAACCCAATACATGAAACAGGACTCATAGAAGTAATAGGCTAATCATCTAATTTCAGAGTGGTGCACACTGCTTAAATAAGAGACAAAACTGTCTCTTTTGAATAGAGAGTAATTGCAGTGGACTGTCTGTAACTCCTCAGGAGTAAGCTTATCAGTTAAGGAATCCAGCAATTCAGAATCATATTCTCTGCAGTCAATAACTTGAAGCCGCTAAGGCTGCAGAAAAATCATATATAGAATCTGCTGGAAAGGGACATGGTCAGAGTCAGAAAACAGCTTGGTTAATTAATCTTCCATGACTATGGTAAAAACCTCAGCCGAGAGGGCAAAGGACCCAGCCACACCCAACAGAGCTAAAGAGGACTCTAACAACAGAGGGCAGCATGACTCCAGGCTGAAAACGTCAGCACCATTAGCAGTAAATAGCCCTCAACCCAGTAATGGAAAGTGATCTGGGGGCACCCATCACAGCGAGACTATCACCTCAGTATCTTGAATCAGACATGTTGTGGCTGCAGCATCGGTAGGCCACATACGTATAGGCTCATGGTAAGAGGCAAGGTGTCAAGTACTCACAAAACCTGGATAGTTGGTAGCAGGGTCAGATGGCCGGAGGTGACCAACGTCATTGTAGGCAGCCAGCGGGTGTGGGTGGAAGATTGACGTTTCAATTGGCTATTTTCAAGCAGGAGCAGGGGAGATGCTTCCTCAATGTGGTTTGGTGGAAAAGAAAGTGCAAGTGCTCACGCACTACACTCCACCCAGTGCAATATGTTAGCACTCCACAGCAATAATCCCTACCACAGCACAACTAGCAAAAAACAGGGAATAATGGTCCCCAGCAACCAATAAAAATGAGGGAGCTCCTGCTGCCCGGTCTGACTGGCCTACACATTAAGCACAAGTTGGCAAGCACAAATAAAATGCCAGCAGCTTAGGACCTGGTAAGAGCTCTGCTGCCAACTTAACAAGAACTTTTCCTAGAAAGCTCCCCATGCAGAGTCCAGTGTTCAAAGGTCACTGACTAGGGTGACCACATTTCCAAACTGCCATTCAGGGACACCCCCCGCGCACGCCCTCGCCCCCTGCACATGCCCTCCCCCCCGCGCACGCCCTCGCGCCAGCCCAAAAAATATGATTTTTTATCATTTTTTGCCAATTTTTGGAAAAACAAAAGCAAACAGTGGTCACCAGTTTGGACAGGTGGTATACATTTTTTAAATATATATTTTTTATTGCCCAAACTTGTCAGCTTCATTTTTTATTGCCCCCCACTTGTCAGCCTCATTTTTTATTGCCCCCACTTGTCAGCCTCATTTTATTGCCCCCGCTTGTCAGCTTATTTTTTTATTGCCCCCCACTTGTCAGCTTAATTTTTTATTGCCCCACTTTGTCAGCCTCATTTATTACTGTACTGTCCCCAGCCCCAGTGCCCCGACTTGTCACCTGACCTGCTCCAATCAGGTTCCATTTACTCACCTTCTAATCTGGACTGATCTGGTATGGTGGGCGGTTGAGCGCCAGTCTTTGTTCCCTGGTCCAGGCTGGGGGGCCCTCCTCAGGCAGTCGGGCCTCGGGCGGGAGGAGGAGAAGTCGGGCAATGCGCTGTGGGAGTCGGGACGGGCAGCCGAGCCGTGGATCTAAGCCAGCCAGCACTGCAGAATGCCGCCACCCGCCAGGAGGTCACTGAAGCCTGGAGGAGTCAGGAGGTGCTGCTGCCGTAGTCGGAGGAGGAGAAGAGGTGGGTGGACTCGGAGCGCAGGGCAGCACTGGGTAAAGGCCTTGCTCCTCTCGGCCTCGCTCTGAGACTCTGCGAATGTGACGTCACTGGTTGCTAGATGCCAGGCGGGGCGGCCCTAGCAACCAGTTTGGCAATTGTCTATTAGGTTGGCTGTGTGTCCTCATTTCATTCCGGGACAATGTATTGTCCCGGACTGAAGGTGCCCGGGACATGGGACACAAATGCGAATTGCGGGACAATCCCGGGCAATCCGGGACATGTGGGCACCCTATCACTGATAGGCTAGCAGGCAGGAAACATTGAATAATGGCACCCAGCAACCAATTAAAATGAGGGAACTTCTGAGGCTCAAGTACCTACTCCCTGAGTAGGCAGGCCTATTCACTATGAGACAGGGCTCAGAGTAACCCAGGAGGCAATGCCAGCGACTAGGACCTGGAAAGTACTCTGCTGTTACAGTAATATAAATAAAACTGGATATAGAACGTGCACTATGCTGAACCCAGTGCCTGAAGTCACTAACAGATTAGACTCACAATGTCTAATCAAGGAGGGACCTGATGCAGAACACTCCAAAATCCATGCTGAGGAAGACAGCACCACGTAGCTGCTGCATTGAGGGGAAGTCTCCCGCCACATTTCAGAGAGGTGTCTTGATTAAAGAAAAATAGTAAAAAAATAGGTTAGTCTTCACAACAGCAGAGCTGAGAAAAACACATCCATTCTCTTGGGACACTAACAAAACTGAGGCATGCTGGTAATGGTAGGGTTTATCCTGGGTTGGCTTACAGTTTTCTTTTTTCCAGTGTGTTAAATTCTCATGTAGGCCAAAGTTTAATCCAAAGATTTTGTCCCTCAATATACAAGAAGTAAATTTCTGATTGATTGGTTGATTTTGCCAGAAATGCAGTGTCCCTTTCACTTCCTGTGAGTTGAACTCAAAGAACAAACAATTTTATCTTGTCTACTAATCCCCCTGCATGTAATGGAGGTGAAGAAGGAAGGAAGACATGTTTGAAGTCCAGCCATGGCTCCCTCCATAGATACAGTGGAGTGAGTTAGGCCTCATGCACACTGTTTTGGCCTCATGTTTTGGGCTTCAGGTGTTTTTTCTACAGTCAGTAAACTCCCCAGCATGTTATCCTATGTGTCCATGCACACATAGAGGGAGATTTACTAAAGCTGGAGCACTCAGAATCTGGTGCAGCTGTGCATGGTAGCCAATCAGCTTTTACCTTCAGCTTGTTCCATTAAGCTTTGGCAATAAAACCTGGAAGCTAATTGGTTTCTATCTAGAGTTGGACCAGATGTTGCACTCTCCGGTTTTAGTAAATAACCCCCATAGGCTGTTATCACAATTTTTTGGCTGAGGTGTTTTCAGGCTGGAAAAAAACCCAAAACTACTGCGTTTGAAAAACGCTGCCAAACGCCTAGGATTGAAAAAGATTGCCAATGAAAATAAGAAGGAAAAATTTAATTTTAAGCAGCTACCACAGGACGGGTAAGCTACAATATGCAACATATCAGGGGTTTAGATACACTTTATTATACATCTAAAATCTCCTTTTACATTGGTGGTCAGTGGAAATACCCTATATACATTGGTGGTCAGTGGAAATACCCTATATACATTGGTGGTCAGTGGAAATACCCTCTATATATTGGTGGTCAGTAAAAAAAGTCCACCTAAATCCCCCATTTATATAGGTGAACAGTGAAAAGCCCTCTATTTAATATACACCTAAAATCTCTGTTTAGATTGGTGGGCAATGGTACAAGTTATTATTATTTTCGGTAACAATGGTGTAAGTCTAACAGGGATAGAGCATCTTAGTGGTTGTTAATAGGTACTTCTGCTGTCAGAAAGAACAAAGCTCTTCTCTCGTTCAGATCAGCTTAAATTAAATTTGCACTGGTGGACACCTGATTCCACTGAAAAGTAATCTGACCTTTGCCGTAGGCTAGTCTTTAAAATTAGGAATTAGGAGGACACCAATGAAAACAGCAACAGGAGAGTACGTTTTTATATAGCTAAGCTTGCCTTGAATGGCCCTTCTCATGAACCCCCTCCCCTTTGTCTCTCCCCCCAGCCCCATAATGGGATTCTGTAGTAATGGTTGCATGCTGACTCTAAGGCCGGGTTCACACTGGTGCGACATGACAGCCGTCCTACTTTGGATCCGACTTTGCTCTGCGACTTGAAGCCGACATACGCCCGACTTTCAATGAACGGGGATCCAACTTGGATCCCCGCCAACACCAGGCACTGTGTTTGGTATGAATCTTGAGGGGGAAACTCCACGCCAAATTTTAAATAAAAAACCGGCATGGGTTCCCCCTTCAAGAGCATACCAGGCCCTTGGGTCTGGTATGGATTTAAAGGGGAACCTCTACGCCGAAAAAAGGGCGTGGGGGTCCCCCCCAAATCCACACCAGACCCTTATCCGAGCACGCAGCCCGAGCACGCAGGGGGTGGAGGCGAGCGAGCTCCCCCCTTCCTGGACCGTACCAGGCCACATGCCCTCAACATGGGGGGGTGAGTGCTTTGGGGGAGGGGGGTGTCCTGCGGCCCCCCACCCCAAAGCACCCTTTCCCCATGTTGATGAGGACAGGGCCTCTTCCCGACAACCCTGGCCGTTGGTTGTCGGGGTCTGCGGGTGGGAGGCTTATCGGAATTCGGGAGCCCCCTTTAATAAGGGGGCCTCCAGATCCCGGCCCCCCACCCTATGTGAATGAGTATGGGGTACATCGTACCCCTACCCATTCACCTGGGGGAAAAGTTTCAATAAAAAAACACACTAGACAGCTTTTTAAAGTAATTTATTAGGCAGCTCCGGGGTCTTCTACTGACTTTGGGGGTCTTCTTCCGACTTCGGGGGTCTCTTCCGACTCTCCGGGCCTCTACTCCCGCTCTCCGGTTCTTCTCCCGCGCTTTCTGCCTTCTGCCGGGCACCTCCGCTATCTCCTGCCAGCTCTTTTGCTAGCGGGGGCCCGGTCTTCCCCGTCGTCTTCTTCCCTCTTCTCTTCTTGAGATGTTGACACGACAAGGTCTCCCGCTGTAATGCCGTGTGTGCAGCGCACAATGATTTATATAGGCATGGGGTGATGTCACCCGGTGACCCCGCCCCCCTATGGTGTCACAGTCCCATAATGCCCAGGGGCTGTGATGCCATAGGGGGGCGGGGTCACCGGGTGACATCACCTGGTGACCACGCCCCATGCCTATATAAGTCGTTGCGCGGCACGCAGGCGGCATTACAGCGGGAGACCTCGTTGTGTCAACATCTCAAGAAGAGAAGAGGAAAGAAGACGACAGGGAAGACCGGGCCCCCATTAGCGAAAGAGCTGGCAGAAGATAGCGGAGGTGCCCGGCAGAAGGCAGAAAGCACCGGAGAGCGGGAGAAGAACCGGAGAGCGCGGAGAAGGCACCGGAGAGCGGGAGAAGAGGCCGGAGAGTCGGAAGAAGACCCCCGAAGTCGGTAGAAGACCCCCGGAGTCGGTAGAAGACCCCTGGAGCTGCCTAATAAATTACTTTAAAAAGCTGTCTAGTGTGGTTTTTTTATTGACACTTTTCCCCCAGGTGAATGGGTAGGGGTACGATGTACCCCATACTCATTTACATAGGGTGGGGGGCCAGGATCTGGGGGCCCCCTTATTAAAGGGGGCTCCCGGATTCCGATAAGCCCCTTACCCGCAGACCCTGACAACCAACGGCCAGGGTTGTCGGGAAGAGGCCCTGTCCTCATCAACGTGAGGACAGGGTGCTCTGGGGTGGGGGGGCCGCAGGGCGCCCCCCTGCCCCAAAGCACTCACCCCCACATGTTGGGGGCATGCGGCCTGGTATGGTTCAGGGGGGGTGCTCGTTCGTCCCCACCCCCTTTCCTGACCGGCTGGGCTGCGTGCTTGGATAAGGGTCTGGTGTGGATTTGGGGGGGACCCCCACGCCGTTTTTTTGGTGTAGAGGTTCCCCTTTCAATCCATACCAGACCCAAGGGCCTGGTATGCTCTTGGAGGGGGAACCCATGCCGGTTTTTTATTTAAAATTTGGCGTGGAGTTCCCCCTCAAGATCAGCAGAGCGCAAGTCGCATGCCAAAGTCGGATCATGCAAGACGGCGTTCCGACTTTGATCCGACTTCAATGATATTCAATGGAGTGAAGTCGGATCAAAGTCGGACCAAAGTAGTACAGGGAGCATTTTCAAAGTCGGTCCGACATGTGTCGGACCAGTTAAGACGGCTCCCATAGGGAGACATTGATTTTCACACGTCATGCGACATGAGCTCCCAATGTCGGAGCGTTTGTCGGACCAGTGTGAACCCGGCCTAAAACCTCATTCACACCTGAGCTTTTTGTAGCTTGAGGCCTCGTACACACGGCCGAGATTCTCGTCGAAAAAAACATGTCGTTTTTTTCGACGAGATTCTTGGACAAGAAAATTGTCCCGGCCGAGTGTACACACGCTCGATTCAAAGAACCCGCGGTTCTTTGAATGGAGCGTACGCGGTGACGTCATCGACCTTCGACGAGCATGCGCTCGTCACATTCGATGCCGTCGCCGCCATCTTGGTATACCCTACGTATGCCTAGGAAGCTACCGCGCATGCGTCGAATTCATTTCGAACATGCGCGGGCTTCCGGGAGGACAGGTAAGTGTACACACACTCACTTTTCTCGTCGAGAAACATGCCGACGAGAATCTCGACGAGAAAATAGAGAGCAGGTTCTCTATTTTCTCGTCGAGGTTACTTGTCGGTTTTGTCGACGAGAAACCATACACACGAACGAGCAAGACATCTCTGCCAGCAAGTTTCTTGCTGGTTCTTGCCGAGAAACTCAGTCGTGTGTACGAGGCCTGAAGGTCCAAAATGCTCAACATTCGAAATCACATGGTTTTTAATCGTGCTTGTTCACACCTGAACAATGTATTACTTAAAGCTGGAAATGTGTAGCTCAAAAAAGTACACAAGCTTCTTTTGGGCTAGAAACTTCAAGCTTTAAGGGTTTTTTGGCCCTATAATGGAGCACCTAAAAAATGTGTAAAAACGCACATATCACACATTTTTTTTCCCCTAGTAACTAGTTTTAAGCTGAAGCCTCAGATGCCTGTAAAAAGGTGCAAAAATTCCTTCATGAATGATAAAAAACACGCAAAACAAATGCTTAGCTCAAGTGTGAATTTAGACTTCAGGATGCCTGACCAAAGATGGCACCTGCTTTATAGGGCAACATGAAAATTGAAGACATTTTTAGAGGGCATACTGTGCCATGTTAATGTTAGGTTGACTTTAAAGATAAACCAGTTTTGATCAGTGTCCTTAATGCAACATTTAGCCCAGTAGTGTATTTAGGTTTTCTGCTGCCCTAGGCCTGACTAAACTCGTGCACCCCCTAATTTAAATATGACCCACCCCTTCCTGTCAAGGCCACACCCCTTTCTGTTTAAGACTCGCCCTGAATTTTAGAGTGGGGACACTAGTTCTGAGGGCCTGCGGGGGGGGGGGGGGGGCTGCAATGGATTCCCTTAATTTGCATAGATTTCCTCTCACTTCCTGTTTGGCTATGGGGCAGGAAGTGAAGGGAAATCTCTGCAATGGGACAGGAATGGTAAAGAATAAACTGACAGGGGCTATAACCCTCCCTTACTCTATCCAAAATGGGGAAAAATAAGTGTTGCCTATAGTTCCACTTTAAGCACAAATTTCTGATAATTTTATGGAGAGGACTAAGAAGATCTAACCATGCCAATGGTGCAGCAGAAAACATATAGCACAGTGAGGAAGGTTTGTGGTCCAGGATGATAGGACAGTCAAAATTATAATTATTATCTCCACATACCGGAAGCAGTGCAGCCACTTTATGGGGGTGCTAGACTAATTTGCCTCTCAGCCCAGTCCGCCACATAAGACTGGCCGGCGGGGACTTTTTCCGTGCTGCCCCCCCTGCAAAGTGCTGCCCTAGGCCTGGGGCTTGTTGGCCTAGGCCAGGATACAGCGTTGATGTAGCCATTGCGTTGTAAACAAATTAATATATACGTGTACCTTTTAGGATTTAAACAGTCCGTTTGAACAACATAAAATAAGGTTTAAATAGCTCACCCACCAGCTTCTTGAAAAGTCTTGAGAAGTGAGCACGGCAATTGTTTCTTAAGCCCTGCAATGCTTCCACCGGCAAGGGTTAATTAGATGGGAAGCATTTAAAAATAAAAGATCGCGCTCTTCTTGAGCTGTATTTAGCATAATAAAGTATACTTAGTCTGACAGACGGCATAATGGCTTCCCTTTAAATTACATTTTAAATGCTCCCTTTAAAGAAAAAAAAAAGAAAAAATCATTTGAATAAAACCTCATTACTCATCGTCCATGGAAGTTCATTAGTAGAAGATCACTTTGGAAAGAATTCAACTAACCGGGCTTTCTTCTCAGCGGTGAATTACATTAGCTACTTCCTAGTTATTTAAGCCTTGAAATAAAAGCGGTAATCGCAACGGTGACATCTTAAGATCATTGGTAAGGCAGGTCTTGCGTGCGCGGGGAGGAAAAAAACACCCAGCTGGTCCGAGGATAAAACAGATTGATAATTAGTTGCAAAATGTAACATTTCATCAGGAAGATTTTGAATAATCCAATTTATCTTTGCCAGCTACATAGGCCATATTTTTTTTCTTTGGAGGCGCTTTGTTCTTTAACATAATATTATAATTTCTGCCTCCTAATTAAAGCGCCAGTCGGTTGGACATGCCTTGATGTCAGGCTGCAGTTCACAGTCTTACTGTACTGCATAGGGGAAGGTGGCTGCCCTAAGCCACATGCCATCACTAACTACTGAGTTGCCTGCTGCCTCGCTCCCGTCCTACTGAGGCAGGAACTAGTTTGATATTGATGAGATCAAAGCTAGTCAGTTTGGAGGGAGGAGGGAATCAGTCTGCTGGTTAGTCTGAATGATTGAGGCCAGTGTATAGCAGCTGGGACCAGAATTTCTTCTGCTCTCTCTCAAAGTAGAAAGCCGCCCACCAGCGTGAGCTCCTACTGGCTTCTGGTTTCTAATTAACTGCTAAAAATGTATTGTCCCTTTTTCCAGCCTGAATATAGAGGAGAGAAGTTTGTCACAGAAAACTCAGTGCCCCCATTTTCTCCTAGTCCTCCGGCCTGCCCTGTAAGCAAAAAGTTACCCGTGCCTTCAAAGTTTAACAGATGTTAACATGGAAAGAAAAAGTTTGTCCAAATTAGCCACTATTACGGAGACATCCAAGTTCATGGCCAAGATGTCTTGCTTTAAAGGGTTTGTAAAGGTACATGTTTTTTCACCTTAATGCATCCTATGCATTAAGGTATAAAAAACATTCGACAATACCGCCCCCCCCCCCCCCCGAGCCCCCGTTTCACTTACCTGGCCCCTCGAAAGTCCCGCGCTCGCTCCCGTCATCCTCAGAGTTCCTGAGCCCGGCCGTTGATTGGCTACACTGGATGGATTGAAAGCAGCGCAGCCATCGGCTGGCGCTGCTGTCAATCACATCCAATGACGCGGCGCGTCGGGGGGTGGGGCCGAGTGATACAGTCGGCGGCTAAGGCCGCCGCTGTATCACGGGAGCGCGCCCGCAGTAACTCCACACCATGCGAGCTCACTCGCATTATGGTGTGGAGTCCTTGCGGGGAGGAGCTGAAACAGCCATCGAGGGACCCCAGAACACCAGGATCGGGGCCACTGTGTGCAAAACGAGCTGCACAGTGAAGGTAAGTATAACATGTTTGTTATTTAAAAAAAAAAAAAAATGGGGACATTTAGTGTTCCTTTAACTTCACCAGGAAAAATACATCCAGAAGGATAGGAGTTGCAGCAAGGCTCCACCTGAAGCTGAGATTGCAGGTCTGGGTGGACACCGGCGTGGTGATTCCCCAGGGGTATATAATACTGTAGTGATTTTCCTGTATTAGTTTGTCTCTGCCTCTTGTACAAGGCCACAAAGTATGACTGTTGAGCAGCTAAATAGCATAATCGCAAATGCAGGGCAGATGGTCAACTATGCAAAGGCTACCCGAACCCAGCCAATAAAGTAGTGAAAATACCATCATCACCATAGGCCTCATCAGGAGGGTGCAGGAAATGTCAGGTCATTGCAAATGCTCCTTACACCTGTAACGACTATGGTGTGTGAAATGCGTTTGCTCAACTTCTTTTGAGCTACACGTGTATGTCATGTCCTCAATTGTTATGGATTTACAATAAAGTACAACGTTTTTATGCTGGATGTGCCACCACTCTCCTTTCCTTTGCGCCTTACATCTATTTGCCTATCCCAACTAGGATTATCACCTCATCCCTTTAAACCCAAACACATATGATTTACACAGGTTCTGAGGCCTAATTTATTGCAAACAAGGCACCAAGTGAGTTTAATTACCATATTAATCAGCCACAGAACCTGTGTACCGTATATACTCGAGTATAAGCTGAGTTTTTCAGCCCTTTTTTTTAGGGCTGAAAATAGCCCCCCCGGCTTATACTCGAGTCAGTGTACCTGTCGGGACGCGGGCGTCCATTTTTCAAAAGTCGCGGCTTCCTCCTGGTCCGTGATAGGCGTTTGACACTGTGGTCCGCTACCGCCTATCACGGAGGTCCTCTCATCCTCGGACTTTCCCAGCAGACACTGTGTTCAGTGTTCCGCCAACCACGGACATCCTCTTTTCTGAGGATGAAAGAAGGTCGGTGATTGGCGGAACACTAAACACAGTGTCTGCTGGGATGAGAGGACCTCCGTGATAGGCGGTAGCGGAACACAGTGTTGAACGCCTATCACAGAGTGGGATGGGACAAGGAGGAAGCCGCGAGTTTTGAAAAATGGACAACCGCTGCCTGTACAGGTATGCTGTCATACAGGTACACTGATATACAGGTACACTAATACAGGTAGTATAGGTACAAACTCGGGCACAGTGAGGCTGCAATGGGCACAGTAAGGCTGCAATGATTATGGGCACAGTGAGGTTGCAATGATTATGGGCACAGTGAGGTTGCAAATGGGCACAGTAAGGCTGCAATGATTATGGGCACAGTGAGGTTGCAAATGGGCACAGTGAGGTTGCAATGGGCACAGTGAGGTTGCAATGGGCACAGTGAGGTTGTAATGGGCACAGTGAGGTTGCAAATGGGCACAGTGAGGTTGCAATGGGCACAGTGAAGCTGCAAATGGACATTGTTGACCCTCTTTTCCGCTTACAGTAGCTGCTTCATTCTCACCCTAGGCTTATACTCGAGTCAATACGTTTTCCTAATTTTTTGTGGTAAAATTAGGGCCTCGGCTTATACTCAGGTCGGTTTATGCTCAAGTATATACGGTAATTAATATATGTTCAGTTTTAAAGGGATGAGGTGGCAACCCTAATCCCAACCCCTGACCTACCCTGGTAACCATCAGCTTCAAAGCATATACAGGGAGCATGGGCCAGTAAGCACCTCCTGAACTTGTCACGCTCTCTGGCCCTTTCAAAGGAATATCTCATCACTTCTTGTACTTGTGGCACCTTATGGGGAAGTAACTTGAGGATGTGAAAATAAATTTTCTTTAGGGGGTATATAAATAGCAATAAAAACCTTTTCCCGCTCTGTACAAAATCTGTCTGGTGTTGAACTTTAAAGAGTAAAGAAACCTTCTCATAAATTTTCTTTACTCTTTTGTCCCACTGCCCCTTCCTCCCCACCACACTCAAAATACTGTACTTACCTGAATTTACATCCAAGACCTGTGCCAATGCTTTCATCACTCTTTGACTTATTGATCCAACATCCGTGTCTCATAGACTTCTATGAGGCTGGTAGATGGATCTCGCAGGCACAGATGTCAGATTTAAGCCTCGTACACACGATCAAATTTCCATCTGACAAATCCGTGGAATTTTGTGCGAAGGGCGTTGGCCGTGCATACAGATGGCAGAACTTTTTCAGCCAACATTCACGAAACTACGTGGTTTTTCTGCTCTTTAGCGCCACCCTTCTGCTAATGTTGTCTCATGGCTAGCATTGGTTCAGAGAATGTGTGTTTTTACTTTGTATTTTAGTCTGACGGACTTGTGTACACGCGATCAGATAATCAGACGGAACACATTTGTTGTCGGACAATTTGAGAGCATGGCTATCCAACATTTGTTGTTGGAAATTCCGACAACAATTGTCCGATGCAGCATACAGACGGTCGGCTTATCCCGACAAAACCCTTCCATCACACAACTATTGTCGGAATATCCGATCGTGTGTACGGGCCTTAAGAAACCAGTGGAGGGATGAAACCAATGCTGTGGGCCTCCAAGCAAGTTCCAATTAAGTATAGAGATTCTGCTGTTCTGTGGAGCAAGAAGGTAAGGAAACTTAATGTAAACCTTCATTCTATCAGTAACAAGTGATTGAAGTAGAAGTATGCTAATTTTTGCATAATTATAGTACATTGGTACATACAATTTGGTCTCTGAATCTTTGTGGGTTAGAACCCCCATGGTCAGAATACCATGTGGCATGAGAGATACATTTTTTATTACATTTTTTTGAAGGAGAATTTGGTGGTACAAGAATATATTACATATAAAAATGAATTGTTCAGATATACTATTGTATACATGTAATAACAGCATTTTTGTCATAACTATTCTGTTAGCCTGAATACACAAGTACTGGTTGTAAAAAAGAAGGGGACACTGATAAAATAAAGATAAATGAAATGAAATACATTTGAACATGGTCCATTATTTTTAACATTTGAAAATATATTATATATTATACATTACCAAAATATAAGTTCAGTTATTTGGAGGTCGAAAGAGAATTTCAGCGTGTTTGAACCATGGATCCAATTTTTTGTTGTAGAAATGTGTAGTGTTATATAATGTATGAAAAATTCTTTCCATGAGACAGATTGAACTCAATCTTATGCCGCGTACACACGATCGTGATTCACAGCAGTGAAAACACCGCCGTGAATCACGACATGAAATTAAATGAAAAACGAGGGAACGGCATTTTCCCCCACACACGACCGTTTTTCCCGTCATTTTTTTCTTTGTCGAGAAAAACGACCGTCTGTGGGCTCCGCGGCAGTGTCTCCCTATGGGAAAACTGCAGCGGAAAAAAATGATGGAAAAAACGATGAGAAAATTTAGAACATGTTCTAATTTTTCTCGTCGTTTTTCCTGCCGTTTTTCTCAACGAGAAAAACGGCATAAAGCCCACAGACGATCGTTTTTCTCGGCGAAAAAAAAAAATTTAATTTTTCCCGACGGGAAAAATGATCATGTGTACGCGGCATTACTTTCAATTGAGCGATAGGGAATAACAAGGACTTCCAATGAAATGAGAGATACATTTATAACCTCCTGCTTGTGGGGAGGGGTATGGAAGAGTTTATGCAATGTTAAAAAGTTAATGATTTAAATTTGTGCTTTACATGTGTGTAGAATATGGTTATCATCGATTTTCTTGACATTACATTAGTGGGAGACATTATTACGGGCTCAGTATCCACCTCTACATTTCACAAGTTGTGTTCAGGTCATTCTGCCTTAAAAGCTTCCAGCTGTCACCCCTTAATTAAGTTAATGAAATTGATTCCAGTAGGTGACATTTTTAAAGCTTTGGGAAGTGACTTGCCTGTGAAGCTGGGAATTGGCTTAGGCGGCCTATATACTTACCATATTTATCGGCGTACAACACGCGCCGGCGTATAACACACACCCCAAGTTTAGGAGGGAATTTTAAGGAAAAAAACTTTTAGGAGGGAAGTTCAAGGAAAAAAACTTACATTTAAATGCAGCCTTGTCCATCATTGCAGCCTTGCCCAGTGTCCATCATTGCAGCCTTGCCCAGTGTCCATCTGCAGCCTTGCCCAGTGTCCATCTGCAGCCTTGCCCAGTGTCCATCTGCAGCCTTGCCCAGTGTCCATCTGTAGCCTTGCCCAGTGTCCATCTGTAGCCTTGCCCAGTGCCTTTGCAGCCTTGCCAGTCTCTGCTATTTTTAAAATTGCCGCCGATTTCCGTGTGGAGAGGAGCGAGCGGAGCCGAGTGTACTTCGGCTAGACTCGGCTCCTCTCGCAGTCCCGCCCATCTCCACTGATTGCGCCGCTGACATACAGAAAGCCGAGTGTACTTCGACTAGACTCGGCTCTGCTGACAGTCAGGGGCAGGACTGCGAGAGGAGTCGAGACTAGCCGAAGTACACTCGGCTTTCTGTATGCCAGCGGCACAATCAGTGGAGGTGGGCGGGACTGCGAGAGGAGCCGAGTAAAGCCGAGTGTACTTTGGCTTTCTGTATCTCGGCTCCTCTCGCTCATTTTAGCGGGGGATCGGCGTATAACACGCACCTACGATTTTCCCCTGATTTTAAGGGGAAAAAAGTGCGTGTTATACGCCGATAAATACGGTACTTGTCCACCGGCAGCCCTCACTGTCTGTTTCCAGCCATTGAAAAACAAAGGTGGTAACATTTATGGTAACAATGAAAAGTATTCTAATTAGACAATAAATATTTTGCATTACACATAGTGGGTTTTTTGTAATCACCTGCACTGTGTGTTCCCTGCAGAATTTGGGATGCACTACCCAGCCACTCAGAATTAGAGTCAGGGGGAACATTATTGTAGTGAATACAATGGAGTTGATTTACTAAAGGGAAATAGACTTTCACTTTGAAAGGGTAGTTGCTCTAGAGCAGGGGTGGCTAACCAGTGGCCGGCGGAGCCCTCTGATGTGGCCCACGACCTCCTGCTCTGGAATGGCGGGTTGGCAAGACAAGATCGCAGGTTGCCGACCCTCCATACCGCAGCATCAGTGTTGTGATTGAAGCTGGTGGTGGAGGAAGAAAGCGGCTGTGGAGCAGAGCTCCATAAGCCAATGCGTCCTCTACAGCGCCGGCTTTTGCCACAGGCGGAGTCTATGGCAAAGTTCAGCTAACCCGCAGGATAGACACAGGTGCACTACGCTGCACACGCGGTGTGGGTAAACCGCAGCACATCAGTGTAAAAGCAGTCTTAGGCCCTTTTCACATGATCAGCCCGACCAAATGGGACCCTAAATTCACCTCTATAGAGCGACAGATGTCCGTTTACGCCCGCCTACCTCCAATCCGAAAAAAAGAAGGGAATTAGTCCCTTTCCATCTGGGCGGATCGGAGGGCCTATAGAGTAGCCGTGACCTGTCATCCGCCTGCTCTGCTCATTGTGGCCCGCGACTGGTTACCAAGTTGCTTAAGTGATCCTCGTTCTTCAAAAGGTTGGGCACCCCTGCTCTAGAGCTTAGCAAATGAGGAGATGATCTGCTGACTTCCATCATCATCCAATCATGTGCAAGCAGAAATTTCCTTGAATGTGATTGGGTATTCTTTGTTAAGTGAAGCTTCCCCTTTTACTATGCTCTGGAGCAACTGCACATTCTATTTGCCTTTAGTGAATCAACCCAAAGCCAATGCCTCACAACCTTCCAATCGGGTTGATTTACTAAAACTGGAAAGAGCAAAATCTGGTGCAGCTGTGCATGGTAGCCAATCAGCTTCTAACTTCAGCTTGTTCAATTAAGCTTTGAGCAAAAAAATCTGGAAGCTGATTGATTTTTATGCAGAGCTGCACCAGATTTTGCACTCTCCAGTTTTTGTAAAGGAACCCCAATGTGTCTAAATGGTTTCTGGAAGTGGATGGCGGCAATATGGCCTCTTTACTTTTAGTTGTGTTGAGAAAGGGTTTGTGCCAGGCAGAAGCAGTCCTCTGCATCCTGGGCTGGGATGTATAATGTATATTTAATTTAGGCTCTAGGATTCCCCTTGGTTTGAATCATTGCTGAGATGGTAGTCTACATCTGAAATACTGGCACCACAACTAAGTTGTGTCATTAATGTTTTTATTGAATTGGTAGGTGCAGTTTCCTATGTGGTGCTTTGGTATGTCCATAGACCAGTGTTTCTCAACTTCCAGTCCTCAAGGCGCCCCAACAGGTCATGTTTTCAGGCTTTCCATTATTTTGCACAGGTGATTTGATCAGTTTCACTGCCTTAGTAATTACCACAGCTGTTTCATCTGAGGGAAATCCTGAAAACATGACCTGTTGGGGCGCCTTGAGTTCTGGAGTTGAGAAACATTGTTATAGACAAGTGATGGGGAACCTTGGCACCCCAGATGTTTTGGAACTACATTTCCCATGATATCTCATGCACTCTGCAGTGTAGCTGAGCATCATGGGAAATGTAGTTCCAAAACATCTGGGGTGCCAAGGTTCACTATCACTGTTATAGACCATGCCAGAGGGGATAACAAAGGGTACAGAGACTGTCAAAAACATATTGATAGTGACATTTGGATTTGTAAAGTCAAAGCAGATAAAAGTTGGAGAGCTCCTTCACATTTCTCATAATGGTCTAAAGTCTCGTACACACGATCGGACTTCAAACAAACTTTTCTGTGGACTTTTGTCCGAAGGGAGTTGGCCGGGAACACCCATAGCATACACACGGCAGGACTTTTCTGCAAACTTTCCCAAAACTTTCCCAACATCACGTGGTTTTTCTGTTCTTTTCTGCTCTTTACCGCCACCCTTTGGTCAACTTCTGCTATTGTTGGTTGATTTTAACATTCTGGGCATGCGTGTTTGTACTTCGGACAAAAGTCAGATGGATTTCTGTACACACGGTCGGACTTTGCACCATCGGACTTTTGTTGCCGAAAAGTTTGTCCGTTTGCAGAGCGAACTTTTGTCCGATGAAAACCAAAAAAGTTTGCCCGATGGAGCATACACATGGTAGGATTTTTTGGAAAACTTGCTGATTTTGAAGTTTGTTGGCCAAAAGTCTGACCGTGTATATGGGGCTTTAGACAATGTTTCTCAACTGCGGTCCTCAAGGCGCACCAGCAGGTCACGTTTTCAGGATTTCCCTCAGATGAAATGGCTGTGGTAATTACTGAGGCCTCGTACACACGACCGATTTTCTCGTCCAAAACAGTCAAGAAAAGTGGCGCGAGAGCTTTTTTGTCTAGAAAAACGTTCATGTGTATGGTTTTACGACGAGAAACTTGCCGAGAATCTCGACGAGAAAATAGAGAACCTGCTCTCTATTTTCTCGTCAGGATTCCAGATCTCCTCGTCGTGTTTCTCGTCGGCCTGTTTTGTGACGAGAAAATGGTTCGTGTGTATGCTTTTACGACTCTTCAAAAAGCGCGCATGCTCACAAGCAACTATGAGACGGGAGCGCATCTTCTGGTAAAACAAGCCTTCATAATGGAGAGAGCACATTCGTCACGCTCAAAAATATTTCATCGTTTAAATGTTCTGCATTGAAATCTTCGTTAGAATGTTACATTAATCAAAACGAGTGACCTTCTTTTGCTGCTGATATTCACACAGAGTTGAGCCTTATTTTTAACCTTTTTCATGCTGCTCTTTATAAGATTTATGTGTATTATATCGTGCAAGTTTTTAAGAATAATTTAAATGGTTAGATTTTTCAAAATGATGTTAATTCTAATTGCTCAATGTTTTGATAGCGATCTCCCATTTAATTTTGGAATCTATATTATTTAAATTTCACACCATGTTTTTGTGCTAATCAGATTTAGTTATTCTTTTGGGGGGGTGATATCTGTGCCTTTTATTGTCAGTCAAATATATCTGCTTACTCCAAAGCTTGTTTTTTTTTATTTAAAAAGACACATAGTCAAGTATGAACTTAAACAAAAAACACATTTATTCATGTTTATAACTTAAATAAAGAGAAGGCAGCGCTGGAGAAGCTGCTGCCATTTGTGCATCCCAGGGACCCCAGAGCACACAGCAACCCTGTGTGGACACTAAAATTGGGAGCTTGAGAAGGCCCACATTTCTGAACACAATCTGATGCTGGCCTCCCAGAGGTCAGGAACAGCAGCAGGTGAGATATATGTCCCAAGTGTGTGGTACTACAACAGGCTGCCTTCTGTCCGACCACAATGAAGCGAGGCCATCACTTCCTCTTCTTCCTGGCAACCTTCCCTGAAGCCTTTCCTGAAGCCTTTCCTGAAGCCTTTCCTGCAGCCTTTCCTGCAGCCTTCCTTCTTCGTTTGGCTGGAGGCTGGCCCACTGGAGGGGTACTCCTGTCAGGAGGTGGAGGTGTAGCAGAAGGGGGTGGGGCAGAAGAAGAAGGTGGAGCAGAAGGGGGTGGGGCAGAAGGTGGAGGTGTAGCAGAAGGGGTGGGGCAGAAGGTGGAGGTGTAGCAGAAGGGGATGGGGCAGAAGGTGGAGGTGTAGCAGAAGGGGGTGGGGCAGAAGGTGGAGGTGTAGCAGAAGGGGGTGGGGCAGAAGGTGGAGGTGTAGCAGAAGGGGGTGGGGCAGAAGATGGAGGTGTAGCAGAAGGGGGTGGGGCAGAAGGTGGAGGTGTAGCAGAAGGGGGTGGGGCAGAAGGTGGAGGTGTAGCAGAAGGGGGTGGGGCAGAAGAGGAAGGTGGAGGTGGAGGTTGAGGTTGGGTCAGTTGGGCCACCTCACATATGGCGGTATTGGGGGTAATTTGCTCCATCACCCCCTTGTTGAGCAAGGTGATGAGCAGGGGCTCGCATAGGAGGCGTTGCTCCATGCTCATCACCTTGAACTTAGCCTCCACTAGGCCGGCAATGGCCTCTTCAGGGGATGTGGGCTCCTTGAGGGTGGCATGGGCCTCTTTAATAAGGGCCATTGCTGCCTCACTGGTGGTCCTGTCCCTCCTGCCTCTTTTGTGAAACCGGATGGGAGGCACCTGGGATCTGGTGCTTCTCCTTTGCCCTGCCACCTCCTGTCTGCCACTGGGCCCTGCCACCTCCTGTCTGCCACTGGGCCCTGCCACCTCCTGGCTGCCACTGGGCCCTGCCACCTCCTGGCTGCCACTGGGCCCTTCCTCCTCCTGCCTGACAGTTTCCAGACCCTCCTCCTGGCTGATTTCATCCTGTGTATGAAAAAGAAACATAGTTTAATATGTTGGTTTAATCTTTGCATCAAACTTTGTAATCCTGATGGAAGCAATTAGAATGTAAATGCATAAATCCTTGCTTTAAATTTACCACAACATCAGCTTGACTATTTCCCACACAATTAAGTGCAGAAGAATGTCTACAGATCCTGATTTCACTTGTGTAATACAAAATAATGTATGTTTCTCATCCTGACATATTTGGGAAACATTAATTTTATCCCAATACATTTTCAGTTAATACTATACCTGGCTCCAGATGGCCAAATCAGGATCATCCAGGATGGCTGCCTCCTCTTGCTCCAGAGAAGGCTCAGGTTGGCTGCAGGGAAGTCTGGGGGGAAGAGTGGAGAGTGATGGCCTTGTCTCAATGTGGTCATTCAGGAAGGACATCCTGTTGTAGTACCACAAATTCGGGACATACACATCATCTGCTGCTGCTCCTGACCTCTGAGAAGCCAGCACCTTAGAGCGTTCAGTCCTGTAGGTACCTCTCAAGCTCCCAATTTTAGTGTCCACTTGTTTTGCTGTGGCTGTGGGCACCTTGGTATGCACAAATGGGAGCAGCTTCTCCAGCGCTGCTTTTCTCACCCCCTTTTTTGAATGGATGGGGTTTTTCGTCTCCCACAGAGCCGGCAGCTCCCTTACCCGGTCAATAAATTCCGCCAGGAACTCTTTGTCGCTAATAAAGACATTCATATTGTATCTGCAAGTAAAATAAATTATATTAAAATAATGTGAGGCAAACAGTCTAACCTCCTTCACATCCTAGTCACCAAATATATCCTACAACAATCTCAAGACAGTATAGGCCAACAATTTTTAAAAGTCACAAAATCACATACCTTCGTTCGCACGTTCGTCACTTGAACTCCTCTCTCCGCACACCGAACGTACTATAGTCACATGTGTGTTTGCTATATACACACCACGCATGCGTCAAAATTCGAACACGTCGCTCCGCACACGTCGCCCGCCCATGACGTTCTAACTTACATCTTTTCCCCGCCCCTTCTCTTTCGGCGCACAGACAGATATGGCGGAGTTACAGCAGGTGTCTGATAATTCCGCAACTAGCGAGGAGACAAGCCCGGAGACCGAGGACACGTCACTATCAAGGAGGAGATTCAAGGCATCGAATATGTCTTTGGCGGAGATGGCGGAGATGGTGGACATCTTGGTCAAGGCTGATTATGATGCCAAGCATGGGCCGTATAGCAAACCAAATAGAAGGAAGGCCAAAATCCTCACTAAAGTTGTGAAGAGTCTGAGGGCGAAGTTCGGGGTGAAACGCTCAAATGAGCAGCTCAGAAAGAGGTGGTCAGACCTCAAACTGAGGGAGCCAGACCAGTTGAGGAGCATAAAGAGGATGCTCGCTAAAAGTAAGTAAAATGACGACGTTTCTGCTATTAATCTTTTTATAAACTGACATGTTTTTTTTTTTTAATCATATTGGACTCACTTCCAAAATGTCATATTTTGAACTAGGTTGGGCACAGTAATCGTTCGTTACGTTACCGACACTTCGTTCGGCCACTATCCGCGGTTTTGGCTTATTTAAGAGTCACAAAAGTAATTAGACATCTGCCATTTTTGATCAAGTATTGTTGATAATTTTTTAGTCTAGATGATGTGTTTGTAAGGAGAATGAAATGCAAACTTTTAACAGTGTAAAGGAGAGGACACTCAGCAGCTGCTTCCACATCTGTACTTTGGAGCACTATAGTGTGGGCCCACAGACCCGCCTATTTTGGGTGTCCCACACAGGTGCATCAGAGTTTATTTGTGGTGCCTCCATGTTCCAAAAATTACATCCAAATGTGAATACTAAACATATTTGGGGTCATAAATAATGCATTCTTCTTTAAATTCCGCACAAACACACACTTGTACACCACTTCCAAACAATTTATCCTTTTTTTAGTTTAACAATGAGATTTACAGTGTGATAAATAGACCTTTTGTTTTATTCTCATAGGGGAGAGAAGACTGGGAGGAGGACACTCCAGGGAGCACATGCACCCCACAACTTCCAAACAACACCAAACTCCCAAAGATCCACAACCGAAAGATGTGCAGGAAGTTGAGGTGGAGGAAGGAGAAGTGCAGGAAGGAGAGGTGGATGACGTTGTGGATCTGGTCACCACAACAGGTCAGTATCTGACACCACAGCTTAAGGTAAGCGAGGTAGGCCTGCAGAGTTATAATACCTTTTGTTATTTTTTTTTTAGGGGATGTAAATGTTGTGAAGGATAGCACACGGTTCTCTGCTGACAGTGCCCTCCGCCTCATCCAGCAAGTGATGGAATGTAGCACGGAACTGGACCTAATTAAACAAAGAATCCATGTGATGGAACAAACATTTAAAGACATTCTCGATGTTTTGGGGAGAATTCAATAAGCCCTCCAAACACATTTGTTTTTACATGTTTGTTTTTAGATTTTTTTCTAATTTTTTGAGTAACAAACCAGCCAAAAATTGAATATGCACACAGTGTGTCAACATGTGCTATCTGCCATCAGGGGATATCCATGTACGTCTTTTGTGGGTGCAACCCCTTCCTCGTATCAAAAGTCGGTGAACTGAGGAAGGGGATGCACCCCCAAAACACGTCCATTGAACACCCCTGATGGCAGATAGCACATGTTGACAATAGGGATCAGGATTGTAAACTTCGTATATGCAAAAAATTAAAAATGTGTGCATATTGAATTTTTGGCTGGGCAAGGGGTGGCAGGACCCCATATTAGGACAGGCACATAGAGACATAGTTTGTGTAAGTGAATGTCTCCGATTGCTCAGAGGTATCCAATGTTGTAATTTTAGAAATGCAAGTGATATTTTTGTATTTTCATAAGCCAAAATTTGCCGGGTTGTGGCCAGGCCAACCCCAAAGTAAAAACAAAAAAACAAAAAAGAAGAGAATGTGCACAGAGTAAAATATTTGACCACAAACAACGTGTAGCTTCTTTTTATAATACTCTCTAAGCTTATTTGGTTCTTTTGTAAGGTAACATAGTGAAATTGGTTGTTATTTACTAAAGTAAAATACACTTGCCACTACAAATGTACAAAGACAAACTAGGAGACAGGAAAGAACAAATAATTAAAGGTTTAAACAAGATTTTTATTGGGATACTTAGACATAGGCTGGCATAGGAATTGCCCCCCTACCCGTGAAATACTCCATGTATTTGTCCCGAACCACACGGGCATTTTGGGGGGGCAAGCCAAGACGGGCAGATTCCAGGCCCGGAAGGGGATTTGCAGGGGAAAGTCCAGCCTCTGGCAAAACTGAGGCCATATAGGAATTTGATTTTTGGCTCAGAAAGTTGTGTAGCACACAGCAGCATAACACTACATAGTTTATTTTGTAGTCCGCCAAGTGGATGGAAGTCATAAAAAGGCGGAACCGGCTGGCCATTATGCCGAAGGCATTTTCAACGACTCTTCGGGCCCTGGCCAGCCGATAATTGAACACACTCTTCTCTGGGGTCAGGTTCCTCTGTGGAAATGGCCTCATAAGATGCCGTCCGAGTCCGAAGGCTTCATCAGCCAAAAAAACAAAGGGGAGTCCTTCAATATTCCCTGCATCCGGTGGCAATGCAAGGTCGTCACTCTGGAGACGGAGGGCAAACTCTGTCTGGATGAAGGATCCCCCATCGGACATCCGGCCATTTTTTCCTACATCAACATAGAGGAATTCATACCGTGCTGATACCACCGCCATCAGCACAATGCTATGAAACCCCTTGTAATTGTAGTAGTAGGACCCAGAACGGGGTGGCGGCACGATGCGGACGTGCTTCCCGTCTATGGCACCACCGCAGTTGGGGAAGTCCCACCGCGTGGCAAACTCCGATGCCACAGTCTGCCATTCCTGTGGCGTGGAAGGAAGCTGTGGAGTGAAACAAGATGAAATAATATTAGAAAACCAAAGGCATACATTACAAGGAAATTCTATCCCAAAAAATTAGAGACCAACATCAATCTAATTATACGTTTATTAAGGTGTGTAAAAAAAGTATAATGGAAGGCTCATTTATCATATTCCTCACCCCCTCTGATGGGCCATTACTAAATTATTTTGGGGGGGGGGGAGATGTGTTTGGCCACAGGATAGCATTGCAGTGGCGGTGCGTCCAGAGTGGGCGCTGGAGCACTGTCCCCTCTCTCCTGTGCCCATCACTCAGAACAATACATAGGGTCATGCGTTGCATGAACCTATGTATTGTCTATGCCGCACACTATTCAGGTGGATGGCCTCTTGTAAAGCGACCGACATATGATTATTTGCGGCATTTAGGGGGTTAAAATTGCAGAGCAGAAACAGGTATTAAAATAGTCTTGCAAATTACAACATGAGGGATGTAATTGGCTTCATCAAAGAAAAATCGGGGACGCAAGGAGGGGGGCATTCCTTGTGTAAACACTGACAGGCTGCTCTGGCAATCATGTTCACCAAGTCTGTTTAATGGTAACATGATTGGCTGATGCAACATGAAGGGAAGGAGAAGACATCAAGGACAGAAGAAGGATGGCGCTGACCACAAGAAGGTAAGTGCAGGGCTGGGGGGAAACTGGCTGCATTAGAGGGGACTAAATGGCTGCATTTGAGGGAACAAAATGGCTGCATTGGAGGGGACAACTGGGGGCGTTTATTAGGCAACAGAGCAAAAAAGGAGGAAGTTTATTTCCTAAACTGGGGTTTGAACTCCCCAACATTTGGAGCAACAGCCGCCCCTGCTGGAAAAGTTAGTGAGGGGAAATATTTATGGAGGAGAAAAAAGGGGCAATCTAAAGCTTCCAACATGCATGGGGACAAAGGGGACATTCTCAGCATATTACAATCATGGTAATTAGGGAAGGATTTTCGAAATACAATACATTAGCATACATGTAATACCTAAAATGTGATGTTAAGGGAGAGAACTTACCCTAATATAGTCCTCCTGCAGGACTTGGATGATGGCAGAACAGGTGTCTGGGATTATGAGGCCCAGAGCCTGGGGGGAGATGCCTGTCGTGAACTTCAAGTCCTGAAGACTTCTCCCTGTCCCCAGGTAACGCAACGTGGCGATGAGCCTCTGCTCAGCACTGATGGCTTCCCGCATAACGGTGTCCTTCCTGGTAATATAGGGGGACACCAAAGCCAACAGTTCCTGAAAAACGGGGTCAGACATCCTGAGAAAATTCCTGTAGTCCTCAGGATTATTCTCAACTATCTCCCGCAGCAGAGGCATGTGGCAGAATTGGTCCCGCTGGAGCAACCAATTCTTGGTCCATGAACTCCTCCTCACACCATTCATGGACTGGTCTTGGTCCAAAACAAGCAGACCAACACCAAGCGCACGCACAGCACGAACTCGACGACGAGAACGTCCAGGCGACATGGCTAGGAAACGGTCGTCTAATCAGAACTTACAGAACAGAACGCACTTTAGAACAGCAAGGCCTATGAATAACGAACTGAAAATCAGAAACGAACAGGCAAGAACGCACTGTAAAACAGATACGACCTGCCTAGAGGCCCTGAAAGTCAAGATACGAACCCACAAGCACAAACTGAACCGCAGAAAACGATCTGAAAAGTACGAAGACTGAAAAGCGCGAATCGTCTCTTCCCAAACTTTTACTTCACACGCGGTAACACGAGATCAGCAAAAGCAGCCCAAGGGGTGGCGCCAAGAAAAAAGAACTTCCCCTTTATAGTGCCGTCGTACGTGCTGGACGTGAGCGCAGAGAACCACGAGGAAATTGGGAAATGACAGTGTGTACGCATAGAAAGCTTGACGAGAAAATCGACAAGCTTAACAAGAATCTCGTCGAAAAAAACGACGTGTTTTTTTACGACGAGAAAATCGGTCGTGTGTACGAGGCCTAAGGCAGTGAAATTGATCCAATCACCTGTGCAAAATAATGGAAAGCCTGAAAACATGACCTGTTGGGGTGACTTGAGAACTGGAGTTGAGAAACACTGTTCTAAGACCTTCCAGTATATAGTTGTAGCGCTACCCCCAGTTAAGAGAGCCGCTGGATTTTTTTTGTTTCGGGCCCTGTGTACAGCACCGCCAACCCCCGGCAATCTTACTCGACCCACTCTGGCACAGTTAGTCTAGGGATTATACTTGTATCACAATCAAACAGTAATGCAAGGGTAACCTCTTGGCTATAAGACAACACACTGATGCGAGAGATCAAGTATAACGGTTTTACTTTAGTTTTAAAAGGGCATAGGCAGAACATAACACATACAACTTGCTTACAGAGCCCTGCAGCAATAGGTATAGCACGCAATAATGGCGCAGCACGGTAATCCACCACGCGCAGCTATTATTGTATACGCGCCCTGTGGCGCACTAAAACAATAGTCTATCTCCCCTCCCTGGTCAGGCCTGACACAGAATAAATCTCAGGCCTCGTACACAGGAAAAAACACGTAGTTTTTTGAATGGAGCGAACGCGGTGACGTCATCGACTACGACGAGCATGCGCTCGTCACATTCGATGCCGTCGCCACCATCTTGCTACACCCTACCTATGCCTAGAAAGCTACCGCGCATGCGTCAAAGTCAATTCGAGCATGCGCGGGTCTCCACGGCGACAGGTAAGTGTACACACACACACTTTTCTCGTCGAGAAACATGCCGACGAGAATCTCGATGAGAAAATAGAGAGCAGGTTCTCTATTTTTCTCGTCGAGATTCTGGTCAGTTTTCTCGACGAGAAACCATACACACGAACGATTTTCTCGGCAAGAAAGCTATCTCTGCAGTTTTCTTGTCGTTTCTTGCCGAGAAACTCGTTCGTGTGTACGAGGCTATAGTCTTTTCACTAAGGATTTCTTCGCATGCAAACTTTCGGTGGTGCACTTGATGAAACAGTATTTTTGTAATCCACAAAGTAGGCAGCCACAAAGAACACTATACTGGAGACCCTTTAAACTCTGTCCTGCTACTGGTCTCCAGTGAAGTAACAAACAAACGAACGGTGGGCCAAGGCAGTCTATAGGCCTAAACACGGTACAGTCTATTGGATTGAGCAAGAGCTCGCTCACCACTCCGGACGCGATCCCAGTCCGGGACTTCCACCTTTTGTGTCTCCGCACACAGCATCTGCCACGATCGGGTCCCCGATCCAACTGAAGTCCTTACTCGACAAGTCAGATGCCACTCAGGCTCCGCAGAGGGGTGGAAGGCTCTTCGGAAGTTGCGCAAGGCCCCAGGCTTCAGGCCTTGCACTGCAGCAGATCCGCACAGGAAGACTGTTGCTTGAAGCACGGTGTCCAAAGAGGCCGAGCTCCGCCTCGCCTCCTTCTTAAATAGCCCCTCCCATGAGTCTCTGCGGTAGCCAATTGCACTCTGGGTGCCGAATGGGGTTCTGGGTAACGTAGTCCCGGGGCCTTAAAGGAGACCCCGCTACACAGTCTTCTACACCAGTGGTCATCAACCCTGTCCTCAGGGCCCTAACAGGCCAGATTTTATGTATTACCTTGGGGAGATGGAGGATGCAGACTAGAATACTGCAATCACTGAGCAGCAAATTATATCACCTGTGATGTATTTCAGTTATCTTGCAAACCTGGCCTGTTAGTGGGCCCTGAGGACAGGGTTGATGACCACTGTTCTTCACCAATGTTTCTCAACTCCAGTCCTCAAGTACCCCCAACGGGATTTCCCTCAGATGAAACGGCTGTGGTAATTACTAAGGCAGTGAAACTGATCAAATCATCTGTGCAAAATAATGGAAAGCCTGAAAACATGACCTGTTGGGGGTACTTGAGGACTGGAGTTGAGAAACATTGATCTCCACTTTGTATGTCAGTTGGTTTGTAATTACTTTTCAGAGTAAAAAAGGAAATATATAAATAAGAGTAACAATACCGAATGCGCCAATGAATTTCACTTATAGGAATAGGGAAAAAAAAAACGATCTTTTAGAATCCTTTAATTTGGTTTCCCAGTATACTCAATAAGCCATGCTACGCTGATTGTTTTATGCTAATTAATATTTTCAAACAGTCCCATAAGCTTCTTTTAAAAGCAGTCTTGCCTTTAGCTAATGATTTCTACATTGCAAGTTTAAAGATCAATGATCCTGCATTCCCCAAAACAACGGATAAAATGCTCTGCTGGTTCAGGCCTGGGAATCCTGAACAGTACCATGCAGATTATTAATAAGAGTAAATGAGCAGTACGGCATGCAGCAGTGATGATGAAGATAGAGGGCTTACTGTGTAACTCTGGAGCGTGAAGTCCTCGTGCCTTTTACAGGATCCGACTAAAGATTTGCCTTACTGACAGACTAGGAATGATCCACACTATCCTACAGTTAAAGTGATATTACACCCTCAGTTATTAAGCACTTTCAGCAGCTGATTTACAGTATCTCACAAAAGTAAGTACACCCCCATCACTTTTTTGTAAATATTTTATTCTATCTTTTCATGTGACAACACTGAAGAAATGACACTTTGCTACAATGTAGAGTAGCGAATGTACAGCTTGTATAACAGTGTAAATTTGCTGTCCCCTCAAAATAACTCAACACACAGCCATTAATGTCTAAACCGCCGGCCACAAAAGTGAGTACACCCCTAAGTGAAAATGTCCAAATTGGGCCCAAATAGCCATTTTTCCTCCCCGGTGTCATGTGACTTGTTAGTGTTACAAGGTTTCAGGTGTGAATGGGGATCGGGTGTGTTAAATTTGTTGTTATCACTCTCACTCTCTCATACTGGTAACTGGAAGTTCAACATGGCACCTCATAGCAAAGAAATCTCTGAGGATCTGAAAAAAAGAATTGTTGCTCTACATAAAGATGACCTAGGCTGTAAGAAGATTGCCAAGACCCTGAAACTGAGCTGCAACACAGTGGCCAAGACCATAGAGCGGTTTAACAGGACAGGTTCCACTCAGAACAGGCCTCGCCATGGTCGACCAAACAAGTTGAGTGCACGTGCTCAGCATCATATCCAGAGGTTGTCTTTGGGAAATAGACGTATGAGTGCTGCCAGCATTGCTAAAGAGGTTGAAGGGGTGGGGGGTCAGCCTGTCAGTGCTCAGACCATACGCCGCACACTGCATCAAATTGATCTGCATGGCTGTCATCCCAGAAGGAAGCCTCTTCTAAAGACGATACACAAGAAAGCCTGCAAACAGTTTTCAGAAGACAAGCAGACTAAGGACATGGATTACTGGAACCATGTCCTGTGGTCTGATGAGACCAAGATAAACGTATTTGGTTCAGATGGTGTCAAGCGTGTGTGGCGGCAACCAGGTGAGGAGAATAAAGACAAGTGTGTCTTACCTACAGTCAAGCATGGTGGTGGGAGTGTCATGGTCTGGGGCTGCATGAGTGCTGCCGGCAATGGGGAGCTACAGTTCATTGAGGGAACCATGAATGCCAACATGTACTGTGACATACTGAAGCAGAGCATGATCCCCTCCCTTCGGAGACTGGGCCGCAGGGCAGTATTCCAACATGATAACAACCCCAAACACACCTCCAAGGCGACCACTGCCTTGCTAAAGAATCTGAGGGTAAAGGTGATGGACTGGCCAAGCATGTCTCCAGACCTAAACTCTATCGAGCATCTGTGGGGCATCCTCAAATGGAAGGTGGAGGAGCGCAAGGTCTCTAACATCCACCAGCTCCGTGATGTCATCATGGAGGAGTGGAAGAGAACTCCAGTGACAACCTGAGAAGCTCTGGTGACCTCCATGCCCACGAGGGTTAAGGCAGTGCTGGAAAATAATGGTGGCCACACAAAATATTGACACTTTGAACCCAATTTGGACATTTTCATTAAGGGGTGTACTCACTTTTGTTGCCAGCGGTTTAGACATTAATGGCTGTGTGTTGAGTTATTTTGAAGGGACAGGAAATTTACACTGTTATACAAGCTGTACACTCACTACTTTACATTGTAGCAAAGTGTAATTTCTCCAGTGTTATCACATGAAAAGATAGAATAAAATATTTACAAAAATGTGAGGGGTGTACTCACTTTTGTGAGATACTGTATATGTGAGCGTTCTTCATTGGAAATAATGCTTTTTTACATGACATGCAAGTCTATGCTTTTCGGATCGCATTTGATCTGCATAGAATACGCATAAGTGTGAACCGGGGCTAAAAGAGGAAATAAACTTCCCTCTAATGTTTGTACCTATAGGTAAGCCTATAAAAAAGACTTACCTATAGGTACTGTAAATATCTCCTAAACTTGCACCGTTTTGGAGATATTTACTGTATACTGTGCCAAATATGTCATTGGCGCATGCGCTCTGAAGGATCGGCCGCTGGTGCCGTTTCTTCAGAGCCCTGTGCCGTGACCGGTGGCTCCCGCACGCGGCTCTGGACAGTCACAGAGCCGGAGTCCACGAACCCGGAAGGAAGACAGGCGAAGATGGTTGCGGCCTGCAGCGGAGACGACGAGGGCTTCGTTTACAGCCAAGTGTCACATAATGTGCTAGTATGCGGTACATACTAGCACATTATGCCTTTACTTTGCAGGTAAAAAAACACAAACAAAAAAGAAACAGCGGAGTTTACTTCCTCTTTAAGGTTCATATCAAACTATCTACTTTCTTAATGGTGGCCATATAGCCTTCAATAAATGATCAATTTATTGATTTTCTAATTGATTTATCAGGATGGGAATAATCAATCTACAGTGGGCATTGTGATTGATGATGGATTTACAATAAAGCATATTTTTTGGGGACTTTTTTTTTTTTTTTTAAATAAAGGACTTGTCAAGTATTTGTGTGTCTTTTTTCTATGTATCCCTTACTTGAGGGGGGGGGGGGAGATGGGGGGCAGAATCTGGGGGCTCCTTATTATTTAAGTGGCTTCCAAATTCCAATAAGCCTATTGACCCCCAGAACCACAGCCCCAGGGCTTTTCAGCTCATCCCTAATAAAGACTGTTCTTTTCTGTTTCTGATTCTTGATCTCCCACAAATCATACTAAATCATTGGTCAATGGTCATTACAGATATAGAACAGGCAATGAGGGTGGAGGTCAGGTGAGCATCTGAGGCTGAAGATAACAATAATAAATGGGTCTCTGCTGTGTAACACATTTTATGTCTTATTATAGCCCCAGGTATTTAACATCATATACTGTATATCACAATATGGCGGGCCTGACACTTTTGTGTTTTTTGAACCCTACATGGTATGAGCCAAAACTTTCCTTTGCTAAGGCTGATTGGTTTGTACATCCATATAATGAGGATGACTGTTTACCATATATACTGCTGATAATAATATACTGATAAATATATACTGTATACTGTATATTCTATATACTGCTGATAATGAAATACTGTTAATACAGTGCCTTGAAAAAGTATTCACACCCCTTGACATTTTCCACATTTTGTCAGGTTACAACCAAAAATGTAAATGTATTTTATTGGGATTTTATGTGATAAACCAACACAAATGTCACATAATTGTGAAGTGGAAGGAAAATGATAAATGGTTTTCAATTTTTTTTTTTTTATATATAAATATGTCAATACTTTGTAGAACCCCCTTTCACTGCAATTACAGCTGCAAGTTTTTTTGGGGATGTCTCTACCAGCTTTGCACATCTAGAGAGGGACATTTTTGCCCATTCTTCTTTGCAAAATAGCCCAAGCTCTGTCAGATTGGATGGAGAGCGTCTGTGTACAGCAATTTTAAAGTCTTGCCACAGATTCTCAATTGGATTTAGGTCTGGACTTTGACTGGGCCATTCTAACACATGAATATGTTTTGATCGAAACCATTCCATTGTAGCTCTGGCTGTATGTTTAGGGTCGTTGTCCTGCTGGAAGGTGAACCTCCACCCCAGTCTCAAGTCTTTTGCAGACTCTAACAGGTTTTCTTCTAAGATTGCCCTGTATTTGGCTCAATTCCATCTTCCCATCAACTCTGACCAGCTTCCTTGTCCCTGCTGAAGAAAAGCATCTCCACAACATGATGCTGCCACCATCATGTTTTACAGTGGGGATGGAGTGTTCAGGGTGATGTGCAGTGTTAGTTTTCCACCACACATAACATTTTGCTTTTAGGCCAAAAAGTCCATTGTTGGTCTCACCTGACCAGAGCACCTTCTTCCACATGTTTGCTGTGTCCCCCACATGGCTTCTCACAAGCTGAAAACGGGAATTCTTATGGCTTTCTTTCAACAATGGCTTTCTTCTTGCTGCTCATCCATAAAGACCAGATTTGTGGAGTGCATGACTATTTGTTGTCCTGTGGACAGATTCTCCCACCTGAGCTGTGGATCTCTGCAGCTCCTCCAGAGTTACCATGGGCCTCTTGGCTGCTTCTCTGATGAATGCTCTCCTTGCCCAGCCTGTCAGTTTAGGTGGACGGCCATGTCTTGGTAGGTTTGCAGTTGTGCCATACTCTTTCCATTTTCAGATGATGGATTGAACAGTGCTCTGTGAGATGTTCAAAGCTTGGGATATTTTTTTATAACCTAACCCTGCGTTATACTTCTCCACAACTTTATCCCTGACCTGTCTGGTGTGTTCCTTGGCCTTCATAATGCTGTTTGTTCTCTAAGGTTCTCTAACAAACCTCTGAGGGCTTCACAGAACAGCGGTATTTATACTGAGATTAAATTACACACAGGTGGACTCTGTTTACTAATTAGGTGACTTCTGAAGGCAATTTGTTCTTCTAGATTTTAGTTAGGGGTATCAGAGTAAAGGGGGCTGAATATAAATGCACGCCACACTTTTCAGGTATTTATTTGTAAAAAAAATGTTGAAAACCATTTATCATTTTCCTTCCACTTCACAATTATGCACCACTTTGTGTTGGTCTATCACATAAAATTCCAATAAAATACATTTACAATTTTGGTTGTAACCTGAATAAATGTGGAAAATTTCAAGGGGTATGAATACTTTTTCAAGGCACTGTATATACTGTATATTCTATAGATATAACATTATTAGCAGTATATAGAATAGACAGTGTGTGTGTGTATATATATATATATCAGTAGTATATAATGTATATTATATATGTGTGTGTATATATATATAAAGTATACATTATATACTACTGATAATGGCCATCGTTGACTTTTGCACTTGTCATGTCCCCAGATGGGGTCATTACATTAACACACTATACTGTACATGACTTCAATACTATTTATTAGAATGGCACATAAATGATTCAACAAAACACCCGACCTACAACGTACCCATAGAAGAGCAATAACAATGTATCACTGACCACATGACCAGCCTATAGACTGCACAATTAGTTCTAAAAGATGGAAATTAATCATTCTTGTGGCTGTGCATGATTTACTTGTAATAAATCACAGACCAGCACATATTTGGGGAAATTAGATGTATCCAAATCACCATTTAGATGTAACTTTACAGTTGTAAGTCTATAAAGAAAATACAAAATGTTAGCAATGCACTGAAAAAAACAAAACAAAAAAAAAACATTAAAAGTCTTTCAGCTTTTCTATTACTCTTTCTTTGCCCAACCTCACCAAAACTGTTACCAGTTATATTCATAATGAACCCTTTTGTGACCGGAGTTTTCTGAAGCTTGGATGGCCACACCAAGTAGCATTAGTATGGCATATGTTAAAGCCGAATGAAACTCAAGCGATGCGATGGTTGCATCCATTGCCAGCCACTGCGATATTCTCCCCAGCTACTGTCATCTGCTGGGCTTTAACCTCTTGATTGGCCAATGGGGGTTAATGTCATCCCACATATAGGCATGGGAGTCAGCCATTCCAGCACAGCCGGAGTGTTCCAAGAATACATGTTGAGCTGCGCATGCGCAGCTTAGTATACATTCAGTAGGAAACTGCAAGCAGGAAGGTATGCGGGTGTTATTGAAAGGAAGACAAAAGATCTGCCTGCTCACAATTTTGGCAAGTTAGATTTCAGTTCCGCTTTAATGTGACAATAACTCTATAGGGTCAATTGATCTAAAAAAACAAAAAAAATTGCTGTACGACTATAACATTCGCAGAACCACAAGGTAAAATTGCCATATTTCGTCTAACGTAATTATTTTCTATTCATGCTATCACCATCTAGTGGCCATAATGCACTATTTTCCTGAAATACCTCAATCAGGATAATACTGCATTAAAGTCACTAGATGGAGCTGGTGATCATAGAAAATAGACAAATTCTACAAAACACAGCAATTTTACATTGTGGCTGTATGAATGTTTGCCACATTATTTTATAAATAGACCCCCAATTCAAATGTTTCAGTTTAAAACTGGGCCGAGAACTAGGAGCACACACGGTTGCACACTTCTACTTCTTTGCTGGCAGGTTAATTAACATTCCTATGGCAAGGTACATTTCATGTTGAAAAGGCTATAGTGGTTAAAGCAGATCTCCAGGTAAAATCATAATTTCAGGATTTTAGTTATATGCCTCAATTGTATGTTCTATCTTACTCACAATGTGCAGTTTAACACCCATCTCTCTTTGAAGGTTCTTTTGCCTGCGGGAGAGGTCTGAAAAGGGTAGGAAATGGCCAGCAGCAGGACACAGTGGTGAGGGAGCTGTGGGCTGTTTGGTTATTGAGATGCTGCTGGGCTATTGTGACTGTTTCTGGACCCATGGAGCAGGTGGGGACTTTAAACCCTCTTGTGGGACAAGGTTATGCTGGTGGTGAGCCAAAGTTTTTGTCTTGTATCAGAGTTTACGGACTGTTTGGGATTTTTTTTTGTTTTTTTGTAATGCTGAAGCTAATCAAGCTCTGTTTTTTGTTTTTTTTAACGACACGGCTAGCCACTTCAGCCCCGGACTATTTTGCTGGCCAAAGACCAGGCCACTTTTTGCGATTCGGCTCTGCGTCGCTTTAACTGATAATTGCGCGGTCGTGCGATGTGGCTCCTAAACAAAACTCCTTTTTTCCCCCAAATAGAACTTTCTTTTGGTGGTATTTGATCACCTCTGCGGTTTTAGTTGTTTGCGCTATAAACAAAAATAGAGCGACAATTTTGAAAAAAATTCAATATTTTTTACTTTTTGCTATAATAAATATCCCCAAAAAATATATATAAAAAAAACGGGTTTTTTTCCTCAGTTTAAGCCGATATGTATTCTTCTACATATTTTTGGTAAAAAAAATTGCAATAAGCGTTTATTGATTGGTTTGCACAAAAGTTAAGGCGTCTACAAAATAGGGGGTAGTTTTATGGCATTTTTATTAATATTTTTTTTTTACTAGTAATGGCGGCGATCAGCAATTTTTATCGTGACTGCGACATTATGGCGGACACATCGGACACTTTTGACACCATTTTGGGACCATTGTCATTTTTACAGCGATCAGTGCTATAAAAATGCACTGGTTACTGTGAAAATGACACTGGCAGTGAAGGAATTAACCTGTAGGGGGCGCTGAAGGGGTTAAGTGTGACCTAGGGAGTGCTTCTAACTGTTAGGGGCGTGGCTTGCCGTGACATGTCACTGATCGCTGTTCCTGATGACACAGCGATCAGTATCACTAGGCAGAACGTGGAGATGTTGTGTTTACGCTAACATCTCCCCATTCTTCAGCTCTGTGACCCGATCGCGGAACACCGGTGGCGATCGGGTCATCGGGTCCCGCGGGCACGGTCACGGAGCTTGCGACAGGGTCACGAGCGCGATCACACGGCTCGCATCTTAAAGGGAACATATATATATACGCCCATATGCGCAGCCGTGCCATTCTGTCAATGTAAAAAGTCGTGCAGCGGTCGGGAAGCGGCTAGCCAGCGATCCCCAACCCCAAAATATCACACCACCTGACAGGTGACTACAGTACAAAAAGAGAAATGACAGCTGGAAATCTACATATTTGATGACCTGTCCTCTAGCATTCTGCTGATTTGACAATAAAGCAGCCGCTAGTGAAGTCATCCCTGTGTCGTCTTCGTTCCCCCCCCCCCCCCTGCATGTTTTATTGATCTTGCAAAGCAATAAAGCCCTAACTGGTTCACAGATTTGCCTGACCACTTCCCGCTGAGTGCTGCTGTACAGATTATCACATGAAGTAAAAATACAGACATATTTGGGTATTTGTTTGAGCTGTATTTTAACATAAATTTACTGACTTTTAAATTTAAATTTACTGAATTATTAGCTGTTCTTTTTTATATAATGGTACAGTTTAAGGAGATACTACTTTTTTGGGTGATCAATGTACATTGCGGGATTTTAACAAACTTTGTTACAGATTCCTACCTGTTTCTGCTCTGAACAAAAAGAGTGGATCGGAAAAAGATTTAGTTTTTCATTATTAATCATCTAATGCATTTGCAGTGTTCTAATGAAGAAAGCTGCAGGGTCTGCATCCCTTTAGAAGTAATTGTCCCTTTGGAAGTATCTCACCAAAAATTACAGTTGCAGGTTGCCTTATTGCATTGAATTTTACATAAATCTACATTGCTGCAAATTAAAAAGGAAAGGTAACTCAAATAAAGGGGCTTCCCCCTCTGGCTGAATATCAGAAATTACCAGTTCAACTCAAGCTCCTGGTTTTGGATCCTCAGCATCTCCAGTACATCCCTCCTGGCTGGCTCGCCAACTGTTCTGGAAATGTTACAGTTAGGCAACACCTATCCTCATATTGATTAGTGGTTACACATTAATAATAGCTATTGCAGTGGGGAACAGACACAAAAAGATACTCAGCATCTTTCCAAATCACTGTTCTGTTTATTCAGTGCAATTTAAGTTTTTCTACACATGCTTACATAGGTATCACATTAAAATTACAATTGTGCTTTTATGGTAGCAAGGGGCGTAACATAGGCAGGCTAATTTCTTATCAGGACGTGAAAGAATGCAAATACATAATCAAAACTTTATTAGTGCCGTATGCACAATGGGTTCAGTGTGCAATACATAAAATGCAATGCAGTTTTATAACGAATTTACAATTTATTTCACAAATAACATTAAATCACAATATGGTTTGTGTCATAATTGTATATGCTATATATTTTGGGCTTGCACCGATACCACCAACACTGGTATCGGTGTAGACAGTAAGCATTTGCACGAGTAGTGGTACTCATGCAAATGCTCTGATACCCGAAACCAATACTTTTAGGCTCGGTTCTTTCAGCTGTCAGCGGGATTCCTGCACTAACAGATGAAATGTAAAAAAAAAAGGCGTCAATTATCGGCTGTTAGGAATGCGGCGATCCCGCTCCTTAACAACCGAGGACTTATTCAGCTGTCAATGGGGTTCCACTGTTGACAGTTGAAGTGTAAACGAAGTCCCGGCAATTGGAGCTGTTAACAAAAAGCAGCAGGCAATGTTTATCAACAACATTAATTAGCTGCTGAAACAGAAAAGTAAAAAGAAACATTGTTTTTTTTTTTATCTTTCTGTTGCTTCACCTACAGATCAAATGGATGAAGTCAGTTTAAAGCAACCTGTCAAGTAAACAATTTAAAATTTAAAATGAAAAAAAAAGTTTTATTTAATTCGTAAATAACTTTTTAGTGCCCTGTACCATTGCTGACAGCTGAAAGGGGTTGTAAAGGTTTGTGTTTTTTCACCTTAATGCATCATATGCATTAAGGTGAAAAAACACCTGGAAATCACGGGCCCCCCAGCCCCCCGTTTAACTTTTACTCACCTGCGCTGCTCGTCCCCGGCGTCCTCTTCTCCGCGGAGTCTCGGCGTTGATTGGATAGATTGATAGCAGTGCAGCCATTGGCTCCCGCTGCTGTCAATCAAATCCAATGACGCGTCCGACGGGGGCGGGGCCGAGTCATACACTCGATGGCTATGGACGCTGACTGTATGACACGGGAGCATGCCCGCAAGGTAACACCCTCGGGAGAGAGCTTCCCAGAGGGGGTTAGCTATTGCGGTGAGGAGCCGCGAGAGCTGCCGTGGGACCCCAGAACAGGAGGATCGGGGCCACTCTGTGCAAAACAAACTTCACAGTGGAGGTAGGTATGACATTTTTGTTATTTAAAAAAAATGCACCTTTACAACCACTTAAAGTGTAAAAAAAAACAGTTGTGGTAGATATCGGTAATTGGTATCGGGAGTACTAAAAAAAAGTATTGCCGCTCATAATAAAAATGGTATTGGTGCTTCCCTAATATATATTGTATATGTATATATATATATATATATATATATATATATATATATATATATATGTATGTATATATATATATATATATATATATATATATTCTTTTTGTTTTTTGCTATATTTTTTCCCCACAAAAGTGGAGTTATGCTTTAAGCGCTGCCATGAGGTTAGAAACGCTCCGGTGCTCAGTTCTTTAGTCTTGACCTGTCCTCTCAACTTGTACAATGCTACAGAATATGTTAGCACTATAAAAAAATATTGGATAAAAAAAATTTAAGTGAAGGCGGCTTCTAACCTGAATTTAAGACGTCCACACTTCATATGTGGGATTTAAAGTTTTTGGTTTGGTTAGGCCATAGTTGCTTGGCCCCCACGCAGTAACCTCTCCGTGTTTAATCTAGTTTGCTCGGGCAATAACAGTAAATACATACGACAGGCAGTTATAGGATATATAAGTGCAGACAGACACGGCTTTATTAACCAGAAGTGGAAATAGGTCACTTCTGCTCATCAAACCTTGAAAAGGGTTTCGTTATAGCAATTTATCCGTACAATGTAAGATAATGAAGATACACAGAGTGTTGTATGATAGAGTGCTTTCACTTGGTCATAAAAAGCAATATGTGTTGCTAAGTGGCACACTAGATATTTCCCCTCTGAGGACCGGAGACGTAGGGAGGTTGCATGCACTTATTATCCAGCACTGAATGCCCACTCTCTGGGGTAAAATACAGTGCAGCTCAACTAAATAAGAGATTTCAGTTTAGATGGCCTATGCCGCTGGTTGACTGAATAAGAAAAACTGGTAAACCAGTATAAACTGCTAGCACAGTGGCCTGCCGTCCCTGGCTTCCAGAGGCAATCCCGGCTTTTCCTGATTTGTCCCTGGAGGAGTCTCGTCCCTGGAAATGTCCTCACTTTACAATCAGATACAATGGAATCTGAAAGAACAATAGATACAATGCTCCTACTTTGCAGGTTTATTCAGTTTGTTTTTTTGGTATGCTTTGGGCTGTTTTAGAAAATAGTTTCTGCATAGGGGAACTCCGCACATATCCTTTCCATTACTTCCCGCCAGAACACAGCCCTTTTGTCCATTTGCTGTATACTTAAAGAGGTATTAAACCCTAACAAAAATGAAAAATGTAAGACACTGCTGCTCACCGATTCTTAAATATGCTGGCTGCATTATTTATTTTTGTTTTAATTTTTGTTCCCTTTATTTTACCTGGTGATCTGGCCGGTAGCACACTTCCTGTCTTAAAAGAGAAGTATGAGGTTATTTTATTTTTTTCAGATTCATACTTACTTAGCTGGATGTAGCATCGGTCCGATGCTGCATCTGTCCCCCCGCCGGCTCGAATACTGAGAACCGAGCAATCAAACACCACCGATCACTCAGTTTTCAGAGCTCTCTGAGCAGAGAGCTGGTGACTGTCAGTCACAGCTCTCTGCTCTGCCCCCCTTGCTCACTGGAGCGCTGGGCTGTGGAGGGGGCAGGAGATGCTAGTTCAGATTCTCAGCAGCTCGCTGAGAAGCTGAGACAGATGCCGGTCCAGGCATGTGGGCGGATCCCGGCTTCATTGTCGCGATCTTGCCCGAGCCTGGACCGGCTCTATGACATCAGCAGACAGCGTGCTTCAGCTCCTGTCAATTTTTTTTTGTTGTTGTTGTCTATGCCCCTGAGATTCACCCTCTCTATTTCTCCAGTTTTCTATTATTATCAATAGTGAAAGTAAAAGAAAGTCCCAAATTCCAAACTCATCAGCATTCTGGCAGGGAACAGGCATTTCTACTCAAGCTGTGGCTGCTTTTGTAAAGGCTCTTTCAGACAACTAGTGAGCTTACTGTCCTCTGCAAAAATTATCTACAATGTATTGCTTTTCAGCGGACAGTATAGCAGTGGCTAGTAAGCATTCAGGAGGTATTACTTCTACCTGGTGCCTGTTTTTTACTTTTTTTATATACTGCAGGTCCACACCACATCTGGGAGCCAGGCATTAGGCTCACAGTTGCATTGTGGTCCCATTGATCTCAATAGGCGAGCTTAACAAGACGTGCCACCTGTCAAATCTTGCAGCCTAAGTTAAAGCGGTAGAAAAAAATAAATAATAATAATATTCCTTGCAAGGCAATGTCATAATGTGCTAGTATGCATCGCATACTAGTACATTATGAGAAACGTACATTAGAACAAAGCCCTCCAGCACCGCAATGTCACTGCTGAGAGAGCGGACATCTTCCCCCGATCTTCCTTCCTCCCTACATGAGTGGCTGGGGGCGCGATGACGTCACTCCCGCGCACCTTGCGCAGGAGCATGCCCTTTAGGGCACGGGCTCTGAAGGTCTGGCACTGTAAGCCGGTGATGTCATCGGCTGCAAGCACACTGAATATCTCCTAAACGGTGCAAGTTTAAGAGATATTCACAGTACCTACAGGTAAGCTTTATTATAGGCTTACCTGTAGGTACAAGTGGTGTAACAGAGTTTACTACAAGACATGTGCATTCGTTATCATCTGAATGCATTTTCGTCCGAATTTCTGGGATTTTCGTGTTCTTTTTAACAAAACGATAATGAACGTGCAGAATCCGAAATCCGAAATAAAAAAATGCTTTATTTTCGTATCCATTATATTTTCGTATTGTTGCGACAACAGTTCGATAGAGATAGATAGAAGATTCGACACGGCAATAGCAATCTGTGTCTATCGAACCTGCAGTCTAACCTAACTCTATTAGTCCAAGATTATTCAACAGAGAGAGAAAAGATTCAACATTATAGAGACAATAGTAAAAGAGCTGTTAGTGGTTGCTGCTGGAATGGGTGGGGGAAGTAAAATGATGATGATGATGAATGTTATTGGGTGATTGGTGGTGCTGCTGCCTCCATAGAAGGGCCAGGAACCTCCATGGGGTCGAACTGCCTGGAGCCACCGTCGGATGCTGCCATCGCCAGTGTGAACCAGCAACGTTAGGAGCGCAGAGAGAACAGGAAGGAAGTTATATGCTTGAATTTCGATACAACGCAATTCCATTGGCTTTTGGGGTAAACCTTTTGGGACATGAACAGAAACAAGCAAGTGTTGTATCAATTGATACGATCAAAAATATGTATAATACCGACATGAAGATTCGACTAAGCAGCTAAAAAAATATGATCGCCGCATTTACGGTCAAATGCTCCGCCCATAGGCTATAGAAGAATTTTAATGTTGTTTGACTAGTAATAATTATTAGAATTATTACTATTCATACAACATTAGAATTCTACTATAGCTTGTGGGCAGAGCATTAGACCGGAAATTTACGATTGCGGCATCGTACAGTTTAGCTGCTTCGTTGAATCTTCTTAGAACATCCGGCAGACACCATAAGCCTTCAATGACAGATTCAACCTTAATTAATTTGGATTTTCATACGAATGCATTTTTGAACTAAACAAAATAAATAAAAACGCATTTCTGGAGTAACTAAATTACTAACACTTTAAAAATGCCATGACTGCAAAGCATCATGGCCGCAGCATGTGTACAGCCCTGTCAGATCCACGTGCCTGTGCGATTTCTGTGCGTTCCCCTGCAGTGCGATTAAACGGGTAGCACGGTGGTGTAGTGGATAGCACTTTCACCTAGCAGCAAATGGGGTCGCTGGTTCGAATCCCGACCATCTGCCTGGAGCTTGCATGTTCTCCCTGTGCCTGTGTGGGTTTCCTTCAGGTACTCCGGTTTCCTCCCACACTCTAAAGCAGGGGTCTCAAACTGGCGGCCCTCCAGCTGTTGCAAAACTACAAGTCCCATGAGGCATTTCAAGGCTGAGGCCTCGTACACACGACCGAGTTTCTCGGCAAGAACCAGCAAGAAACTTGCTGGCAGAGATGTCTTGCCGAGAAACTCGTTCATGTGTATGGTTTCTCGTCAAGAAAACCGACAAGTAATCTCGACGAGAAAATAGAGAACCTGCTCTCTATTTTCTCGTCGAGATTCTCGTCAGCCTGTTTCTCGACGAGAAAAGTGAGTGTGTGTACACTTATCTGTCCTCCCGGAAGCCCGCGCATGTTCGAAATGAATTTGACGCATGCGCGGTAGCTTCCTAGGCATAGGTAGGGTATACCAAGATGGCGGCGACGGCATCGAATGTGACGAGCGCATGCTCGTCGTAGTCGATGACGTCACCGCGTACGCTCCATTCAAAGAACCGCGGATTCTTTGAATCGAGCGTGTGTACACTCGGCCGGGACAAGTTTCTTGTCCAAGAATCTCGTTGAAAAAAACAACATGTTTTTTTCTACGAGAATCTCGGCCTTGTGTACGAGGCTTCACAGTTACAAGCATGACTCCCACAGGCAGAGGCATGATGCAGACATGGGAGTAAGTCACACATGTGCAAGTCACAAGCAAGTCTCAAGTCTTAACCTTCAAGTCTCAAGCAAGTCCCAAGTTACTGTGACGAAAAGCAAGCAAGTCAAGTCGAGTCCCTGCTAGAAGTCAAGTAAGTCAAATCAAGTCATTTATTTTGGTCAAGTCACAAATCAAGTCAAAATACTGATCTACCCCATACTGTATAAAAATAATAGGAGGGATAACAATAAATAATATTGGTTATGTTCCCATGCCTCACTGTGCCTCACTGTGCCCATGCCTCACTGTGCCCATGCCTCACTGTGCCCATGTTTCACTGTGCCCATGTTTCACTGTGCCCATGCTTCACAGTGTCCCCTTGTCTCACTCTGCCCATGCCTCACTGTGCCTGTGCTTCACTGTGCCCAATGTGTATAGAAAGTAATTCTGCGCTACTATAATAAAAAAGATCATCTGCTGCAAAGCACTGAAAGGTATAATCCGTGACCCTGAGTGTGAATAGATATAAAGAAATAGTGCTGAGCTGATGGGAATGATATGTGATGTTCTGTGTCAGTAATGCTGGTTCTCAAATATCCAATATAAAATTGCTAAAACTGGCATCCATAAATACTTATTGAGATAGCATAAAATAATAAAACATAAATATTGTGCCTTAATATACTCCTGTATTAGTAAGGTGATTATATTACCAGCAAGTGCTGGAGCAATGAAAAAGTGCAAATGATCCGTCACGCAGGAAAAATAAAATAACTGAGACAGTAGTAAAAGGTGCATGTATCCGTGGAGAGAAAAAAATGGTACTAAGCAGTACCTGTACTACCAGTAAGGTAAAGTGCAAAGGTGCATGAATCCGTGACAAAAAATTAGTACTAAGCAGTAACAAATAAAAGCTTTAAAATAAACGTGCAACAGAGCAACTATGTTGCTGCGAGAAAGTTCTAAAAAAGGATTCCTTTTGGACTGAAAGAGGTGCTGTAATAAGGTGCTAGGTGATGAGTGGTTTAAACTTCGTGCCTTCCACACTGTGACTCCTGTGGTATATGGATGGCCCCTTACCTCACTGCTGTGAGGTTACAGCATATAAGAGAAACCCTCTGTTTGTCCGACCTCCTCCTGCCTGGATGGTCCCTTGGAACCTGGGGTAGTTGTGCTGCCTGGTATATGGGGGGGGGGGGGAATCCTCTAGCTGTGGAGACGTTAAAGTAATGTACATAAATGGGGGGAAGAGCGAAGGAATCCCAAGATAGTGTAGTATTGTTATGCAAAAAGTTTATTTAAACAGTAAGGTTTGCAAGTACTCACATTTAAAATGTATAAACAGGTACCGTATATACTGGAGTATAAGCCGACTCGAGTATAAGCCGAGGTACCTAATGTTGCCACAAAAAACTGGGAAAACTTACTGACTCGAGTATAAGCCGCCGAGGGTCAACAATGCCTCACTGTTCCCATCCTTACTGTGCCCATCCTCACTGTTCCTATCCTCACTGTTCCCTAGCTCACTGTTTCCTATAAATTTTACATGTAAATAGTACCTGTAAAGAAGTTGCGGCTGCCGCGTCCATCGTTCAAATTCCGCGGTCTCTTCCTGTTCCTTCCGTGATAGGCGATTCTCATCAGACACTCTCCGCCTATCACGATCATTCTCTCATCCTCAGTTTCCCAGCAGACACTGTGTTGGGTGTTCCGCCAATCACAGACGTCTGCTGGGAAACTGAGGATGAGAGAATGATCGTGATAGGCGGAGAGTGTCTGATGAGAATCGCCTATCACGGAAGGAACAGGAAGAGACCGTGGAATTTGAACGATGGACGCCGCAGCCGCAACTTCTTTACAGGTACTATTTCCAATGTAAAAATTACGCCGACTCGAGTATAAGCCGAGGGGGGACTTTCAGCCCAAAAAAAAGGCTGAAAATCTCGGCTTATACTCGAGTATATACGGTATATCAAATACGAGCGCTCGTCCGCGTCACCTCCGGTGCTCGTGTTGTCCCTACGCGTATCGTCATCGTGACGCCGTGGGAAGAGGACAGAGGGACGCCGTGGAAAGAGGACAGAGGGACGCCGTGGAAAGAGGACAGAGGGACGCCGTGGGAAGAGGACAGAGAGAGATGTTGTGGCGGTCAATAGGGCCTAGAGAATAGCAGGCTAGGTACTTTCTAATGGCTCAGTCCCTGGGAATAGTAATGGATAATGGCCAACAGGCCCTCTTACCAGACCCAGCGAAATCGCAACAGTGATCCTTCTGGCTGGACGTTCACTGGTGGTATGGGGTACAGCGCGGCTCCCTGGTGGTGCGGGGTACAGCGCGGCTCCCTGGTGGTGCGGGGTACAGCGCGGCTCCCTGGTGGTGCGGGGTACAGCGCGGCTCCCTGGTGGTGCGGGCTACAGCGTGGCTCCCTGGTGGTGCAGGGTACAGCACGGCTCTCTGGTGGTGCAGGGTACAGGGTTACAGTGTGGCTCCCTCTCTGGTTTCCCCCAGCACAGTATTCTCTTTTGCTCCTCTTCTGCTGGGGGCTGTAGCTTGGTGTCTATGGACACACTGGGGCCAGAACTCTGCAGTGACTACATTTCCCATGATGCCCCAGAGTCTTCTGATTGGCCCTCTGCTGTGGCCAATCATGGGGAGGGCGCGGCGAATACAATTAGAGCCGCTCTCTCTCTGTCTTCGGGTTACAGAAAGGAAAGGGGGGCGGCGGGGGAGATATACAGACAGCCCGCAGCTCTCCTCTCCCTGTCACAGCGCCGCTACTCTATTTGCCAGAGAACTCGGCAGCGGCGCTGACAGGGAGAGGAGAGCTGTGGGCTGTCTGTATATCTCCCCCGCTGCCCCCCTTCCCTTTCTGTAACCCGAAGACAGAGAGAGAGAGTGAGCGGCTCTAATTGGATTTGCCGCGCTGCCGCACAGCTTCCTGCCCGCTGTTTCCCTCCCCACAACAAAATCACGGCTGTAGGGGGGGCGGCTTGACGGCTCTTATTTTAACTGCTTCCTGGACCCTTCCGCGAGCCACTGCACTGCTAAGCAGTACTCCCTGATAGTGGCCCTGCGTGCGGGAGTCGGGAGGAGGGTGCGGGTGCAATTTTTGTGGGGGGGGGGCGGCCGGCCGCCCCCCGCAAAGTGTCGCCCTAGGCCTGGGCCTTGTCGGCCTAGGCCAGAACACAGCACTGAGTACAGGTACTGCTTAGTACCATTTTTTCTCTCCACGATACATGCACCTTTTACTACTGTCTCAGTTATTTTATTTTTCCTGTGTCACGGATCATTTGCAATTTTGCACTTTATCATTGCTCCAGCACTTGCTGGTAATATAAGCTTACTAATACAGGAGTATATTAAGGCACAATATTTATGTTTTATTATTTTATGCTATATCAATAAGTATTTATGGATGCCAGTTTAAGTAATTTTATATTGGGTATTTGAGAACCAGCATTACTGACACAGAACATCACATATCATTCCCATCAGCTCAGCACTATCACTGTGCCCAATGCCTCACTGTGCCCGTGTCTCACTGTGCCCGTGTCTCACTGTGCCCATGTCTAACTGTGCCCATGCTTCACTGTGCCCAATGCCTCACTGTGCCCGTGTCTCACCGTGCCCAATGCCTCACTGTGCCCAATGCCTCACTGTGCCCGCGTCTCACTGTGCCCATGTCTCACTGTGCCCGTGCCTCACTGTGCCCAATGCCTCACTGTGCCCGCGTCTCACTGTGCCCGTGTCTCACTGTGCCCGTGTCTCACTGTGCCCATGCTTCACTGTGCCCAATGCCTCACTGTGCCCGTGTCTCACCGTGCCCAATGCCTCACTGTGCCCGCGTCTCACTGTGCCCATGTCTCACTGTGCCCATGTCTCACTGTGCCCATGCTTCACTGTGCCCGTCAGCCGTGTACCTGATCGGCGGCATCCCGGCGGCCATTCCAGTATTCAAATGCCACGCCCCCTCCTCGTCTGTGATAGGCGGAACACTCAATTTCCCAGAATTCAGTGTTCCGCCTATCACAGACATCCGCTCATCCTCATAACACAGACGAGGATAAGAGGATGTCCGTGATAGGCTGAATACTGCCTGCTGTGAAATTGAGCGTTCCGCCTATCACAGACAAGGAGGCGTGGCTTTTGAACACTGCAATGGCCGCCGTCTGTCTGTATGACACGCTGATCAGGTAGGCAGATGGAGGCTTACGGTTAGTTTTAGTGGTGCCAAGTCATTGCAAGTCATATAGCCCAAGTCAAAGTCAAGTCGCAAGTCATTAGTGACAAGTCAAAGTCAAGTCGAGTCATTTATTGAATTCTGTCAAGCAAGTCGCAAGTCCTCAAACAGGTGACTTAAAGGGGTTGCTCCGCCGGAAAAAAAAAAATTAAAAGCCAGCAGCTACAGCTACAGCAGCTGCTGGCTTTTAATATTTGGACACTTACCTGTCCTGGAGTCCAGCGACGTCCGCAGCAGAGGACGAGCGACCGCTCGTCGCTCTGCTGCTCCCTCCGCCATCCTCGCTGAGGGAACCAGGAAGTGAAGCCCTGCGGCTTCATGCCCGGTTCCCTACGGCGCATGCGCGAGTCGCGCTGCGCCGTTCTGGTTGGTGCTCCTGTGTTCTGGGAGCCGAGTGTCTCCCAGAACACCAAGGGAAGTCTGCGGGAAGTGACGTAACTCCCGCAGATTCCCGGAGACAGGACTCCCGGATGTGGGTGAAAATACCTGTCTTAGACAGGTATCTTCACCCCCCTCCCCCCTGAAAGGTGTCAATTGTGACACCAGAGGGGGGGAGGGTTCCAAATAGCAAAAGTTGCTATTTAGGGTGGAGCTCCACTTTAAGTCTGACTTAAGTCAAGTCATGTGACTCAAGTCCCCCACCTCTGGCATGATGGGACTTGTAGTTTCACAACAGCTGGAGGACCGCCAGCTTGAGACCTCTGCTCTAAAGACATGCTGGTAGGTTAATCAGATCCTGTCTAAATTGGCCCTAGTATATGTATGAATGCAAGTTAGGGACTTTAGGTTGTAATCTTCTTGAGGGTAGGGACTGATGTGAATGTACAATGTATACAGGGCCGCCATCAGGGGGGTACAGGCAGTACACCTGTAAGGTCCCCAGGGGCCCGGATGGCAACCCCTCTTTTTTTATTTATTTATTTATTTCCTTTTTTTTTTTTTTAAAGGGGCCCGGAGGTCCCCATGGCCCCGGATGGCAACCCCCCCCCCCCTTTTTTTTAGAATTTTTTTTTTTCTAAGGGGCCCAGAGGTCCACAGGGGCCCGAAGGTCCCCAGGGCCCCGGATGGCAAACCCCCCTATTTTTTTTATTTTTTTTTTTTTGCTCGTCAGCACCCAAAGCCCCCCCGACATCAATTCGCCGCGGCAGCACCCCCCTTCTTCTCAATTCGTGGCACCCCCTCTGCTTCTCAATTCGCAGGACCCCCCGCTTCTCAATTAGCGGTGGCACCCCCCTTCTCAACTTGCGCCCCCCCCGCTACTCAATTTGCCGCGGCAGCATCCCCCCCGGTTCTCTTCTGCTCCAGGGGGCCCATGCCTGAAGCTGTGTAAGGGGCCCCAAAATTCCTGATGGTGGCCCTGAACGTATATGTAAAAGTGCTGCGTAAATTGACAGCGCTATATAAGTACCTGAAATAAATAAAATAAAAATAAATAAATGAATGGGCTGCAAATCACACCGGAACGCACAAAAAGTAGTGCATGCACTGCATTTGCGATTTGCATTTGGGTCACGGTTAACAATGTATTGGCGCCCACAGCACATGCCAAAGGCAGTGTGTTTTGAAACGAAGCGCGCACCGCGTTCCCTTAGTATAGATACCTTTAGGGCGATAGATTAATTTATTTAGACATAATAAAATAATTTATTTAGGTAGAAAGATCAAGAAGTAGAGAAGAAGGAGACAAAAGTAGTGGAGAGATGAAAAATGTAATAAAATAAATATATAATAGGAGGCAACACTAGAGAAGAACGGAAGAAGCGGCGAAGTTCATGGACCTGCAATGGGCATTGTTGTCATGTAAAATTTCCTCTCTCTTATAAAATAATCCTATGAAACTAAAAGATGGGCAAACAGTGAAATATGATGTGATGTACTGATGGCCAGTGCTGGAAGTAAGTTGTATCGCTATGCCAGGTCTAATTATTTTAATATATGGAGTGGCATGGCTTTTAACCTGACCCATTGCACCCAGAACAAATTGCTCTGCTCCTTCTCTCACCCCCTCCCCTGTACTTCCTAAATGAATTAACCAGGGCTAAATTAGTGCCATTCATATCAAAGATGTTCAACATTAATTACTTCATTAAGTCCTGTTTAATTCATTCGGAAAATGAATGGGAAAAAACAGGAAAAAAAGTCAAAGTTTTTTGCGCGTTAATCAGCATGTGGATTTATCAGCTTACAGGAGACAGTTTGACCTCCATATTATTGGGGATTTTCATCTATTCACCTATCTGCCTAGTAAATTGTTACTAAACCCAGGAGCCTGCATTCACTATATCTGGTCTCCCACAGTACACAGAACATAGAAATGCAATTATTTTAATAAATATAATTTGCTAAATACCTTTTCTCATCAGCAATATATAGCAGTCTTGTGACTTCTTTGAGTGTCTGGCATAGGTGTGCGTACAGGGTGTGCCAGGTGTGCCTGAGCACACCCTAAACACCCTGTGTGATACAGATTCCCCCTGTTTAAAGTGGTTGCAGACCCACTTTTCAAAAAAATATAAAAAATAAAACCTGCAAGAAAAAGGCATAATGAGCTAGTATGCTATGCATACTAGCTCATTATGTGGCACTTACCTCAGATTGAAGCCTCCGAATCGCTCCTCGTCCCCCTTCACCGCCGCCACCATGTCCCCTCCGACCGTCTTCCGGGTATCGCCGCTCCTGCCCTGTTATTGGCCGGAGCGGCGATGACGTCACATGCACGGGGCCGGCATTCTCCCATTCAACTGGCATGCTCAGTGCCCCTGCGCCATTGTCTAGACATCGTGCAGGGTTTTCTGCAAATATCTACTTTAGGCCGGTTTCACACAGGGGCGGTGTGTGCGGTGGCGGTATAGTGCCGCTATTTTTAGTGGCGCTATACCATCGGGATTGCTGAGGTATTCGCCCGCTAGTGGTGCGGTTTTAACCCCCGCTAGTGGCCGAAAAAGGGTTAATACCACCCGCAAACTGCGGCTACAGGCGCGGTTTGCGGGTGGTATTACCGCGGTGTCCCATGCATTTCAATGGGAAGGAGCGGTGGAGGAGCTGTAAACACACCGCTCCTCTCATTGCTCCAAAGATGCGGCTAGCAGGACTTTTTTTCACGTCCTGCTAGCGCACCGCTCCAGTGTGAAAGCCCTCGGGGCTTTCTCATTGGAGAGACAGCAGCCGCTGTTTAGGCTCGGTTTGCAGGCGCTATTTTTAGCAAAATAGCACCTGCAAACCGCCCCAGTGTGAAAGGGGCCTAACCATGTAGGTTAAGGAGATATTTCTTGCACCTACAGGTAAGCCTTAATCTAGGCTTACCTGTAGGTGCAAGTTGTGTGGTTGGGTTTACAACTACTTTAAACCCCTGATATTTCACCAAAACCCCTAACAGGGCTTCTAAAAAATGTGTAGAAAATACGAATAAAAAAAATGAATAGTAAAAAATAATAAAAATAAAAACTACTGACACCAATCTCTGCCCTACTGACACTAATCTCTGCCCTACTGACACCAATCTCTGCCCTACTGACACCACACACTGCCCTACTGACACCACACACTGCCCTACTGACACCACACACTGCCCTACTGACACCACACACTGCCCTACTGACACCAATCCTTGCTCTACTGACACCGTCCACTGCCCTACTGACACCAATCCTTGCCCTACTGACACCAACCCTTGCTCTACTGACACCGTTCACTGCCCTACTGACACTATTTCTTTGCCCTACTGACACCGTCCACTGCCCTACTGACACCAATCCTTGCTCTTCTGACACCATCCACTGCTTTACTGACACCAATCCTTGCCCTAATGACACCAATCCATGCCCTACTGACACCACCCACTGCCCTACTGACACCAATCCTTGCCCTACTGACACCATCCACTGCCCTACTGACACCAATCCTTGCCCTACTGACACCATCCACTGCCCTACTGACACCAATCTCTGCCCTACTGACACAGCCACTGCCCAACTGACACCAATCCTTGCCCTACTGACACCAATCCATGCCCTACTGACACCATCCACTGCCCTACTGACACCAATCCTTGCCCTACTGACACCATCCACTGCCCTACTGACACCATCCACTGCCCTACTGACACCAATCCTTGCCCTACTGACACCATCCACTGCCATACTGACACCACCCACTGACCTACTGACACCAACCCTTGCCCTACTGACACCACCCACTGCCCTACTGACACCACCCACTGCCCTACTGACACCAATTCTTGCCCTACTGACACCACCCACTGCCCTACTGACACCAATCTCTGCCCTACTGACACCACCCACTGCCCTACTGACACCAATCCTTGCTCTTCTGACACCATCCACTGCTTTACTGACACCAATCCTTGCCCTACTGACACCATCCACTGCCCTACTGACACCACCCACTGCCCTACTGACACCAATCTCTGACCTACTGACACAACCACTGCCCTACTGACACCAATCCTTGCCCTACTGACACCATGCACTGCTCTACTGACACCAATCCTTTCCCTACTGACACCAATCCATGCCCTACTGACACCATCCGCTGCCCTACTGACACCAATCCTTGCCCTACTGACACCATCCACTGCCCTACTGACACCAACCCTTGCCCTACTGACACCAACCCTTGCCCTACTGACACCAATCCTTGCCCTGCTGACACCACCCACTGCCCTACTGACACCATCCACTGCCCTACTGACACCTTCCACTGCCCTACTGACACCATCCACTGCCCTACTGACACCACCCACTGACCTACTGACACCAAACCCTTGCCCTACTGACACCATCCACTGCCCTACTGACACCAATCCCTGTTTGGGGGGGGGGGGCGCAAACAAACTGAAAAAAAAACATCAAACGCAGCCACTGTGCCATCAAGCGCAGCTACTGTAACCATCAATTGTTGCCAGTGTGCCCCATCAATTGCTGCCAGTGTACTGCCAGTGTGCCCCATCAATTGCCGCCAGTGTGCTGCCAGTGTGCCCATCAATTGCCGCCAGTGTGCTGCCAGTGTGCCCATCAATTGCCGCCAGTGTGTTGCCAGTTTGCCCCTTTAAATGCCTCCAGTGTGCTGCCAGTTTGCCCCATCAAATTCCGCCAGTGTGCTGCCAGTTTGCCCCATCAAATGCCACCAGTGTGCTGCCAGTGTGCCCATCAATTGCCGCCAGTGTGCTGCCAGTTTGCCCCATCAAATGCCGCCAGTGTGCTGCCAGATTTGCCCCATCAAATGCCGCCAGTGTGCCCCCCCCCCCCGACCGGCACTTACCTGTCTCGGTCAAAGCTGTCCTCCGAGTCCTGGATGTCTTCTCCCTTCTCCCATCCTTCTTCCGTCTTATGCTATGACACAGTGACGTTGTGATTGGACGCCTTATAGGCGTCCAATCACAGTGCCTGTCGCTTCACCCAATCAGGTGACCGGTAACCAGACCCGGTGCACCTGATTGGCTGAGAGGCGGGTCAGTGTTACGGAAGCGATTCCCTAACAAAGCACTGTTTAAACAGCGAACGCACAGCAGTGCGCCCAGTGTTTAACAATTTGGAAGCCTATTAGAGCCCACAGGCATTGGGGTTGATTTACTAAAGGCAAATCCATGTGCACTACAAAATCACTGCAAGTGCACTTGGAAGTGCAGTCACTGTAGATCTGAGGGGGACATGCAATGAAAATAAAAAACTGCATTTTTGCTTGTACATGATTGGATGATCAGCAAAGCTCACCCTCATTTCAGATCTTCCCCTCAGATCTACAGCGACTGCACTTTCAAGTGCACTTGCAGTGGACTTTTAGTGCACAGTGGAATTGCCTTTAGTAAATCAACCCCATAGACTCCTTGCTGCATAAACATGAATGAAATGGATAAAAGATGGGTTTGGCTCCTATTCTCTACATGTTGAAAACTCCTAATGCCGCGTACACATGACCAGATTTCCCGTCGGAAAAAGTCTGATGTGAGCTTTTGAACGGAAATTCCGACCGTGTGTATGCTCCATCTGACTTTTTCTGTCGGAATTCCCGCCAGCAAAAGTTTGAGAGCAGGTTCTCTATTTTTCAGACGGGAAAAATTCCTATCGGAAAAAACATTAGTCTGTATGCAATTCCGACGGGAAAAAAAACATGCATGCTCGGAAACAATTCAACACATGCTTGGAAGCATTGAACTTTTTTTTCTCGCCTCGTCGTAGTGTTGTACGTCAGAGAACTTTTGTGGGACCGTGTGTATGCAAGACAAGCTTGAGCGGAATTTCGTCGGAAAAAGCATCCAAGGTTTTTCCGACGGGAAAACCGATCGTGTGTACACGGCATAAGACACGTTTTCCAATTTCCGGGGCTTAATTGTAGACTGCCGCCATTTTGTTAAAAATATATATATATATATCTCACAAAAGTGAGTACACCCCTCACATTTTTGTAAATAATTTATTTTATTTTTTTATGTGACAACACTGAAGATATGACACTTTGCTACAATGTACAATGCACAATGTACAGCTTGTATAACAGTGTAAATTTGCTTTCCTCTCAAAATAACTCAACATGCAGCCATTAATGTCTAAACTGCTGGCAACAAAAGTGAGTACACCCCTAAGTGAAAATGTCCAAATTGGGCCCAATGTGTCAATATTTTGTGTGGCCACCATTATTTTCCAGAACTGCCTTGTCCCTGCCTTGTCCCTCTTCGGCATGGAGTTCACCAGAGCTGCACAGGTTGCCACTGGAGTCCTCTTCCACTCCTCCATGATGACATCACAGAACTGGTGGATGTTGGAGACCTTGCGCTCCTACACCTTCCGTTTGAGGATGTCCCACATTTGCTCAATAGGGTTTAGGTCTGGAGACATGCTTGGCCAGTCCATCACCTTTATCCTCAGCTTCTTTAGCAAGGCAGTGGTCATCTTGGAGGTGTGTTTGGGGTTGTTATTATATTGGAAAACTGCCCTGCGGCCCAGTCTCTGAAGGGAGGGGATCATGCTCTGCTTCAGTATGTCACAGTACATGTTGGCATTCATGGTTCCCTCAATGATCTGTAGCTCCCCAGTGCCGGCAGCACTCATGCAGCCCCAGACCATGACACTTCCACCACCATGCTTGACTGTAGGCAAGACACACTTGTCTTTGTACTCCTCACCTGGTTCCCGCCACACATGATTGACACCATCTGTTGTGTTACACTATGTGATTTTTCTTGCTCTGTGTCTTTAAGATCTGTCCCCTTCTTTCTAGCTGAACTCTCTCTCTCTCACCGTAGTTCTTTATATATCTCCTCCACTTCCTGATTCTGGTCATTACTCCTGTATATCTTCCATGCTAAACATCTTACATGTGGCTTACAACTGCAACGTTTTTCTACCTATGAATATCCATCATTAAACGGAACATACGAAAGGATTCATCGTCTGTCGTCCTAACTGTGAGTTTATTCATTGAGTTAAACTGCCTGTATCGATGCAAGGGATGAATATCAAACCAGCTTGAGTAAGGCCTACTTAAACCTGGAGATGAACTTTATCGCTTTGTAGTTGAGACAGAACAGTAGAAAAACGGAGTTTCACAGCCTAATTACAAGATTTCTGCATGTCAGTACTGAAACAGACAAGATTTACTGCCCTCATAGCAAGACAGAAGGGACAGAGCAGCACATGGCAGCCTTATAGCCTGAGACAATCTGCACAGTGTCATATTTCAGCACACAGATCCTGCCTGCTTTTACAGTCAGTCTGCTATCATGAGTGACCAAGCTTCTGCATGTGAACCCACATCTACCTCCCCACAAGTTCCTGAAGAAACTGAGTTACCCAAACGCTCAGTTAAACCCACTTGGAAAGTAATGGAGAATTATGAAGCTTCAAGGACTGAATTGTCAAATAGCTTGGAATTAGTCTGGGAGAAAATCCTTGCTCAAGCCAATACAGTGTCTGTTGAACGTGAACTACTGACACTAGAGGGCGCCATTAAACAACTTTCTGCCTCATATGAGCTTTATCAGCTTACCAGCATCAAATTCACTAATGTCTTACAAAACATGAAGTCAGAAAGTGCGATGATGCAATTAAAGCGCGTCAATGCTCTCAATATTGAAAGAGACAGTTTTATCCAGCAAACCAGATTAAAGGCAGAAGCAAAAATAAAGCTGTTACAGGACACTGCATCTCACAGATCTGTTTCCACCAGACGTTCTAAAAACTCGTCAAGATCCCATAGTTCAAGATACTCAACACTCAGTGAGCGACTTATTAATGCTCGCGCTGAAGTGGAAGCCAGCAAAGTGCAGGTGGCATATGCAGAAAAAAGAGCAGAGTTGGACGCTCAAAGGGCAGAGTTGGAAGCGCAGTCAGCACGTCAAAGGGCAGAGTTGGAAGTGCAGTCAGCACGTCAAAGAGCAACAATGGAAACCTTAAATGAACAGTGTAAACATGACGCAGCTATGGCAAAGCTAAGGGTCCTACAGCAAGCTATCAGTGCAGACGAAGGTGCAAGTGAGAAAGACAGCATTAACCTAAACATAGCAGATATGGAAGACCCCCTCAAACGCACTAAAGACTATGTCCTAAGCCACTGCAGTGCACACTCCATTGTCTCCAATGCTCCCGACTACATAGAGACTCCTTCACAGCTTCAAGTTAAAGAGGTTCCAGCAACTTCCTGCACTCAAAATCACTCCACTGCATTTCCCACCTGCCTACCTTGCCTGCCTTCATACGTCACAGAGCATCAGCGCAAGCTTCAAGCAAGTCATCAATCTCCAGTCATCGGTACAGCCTTGAATCAACGTACCATTGGAACAACTGACTTCAAGCAAGCAACTCACCTGGATGCATCTGCTGCACCATATTTCCCTGTGTCCTTTAACAACAATGTCAAAGATAACGCAATCAGCGCCATACAGCCAACAGCATCTCACATAAAGGCGGAGACAACTGAGACAGAAGAGTTTGTGAGGTACATGCTTCGCAGAGAGCTCACAAAGACTGATCTTACAAGTTTTGATGACCAACCTGAGAACTATAGAAGTTGGAAATGTGCCTTCAGAACTACAATCAGCAATATTGGCATTACAGCTGATCAAGAATTGAATCTGCTGATCAAATGGCTTGGTCCTCTATCTGCTGCACGTGTTAAGCCATTAAGATTGGTTTTCATGGACAATCCTACTGCAGGCCTCACAGCTGCATGGGAGCGACTAGAGCAAAGTTATGGCAGTCCAGAAGCTATAGAAAATGCTTTGTTCGTGCGTCTGGAAACTTTCCCAAAGATATCCGGTAAGGACAACAAGGAGTTCCAGAGACTGAGTGACCTTCTCCTTGAGCTTCAGCTAGCCAAGACAGACCCAAAACTACCTGGACTCAGTTACCTTGACACTCCAAGAGGGGTAAACCCAATTGTCTCCAAGCTCCCGTATGGTTTGCAAGAGAAATGGACTGCACTAGGGTCATCATACAAAAGAGAGAACAAGGTTTCCTTCCCTCCCTTCTCTTCTGTGAATTCATCAGGGAAATTGCAGAGACCAAGAACGATCCAAGTTTTTCCTACGGTGAGTACAGCCTCTTCTCACCCTTTCCTAAGAGTACCAGTCTTCAGGGCAACTATAGAAACCATAGAGGCCCAGTGTCCGTGAAAAAGACTGACATCCTTCCCACTCCTACCACAGTTCTGGCCACGAACAAACAGAGTAGGAAGATTGAAAACCCTAACAGAGAGTGTCCCATACACAAGAAGCCACACCCCCTCAATAAATGTATCGGCTTTAGAAAAAAGCCTCTGGAAGAGCGCAAGGAGCTTTTAAAGACATTTAGGGTATGTTTCAGGTGCTGTGCTTCTACAGAACATTTTGCAAGGGACTGTAATGTGTCCATCAAGTGCATAGAGTGTGGCTCTGAAGAACATGTGCAAGCCCTCCATCCTCTTGAGCCCAGCTCTGCACAACCTGCCAACACTCCTCCCAGGTTAACGCATGGCGGGGAGAATACAGACCAAGTGCCTAATTCTACCATCATTTCTTCATCCTGCACTGAAGTTTGTGGAGAAGACCGCTGTGGTAAGTCCTGTGCTAAGATATGCTTGGTGAACATATACCACAAAGATCAACCAGAAAAGTCTCTAAAGGCATATGCTATCTTAGACGATCAGAGCAATCGATCACTTGCAAAATCGGAATTGTTCAATCTATTTGAAATAAAAGGCGAAGCTCATCCTTACACCTTGGGTACCTGTAGTGGAACTATAGAGGTTTCTGAAAGAAGGGCTCATGGACTCATGGTATCTTCTCTCAAAGGTAACTTGCAATTACCCTTACCTACACTTGTTGAGTGCAATCAGATACCTGCCAACAGGGAAGAAATCCCTACTCCAGCTGCTGCTTTCCATCACCCTCACCTCAAGGTAATAGCAAATGAGATACCGCCGCTTGACAAAGATGCTCAGATCCTTCTTCTGTTAGGAAGAGACATTCTAAGAGTTCACAAGGTACACAGACAAGTCAGTGGACCCCCAGATGCCCCATTTGCCCAGCGCACGGATCTAGGGTGGGTCATCATAGGCAATGTCTGCATAGGCAAAATGAAAAGACCTACCAACATTTCGTCATTCAAGACAAATGTTCTGCCAAATGGCCGAAACACTTACTTTGAGCCATGCCCACATCACTACTGGGTGAAAGAGAAGATAGCCAGCCACGGATGGCAACATGGTATCTCAGGTGACACAAGCCCTTTCTCCTGCCATGATGGCGACTTCGGCTCTACAGTGTTTAAAGCAACCAGTGAAGATGACATACTGGCTCCTTCAATGGAAGACAAAGAATTCATCAAGGTAATGGACAAGGAGTTCTTTCAAGATGACTCCAATAACTGGGTAGCACCCCTACCCTTTCGTCTCACAAGAGAGAGATTGCCCAACAACTTACAGCAGGCCATCAGTAGATTCTCCTCCTTAAAGCGAAACTTAAGCAGGAAACCAGAGATGCAAAAGCACTTTGTGGACTTTATGCAAAATGTATTTGACAGAGATCTTGCAGAGCCTGCTCCCCCACTAAAGGAGGGAGAAGAATGCTGGTACCTTCCATCCTTTGGCGTGTATCACCCACGCAAACCAGACCAAATCAGAGTTGTCTTTGATTCCAGTGCTCAGCACGAAGGTGTTTCTCTTAACAACATGCTCCTTACTGGACCCAACTTGAACAACAGTCTAATAGGAGTCTTGATTCATTTCAGACAAGAGCCTGTAGCAGTAATGGCCGACATTCAACAGATGTTTCACTGCTTCATCGTCAGAGAAGACAACAGAAACTACCTCAGGTTTCTATGGCACAAGGACAATGACCTCAACAAGGAAGTTATAGATTATCGCATGAAGGTACATGTCTTCGGTAACAGTCCTTCCCCAGCAGTGGCAACTTATGGGCTAAGGAGAACAGCTCAGACTGGAGAAGTTGAATATGGATCTGATGCCCGTCAATTTGTTGAAAGAAACTTCTACGTTGACGACGCACTTAAGTCCTTTCCAACTGCTAAAGAAGCAATGGATCTTCTCACCAGAACAAAGGAGATGCTGTCTGTAGCAAACCTTAGACTGCACAAGATTATATCCAACAGCCAGGAACTTATGAATGCCTTTCACTCTGAGGACTATGCCACTAGTCTAAAAAACCTTGACTTAGGTACAGATGTGCCTCCTGTACAGCGAAGTCTGGGTTTGTTGTGGAACATCAAGCAAGACAAATTCACCTTCCAAGTGTCAACTTGTGACAAACCCTTCACTAAGAGAGGAGTCCTGTCCGTGGTGAATAGCATCTATGACCCACTGGGTTTCCTTGCTCCAGTTACCATTCAAGGTAAGATTTTACTAAGACAGTTGTCTACTGAGAACATAGACTGGGATACTCCCTTGCCTAGTGAGAATCAACACAAGTGGGAAAGGTGGAGATATTCTTTGAAGTCACTAGAAAAACTTCAGATTCCCCGTTGCTATGTTCCAGGTTCCACTTCAACTGCTAACCGGAGAGAGATTCATATTTTCTCTGATGCATCAGTTGAAGCTATTGCTGCAGTAGCCTATTTGAAGACCTCTGAACTGAATGGAGAATCACACTGTAGTTTTGTCCTAGGCAAGGCAAAACTCACTCCCAAGCCTGTACATACCATACCAAGACTTGAACTTTGTGCAGCCGTGCTTGCAGTAGAAATTGCAGAGGTCATACGAAGTGAAATGGACACTACAATTGATTCTTTCACCTTCTATACAGACAGTAAGGTAGTACTTGGTTACATAAACAACCAAACAAAACAATTTTATGTGTACGTCAGCAACAGGGTTGAACGTATCAAGAGATTCTCTCTACCAAGTCAATGGCATCACGTTCCCACTGAACTCAACCCAGCTGACTGTGGGACCAGAGCCGTGTCACCTGCCGCTCTTCAGGACAGCTTATGGCTGTCACCTCCAAGGTTTCTGTGTGAGGACTCTTACTTACTCCCTATTGACACCACCTATGGGCTAGTAAACCCTGAAGATGATAAGGAAATAAGAACTGTGAACACCTCACTCCACACTTCTGTAAGTACAAAACAGAAGCTGCGGTCACACCATTACAGGCATCGATGGAAGCAGGTGCAGTATCTAGCCAATGTGTTCTGGCATCGCTGGAAGAAAGAGTATCTTCACCACCTTCAAGGTCGTAACAAATGGCAAGCATCTAAGCCGAATCTTAAGGTTGGAGACCTCATCCTTCTAAAAGACAAGGAAGTTTGTCGGAATGAGTGGCCTATGGGTCTTATTACTAAAGTTATGCCCAGCGACGATAACAAAGTCCAGAAGGTAGAAGTCAAAGTAACCAAGGGAGGATCGACACGAACCTTTAGTCGACCAATCACAGAGTTAGTACTCCTTTTGCCAGGTGAGTGACTTGTGCAAGGACTAGCCATGCTGTTGGCACGGCGGGGAGTACATTGCTGCCATCTACAGGTTCTACTCAGAACTTTGGAATTCTTTGAAGACATCATACTGTGACTTTATGTTCTTCACCCTGTTGAACTTACGTTTATTATTTGCTTGTTGCATGTTTTTCATTACAGGTTCCAGGACATTCGTCAGTATTGGACTTTTTGAAAATATATATTTTAGTTTAAGGTTATGAAATCTAAAGATTTCAGACGGGGAGTGTTGTGTTACACTATGTGATTTTTCTTGCTCTGTGTCTTTAAGATCTGTCCCCTTCTTTCTAGCTGAACTCTCTCTCTCACCGTAGTTCTTTATATATCTCCTCCACTTCCTGATTCTGGTCATTACTCCTGTATATCTTCCATGCTAAACATCTTACATGTGGCTTACAACTGCAACGTTTTTCTACCTATGAATATCCATCATTAAACGGAACATACGAAAGGATTCATCGTTTGTCGTCCTAACTGTGAGTTTATTCATTGAGTTAAACTGCCTGTATCGATGCAAGGGATGAATATCAAACCAGCTTGAGTAAGGCCTACTTAAACCTGGAGATGAACTTTATCGCTTTGTAGTTGAGACAGAACACCATCTGAACTAAATACGTTTTTCTTGGTCTCATCAGACCACAGGACATGGTTCCAGTAATCCATGTCCTTAGTCTGCTTGTCTTCAGTAAAATGTTTGTGGGTTTTCTTGTGCATCATCTTTAGAAGAGGCTTCCTTCTGGGACGACAGCCATGCAGACAAATTTGATAAGACCAAGATAAACTTATTTGGTTTAGATGGTGTCAATCATGTGTGGCGGCAACCAGGTGAGTAGTACAAAGACAAGTGTGTCTTGCCAACAGTCAAGCATGTTGGTGGGAGTGTTCTGAGTGGAACCTGTCCTGTTAAACCGCTGTATGGTCTTGGCCACCGTGCTGCAGCTCAGTTTCAGGGTCTTGGCAATCTTCTTATATCCTAGGTAATCTTTATGTAGAGCAACATTTTTTTTTTCAGATCCTCAGAGTTCTTTGCCATGAGGTGCCATGTTGAACTTCCAGTGACCAGTATGAGAGAGTGAGAGCGATAACGCCAAACTTAACACACCTGCTCCCCATTCACACCTGAGACCTTGTAACAGTAACGAGTCACATGACACCGGGGAGGAAAAATGGCTAATTGGGCCCAATTAGCACATTTTCACTTAGTGGTGTACTCACTTTTGTTGCCAGCGGTTTAGACATTAATGGCTGTGTGTTGAGTAATTTTAAGGGGACAGCAAATTTACACTGTTATACAAGCTGTACACTCACTACTTTACATTGTAGGAAAGTGTCATATCTTCAGTGTTGTCACATAAAAAAAATAAAAAAAATTATTTACAAAAATGTTAGGGGTGTACTCACTTTTGTGAGATACTTTATATACAGTATATTACACATTCGGAAGCCCACAGCATAAAAATTCTAGAAACCACTTTCAGTAAAATTTCGACTTTATAGGGCTACCACAGAAGTTTAAATTGGTTCCAAAGGCAGAAGTTTTTTTTTACCTTAATGCATTCTATGTATTAAAGGATAAGTACAGCCAAAGCTTGTTTGGCTTTACATCTCCTGTGGATTACAGGAGTACAGTTTATTCTGCACTCATGTGACCTGTTTTCAGCAGACAGCGGGCTGAAGCCCGCTGTCGGCTGACATCACAGAGCCGGTCCAGGCTCGGGCAAGATCGTGACAATGATGTCGGGATCCACCCAAAAGCCTGGACCGGCACCCAGCTCAACCTCTGAGCTAGCCGCTGAGAGCCTCAGCTCTCAGTGTTAGAGCCAGCGGGGGACAGATGCGGAATAGGGCCGATGCTGCATCTACCTAGGTAAGTATGATTCTGAAAAAAAGACAAAAAACATATTTCTCTTTTAAGGTAAAAAATCTCCAGCATGTAGTCCCCCCTCAGCTTCCCTTATACTTACCTATGTAGCGGGTATTTGAATTTAGGGGAGGCATCTGGGTGGTAGTGTAACCCAGATGCACTGATTGTTAGGGAATCTGAGACCCTTTTATGGTTCTTGGAGGACTCTAGTGGTGTGAGGTTCCCTGCCGCCTGCAGGTGGCGCTGTCACCCTGGGCCGGAGCTTAACCCTCACTGCAAGACTGCATCCCTTTTTGTCCTTTCCTGGCGCTGGTACAGCGGGGCGGGGAACCTGCTGTCACGCAAAGGGAGAGGAGATAAAAGGGGCGAACGCCCTGACCTTGGAGTTCAGAGTCGGAGGACACAGCCGCGCCCAGGCACCTTCAGCCTGGGTGCTGGCGTTCCGGGCCCAGGTGCCCTTGACCTGGCCGGGGCGGGAGATGGAGTCCATCCCAGGCACCTTTAGCCTGGGGTGAGGTACTAATGCGGAAGCCTGGGACCCAGTACCTTCGACTGAGTTCCGCGAGGGTGGAGGAATCCGAGGGGGCCCTAACGCCTTGGGTGCCCGTGTCTGAGATGAGGAGGCTGGTGAGCGGAACTTCTCCTGAAAGTCCGGCGCAGCATTTGCTGGTGATGGAGAGGCCTCCGGTAACTCTCTTGGACGGATGTCTTCCCTCTGACAGGGGCATTGTATCCCCGCGCAGCTTTATGGGAGAGGTTACTTAAAGGAGGGGAGGAGCTTTGTTCGGCCTCTTGGGATCTTTCTCTCCTCCCTGCAAGATGTGTGGGTGAGGCCTGCTGCCGAAGGGGCTAGGCCTGAAGCCTGGGCCCACAACCTTGGAGGATCACCAAGCCAGGAGGGTGATCTCTTTCTGTGTGTCCAGCTTGCGTTCCCCAGAGACCGGAGTCGTCCGTCGGCTGACATCTACTGCTACCGAGAGAGGGACCGGAGACTGCACGCTGCGGAGAGGCCACAGATCAAGGTGCCAGCAGCAAGGAAACTCAGGTGGACTAGGCCTGTTCGGGTGAGCGGGCACCTGCCCAGATTCTGCAACTGTTTCTAGGCCTGTGACTTTTCAGGGCTCATTCTCACCAGAGTAGTGCATCCCACATGCACCAAGTACATAGTGCAGTGCGTGGTTACTACGCAGTTGAGTTGGCGTTATACTAACTGAGAGTTTCACTTCCATGAACATTGTAGCTGTGGAAGTTTAGTTGCATCTTTAAATTCCCTTTGGATTACAAATATAAAGTGCACCAATGTTTTCTAGTGAAGACTCCCACCACGTGAGGAACTCGTACAGTAATCTTTGTCAGGCCTGACTGGAACTAAAGCCTCGTACACACGGTCGGACTTCAAACAAACTTTTCTGTGGATTTTTGTCCGAAGGGAGTTGGCCGGGCACACCCATAGCATACACACGCTCTGACTTTTCTGCAAACTTTCCCAAAACTTTTCCAACATCACGTGGTTTTTCTGCTCTTTTCTGCTCTTTACCGCCACCCTTTGGTCAACTTCTGCTATTGTTGGTTGATTTAAACATTGGTTCTGGGCATGCTTATTTGTCCATCGGACAAAAGTCCGATGGATTTCTGTGCACGCGGTCGGACTTTGCTCCATCGGACTTTTGTTGGCGAAAAGTTTGTCTGTTTGCAGACCGAACATTTGTCCGATGAAAACCAAAAAAGTTTGTCCGATGGAGCGTACACACGGTCTGATTTTTTGTCAAACCTGCTCATTTTGAAGTTTGTTGGCAAAAAGTCTGACCGTGTACACTTACGGGACACAGGGTGGTATTGCCCACTAGGGGGAGCTCGCGAGCATAGATTGTTCTTCTTAATTGCAAATAGACTTAACTTTGTTTGAAAACCTCTTTTTTACCTTACTCATATTGACTCTTGCAGGGCCCTGCATAGTCAACTGTATACATAAGTGTATTACTGTGTTTTTTTCTCACACCAAGTAAAGTTTGCCCTTGGTTAAGTGAAACATTCTGTTGAAGTATCTTTGTTTCCTGAGGGACTGCTACCAGAGAAAGGTAACGCTACTTATACATGTTATTGTGTTATACATGCCAAATTGTGTTCCCAGCATTCAGTGGGACTCACAATTACCACTTACACCAGTTGTGCCAAGGGAGGGTCTGAGCCAGTTAAAGGGGTTGCAAAACAGAGTACTGACCCAAACTAAACCAGCAGCTACTTGCTACATAAGAAAAAGACCCCTCTTGGGAGTGGGACTATAAGAGCACTAAGGAAAAATAAATATTAAATATAATATTAAAACGTTTTACATTTATTGATCCAAAATGTTAAAAAATATCCTGGAATCAAGGTCCCAGAATACATATAATTTACAGCAATAGATATATGTACACAGAAACATGCAAAAATACAAGGATTCAAAATAGCAGCTGAACAGGGATGGTCCCATATGTATATATATATATTTTTTAAAACAACTGACATGATTCGAGAGGTAATAGAGTGTTGGGGGTTTGTTAGGGACTTTAACAAAGCCATGGCCTGGTAAGGTCATGTATTTCCATCCCTGGGGACTTTGAATGAAACCATGGCCTGGTGAGGTCATGTGTTTCCATCCCTAAATTCAAGAGGAGGACAGCAAGGGGGGGGGGGACATTACATGAAGCATGTGGTAGCAAAGAATCAATTGGTGAACATAAAGGAAATGTATTGATTATAACAGTAATACATACATATAATACTGGTATCAATGGTAAACAAGGTAATAGCAATGAACGTGGTAATAACATTGGTATCTCATGGTAAAACCGCAATAATATTCCAAAGTTCACCAAAGCAGGGTTAGATAAAAACATTTTCAAGGTAATGCCTGCAGGACCAATTGCCTCACTAGACCTGTAAATATGGGTAATACATAGTAGCTTGAAGATCCGGGTAAGTAAGAGCAGGAGCAAAGCGCGTGATGAGTCTATAATAGAATTACAGTATATGAATAATCAAAGTAGAAATAATGAAAGGCGTGAACAGGGGTAGGGTAAAGAGAACCCCACATAGGGTGCATGCTTACTTACTCGGATACGTATATTGGTGGTATGGTAGCCGGGTGCCGCAAGCCATCCAAAGGGCACCTCCAACCGGGAGCTGTGGTGGACAGCTCGGCGGGGACGACCCACACAGGCAACAACCAGGGCAGGCATGGAAACCACGAGGCACGCCTGTGAAGGGATTGAAAATATGATTTGAACCTTAGAGGTCTCAAGAAGATATGCGTGAGGTGAAGAGGTGGGCAGAAAGCCTGTGCTGGTGGAAAAGAGGAAGTCCCACCCCCCTTGCTCTCCTCCTCTTCTTCAGAGGTGTCTATAGTGAAGGGACATTGACCAACAAGAGAAGTATGTATAGCGATACCTCCAACTAAGAAGGCCGCAGATTTAGTTTGGGCCCTGAAGACAGCTCCGCCAACCCCCGGCAATATGCTCTACCCCCTACTGGCACAGCTAGTACTGACAGTAAATCGTATATCTTATACTGTATGAATAACTGAGCATTGAGACAATACTAAATTGAAATAAGTGTAAGATTTTACTTAAGCTCTTGGTAAGGAAAAGGGTAACATCAATAACAGTTTACAGAATAATAATTAGTAATGCAGAGCCCAGCCACACTAACACACTATAGGGTTAACACATAACAAGTGCGCCACACGGGCGACCGTTAGCTAAGTGCCCTGTGGCACAGTAACCAAAACACCTTAGAAACCCCACCAGGCCTGGTTCTGATATCTACAACTTAGTCCTTTTTCTTCACCGGCAGATCTTTAACGGTGGTGCACATTAACAGAGGACAAACTTTGTAATCCAATGGGGTAGGTAAAGATGGAGTAGAAACTTGGCTATACGAACGGTAGGTTCAGCTCTAACAAGGGTCTTCAATAAGAGCACTAAGAACAACTCATAGGCCACGGCAGTCTATAGGCCTATATGCAGTAACAGTATATCGGTTGGGCATATGCCCTCTCACCCGCCCGGACTACGGTCCCAGTCCGGGAACTTCCACCAACTGTGTCTCACACACACACTCCGTCTCTTCAGCGATCGGGTCCCCAATCCAACAAGACTGTAGTCGAGCGAAGTCAGATGCCACCCAGGCTCGAAGAAGGGGTGGAAGGCTCTTTGGTGCTGCGCAAGGCCTCAGGCTTCAGGCCCTGCACTCCGACGCATCCGCACAGGAGGATCAGTCTCTGAAGTTTCGTGTCCCAAAGAGGCCGAGCCCAGCCTCGCCTCCTCCTTTTATAACCCCTCCCATGAGTCTCTGCGGTGGAAACATTGCCGAACGGGGTTCTGGGTAATGTAGTCTCTCTGCATTAAAGGGGAACACCCCGCTACACACTCCCCCCACTTGAACTCTTTGGTCCCCAAAGATAAACCTTAACAAAGACTATGTACAACTCTAGACAATTCTACAAACGATGTTGGCATAGGGAATTCCCACCAAAACTGAGGGGTAGAATTCCCTTGCCCACAGGTCACATTATCATGGGTGGCCTGCCTAGCTGTGCCAGAGAGTGAGCTGGGGTTGCCCTCCACTAAATGGACAGTGGAGGGATCCGGATTTTCAGCATTCCTCCTAGCGGTAACTACAGAGTCCTCTGAGCTATTCCCCATTTGTGGGTAGGTCAGCTTCCTAGGAGGCCGGATGACTCTTCGAGCCCTTTGCTCTCTTGGGATTTCTGGCTCTGGTGCCACAGGCTCCTCTTCCTCTGAGCAACCATCATGGGCATCTTCCCAGTAATCTGCTGAAGGACTAGAGGGGATGAACTCTGTGGCTTCTGGGTTCAGTGTTTCATCTGTGGTGTCTTCAGTGGTTGGAAGGTCTATGGTAGAAGTTCCTGGAGTTGGGGAAGGCCACAGACAATTAAGTTCTCCCTCCTCATTTCCACTAAGTTGAGAGGCCTCTCCATCTTCAGCTCGGGAGGCCTGCGACCGAGTGTTCGGCCTAGGAGTATCCAGGATAGAGGCCGGTTCAGGGGAGTCTCCCACGGGAGGTATTCTAACTGCCTCAGCAAGTGGGAGCAGGTGGTTTCGATGCCACGTCTTCAGGGGGCCCACCTTTCCTTCCGGCTTCAACTTGTAGACAGGCAGGCCCGGCAACTTCCTACAGATGACATAAGGTTCAGATCTCCATCTATCTGCAAGTTTGTGCTTCCCAGGGACCCCCAGATTGCGTAACAGTACTCGATCCCCGGGCTGTAAGTCTTGTACCCGGACCTTCAAGTCGAAGTTTCTTTTGTTTCGAGCTCCCCTTTGATCTGAGGCCGCTTGAGCTTGTTCATAGGCTACTTTCAGGCTGTGTCTGAGCCTGTCCACATATCCTTTGTGGGATGTGGCTGAGGAATGGTCCAGAGAGGTGCCAAAGGCCAAGTCCACAGGTAGTCTCGCTTCTCTCCCAAACATGAGTCGATATGGGGAGTAGCCTGTAGCATCACTGATGGTGCAGTTGTAAGCATGTACTAGGGCTGCTATGTGTTTGCTCCAATGTTGCTTTTTCTCACTTTCCAGAGTCCCCAACATGTTGAGCAAGGTTCGGTTAACCCTTTCCGGCTGAGCATCTCCTTGTGGGTGGTAAGGTGTAGTTTGAGTCTTCTTGATTCCCAACTAATCCAGGAGTTTCCGGATCAGTTTACTCTAAAAGTCCCTTCCTTGGTCTGAATGAAGTCGCTGTGGCAGCCCATAATGGACAAAGTACTTCTCCATAAGTACCTTGGCTACGGTGGAGGCCTTCTGAACTTTGGTTGGGAAAGCTTGGGCATACCGGGTGAAATGGTCGGTTATCACCAGAACATTTCCTAGTCCACTCAGGTCGGGTTCAAGGCAGAGAAAATCAATGCATACCAGATCCATTGGGCCTTGACTTTGTAGATGGCCCATTGGGGCAGCTTGATGGGGTAAAGTCTTCCTCTGAATGCATCGTGCACATGAGTGGCAGTACTCTTCCACTTCTGCCCTCATGCAGGGCCAATAGAACCGACTTCTGACAAGTTGAAAGGTCCTTTCAGCCCCTAGGTGGCCATGATTGTCATGCAGGGCAATCATAACAGTCTCTCGATGTTTCTCTGGGAGGAACAGTTGCCACTTATCTTCTGAGTCATCAGAGGGGCCCCTTCGGTAGACCACTCCCTGATGTACCTGCAACCTGTCCCATTCTTTCCTCAACAGGCGAGCTTCCTTTGAGGGATGACGCAGGAGTTTGTTTGGATCCTGATTCTCCAGGGCCTCCAGGACCATTCTCCCCATGGGGTCTTCCAATTGGTCACACCTCAACTCCTTCTTGGACAATCTCGGCAGGTTGTCTTCGTCCAATTGAGTCACTCCACAGTAGTGTTTTGGGACTCCCACCATGGTAACTCCTATTTCTTCTGCTCTGGAGCCTCCTCTGGCCTGGAATTCAGCTCCTTGACAAAGGGCCCGCACCCCGTCCGGTGCCACTTGGGTCCAATCTTCTACATCACTGGTGGGGGCATGAGATCTCCTGGACAGAGCATCTGCGTCTCTATTCCCAGTCCCTGGCCTATACTTTAGGCTGAAGTTGAATCCAGACAGTGCGGCCAGCCACCTGTGTCCAGTGGCATCCAGCTTGGCCGTGGTGAAAAGGTAGGTAAGGGGGTTGTTGTCGGTCTTCACAGTGAACTCCGCCCCATACAGGTAGTCTTTGAGCTTGTCTACTACCGCCCACTTAAGGGCCAGGAACTCCAGCTTGTGAGTGGGGTAGTTCTTCTCAGAGGGGGTCAGGCTCCTGCTCACATAGGCAACAGGCCGTTGTTGCCCTTCGTGTTCTTGATAAAGTACTCCTCCCAGACCGTCATGACTAGCATCTACGTGTAGTTCATAGGGTTTGGTTGGGTCTGCGTAGGCCAAGACTGGAGAAGTGGTCAGGCTCTTCTTCAAGGCCTGGAAGGCCTCTTCACACTTCTGATTCCACTGATCTCTGATGGACTCTCCCGGGTTCCTGGGCCCTGAGTCATCCTCTTCTCCCTCAGTCTTGAGCAGTTCATTCAATGGTCTAGCAATTCGGGCGAATCTCTCCACAAACCTCCTATAGTAGGAGCAGAAACCCAAGAAGGATCTGAGTTCTGTTACTGTGGTGGGCCGTGGCCAGGAGGTAACTGCCTCCAATTTCTCGGGGTCTGTGGCCACCCCTTCTTCGGACACTATGTGCCCCAGATAGTTCACAGAAGACTGGTAGAACCGACACTTTTCAGGCGAAAGTTTGAGTCCCTCCTCACTGAGTCTCCTCAAGACTTTTTCCAGCCTCTCCTCATGTTCCTCCAGGGTTCTTCCAAAGACTATGACATCGTCCAGGTATACAAGGACTTCAATAAGGTTCATGTCTCCTACAGTCTTCTCCATGAGACGCTGGAAAGTAGCTGGGGCTCCAGACAGACCTTGGGGCATCCGGTCGAATTCAAAGAACCCCACTGGGGTTATGAAAGCTGTCTTCTCCTTGTCTTCTGGGTGCATAGGGATCTGATAGTACCCGCTTTTGAGATCCATAACGCTGAACCACTTGGCTCCAGACAAGCTCTGTAGGGCATCCTCTATCCTTGGAGTGGTATACTGGTCGGGTATGGTTCTCCTGTTGAGAGTCCTGTAGTCGATACAGAGCCTCAATGACCCATTCTTCTTCCTGACCACCACTATCGGGGATGCATAGGGGCTTCTAGATTCCCGTATCACTCCAGTCCTCTTGAGTTCTGAGAGTTGTTCCCTTAGATCCTCCAGATCTGCTAGGGGGACCCGCCTGACTCTCTCTCTGAAGGGCTTATCTTCCTGGAGGCGGATCCGATGGGTGGCACTCCTTGCACACCCCACATCGAACTCATCTTTAGAGAAGATCTTCTCCCATCTGTTCAGCTGGGCCTTGGCTCTCTCTTTCCAAGCCCTGGGCAGATTCGGGTTTTCCATGGATATCTTCTCCCAAGCATCTCCTCCTTCGCCCACCTCTGACAGGTTGACAGGGGCAGCAGGGCTCACCTGGCCTAGCAGCATCCTGGCTGGGTCCTCCATGGGGCCATCTGTATTGTTCCTAACACTCACTGGGACTCTACAATGGGCCTTCTTTAGGGCCTTCAGCGGAATCACTTCTGGTATCACTTCCAGACCGTGGGACCCTTCCCTTGGATCAGATTCCAACATGACAAAGGGTCCAGGCTGCTCCCAAGTAAGCTTCACGGTGCCTCTGAGACAGGTTACTTCGCCGGGCTGCAGCACTATCCCTCCTCTTCCAAGTCTCCACACCTTCCCTATCCCCTCTCCTGGGGTCTTCTGCTCTAAGACCAGCCTTTGGTAAGCTGTCTTCAGCATGGGGTGGATCTTGGTGACCGCTGCCCCTTTCTCTTTCACTAGAGGGGTCAGAAGTCTTCGGACCAGGTCCGTGTTTGTCCCTATTATCAGGGAACTCTTGTTGGCTCCTGGTGGCCGAGGGCACACAACTGCCAGGGTGTCAAACACTTCGGCTTTTCCAGCCACAGATGGGTCAAAGGTCATCCTGACAGGCAGCTAGCCATCGTAGGGGAAGTTCTGGGTTCCAATCCCACATATCTCTAGTCCCTCTATCTTGCGGATGGGGAGGTGACTCAAGTGCTTATCGAAAAAAAATTCTGTATAGCAGGGTCACTTGCGCCCCAGTATCCAAGATTGCTCTGGTGTAGACTCCCTCCACTTGAATGGACACTATAGGAGATGGGCCTACCAGCTTCTCTGGATATGGCCCGGCAGGGGTCGCTTTCTTCAGACTTTTTCTCTTTGAACCTCCTCTCGTCCAATCCCCTTTGGACTTCAGTCTTTCTTGAGTCTGGTATGCATTGACTTCCCTCCTTTTACTGGGTGTAGGGACCCGCTGAGGGATACTATTGTTTTTCTTAGGTGTGCACCCCCTCTGGGGAGTGCTGTGCCTCTTCTGAGGGGTCTTACCCCCTTTCTCTGGGGTATACCTCTGTTGAGGAATGTTGTGTTTCCCCCGAGGCGTTTTATGTCCTGTTATCTTCTGCTTTGCTTTCAGCTTGGAGCTCACTGAAGGTGATGGGCACCCGGTTGACTCCTTCACCGGGGCCCTCTGAAGTTTCCCGTCGGCTTGCGGTTATCCATTTTCTTCTTCTTGGGACTGGAGCATGTAGCCGCAATATGTCCAATTCCTCCACAGTTAAAGCAGACTATATCTCCCCATTCTTGTAAAGATGCGGGTGCTGAGGCAACTGGGAATAATTCCTTCCTTGGTACTTCTCTCTTGGGACCCTCTGTGTCTTTTTCCATCAGAGAGGTCAACATCTCTAACACCTTGGACATTTGAGCTTTCAGGGTGTCTATCTCCGAATCTCTTTCAGGGGTCATTACTAGGCTTGTGCAATTCGTTTCGTAACGAATCAAAATTCGTCCGAATTTAGCAACTTTCGGACATTCGGAAGCATTCGAATTTCCGAACAGAGCAATTACGAATAAAACCGAATCCGAAATAAATTATACCGCAAAATAGCGAATGCCCGAAGGTCTTCGGCATAATTCGTTATGAAAAAAGTTACGAATGTACAAATCCATTCGAAGCACAATAACACTCACTCTGCTCTCTGCTTCTCCCTCACCATGCTGAACTCCCTCTCAAAATGGTGTACAGGGGCGGAGGCTATAGCCGCATGAAAAAACGAAAGTAAAATACGAGATTTCAAATCCATTCGAAGCACAATAACACTCACTCTGCTCTGCTCTCTGCTTCTCCCTCACCGTGCTGAACCCTCTCAAAATGGTGTACAGGGGCGGAGCCTATAGCCGCATGTAAAAAACGAAAGTAAAATACGAGATTTCGAATCGTTACAAATAACCGCTATGTATTTAGAAAAGTACAAATCCATTCGAAGCACATTAGGCATAATAGGCAGCGTCGTTGTGAGAGAGACACGGAAAATTACGAATCAACGAACCCAAAAAAAGTTACGAAAGTAGGAGTTGTGTCCAGAATCAACGAAAAACAACGTACTCTACCAAAAGTACGAATTATAAAGCAACAAAAAATTCAACGAAAAATGTCGCTTGCAAAAATACGAATGAGTCCGAACACGAAAAATCCCGTCTAGCAAAATTACGAATGATTACGAATCAACAGGACCGGAAAGAAACGAACCGAAACGGAACGAATTTTTCCGTTGTGCACAAGTCTAGTCATTACTGGATTGACTAGCACCTGTGCGGGTACAACAATTTCCTTAATCATCTGCTGGTCCTGTTGTAGTGCCTCCTCATCTCTGATGATTTTTATCAAGTCAGCATAAGTCAGCAACGTTCCTCCTACTGAGGTTTTCAGGTGCAGCCAGACTGGATCCGAGCGCAGCGCTCCCTTTAAGACTTGCTTCATTCTTGCCGCATCTGTATCTTGGGGCTTCATTCCCTTCTTTAACACAATCTTGCACAGCAACCTATTCAGTCTCCTAACATACTCGGAAAGTTTCTCCTCTGGTTTTTGGAAAGTGTGTTCAAATTGGTAAACCATCTCTGTCACCTTTGCTAATTGACCAAACTCTTCCTGCAGCATGGCTAGACAGTCTTGAGCCATGCAATCTGCATTCCCAAACCGAAAACTTTTCACTGCTTCTGCTGCTGCGCCTTTAAGGCTTTCCATCACTCGTTGCCTCTTCTGCGCTTCAGGCACCTCCCATGCCTCTACTGCCTGCAATGCCTGCTCCACCCAGGTGTCAAAGTCTTCTTCCCCTGCGGGGACAGGGAGCTTCCCTGAGAAAGTCTTTAGTCTCCGGTAGCTGGTTTCTACATGCACCGTATTCGTCTTCTGACATTTGGTCAGCAGATCCCCTATCGCACCTATCAGTTCTGGTGATATAGCAGTGATAGGTGCAGGCGTCACCGGAGGCGTCGCCCTGCCTCCTTTTTCTGGTGGGGTACGGGCCGTAGCCTGCGGTGATCCCGTTGGTGATGGTTCCTTTTTTTCAGTTACTGCGTGCGCCAACCTATAAGTTCTGTTGTCTGGCGTCCGCACACACTTGCGCTTACAGGCCTCTGGCATCCCGTTCCAGTACTCCACTAATGCATACTGATATGAGATGTCTGGGTCTGACTTTATCTACGTCACCCACGGTGTGTGATTTGGGGACACTGACTTCATCAACTTCTCTACCGTTTCAGTCGACCATTCCTCCCCAGGGAGGCTGATGACTATCGACTGGTTTGGCTCTGCGTTAGAGGCTTTGCACCACTCTTCTACCGCTCGTGGATCCATGGGGTCCATGCCGGCACCTCTGGCGTTCACTTGCTGCATCAGGATCCCGGACGAGGCCCCACGTGTAGCGATACCTCCAACTAAGAAGGCCGCAGATTTAGTTTGGGCCCTGAAGACAGCTCCGCCAACCCCCGGCAATATGCTCTACCCCCTACTGGCACAGCTAGTACTGACAGTAAATCGTATATCTTATACTGTATGAATAACTGAGCATTGAGACAATACTAAATTGAAATAAGTGTAAGATTTTACTTAAGCTCTTGGTAAGGAAAAGGGTAACATCAATAACAGTTTACAGAATAATAATTAGTAATGCAGAGCCCAGCCACACTAACACACTATATGGTTAACACATAACAAGTGCGCCACGCGGGCGACCGTTAGCTAAGTGCCCTGTGGCGCAGTAACCAAAACACCTTAGAAACCCCACCAGGCCTGGTTCTGATATCTACAACTTAGTCCTTTTTCTTCACCGGCAGATCTTTAACGGTGGTGCACATTAACAGAGTACAAACTTTGTAATCCAATGGGGTAGTTAAAGATGGAGTAGAAACTTGGCTATACGAACGGTAGGTTCAGCTCTAACAAGGGTCTTCAATAAGAGCACTAAGAACAACTCATAGGCCACGGCAGTCTATAGGCCTATATACAGTAACAGTATATCGGTTGGGCATATGCCCTCTCACCCGCCCGGACTACGGTCCCAGTCCGGGAACTTCCACCAACTGTGTCTCACACACACACTCCGTCTCTTCAGCGATCGGGTCCCCGATCCAACAAGGCTGTAGTCGAGCGAAGTCAGATGCCACCCAGGCTCGAAGAAGGGGTGGAAGGCTCTTTGGTGCTGCGCAAGGCCCCAGGCTTCAGGCCTTGCACTCCGACACATCCGCACAGGAGGATCAGTCTCTGAAGTCTCGTGTCCTTTTATAACCCCTCCCATGAGTCTCTGCGGTGGAAACATTGCCGAACGGGGTTCTGGGTAATGTAGTCTCTCTGCATTAAAGGGGAACACCCCGCTACACATGTGTAGCGATACCCCCCCTCTCTGAGACCGGGCTGCTGGTTTTATTTTGGGTCATGCAAACTACCTCCAAGGCTTCCGTTGTCAAGGTATAAAAAGTCTCCAGAAAGGCCAATGTCCACACAGATGTAAAACCCAACAATAAGGCTTTATTTACTTTGCTGAGGGAACTTGAGAGGAAAGTAGGAAACGAGAGAAGAACAGGGGAAGGTTCAGGCACGCAGCACTAAAGACACAACGTCGCCACTCAAGCCTGAGTGGGTATTGCTCACCCGGATAGTCCCTCTCACTGGTCCTAGCAGCCGGGATGATGCACGGATCAATGTAATCCGAGAAAACATATGGATGCGATCAGGAATCCTCTGCCACAGGACCGCCAAAGTCCTGAACCTCCCAGCCAAGCAACAGAGAGAGAACCCCCAGGCCAGATTAGCGTATTGCAGGGCTTAAAGCAATGGATCTCTCCTTAGGTGAGTCTCCAGGCCTCCTCCCGAGACAGCAGTACCGTCGCCAGTCTCCTCTGGGGCAGATCCTCCTCTGGCCTCCTTTCCTAAGAGCAGGCTTCCCGCAGGTGTGCAGCCTGGGATCCCTTCTGAAGGTATAGGCCCCAGCCAGCAGAGCGAGGCCCACCAGTTAGAGATGCAGCCCCGGGGCCAGAACACACATGCACGCCGTGCCATGCGGGCCATGAGGCGCACACACAGGAACAGACCCAATGGGCCTCCAGGAACGAACGGAAATCTATGGCGTCTGCCCCTTATGTACCCTCTCCCAGCATGCACAGCGGGTCAACCACGCCCACTGCACGGCTGTTGAGAAAGGACACCCAATGTGTTGTGATACCCATGTAGTTCAACCTGGGCCGGTGGTGGCAGTGCCACCTACAGGCGAACAGGTAACACTACTGCCAGGCAGTATCACACCTAGAGCAGAAGCAATTTTAGAACAATCAACCGATCTGAGCCCAACTATGGCTCAGACATACCCCTAAATTTACACATAGCGTCCCAACCATTTGGGAAGGGTGCTACATATGTATACAAGATTCAATTGCTGCATCTAAAAGCAGATTTAATTACTGGTGCCGCCACTTACGCCTATTACCAGGAAGGAGGATATGCCAAAAAGGCTCATCTGCTGAGGTCTCTCATAAAGGTCAAAAATCCAAATCTTCAGTTGGTTATTAGTATGCCAATGAAGGTTTAATGGATGTTGGCAGGACTTTGAAGGAATATAGAAGTCACCAGCTTGTCAGAACTCAGGCAGTGAAAAAGGGTTGAAGGCAGAAGTCCGAACCTTCTCAACAACAAGACCTACAGGCTTGTACATTAGCCTTAGATATGCATGGCGTCTGTAGCACAGACACTTTATATTTTGTAAATGGGTTCACAAAACACATTGCTTTTGCTTTCTATGATTGGGAAAGAGGAGAGGACATGTGAGCAGAGCAGCTGCAAATGACTCAAAAGCTTCTGTATGGAAGTCCTGAAGGTCCTGAGTGCCGGAAGTATAGTGACAGCTATACTCCCTGTAAAAAGGTAAGTAGATAAGAGAGATGTAGATTTTGGAAAAAAAAGCACTATTCCTAGAGTTCAGTTTCAAGAAATCTTTGAAATATTCAGCCTCTGAGGCAGCCTCTTACCTTGTGACTTTTTTACAAAGTTACACTGTATAGTCTGATCACTGAGGGCGAGGAGATTGAGGAAATGCTTCCTCCTGTCTGCAGCAGACTGATGGCATCATCTCACCCTCAGCAAAGTCACCAAGTGCAGCTGACTTTTTAAAAATGATGCTTTTTGATGGTAAAATGTATGGATTTTTTTCTCAGAGAATAGGTGCAGGAACTCCCCCTTGACAAGTCACCCCTTGTCTCCGCCCCCTACCCACCTCTGAGCACCGTCCTTTAACTCCACCCCCTACCCACCTTCCAGTACTGCCCCTTTTAGAGAATACAGAAGTACGTAACATTTGTGGTACTAAGTAATTTGTATGGAACTTGTTAATGATAACAAGAGCAGCAGTAAAAAAAATATTCCCTGAAGCCAGCAAAAATAGATCCCCCAAACAACAGTAGACCACCGACAAAAAATACTTCCCCAGCAGAAACAACAGATCTACCTGCAGCCAGGATCAATAGATTCCTCCCCAGCAACAATAGATCTACCCAGCAACAATGGACCACCTACAACAAAATACAATCCTCAGCAAAGATAGACCCCCTGCAGCAACAACAGATCCCCCCCAGAGCCAGCATTATGAGACCCTCCAGCAGCCAGCAACAATAGACCCCTCCCTCAATAGTAGAACCCTCCCAGCAACAATAGATCCCCCACAAGCAACAGCAGACCTCCCCAGCAACAACAGACCCCTCTCCTCCAAAAATAGACCCCTCCAATGACAATAGATCCCCCAGCAGCCCAGCATCAACAGACCCAGCAGCACACCCCACACCCCTTGCCATTACATACATTCAGTGCTGGAGGTGCCGGAACGGCGTTACCCCACGTTCCGGCTGAAAAAAACCTGGTAAAATGTATTGATTTGATCTGGTTCTTTGGGTGTTGGTGTCTGTCTTTATAAATAACTCCGCTACTTCAGTGTTGGGTTGGATCAGTTAGTTGCACCCTTCTTAGGGCTCTTTCACATGGACAGCTGGGGAGTGCAAAAAACAGGTGGGAGAGAAAAGATTTTAACACCCCCCCCCCCCCCCCAGCCGCCTGCCTGAAACCTAACAATGTAGTTGGACACAGCTGTACACATGGCCTGCTTTGTGGCCGTGGTGGCACCGCTTGTCAGACTGACCCATTGAGTTAAATGGGACCATGCTTGCACACACTTGTGGCACAGTAGTGCGCCATTATTGGGTTATATCAGGCAGTGAGGACGCCTCCTCACTGTGTGTCAAATGCCCTCTGAAAAACAATCTGAATGTGGATTGCTCTTCAGAAAGCTTTACAGGGCACCAACAAGCCCTTATAGCCCTCTGTTGGCTATAACTCTTCCCTGATTCCACAACATTACACACCTTCTGCAGCCATTAAAGGAGGGAATTAAATTCAATTCTGTGCATTAAAGCGAAGTTCTGGCAAAAAAATAAATACATTTAAAGTCAGCAGCTACAAATACTGTAGCTGCGGACTTTTATTATTAGGACACTTACCTGTCCAGGGCGCCCGCGATGTCCTCACCTAAAGCTGATCTGTCCCTCAGCTCCCGGGTGGAGGCGCCGGCATCTTCAGTAAGGGAATTAGGAAGTGAAGCCTTGCGCTACGCCTCCTTACTGGTCCCTGCTGTCTTCTGGGACCTGTGTGTTTCCCAGAAGACAGTGGGGGGACGGAGGAGGGGCCGGACATGGCTTAGGTCGCCGCGGATTCTGCGGCGATCTATCGCCAGAAGTGGGAGAAAATACCTGGATTAGACAGGTATCTGCTCCCCCCTCCCCCTGAAAGGTGCCAAATGTGACACCGGAGGGGGGGAAGAACCGGAAAAGCGTAAGTTCCATTTTTGGGTGGAACTCCGCTTTAAGGTAAAAACCTTCTGGGGGCAGCTCCCCTCCCCCAATTGAATGTCCCATAGTAAGCCTATGGATGACGTCACCACCCAGACATTCTATCCGTTGTCGGAACTCTCTCCTCTCCCCTGAAGCCAGATGCTGGGGAGATCACGTGACCGGACCGGAGCGCCCTGAGAATAGAATAGGAGTTATAAGGGGGTGGGAGCCATTTTATATTTAGCTAGATCTAGCCTAGACTTCCTAATCGTCATTGTGATTGACTTGGCTAGAGTTGAATGTTTTCGGTGTACAGCCCGGTATTTGGATGGAGGACTACAGTGGAGCAAGAGTGGACTCCAGAGCCAGGCACAGGGCTGATTGCAGGGAATCAAGCAGGATAGAGGGTGGCCTGTGAGCAGTGAAAGGAGTTTGTTGAACGTATTGCCACAGTTGACGCCGCAAACCGCTTCAGAGAGAGTTAAGCTGACCATACATCGGTTGAATTTCATTAAAAAATAATTAAATAGTTAGTCTGGTTAAAAAAAAGACACAAGTCCATCTAGTTCAACCAATAAAAGGCAGGGGGGGTCATACAACTTTATATACACAATCTCATACCCACAGCTGAAGGCAAAACAAAAACCAGCAAAGCATGAACCAATTTGCTCCAGCAGAGAAAAAATTTCCTTCCTGATCCGCCAAAAGGCAATTGAATATTCCCCGGATCACCTTTACCTATAAATGTCAGTACTCAGGTATAATATGTACATTTAGCAAAGAATCCAGGCCTTTCTTAAAGCAATCTACTGAGCTGGTCAGAATCAGCATGAGGGAGTCTATTCCGCGATTTCGCAGCTTTTACTGTGAAGAAACCTTTTTGATTAAATCTCTTTTCCTCTAGACGTAAAGAGTGCCCCCTTGTCCTCTGTGATGACCATAAAGTGAATAACTCTTAGTTCACTATATGGTCCCCTTATATATTTATACAGTACATGTAGATCATATCTCCCATTAATCTCCTCTTCTCAAGAGAAAATAAATGTAGTTCATCTAATATTTCCTCTAATTGTTTGTGGAATACTTGTTTAAATAGTTAATAATATCAAATTAACCACTTGCCGACCAGCCGCCACAGTTTCACTGCCGCAGCATGGATCGGCTGGGCGAAACGATGTTATGTTACGTCGCTTCGCCCTGTGGCCGCTCTGACCGCAGGGCAATCGCGATCGCTCGTGACACAGCGAGAACCAGGATCTGGGGAGAAATGACTGATCGTCTGTTCATACATAGTATGAACAGCGATCTGTCATTTTCCCTAGTAAGTCCCATCCCCCCTTCAGTTGGAACACAGAGAGGGAACACAATTAACCCCTTGATCGCCCCCTAGTGTTAACCCCCTTCCCTCCCAGTGACATTTTTACTGTAATCCGTGCATTTTTATAACACTGATCGATGTATAAATGTCAATGGTCCCAAAAATGTGTCAAAAGTGTCCGATCTGTCCGTCATAATGTCGCAGTCCCGATAAAAATCGCACATCGCCGCTATTACTAGTAAAAAAATTCATAATAATAAAAATCCCTTAATTCTATCCCCTATTTTGTAGACGCTATAACTTTTGAGCAAACCAATCAATATACGCTTATTGCGATTTTTTTTACCAAAAATATGTAGAAGAATACACAGTGCAAACTACAAGTGCAAAGTGCACTTGAAATTGCACTGAAAGTGGACTTGGAAGTGCAGTTGCTGTAGATCCGAGGGGGACATGCAAGGAAAATTAAAAACAGCATTTTAGCTTACACACGATTGGATAATAAAATCAGCAGAGCTTCCCCTCATTTCAGATCGACCCCTCAGATTTACAGCGACTGCAATTCCAATTGCACTTTTAGTGCAATTTCAAGTGCACTGTGCATTTGTAGTGCAAAGTGGATTTGCCTTTCATAAATAACCCCCATTGTGGGTTTTTTTTTAAAAATGTTGCTGTTCTGTTGCTTATAGCGCAAAAAATAAAAACTGCAGAGGTGATCAAATACCACCAAAAGAAAGCTCTATTTGTGGGGAAAAAAAGGACGAAAATTGTTTGGGTACAACATAGCACGACCGCGCAATTGTCAGTTAAAGCGACGCAGTGCCGAATTGTAAAATGTGCTCTGGTCAGGAAGGAGGTAAAATCTTCCGGGGGCTGAAGCGGTTAATGATCATTTACACCACAGTGACAAAGATATCAAAAGAGTACGATCTCAAACAAAAGAAATTCTAACTGAGAATGTGATTTTCATTTGGGAAAAATCATACTTATTGTAGTACGCATGGGCATCCTAAAACTGAACATTGAATTTGAACCATTGGCATGGCAATCAAAATAAATTTTTAAGGGCTTTCATCCTAAATTTGTCCGTAATGGTACGATCAAATGTTCTGACAAAGGATTTTTTTGAATTTCTGTATGAATGTTCAAATGGGGAGACTTTGCTATGGGGCCCTAAAATTCATAGTTGCTCCCCTATATTGGGATGCCATTCAGAATGCACATTTGCTGCATATTAACATATTGTAGTAATGGATGTTAAAACGCAGATTTTAACACATCTTAATGCAATCATAGGTGTGAATCTGGCTTGGCATGGTGACCCCATAAGAAGGATGGTGATCCAGGTTAAGAATATGCATGCATCATACATACTAGGGGGAGCACAACTGGGGGGATCTGTAGTGGAGAAGGATCTGGGGGTTTTGGTAGATCATAAGCTCAATAATGGCATGCAATGCCAAGCTGCGGTTTCCAAAGCGAGCAAAGTCCTTTCTTGTATTAAGAGAGGTATGGACTCCAGAGAGAGATATAATTTTGCCCCTGTACAAATCATTTGTAAGACCTCATCTGGAATATGCAGTTCAGTTTTGGGCACCAGTTCTCAAAAAGGTAATCGGGGAACTGGAGAAAGTGCAGAGAAGGGCAACCAAACTGATAAGAGGCATGGAGGAGCTCAGCTATGAGGAAAGATTGGAGGAACTGAATTTATTCACTCTTGAGAAGAGGAGATTAAGGGGGGATATGATCAACATGTACAAATATATAAGGGGTCCATATAGTGAACTTGGGGTCGAGTTATTCACTTTACGGTCAACACAAAACACAAGGGGGCACTCTTTACGTCTAGCGGAAAAAAGATTTAATCTCCAAATACGGAAAAGTTTCTTCACAGTAATGCCGCATACACACGACCGTTTTTAATGTCATTGAAAAAACAATGTTTTTCTCAATGTGATTCTTCTCAAGCCTGCCTTGCCTACACACTATCATGAAAAAAAATGCTCAAGCAAAGCGCGGTGACGTACGAAACGTACAACGGCACTATAAAGGGGAAGTTCCATTCGGATGGCGCCATCCTTTGGGCTGCTTTTTCTGATCCCCGTGTTAGTAAAGTTTGGTGAGAGACGATTCGCGCTTTTCAGCCTCGTGCTCTTCAGTCCGTTACAGCGTGACGAATGTGATATCTCCATTACGAACGCTAGTTTTACCAGAACGAGCGCTCCTGTTTCATCACTTGCTTCTGAGCATGCGTGTTTTTTTCACGTCATTAGGCCTACACACGCCCGTTTTTCATGACAAGAAAAACGACGACGTGAAAAACGACGAGAAATTTTTAACAGCCATTTTTCACGTCGCGAAAAATGCTCTGGAGCACACACACAATCGTTTTTAATGACCAAATTAAAAAATGGCATTTTTCTCGTCATGAAAAACGGTCGTGTGTACGCGGCATAAGAGCTGTGAAAATGTGGAATAGACTCCCTGCAGAGGTGGTTCTGGCCAGCTCAGTAGATAGCTTTAAGAAAGGCCTTTATTCTTTCCTAAATGTACATAATATAACTGGGTACTGACATTTATAGGTAAAGTTGATCCAGGGAATATCCGATTGCCTCTCGGGGGATCAGGAAGGAATTTTTTCCCCTGCTGCAGCAAATTGGATCATGCTCTGCTGGGGTTTTTCGCCTTCTTCTGGATCAACTGTGGGTATAGAATTAGGTATATGGGATTGTACGATATTTTTTATTTTATTTTTTTATTTTTTTATGGTTTAACTGGATGGACTTGTGTCTTTTTTCAACCTGACTAACTATGTAACTATGTAAGCTAATGAATTACAAGCATCCACCCATAACTAAGCTGTGGTTTTCGAGTGGATTGAACATTTAACTGTTACTGTCTTTACTAAGATCTGATTACAATGAGCCGACAGTATCCAGCTAAAGGGACAGCGTAGGATCCTGAATTATGTTTGGGAATGAGTTTTCTAATCTTGCGCGGAGCCTTCCTAAATGACTCCATGTTTGGATATTATGAAAGATGCAATTTATCTAAAAGCAATCAATATCAGGAGCATTCCAACAAATGTTCACTTTGCCAGTTTCATATTTTTTTTTATTTCTCCTTAGAAATCATTTTATCAACAGCTCGACCATTAGACATTCATCAAAAGTATAAATAAAAAATGCAAGCAAAGGCTGTACGCTGAGAGCAAAGGAAAAAAATAAAAAATAAAAAAAATGAAGAAGAAAAAAAAAAAGGAGCGGCAAATGAAAATGTATTTAGGAGCTCAGAAAAAGATCTATTAAATGATGAAGCGATGATAAAAAAAAAAGAACATTTTAAGACACGTTTCACCTCTAGCAGATTTACAAGAGTTAATAAGTGCATTTCATTTTATTTTGGCGCTTGTAAAGAAAAAAGAAAATCCATATTAAATTAAAGAAAGAAAACCTATGTTGACTTATGCATTGCAGTTCTTTTTATGAACTTTACAATCAATACGTTTATTAACAACCCCCAAACATAATTGTATACGTAGATTCCTATACATTATTAAAGAAGAACTCCGCTCCCGTTACATGTAATATAACCTCAATGTATTTTCAGAGAAGCAGTGACTTTATGAATGAAGGATTATTAAAGAAGAATTCCAGGTATAGATATTTTCTACATAATTACATTGGTCCGGCTTGGACCAATGTACGAGGGTTCTTCAAAAAGTTTTAGCACTGTTTTATCTCTTTTTATTAAGAATTTCAAAAACAAAATACATCAGTTTTACCAACCTGCAAAGTGAGCCCACTTGCCAGACAGACTAATCACATGACACTCTCAGACACGCCCAATTACTACTCCTCCCGCCCTCACCGTTTCCAACGAAAACATAAAAGTGCGGAAACTTTTTGAAGACCCCTCGTAATTATGTACCATACCTGGCCAATGTTTCTGGAAGCTGGAAATCACTGAGGTAGACACTTCTACTGGTTATGGTTTTGGTTATGAGTAAGCCCTGTTTATAGCATGAAACATGTTAACATTTCATTGTCCCCATATTGTCGGTGATGTTTCTATGTAATATTTAAAAAATAGAGTAAAGCGAATTTCCGGATTCTCTTCTTAACAGACACTTCTACTCCACTGATCGCCATTTGCTTTGGGTGCCAGAAGGAGGTTGGCCGCACAGCATGGGTTCCATTCAGAGAATGATTTGCATCTTCTGAATGAATGCAAAGCATTCTCTGATTGGATCAGGTGGAGAGTAGGGATGAGCTTCGAGTTCGAGTCAAACTCATGTTCGACTCGAACATTGGCTGTTAGCCCGTTCGCCGAACAGCGAACAATTTGGGGTGTTCACGGCAAATTCGAAAAGTCTATGGGAGAAATCTAAAGTGCTAATTTTAAAGACTTATATGCAAGTTATTGTCATAAAAAGTGTTTGGGGACCCGGGTCCTGCCCCAGGGGACATGCATCAATGCGAAAAAAAGTTTTAAAAACGGACGTTTTTTCGGGAGCAGTGATTTTAATAATGCTTAAAGTGAAACAATAAAAGTGAAATATTCCTTTAAATTTCATACCTAGAGTGTGTGTATAGTAAAACTCACTCGCGGCTATAATGAATTGTCGGCTCCCAGCAATACATAGAAAAGCCATTGATAAAAAAAAAATGTGTGGGGGTCCCCCCAAATTCAATTACCAGGCCCATCAGGTCTGGTATGGATATTAAGGGGAACCCTGCGGCAAATTAAAAAAATGTGTGGGGTTCCCCCAAATATCCATACCAGGCCCTTCAGGTCTGCTATGGATTTTAAGGGGAACTCCGCCCCAATTTTTTTTTCTAAATGGCGTGGAGTTCCCCCAAAAATCCATACCAGACCCTTTATCCGAGCACGCAACCTGGCAGGCCACAGGACAAGAGAGCGCGACCCCCCCCTCCTGAACCGTACCAGGCCACATGCCCTCAACATGGGGAGGCAGTTCCCCATCAGGTCCGCTCAGCCAATGACGTAGGCGGGGTCTGACATACGAGGGGGCGGACCTGATGGGGAACTTCCTCCACAGTGTAATAAATGAATAGTCCCGCCGCTTTTCACGTTCCGCATCTGGTCCGCTTAGCTTTACACCTACGTCATTGGCTGAGCGGACCTGATGGGGAACTTTAGAAGGGGTGGGTCTATTCATTTAATACACTGCAGAGGAAGTTCCCCATCAGGTCCGCTCAGCCAATGACATTTCGCATGGACAGCGCTGGACATCGGATCGCCGCGGGAAACTGGATTACATCGCTGGAATGGGTTTTTTATTTTTTTATTTTTAATAAAGGACTTTTCCAAGGTGTCTGTTTTTTTTACATTTTTTTTACACTTTCTTCGTGAAATGGTAGGGGTACAATGTACCCCTTACCAATTCACATAGGGGGGGCCGGGATCTGGGGGTCCCCTTTGTTAAAGGGGTCTTCCAGATTCTGATAAGCCCCCTGCCTGCAGACCCCACAACCACCGGGCAAGGGTTGTGGGGATGAGGCCCTTGTCTCCATCAACATGGGGACATCCTCCCCATGTTGAGGGCATGTGGCCTGGTACGGTTCAGGAGGGGGGGGCGCTCTCTCGTCCCCCCCTATTTTCCTGCGGCCTGCCAGGTTGCGTGCTCGGATAAAGGGTCTGGTATGGATTTTTGGGGGAACTCCACGCCATTTTTTTTTTTACATTTGGGGTGGAGTTCCCCTTAAAATCCATACCAGACCTGAAGGGCCTTGTATGGATATTTGGGGGAACCCCACGCATTTTTTTTTTAATTTGCGGCAGGGTTCCCCTTAATATCCATACCAGACCTGAAGGGCCTGGTAATTGAATTTGGGGGGACCCCCACGCATTTTTTTATTTTTTATCAATGACTTTTCTATGTATTGCCGGGAGCCGACAATTCATTATAGCTGCGAGTGAGTTTTAAATGACTTTTTTTCCTTCAGAAATGACACTTTGTGCAGGGACAATTCTAAGCACGGGAAACAAGTGCGACTTTACAGGCATACTATACACACCCACTAGGTACGAAATTTAAAGGAATATTTCACTTTTATTGTTTCACTTTAAGCATTATTAAAATCACTGCTCCCGAAAAAATGGCTGTTTTTAAAACCTTTTTTTACATTGATACATGTCCCCTGGGGCAGGACCCGGGTCCCCAAACGCTTTTAAGGACAATAACTTGCATATTAGCCTTTATAATTAGCACTTTTGATTTTGAACGTTCGAGTCCATTGTATTTAATAGGGTTCTAAAGTTTGCGCGAACATTCTGGCTGTTATATATAGTATTTCACAAAAGTGAGTACACCCCTCACATTTTTGTAAATATTTTATTCTGTCTTTTCATGTGACAACACTGAAGAAATTACACTTTGCTACAATGTAAAGTAGTGAGTGTACAGCTTGTATAACAGTGTAAATTTCCTGTCCCCTTAAAATAACTCAACACACAGCCATTAATGTCTAAACCGCTGGCAACAAAAGTGAGTACACCCCTAATTGAAAATGTCCAAATTGGGCCCAAAGTGTCGATATTTTGTGTAGCCACCATTATTTTCCAGCACTGCCTTAACCGTCTTGGGCATGGCGTTCACCAGAACTTCACAGGTTGCCACTGGAGTCCTCTTCTACTCCTCCATGGCGACATCACGGAGCTGGTGGATGTTAGAGACCCTGCGCTCCTCCACCTTCCATTTGAGGATGCCCCACAGATGCTCAATAGGGTTTAGGTCTGGAGACATGCTTGGCAACCTCATAATCAGATTGATCCAAATAAATCAAATTTATGACTAAATCATCTCGGTGCTGTTGATTGATGCAAAACAGTCTATAATTTTTCACCACGGGCCGATCGACTCAGTTTAAACAGTGATGCCGGACGCATGGATTCCAATGGGCTTTATTTTTATTTTTTATTTTTTTAAGCACATGATTAGAGCCTGAGGTTTTAATTGGCTTAAAAAAAAGGGTGGGCTCGGGGCGCAGAGCACTGCACCATGAGCCCACCCAGTTCTGTGACAATAGCGAATTCAAATTGTCACACAACTGGGTAGTAACCGCCAACTTAACAGTTTTGGCCAGGAGTACTAGGACTCCTGGCCAATCGGGTCCCAGGACCCACTTCCTGTTTGGCTGGGAGGAAAAGCAACAGCTCCAGAGCGATAAGCAGCAGCCCTACCATCTGCCTCCTAAGGTAATGTGGCCTCTGATTGCCGCCTTCCTGTCCATCTCCTGCAGGGGGGGGTGATTGCCGCCTTCCCGTCAGTCTCCCACGGGGGGGCGGGTCCCCGCCTTCCCCTCCGTCTGCCGAAGGGGAGGGGTGTCGTTGGTTTGCCGTGCCCCTAAAATAATGAGCACCAGCCGCCACTGTGTTTAAACAAATCTGATCGAAACTAAGTGAAAATTGTACGCACGTTTTAGCCCTGGTTCACACTGGTGCGTTTTGACATGCGATTTGGCATGTCAAATCGCATGTCAAAACGCCGGTATTTGCCGCAAATTGCCGGCAATGGCACTGTCCTAATCGGTGCAACGCCGCATCTGCGGCTCTGCAACGATTTCAAAAAGTAGTTTCTGTACTACTTTTTGCGATTTCGGCCGCGATTTACATTGACATCTGTGTCAGATGTCTTTGTAATCGCGGCTGAAATCGGGACTGCCAGCGGGAGTGAAATCGTGAGAGTTCAGCTGAACTCGCACGGCTTCACTCCATTAGCCCAGTGTGAACCTGGGCTAAGTGGCTCTAAAGGCTCAAGCCCTGTACACACGGGCGAGAATCCCGTCGAAAAAAAAAAGTCGGTTTTCTCGACGAGATTCCTGGCAAGCTTTTCTTGATAAGACCTGTGTACACACGGCACATTCAAAAGAATCGCCATTCTTTTGAATGGCAAGAACGCCGTGACGTCATCGACACGACGAGCATGCGCTCGTCACATTCGATGCCGTCGCCGCCATCTTGCTTCACCCTACACTACACTTGTAAGCTACCGCGCATGTGTTGAAGTCTCATCGAGCATGCGCGGGCTTACCTGCGGACAGGTAAGCTTGTAGCCTCGTACACACGCATGGTTTTCTCGTCGGGAAACAGGCCGACGAGAATCCCGACCAAAAAATAGAGAGCTGGTTCTCAATTTTTATCGTCGAGATTCCCGGCAGTTTTCCCGACGAGAAACCATACACACGACCGGTTTTCTCTGCAAAAAGCTCTCCCAGCAGTTTTCTTGCCGAGAAAACCGGCCGTGTGTACGAGGCTTCAAGGTTTTTTACCTTTATGCATTCTTGCCTTTAATATCACTTTATGTCTATTCGATCAGTTTCTGAATCAATTGTTTTGATCAAATCACACAACGATCAGATGATAAAATCAAAGCGTGTATGGCCACCATAAGATGAATGGGTTGCCCTATTGCAGCGTGTCCTCATGCATGGTAACGTGTTGTGTTATCACATTATGTGTTATCTACAATCCTGTAGATCTTTTGGGACAGTTAGCTTGGTTTGTGCATTCTTCTTTTGACTTCTCAGTTTAAGTTGCAAAGGATTGTGGCCGGTTTATTTAAGTGGTGGTTTTCCTGAAATCATTATGGGTTATATTAAGGATGTCAGTTATAGCTCATTGGCAGTTGGCAAGTTCTCTGCACCTGTATAACCACCAGCTGCTGCACAGTTAGAAGACTGCATTCCACTATGGTGCTTTGTGTTACATATAAAGTCAGCTAAAGATGAAAGCAGACACCTCACTGGTTGCCATACCTAAAACATTTTACTCCGGCTTTCACAAACCTCTCCTATTGTGAAATAAACACTCCATGTTTCCTTAAAATAATTTATTAGGACTGATTTACGAAAACTTAGAGCAGATGTGAAGCTTGCACATACCTCCCAACTTTTAAAGGGAAACTATATTGTCTTTCTGACAATTTTTTTAGTGCATTTTTTTAATTTATACAATTTTAAACAGTTGTTTTATTTATTATACTGTATATGTCAGCCTTGTTTTTACACAAATTCTAAATATAATGAAGGACAAGGGATTTCAAGAGCACTATGGGTAAACAAAAGAGATAGTACATACACAGCTTGCTTTGCAGCTCCATCTGTTTAACAGAAACCACCAACTGGGCTGTCTGATAAAAAATTATGCTGTGCTCTGATGATTTAAGTTTTTGCCAAAATTAGACACAAATTAATAGCAATTTTTTATTTATTTTTTGTTATTTATGGCCCACGCACCTGGGATCCTGAGCAGCCAACTGAGACAGTTTTGCATAGGCTTGCAACATATTTAATTGAACTCTATTCAGTATTATGGAGAGTATGAAAGGCTCAATGTACCCCAAAGTGGAGGCTATCTCCATCGGGCGAGGGTTGTGGATTACTAGACCTGTGCAATTCGTTTAGTTCCGAATTCGTTTTTTAACTAATTTTGACAAATTTGTTAATTCCGAAATCCCAGAATTTCAAATTTTTGAGTTTCCGAAATCTCGAATTTTTGCATTTTCGGATTTCTGAATTTTCAAAAATATTTCATATTTGGCTGTTACTGAGCGTAATGAATATGAATTTATCCGAAGTTACAAATTATCTAAAATAACAAATGCCGTATCTAAACGAATGGAACGTAACAAACTAATAATAATAATAAAAACGTTATTGTTATTATTTATTATTAATTTGTTCCATTCCATTTGTTAAGATGCAGCATTCATTATTTCAGATAATTCGTAAATTCGGATAAATTCGTATTCGTTATGTTCACTAACAGCCAAATATAAAAGGAAATTCCAATACCTATAATTTAATAGTTAGTTATTATTAGTTATTTTTTATTTTTAATTTTCGTTCTTTCTAATTTTACAGATTTACTTTCTTATTTTCAGATTTTCAAATTTTCGGATTTCAGAATTTTTAAATTTTCGGATTTTCAAATTTTCGGATTTCGAATTTTCAAATTTCCGCAAAAAAAACAAAACAAATGAAACGAAAACAAAAACGAACAAATTTTTCGGCAGTGCACATGTCTATGGCTTACTGATCAGATTTTACTGCATTTAATAATTATATTTAATATTTAACAAATTATGGGTTTGTCAAATATGTCAAATTGTGTTTTTTACAATTAAATTTGCATTCCTTATTTAGTTAATAAAGAGTATATAAAGCCAAAATTAGGGAAGAATTTAAACACTGATCAGGTTACATTTTGCTTTCTGTGTACTTCCAGGAAAAGTTCCTAACAGGAAATGAGAGGAAATCTAAGTGAACACAATGTTCCATAGATTGGAATGTCCCATTCAAGTCTTATGCCAAGTACACACAACTGTTATTCATGTCATGGAAAAAAACAAAGTTTTTCTCAACGTGATTTTTCGTGTTTCCTCTCAAGCCTGCCTTGCATACACACGTTCATGAAAAAAAATGCTTGAGCAAAGCGCAGTGACGTACAACACGTACGACGGCACTATAAAGGGAAAGTTCTATTCGGATGGCGCCACCCTTTGGGACGCTTTTGCTGATCCTCGTGTTAATAAAGTTTGGTGAGAGGTGATTCGCGCTTTTCAGTCTTTGTGCTTTTCAGTCCGTTACAGCGTGACAAATGTGCTATCTCCATTACAAACGTTAGTTTTACCAGAACGAGCGCTCCCGTCTCATCACTTGATTCTGAGCATGCACGGTTTTTTTCCCCTCGTAAAAGCATACACACGACCGTTTTTCACGACGTTAAAAAGAACGACGTGAAAAACGACGTGAAAAAATAGAGCAGGTTCTAATTTTTTTTCTCCCATTTTTCTCGTCGAGAAAAATGCTCTGGAGCCTACACACCATTGTTTTTCACGACCATTTTTAAAAATTGAATTTTTCTCGTCATGAACAACGGTCGTGTGTACAGGTAGGGGTTGAATTTAGAAAATATTCAAGTTTAATTCATGTATATAGTACTGGTGTATCACAATGTGGAAGGTAGCATGGGCATGTGTGCATGACATAACCTACATGATATGTGTACATGACAATTGACATGATGGACTTGACAAAGTTGATAATAACAAGTAACATTGTATGGACTAGACAACACATGGCAACAAGGTATAAAAAATTTAAATGTGTAAAAATATATATATATATGAACGTCATAAAATAAGATACAGTCCTATCAGCAAGTAGCTACATCCTTTGTGATCGACGCGTTTCTGTGTATGTCACTTCATCAGGGGCGGATGTTACAGGACGTCTGAAATAACAGAGTATAATGGTATAAGAATATGACAGTATATAACCAGTAGACACAAAGTGTCAGTTCTGGATACTTACAGTTAGGGATGAGCTTCGTGTTCGAGTCGAACATACGTTCGACTCGAACATTGGCTGTTCGATCGTTCGACGAAGATCGAACGATTTGGGCCGTTCGCGCCAAATTCGAGTGACGCGAACGGCCCACAATGCACTACGCCATCGCAGTGTCATCCAGGCGCTGTGATTGGCCAAGCATGCACTGTGACCCCGCATGCTTGGCCAATCACAGCGCCGGCAGCGAGGAGAGCAATGATTGGCCACAGGCAGGATGCCTGTGGCCAATTATTGCTGAGGGTGTTTAGTACACGCCCCACACTATAAAAGGCCGCCAGCACGGCGGCCTAGTGTAGTGTGTTCCGGAGCAGGGATAGAGTAGCATAGGCAGGGACAGTGACTGTTATTTCTTTCTTGCTTAACCTGGATTCCTTTAGTTTAGGGAAAGAGAAGGATAGGTAGGGAGAGTGTCAGTGTGTTTTGTGCTTCTGCTATAGTGTGCTTAAAAAAAAACATTTATTCTAGGGACAGAAAACTCTAGGTAGGGACAGTGTCAGTTTCTTTCACTCTGCAAGTCCTTGTTTCCAGGGACCTGGAAGGACAGTGAGTGAATTGTCCTTTTGCTATATTGTGATTAAAAAAAACATTTATTCTAGGGACAGAAAACTCTAGGTAGGGACAGTGTCAGTTTCTTTCACTCTGCAAGTCCTTGTTTCCAGGGACCTGGAAGGACAGTGAGTGAATTGTCCTTTTGCTATATTGTGATTAAAAAAAACATTTATTCTAGGGACAGAAAACTCTAGGTAGGGACAGTGTCAGTTTCTTTCACTCTGCAAGTCCTTGTTTCCAGGGACCTGGAAGGACAGTGAGTGAATTGTCCTTTTGCTATATTGTGATTAAAAAAAACATTTTTTTCTAGGGACAGAAAACTGTAGGTAGGGAGAGTATTTTTTTTCTTTCACTCTGCAAGTCCTTGTTTCCAGGGACCTGTAAGGACAGTGAGTTAATTGTCCTTGTGCTATATTGTGCTGAAAAAAACATTTATTCCAGGGACAGAAAACTCTAGGTAGGGACAGTGTCAGTTTCTTTCACTCTGCAAGTCCTTGTTTCCAGGGACCTGGAAGGACAGTGAGTGAATTGTCCTTTTGCTATATTGTGATTAAAAAAAACATTTTTTTCTAGGGACAGAAAACTGTAGGTAGGGAGAGTGTTTTTTTTCTTTCACTCTGCAAGTCCTTGTTTCCAGGGACCTGTAAGGACAGTGAGTTAATTTTCCTTGTGCTATATTGTGATTAAAAAAAACATTTATTCTAGGGACAGAAAACTCTAGGTAGGGACAGTGTCAGTTTCTTTCACTCTGCAAGTCCTTGTTTCCAGGGACCTGGAAGGACAGTGAGTGAATTGTCCTTTTGCTATATTGTGATTAAAAAAAACATTTATTCTAGGGACAGAAAACTCTAGGTAGGGACAGTGTCAGTTTCTTTCACTCTGCAAGTCCTTGTTTCCAGGGACCTGGAAGGACAGTGAGTGAATTGTCCTTTTGCTATATTGTGATTAAAAAAAACATTTTTTTCTAGGGACAGAAAACTGTAGGTAGGGAGAGTATTTTTTTTCTTTCACTCTGCAAGTCCTTGTTTCCAGGGACCTGTAAGGACAGTGAGTTAATTGTCCTTGTGCTATATTGTGCTGAAAAAAACATTTATTCCAGGGACAGAAAACTCTAGGTAGGGACAGTGTCAGTTTCTTTCACTCTGCAAGTCCTTGTTTCCAGGGACCTGGAAGGACAGTGAGTGAATTGTCCTTTTGCTATATTGTGATTAAAAAAAACATTTTTTTCTAGGGACAGAAAACTGTAGGTAGGGAGAGTATTTTTTTTCTTTCACTCTGCAAGTCCTTGTTTCCAGGGACCTGTAAGGACAGTGAGTTAATTTTCCTTGTGCTATATTGTGATTAAAAAAAACATTTATTCTAGGGACAGAAAACTCTAGGTAGGGACAGTGTCAGTTTCTTTCACTCTGCAAGTCCTTGTTTCCAGGGACCTGGAAGGACAGTGAGTGAATTGTCCTTTTGCTATATTGTGATTAAAAAAAACATTTTTTTCTAGGGACAGAAAACTGTAGGTAGGGAGAGTATTTTTTTTCTTTCACTCTGCAAGTCCTTGTTTCCAGGGACCTGTAAGGACAGTGAGTTAATTGTCCTTGTGCTATATTGTGCTGAAAAAAACATTTATTCCAGGGACAGAAAACTCTAGGTAGGGACAGTGTCAGTTTCTTTCACTCTGCAAGTCCTTGTTTCCAGGGACCTGGAAGGACAGTGAGTGAATTGTCCTTTTGCTATATTGTGATAAAAAAAAACATTTTTTTCTAGGGACAGAAAACTGTAGGTAGGGAGAGTGTTTTTTTTCTTTCACTCTGCAAGTCCTTGTTTCCAGGGACCTGTAAGGACAGTGAGTTAATTTTCCTTGTGCTATATTGTGATTAAAAAAAACATTTATTCTAGGGACAGAAAACTCTAGGTAGGGACAGTGTCAGTTTCTTTCACTCTGCAAGTCCTTGTTTCCAGGGACCTGGAAGGACAGTGAGTGAATTGTCCTTTTGCTATATTGTGATTAAAAAAAACATTTATTCTAGGGACAGAAAACTCTAGGTAGGGACAGTGTCAGTTTCTTTCACTCTGCAAGTCCTTGTTTCCAGGGACCTGGAAGGACAGTGAGTGAATTGTCCTTTTGCTATATTGTGATTAAAAAAAACATTTTTTTCTAGGGACAGAAAACTGTAGGTAGGGAGAGTATTTTTTTTCTTTCACTCTGCAAGTCCTTGTTTCCAGGGACCTGTAAGGACAGTGAGTTAATTGTCCTTGTGCTATATTGTGCTGAAAAAAACATTTATTCCAGGGACAGAAAACTCTAGGTAGGGACAGTGTCAGTTTCTTTCACTCTGCAAGTCCTTGTTTCCAGGGACCTGGAAGGACAGTGAGTGAATTGTCCTTTTGCTATATTGTGATAAAAAAAAACATTTTTTTCTAGGGACAGAAAACTGTAGGTAGGGAGAGTGTTTTTTTTCTTTCACTCTGCAAGTCCTTGTTTCCAGGGACCTGTAAGGACAGTGAGTTAATTTTCCTTGTGCTATATTGTGATTAAAAAAAACATTTATTCTAGGGACAGAAAACTCTAGGTAGGGACAGTGTCAGTTTCTTTCACTCTGCAAGTCCTTGTTTCCAGGGACCTGGAAGGACAGTGAGTGAATTGTCCTTTTGCTATATTGTGATTAAAAAAAACATTTTTTTCTAGGGACAGAAAACTGTAGGTAGGGAGAGTGTTTTTTTTCTTTCACTCTGCAAGTCCTTGTTTCCAGGGACCTGTAAGGACAGTGAGTTAATTTTCCTTGTGCTATATTGTGATTAAAAAAAACATTTATTCTAGGGACAGAAAACTCTAGGTAGGGACAGTGTCAGTTTCTTTCACTCTGCAAGTCCTTGTTTCCAGGGACCTGGAAGGACAGTGAGTGAATTGTCCTTTTGCTATATTGTGATTAAAAAAAACATTTATTCTAGGGACAGAAAACTCTAGGTAGGGACAGTGTCAGTTTCTTTCACTCTGCAAGTCCTTGTTTCCAGGGACCTGGAAGGACAGTGAGTGAATTGTCCTTTTGCTATATTGTGATTAAAAAAAACATTTTTTTCTAGGGACAGAAAACTGTAGGTAGGGAGAGTATTTTTTTTCTTTCACTCTGCAAGTCCTTGTTTCCAGGGACCTGTAAGGACAGTGAGTTAATTGTCCTTGTGCTATATTGTGCTGAAAAAAACATTTATTCCAGGGACAGAAAACTCTAGGTAGGGACAGTGTCAGTTTCTTTCACTCTGCAAGTCCTTGTTTCCAGGGACCTGGAAGGACAGTGAGTGAATTGTCCTTTTGCTATATTGTGATTAAAAAAAACATTTTTTTCTAGGGACAGAAAACTGTAGGTAGGGAGAGTGTTTTTTTTCTTTCACTCTGCAAGTCCTTGTTTCCAGGGACCTGTAAGGACAGTGAGTTAATTTTCCTTGTGCTATATTGTGATTAAAAAAAACATTTTTTCTAGGGACAGAAAACTGTAGGTAGGGAGAGTGTTTTTTTTCTTTCACTCTGCAAGTCCTTGTTTCCAGGGACAGAGAAGGACACCTGAAGGTAGCCCTTATTGCTTTTTTCCCATCTCCCTGCAGGCCATCTATTAGAATGTCTGGAAGGCAAACAAGGAGAGGCAGACAGTCAGGAGGCAATAAAAGAGGGCAAGCAGGCTCTGTGTCTGGGGGCAACAGTGCTGGTCGTGGACGCGGTGCATTGTCATCAGCACATGGCCATGGGACACGCTTGTCCTTCTTTTCGGCAGCTGGACATGTTGAGCCACATCATGCCGAAGACTTGGTAGAGTGGATGACCAAGCCCTCCTCCTCCTCCTCATCCTCTCTCACCCAGGCTCAGGGTACTGGAAAAGCAGCTGCCAAAGCGTCGTCTTCCCTGGTATCAATGTCAGACAAATCATCAGTCACTCCTTCCCTAGACCCACCATGTCCTCCTCCTGAGGAGTCCCCCGAACTGTTTCAGCACAGTGTTGGGTACATGCTCCAGGAGGATGCCCAGCGTTTCGAAGGGTCTGATGATGAAACCCAGCTAGAGGAAGGCAGTAGCGTGAGAGCAGACAGAGGGGATGCTCAAGAAGGACACCAATCTGGCAGTCATGTTCCAGCAGCTGCAGCATACTGCCAGATTGGCTCCAGTGATGAGGAGGGAGGGGATGATGAGGTCAATGACTCCACGTGGGTGCCTAATAGGAGAGAGGAGGAGGAGGAGGATGAGGAGGAGGCACATCTCCAACGAGGCAGGATGCCCTTTGGTGGCCAGCGTAAGGGCAGTACACCGACGGAATCACACCGCAGAGCTCCGCCTGTGCAGGGCGCTGCCTCTGCCCGTCATTCAAAAAGTTCTTTGGTGTGGGCCTTTTTTGAGGCTAGTGCATCAGATCGCACAGCTGCTGTTTGCAACATATGTCTCAAGCGTATATCGCGTGGCCAAAACATCAGCCGCTTGGGTACCACATGCCTGACCAGACATATGTTGACCTGCCATGCAGCTCGTTGGCAAGCCTACCTCAAAGACCCACACCAAAGAACAAAGCGGACCTCTCCTTGCACCGCATCAGCTGGGATCTCCAACCCCACTATAACTTCAGTCCTCTCTGAAACATGCACTGAGAGGAATGAAGGTGTAGAATTAGGTGTGTCACAGCCAAGTACTTGCGCCCACTCTGCTAGCAGTACACCGACGTCCGATTCTAGCAGGCAAATTTCCCTGCCCCAGCTGCTGGACCGTCGAAAGAAGTTCACTCCCAGCCATCCACATGCCCAGCGGTTGAATGCTAGCTTGGCTAAATTGCTAGCGCTTCAACTGCTGCCTTTTCAGTTGGTAGACTCGGCCCCCTTCCGTGAGTTTGTGCAATGTGCGGTTCCTCAGTGGCAGGTTCCCAAACGCCACTTTTTCTCACGGAAGGCTATTCCGGCTCTCTACCGGCATGTGGAAGGCAATGTCTTGGCCTCGCTGGACAGGGCGGTCAGCGGTAAGGTGCATATTACCGCTGACTCATGGTCCAGCAGGCATGGACAGGGACGTTACCTTTCTTTCACGGCCCATTGGGTCACTCTTTTGGCAGCTGGGAAGGATTCAGGACAAGGTGCAGTAGTGTTGGAGGTTGTCCCACCGCCACGCCTCCAAAATGCTACTACTGGTTGTGACACACCTCTCTCCTCCACCCCCTCCTCTTCTTCTTCCTCCATGGCCTCTTCCTGTGGTTTGTCCTATGAACCAGCGGTGCTCCGTAGCCGTTCACGGGGCTACGCAAGTACGCAGGCAAAAAGATGCCATGCCGTGCTTGCGCTGGTGTGTTTGGGGGACAGAAGCCACACTGGGGCAGAGGTCCTGTCTGCTCTGCAGGGCCAGGCCGAGAGGTGGTTGACGCCACGCCAGCTTAAGCCAGGAATGGTGGTTTGCGACAATGGCACCAACCTCCTCTCCGCCCTCCGACAGGGACAACTGACCCATGTGCCCTGTGTGGCTCACGTCCTTAACCTGGTGGTGCAGCGGTTCTTGGGCAGGTACCCGGGCTTACAGGATGTCCTGAGGCAGGCCAGGAAAGTCTGTGTGCATTTCCGCAGATCTTATAATGCCAGTGCTCGCCTGGCTGAGCTGCAAAAGGAGTTGAACCTGCCCAAGAACCGCCTTATATGTGACATGCCCACCAGGTGGAACTCAACGTTGGCCATGCTGCAGCGGCTGCACACGCAGCAGAGGGCCATCAATGAGTACCTGTGCGACTACGGCACCAGGACAGGGTCAGGGGAGCTTGGTTTTTTTTCTCCACGCCAGTGGGGCATGATCAGGGATGCATGCACTGTCCTGGCACCATTTGAGGAGGCCACGAGGATGGTGAGCAGTGACAGTGCATGCATCAGTGACACTGTACCTCTTGTCCACCTGTTGGAGCACACGCTGCGTGGAATAATGGACAGGGCACTTGAGGCAGAACAGAGGCAGGAAGAGGAGGACTTCCTTGCCTCTCAAGGCCCCCTTTACCCAGACAGTGTTCCTTCTGTCCCACCCATCGCACAGGAAGAGGAGGAGGAGGAGGAGGAGGAGGAGGATTGTGTCAGCATGGAGGTGGAGGCTGGCACTCAGCATCATCAGCAGCAGTCTTTTAGGGATGATTTACAGTCCCAAGAAACCAGTGGACTTGTACGTGGCTGGGAGGAGGTGGCTGCGGATCATGTCGTCCTTAGTGACCCAGAGGACTCCGGAGCGAATGCCTCAGCAAACCTACGCTGCATGGCCTCCCTGATCCTGCAAAGTCTGCGGAAGGATCCTCGTATTCTTCGGATCAAGGAGAGGGACCATTACTGGCTGGCCACTCTCCTTGATCCACGGTACAAGGGTAAGGTTGCGGACCTTATGTTACCGTCGCAGAGGGAGCAGAGGATGAGACAACTCCGGGAGGCCTTGCAGAAAGGTCTGTGCAACGCGTTCCCAGAGACTGGGAGGTTGCAAACTCCTGGTCCTGGACAACGAGTTGCTGAGGCTTCGGCCAGTCAAAGAAGGAGCGGTGGGGAAGGTGGCCGTCTGACCGATGCGTTCAGACAATTCTTTAGTCCGCAGCCCCAAAGTATGATTGGTTCCAGCAACCATCGCCAGCGTCTGATAAACATGGTGCAGGAATATCTAGGGGCAAGGTCAGACTTGGACACCTTCCCCACCGAAAATCCTCTGGCTTACTGGGTCTTGAGGATGGATCACTGGCCAGAGCTTGCACAGTATGCAATTGAGCTACTGGCCTGTCCTGCATCCAGCGTTCTTTCGGAACGCACATTCAGTGCTGCTGGAGGATTTGTCACGGATCACAGGGTGCGCCTGTCCACCGACTCGGTTGATCGACTGACTTTCATCAAGATGAACCAGTCTTGGATCACCACCAGCTACCACACACCTGATGCTGATATAACAGACTAATTGATTTTAAAATGTCACATCCCTTCAAGACTGATGCTGATGCTGAGTGCCTGTGCTGTTATGTTGACTGCCTATCCTCCTCCTCCGAGTCCTCAATGATACGATTGATGATGATAGCTTGGAAGATCATTTTTGTTTATGGGTGCCGCCACCAGTGCCTAACGCCCAATTTTTCAGCCCCTGTTTAACAGGGGCGTGTAATTACAATTTTTGAAGCAATACTTTGCAACAGGGCTCATTGCTGTGCTCCAAGTACAGTATCTGTGAGGAGTTGCAGTGTTGTGCCACCAGTGCCTAAGGCCCAATTTTTCAGCCCCTGTTTAACAGGGGCGTGTCATTACAATTTTTGAAGCAATACTTTGCAACAGGGCTCATTGCTGTGCTCCAAGTACAGTATCTGTGAGGGGTTGCAGTGTTGTGCCACCAGTGCCTAAGGCCCAATTTTTCAGCCCCTGTTCAACAGGGGCATGTAATTACAATTCTTGATCTAATAATTCACAGCAGGGCCCATTGCTGCACCCACCAAGAGTAACTGTCAGGGCTTACAGTGTTGTGGCACCAGCACCACCATCAAAGGCCCAATTTTTACTACCACTGTTCAACAATTATATGTAATTAAAATTCCTGATATAATAGTTGACAGCAGGGCGTTCCAGCACCAACCAAGAGTAACTGTGAGTGCTTACAGTGTTGTGCCAACACCAACAACTAAGGGGCCTATTTCTGCAGAGTATATACGGCAGGTCCCTACTTTCAAACATCCAACTTACAAACGACTCCTACTTGCAAACGCAAGAAGACAACAGGAAGTGAGAGGAAATCTACCACTAGGAAGGAAAATTCTCTCCTGTAAGAATAAATATGGGAGAAAGGTGTCTCCTCTGTACTGATGCTTTATCAGCAATCCTTGTTTCAAGAAAAACACCACATTTCAAAAACAGTTGTCATTGGGACGGAAAGTGAGGTGAAATGTTCTGAACAGGGGCACAGACAGCAAAACAAATGTTACAGGGGTGATAACCCTTACCTATGTTTTCCAAAAAGTTTAAAAATAGATTTTTGGGCTGGAGCTACACTTCAACAATGTACCTGTTCAAAATTACAAACAGATTCTACATAAGAACAAACCTACAGTCCCTGTCTTGTATGCACCGCCTGTATACGGCTGTTCAGAGTATATAGGGCCTTTTTTATTTTATGTGCGGGGTTCCCCTTAATATCCATACAAGACCCAAAGGGGCTGGTAATGGGCTGGGGTAGGGGGGGGGGGGTCATGGGGTAGCTATGCCATTTTTCTTAAAGAATTTCATCCATATTACCGGGACCAGACATTACATTAAAGCCGCAAGCAGTTTTAAATGGCTTTTTTTTCCTTTAGAAGTGTCATTTTGTGCAGGGACAGTTCTAAACACGGGAAACACGTGGCACTTCACAGGCATACTTTAGACACCCCCCAGGTACGATATTTAAAGGAATATTTGACTTTTTTTTTTTCACTTTATGCATCATTAAAATGACTGCTCCCGAAAAACGACCGTTTTTAAAACTTCTTTTTGCATTGATACATGTCCCCTGGTGCAGAACCCGGGTTCCCAAACCCTTTTTAGGACAATAACATGCATAATAGTTGTTATAATTAGCACTTTAGAATTCGAACGTTCGCATCCATTGTATTTAATAGGGTTCTAATGTTCGTTCGAACTTCCGGTCCGTTCGCGGGTTCTGGTGCGAACCGAACCCGGGGGTGTTCGGCTCATCACTACTTACAGTATACCGGGTTGCGGTGTGAGTGGGTATCGGGACAAGAGGGGTGTTCATCCCCGGGAGCTGTGATGGCGAAAAGTCCAGCACAGAGCAAGGGCGCACCAGCGTCACTCCCAGAACGCAAAAGGCCGCGGACCGCCATTTCCACAAGTGGCCAGTAGTGGATCAAGGTAGTGAATGATTTTCTGAAATGGATGAGTAGGTCCATTAGGGTTAATCAGAAGGATCAAGGTGAGTGAAGGAATACAAAGACCTTCATGCTTAAAAAGCACCAGTGTTACTTTTGATATACCTTCTGCAGGGACCTTGCATTTCCAGAGTGTGGCCAGTGGTTGATCAGAGTAAGGGTGGTTCTCTGTAATGAATGAGTGGATCTATTAGGGTTGACCAGAAGCATCAAAAGGTAAATGAAGGAATACAAAAACCTCCATGCTAGAGTCGCACAAGTATTACCTTTGATGTGCCTTCTGCAGGGACCTTACAAGGCTGCGGCGTCTACACGTGTGTGGGTGTAAAGGAGGCTGCTTCCGGGAGGACGCCTTATGTGCGTCACGTACGTGCTGGTAATCACCACCAGCGTCACGCTGGCCGAACATTGCAGGGGCGGGGACATAGCCTGGGCGGTATACAGACCCACCCACAGCATATGCCACAACGTCCAGCTGCGTCGGCTATGATGGAAAGCCGCAAACACCTCACAACACCCACAAGTGACGTCAAATGAGGGGGCGGTGCGTGGCGCCGATGCACTGTGGGCACCCGCCCAAACCCCCCTAAACCCTCCCGCCCCTGGACGGGCGGAAGCGAGGGAGACAGGGAGGACACGCAGGGTGCATCGCAGCTCCCGGGTCCGAGACAACACATGGCTCCGGGGCTTCCCACTGATCACCATTGCTAAGATATGTCCAGAACCACCAACAAATCCACAACCTGATGTTGCAGACAGTGGGTATGTGCACCAACTGGTGCACACATTCACACATCAACCCCATACAAAGCTGGCAGGAGATGACTGCCAGCTAACTGTCAACTGACTCAATCCCTATTGTTTGAAAATAAAGGAAGGTTTGGGACTTTAAATGAAGCACCTGGGGAAAGTGCCTCCACCCCGGATAGGCAAAAAAGGAGGCTGGAGTTGGGACTTTAAATGAGACAGTTGACAGGTAGGGGTTGAATTTAGAAAATATTCAAGTTTAATTCATGTATATAGTACTGGTGTATCACAATGTGGAAGGTAGCATGGGCATGTGCGCATGACATAACCTACATGATATGTGTACATAGGCACATCGGAATTCCGACGGAATTCCATCGGAGTAAAATAGAACATGTTCTCTATCTAAACTCCAACGGAATTCCACGGAATTAAGTCCGATGGGGCACACACACGGCCGGAATTTCCGATGAAAAAACTCCGTCTGACTTTTTTCATCGGAAATTACGACTGTGTGTACGAGGCATCAGGGATGTTAGTGTGCAGGCACAGGCAGCACACCATTAGACTTTTCGCAGCCAGGATATAGTCAACGCAGAAGACTGTCTGTGGAGGTAAGTAGCCACTTGGGGAAGAATGGTAGGTTTTGTGTATTTAGAGACCTAGGAAGGGAGGTTTGAGTGGTTTTTACTGTAAATAGTGAACTTATATTTTAAAATTGTTCAAAATGATTTTATTTATAGTCACAAAAATACTATAGAGAAACGCATTTAAAAAAAAAAAACGTACAAGTCCCAAATAATGAAGATAACTGTGTAGCTACTGACCCTCTAAGACCCGGGTTCACACAGGGGCGGCACGACTTGTCCCGCGACTCTGCCGGGCGATCTCCACACGACTTCAGGGGTGATTTGCAAAATGACTTCTGTATTGAAGTCAATGGAAGTCGCCCCGAAGTCGTCCCAAAGTAGTACAGGAACCTTTTTCTAAGTCGGAGCAACTTGAGTCGCTCCCATTAGAACGGTTCCATTGTACAGAACGGGACGCGACTTGTCAGGCGGCTGAGTCTCCTGACGAGTCGCCCTTGTGTGAATGGGGTCTTAGGAGTAGGAATAAGCAACATTTTGGAGTTTTCATTTCCCTAAAATTTCTGCAAAAATCTAGAAATTTCAGCTATTTGGGGAAATGCCTTAAGCCTGATACACATAATCAGATTTTCCACGGACAAAGCGTAGGACTTTTGTCCAAAGGGCGTCGGCCAGGAACTTGTCTTGCATACAAACAGCAAAGAATTGTCGGCCAACAAACACAAAACTACGTGGTTTTTCAGCTCTTTAGTGCCACCCTTTGGGCAACTTCTGCTAATATTATGTTATGCCCTGTACACACGATCGGAATTTCCGATGGAATAAAATCCGATGGAATTTTCCGTCAGGATTCCGTTCAAGCTGCCTTCCATCAGTCTTGCCTACACACTGTCAGACCAAATTCCGACCGTCCAAAACGCGGTGACGTAAAACACTACGACGAGCCGAGAAAAATGGAGTTCAATGTTTCTGAGCATGCGTCGACTTGATTCTGAGCATGCGGGGGGGCTTTCTCCGTCGGAGTTCCACACAGACGATCGGAATTTCCAATAGGATTTTTTTTCCATCGGAAAAAAAATAAAACATGTTCTATTTCTAAACTCTGATGGAAAAAAGTCCGATGGGGCCCACAGATGGTCGGACTTTTTTCAATCCGAAATTCTGATCGTGTGTACAAGGCATTATGGTTAGCATTGCTTCTGAGCATGCGTGTTTGTACTTTGGAGTTTTGTCCGACGGACTTGTGTACACACGATTGGATAACCCGACAACACACATTTGTTGTTGGAAAATTTTAAAACATGCTATCCCACATTTGTTGGAGGAAAATCCGACAACAAATGCATACAAACGGTCGTACAAACAGCCTGCCATCACACAATTCCTGTCGGAAAATCCGATCGTGTGTACGAGGCTTTAGAGTCAATGGGGAAGACAAAATCAAGGTGGTCTGTGGGTGATTTTTAAGGGTCCAATGGGCCTTAAAGAGGAGCTGCAGTCTGCTCACATAATTTGTAATAAAAACATCTTTGCCATTCCGAAGCTTCCCTCCAATTACTTTGCATATTATTTTATATATACTGTGATTCTGTACTTGCCAAATATGCTGCAGAAATCTCTCTCCACTAAATCTGGCTGCAGCCATTTTAACTGTGGGCAGCTGAAGCTCCTGCCTGTTCACTTCCTGGATTTACACAGACACACAGAGGCATGCCTCCAGCTCCGCAGCTCTCATTTGCCTTCTTATGACTCACACTCCCTTCCCTTCCTGGAAAACTCTAACAAGAGTGAGAGAGGGAGCTGTGCATGATGTCATAAGCCTAGACTTTTTACCCGACAAGAAACAGGAAGGTATTTACTGGCAAAAAAAATAAAAAATTTCCTATCCAAAGTTAAAACAACAACAAGGGCAGAAGATTTAATAGATGGAGAGATGAAATATGACTGAAGGTCCACTTTAATTGTCTTCTATGGGTTATGGAAGTTGGATCTACTGATCCTGGACCTGTACTAGTCCCCTCATTAGCCTTCATATTTTATATAACACAAAGCGAAAACAGTAATATGGGAAATTTAGACAAAGACACAAATACAATAAAATTGTAAAAAATTGGGAAAAACACAAATTGAAAGAACATAACTAAACTATTCTAAATACGCATCTCTTTCCCCCCCCCCCCCCCCAAAAAAATATCCTCCAAATAAAGATATAAAAATGTAGATTGTTTTTTTTTTCCAGGAAAATTTAAAAAAAGCGGTTTATTGAGCAAAAAATCCTTTTTCACTTGAAGCTGGGCTCACACTATTTCAGGTTTCCCCGCATCCAATTCGCATGTCAGGAGATTGTGACGGGCTCTCTATGGGGCAGGTTCACACACCTTGGGAGCGGCTCCGGAGTCACCTGCACAGGAGCCTTGTGCATCTTCTGGTCCATTTTAGGTCCGTATTCAGCCAAAAACAGTAAAATCAGTCTGTTTCTGCAGTAAGGCATGCTTGTTATACTCCCTGTGGAGCCTAATGCCCCGTACACACGGTCCGGATTTCCCACGGGAAAAAGTCAGTCAGAAATTCCGACGGGAAAATAGAGAACCTGCTCTCAATCTATTTCTGCCTGAATTCCCGACAGAAAAAGTCAGATGGAGCGTACACGCGGTCGGAATTCCCGACCAAAAGCTTCCATCTGACTTTTTCTGTCGGGAATCCGGACCGTGTGTACGGGGCATAAGTGATTAATCCTCTTCATTGTGTAAAAAGACTGTTGGATTCTGTCTTCTCTGATTCTTCCCTTTCTTTTACTGTCCCCAATCCTTCTCCTGATAGCACGGAGCCCTAGGAGGCACTCTGCCTATGCTCAGTTTGGTGTGCATTGGGAGAGTGCATGTGATCAGTACAGGGCCAATCAGCACTGCCCAGGCAAAGGGTCAGGGGTCATGCAGCCTCATCAGACAGTCAAGAATGAAAACTCCTCCCACAAGCTTTATCCAGTGCTCGGGCCAGTCACTGATAGAAGACTGCAGTTACAAGACTGCTATATACTGCTGATGAGAAAAAGTATTTAGCAGTTTATATTTACTAAAATAATTGCATTTCCATGTTCTGTGTACTGTGGGAGACCAGATATAGTGAATGCAGAGTCCTGGGTTTAGTAACAATTTAGGTGCAATTTTCCCGGCAAGCTAAATTTGTAATTTCATAGTGAAATATTTAGCTGAAATCATTCCACTCATCCCTACTGCTCACCAAGAAAGGATACAAACTTCTAATTATTTATCAATACTGTGCATCATGAAATATAATATCAGCACCGACAAGATAGATAGATCCAAATTATTTTATTTATAGTCACAAAAACACTCAGAAATTAGATGAAAACATGAAATGCTAAGTCCACCCTTTTAGACCTGAGGGCTCCAAACTGGCTAAACAAAGAGCAATATTACTGTCCAGACTGTGGCCAGTGGGAGCAGAAAATGCCTCGGCATTAGTGGGAGTAGACAATGCCTCGGCATTAGTGGGAGTAGAAAATGCCTCGGCATTAGTGGGAGTAGACAATGCCTCGGCATTAGTGGGAGTAGACAATGCCTCGGCATTAGTGGGAGTAGAAAATGCCTCGGCATTAGTGGGAGTAGACAATGCCTCGGCATTAGTGGGAGTAGAAAATGCCTCGGTATTAGTGGGAGTAGACAATGCCTCGGCATTAGTGGGAGTAGACAATGCCTCGGCATTAGTGGGAGTAGACAATGCCTCGGCATTAGTGGGAGTAGACAATGCCTCGGCATTAGTGGGAGTAGACAATGCCTCGGCATTAGTGGGAGTAGACAATGCCTCGGCATTAGTGGGAGTAGAAAATGCCTCGGCATTAGTGGGAGTAGAAAATGCCTCGGTATTAGTGGGAGTAGACAATGCCTCGGCATTAGTGGGAGTAGACAATGCCTCGGCATTAGTGGGAGTAGACAATGCCTCGGCATTAGTGGGAGTAGACAATGCCTCGGCATTAGTGGGAGTAGAAAATGCCTCGGCATTAGTGGGAGTAGACAATGCCTCGCCATTAGTGGGAGTAGACAATGCCTCGGCATTAGTGGGAGTAGACAATGCCTCGGCATTAGTGGGAGTAGACAATGCCTCGGCATTAGTGGGAGTAGACAATGCCTCGGCATTAGTGGGAGTAGACAATGCCTCGGCATTAGTGGGAGTAGACAATGCCTCGGCATAAGTGGGAGTAGAAAATGCTCCAAGCTTGGTGGTCAGTGGGAGTAAAAAAAATTATAAAGCACCTGTGGTCAGTAGGAGTGCCCCATCATTGGTGTCAGTGGGAGAAATGGTGCCTCATCATTAGTATCAGTGGAAGGAGTAGTGACCCATTGTTGGTGTCAGTATAAGAAATAGTGCCCCATTAATGTTGACGGTGGAAGGAATATTGCCCCATTGGTGGTGTCAGTGTAAGAAATAGTGATCCATTATTGGTGTCAGTGGAAGGAATTATGCCCCATTGATGGTGTCAGTGGAAAGAGTAGTGACCCATTGGTGGTGTCAGTGTAAGAAATAGTGATCCATTATTGGTGTCAGTGGAAGGAATAGTGCCCCATTAATGTTGTCGGTGGAAGGAATATTGCCCCATTGTTGGTGTCAGTGGAAGAAGCAGTGATCCATTTTTGGTGTCAGTGGAAGGAATAGTGCCCCATTGTTGGTGTCAGTGGAATAAATAGTTCCTCGGATCAGTGGGAGGAACCCTAAGGGCCAGATAAAGACATGCAAAGGGTCACATCTGGCCCGTGGATCCCAGTTTGGAGACCCCCGTTTTAGACCAGGCTACATATTAAGTGTGTAACATGAATTTTGGTCACATCCAGCGTTCCCCTAACCCTGCCATGACCCAAAACACAGGCTGCATCTTCTAACAGCTGCTGTCATTTATATTTAGCGCCGCTGTGCCTGGATCCACCTGCTAAAAGTACATTATTATGCCGCGTACACACGATCGTTTTTCTCGACGGTGAAAACACTGTCGAGAAAATCGACGGGAAAAACGAGGTACGGCTTGGTCCCCTGCACACGGCCGTTTTTCCCGTCATTTTTTCTCTTGGACGAGAAAAACGACCGTGTGTGGGCTCCCTGGCAGTGTTTCCCTATGGGAAAACTGCCGCGGAAAAAAATGCCGTGAATCACGACGAGAAAAATTACAGCATGTTCTAATTTTTCTCGTCGTGATTAATGCCGTTTTTCTCGTCAGGGAAAAATGACCAAAAGCCCACACACGGTCGTTTTTCTCGTCAAAGAGAAAAAATTACATTTTTCCTGACGAGAAAAATGGTCGTGTGTACGCAGCATTAAAGTACAATATCCTTCATTATCTCTGTTATATTTTTGTTGACTTTCCTTTAGATTTTTAGACGCTGCACCGGTTGTGTTTCTGTACTTGTTTGTGCAATGTACCAAGGCATGGTGTCAGCAGCTGATGTGTTTATTCATTTAGCTAATGATCTCTGGGTGAAGACAGAGATCAGTGTTCCTGCTTAGCTGTGTTCTCTCCTGTCAGAACGGCGATCTGCCTTGTTTACATAGGCAGATCGCCATTCTGCCTTTCTGGGGAACGACCGCGGGTGGACCTGCTGATTGGCTCCCCCTCTGTCCAATCGGCGCGTACCCCCAGAGGCTACTGCACAGAGTGATGTACAGGTACGTCCTTTTCGCGCAGCAGGGCCGCCCTGCTGCAGTAAATGTGCGGTGGGCGGTTCCGAAACTAGTTAATCGACACTGTCTGCCGCACTTTCTCCAGACCCATAATACAAGGTCAATACTTGCATACGGACGCTGAGGCTGGAGGTAAGCACTGCAAGAGCATGCAGGCTTCAATGTAAAACAGTGATAAATGCTCATCAATCGTCATCAGTATTTCTGCATTTACTGCTTTTTTTTTTTGCAAAATGTGAACTATCAATTAAAAAACACCAAAACACATATAACTGAAATATTTATCCAATATAATGATGATAGTAAGGACAAATGCAACTATTGTAATTAACCACTTCTGGAAGATGTACCCCCCTTCATGACCAGGCCATTTTTTTGCTTTTGGGCACTGCGTTACTTTACCTGACAATTGCGCAGTCGTGCAACGCTGTCCATAAATGAAATTGAAATTGAAAAAAATTGAAAAAAAAAACGCAGAGGTGATCAAATACCACCAAAAGAAAGCTCTATTTGTGAAGGTGGGGGGGGGGGGGGGCCACCTTCACAAATAGAGCTTTCTTTTGGTGGTATTTGATCACCTCTGCGTTTTTTTTTTTTTTTTGCTCTATAAATTAAAAAAAGAACGAAAATATATTTTTTACTTCCTGCTATAAAACATATCCAATAAAAAAATGTAAAAAAAAACAACAACACCCAAAAATAAAAGGGAAGGAGGGGAACGGGGGAAGCCCGCAACCCGCCACCCATAGGAGCCTGCAACCTGCTCCCAGAAGCCCGCAACCCGCCACCCATAGGAGCCTGCAACCCGCCCATAGGAACCCGCAATCCGCCGCCCATAAGAGCCTACAACCTGCTCCTAGAAGCCCGCAACCCGCCGCCCATAGGAGCCCGCAACCCGCCCATAGGAACCCCAAATCTGCCGCCCATAGGAGCCTGCAACCCGCAACCTGCCCATAGGAGCCCGCAACCCGCCACCCATAGGAGCCCGCAACCCGCCACCCATAGGAGCCCGCAACCCGCCCATAGAAGCCCGCAACCCGCCACTCATAGGAGCCTGCAACCTGCTCCCAGAAGCCCGCAACCCGCCGCCCATAGGAGCCTGCAACCCGCCCATAGGAGCCCGCATTCCGCCACCCATAGGAGCCTGCAACCTGCTCCTAGAAGCCCGCAACCCGCCGCCCATATGAGCCCGCAACCCGCCCATAGGAACCCCCAATCTGCCGCCCATAGGAGCCTGCAACCTGCCCATAGGAGCCCGCAACCCGCCACCCATAGGAGCCCGCAACCCGCCCATAGGGGCCCGCAACCCGCCACCCATAGGAGCCCGCAACCTGCCCATAGGAGCCCGCAACACACCACCCATAGGAGCCTGCAACCTGCTCCTAGAAGCCCGCAACCTGCCACTCATAGGAGCCTGCAACCTGCTCCCAGAAGCCCGCAACCCGCCGCCCATAGGAGCCTGCAACCCGCCCATAGGAGCCCGCATTCCGCCGCCCATAGGAGCCTGCAACCTGCTACTAGAAGCCCGCAACCCGCTGCCCATAGGAGCCCGCAACCCGCCCATAGGAACCCCCAATCTGCCGCCCATAGGAGCCTGCAACCCGCAACCTGCCCATAGGAGCCCGCAACCCGACCCATAGGAGCCCGCAACCCGCCCATAGGAGCCCGCAACCCGCCACCCATAGGAGCCCGCAACCCGCCCATAGGAGCCCGCAACCCGCCACCCATAGGAGCCTGCAACCTGCTCCTAGAAGCCCGCAACCCGCCGCCCATAGGAGCATGCAACCCACCCATAGGAGCCCGCAATCCGCCGCCCATAGGAGCCTGCAACCTGCTCCTAGAAGCCCACAACCCGTCGCCCATAGGAGCCCGCAACCCGCCCATAGGAACCCCCAATCTGCCGCCCATAGGAGCCTGCAACCCGCAACCTGCCCATAGGAGCCCGCAACCCGCCACCCATAGGAGCCCGCAACCCGCCCATAGGAGCCCACCACCCGCCACCCATAGTAGCCCGCAACCCGCCCATAGGAGCCTGCAACCCGCCACCCATAGGAGCCTGCAACCCGCCCATAGGAGCCCGCAATCCGCCGCCCATAGGAGCCCGCAACCTGCTCATAGAAGCCCGCAACCCGCCGCCGATAGGAGCCTGCAACCCGCCCATAGGAACCCGCAACCTGTCGCCCATAGGAGCCCGCAACCCGCCCATAGAAGCCCCCAATCTTCCGCCCATAGGAGCCTGCAACCCGCAACTTGCCCTTAGGAGCCCGCAACCCACCACCCATAGGAGCCCGCAACCTGCCCATAGGAGCCCGCAACCCGCCGCCCGTAGGAGCCTGCAACCCGCCCATAGGAGCCCGCAATCTGCTGCCTGTAGGAGCCTGCAACCCGCCCATTGGAGCCCACAAACCGCCCATCCATAAGAGCCTGCAACCCGCCCATAGGAGCCCGCAATCTGCTGCCCATAGGAGCCTGCAACCCGCCCAAAGGAGCCTAAAATCCGCCGCCCATAGGAGTCCGCAGCCTGCCCATAGGAGCCCGCAACCCGCCACCCATAGGAGCCCGCAACCTGCCCATAGGAGCCCGCAACACACCACCCATAGGAGCCTGCAACCTGCTCCTAGAAGCCCGCAACCCGCCACTCATAGGAGCCTGCAACCTGCTCCCAGAAGCCCGCAACCCGCCGCCCATAGGAGCCTGCAACCCGCCCATAGGAGCCCGCATTCCGCCGCCCATAGGAGCCTGCAACCTGCTCCTAGAAGCCCGCAACCCGCTGCCCATAGGAGCCCGCAACCCGCCCATAGGAACCCCCAATCTGCCGCCCATAGGAGCCTGCAACCCGCAACCTGCCCATAGGAGCCCGCAACCCGCCACCCATAGGAGCCCGCAACCCGCCCATAGGAGCCCGCAACCCGCCACCCATAGGAGCCCGCAACCCGCCCATAGGAGCCCGCAACCCGCCACCCATAGGAGCCTGCAACCTGCTCCTAGAAGCCCGCAACCCGCCGCCCATAGGAGCATGCAACCCGCCCATAGGAGCCCGCAATCCGCCGCCCATAGGAGCCTGCAACCTGCTCCTAGAAGCCCACAACCCGCCGCCCATAGGAGCCCGCAACCCGCCCATAGGAACCCCCAATCTGCCGCCCATAGGAGCCTGCAACCCGCAACCTGCCCATAGGAGCCCGCAACCCGCCACCCATAGGAGCCCGCAACCCACCCATAGGAGCCCGCCACCCGCCACCCATAGGAGCCCGCAACCCGCCCATAGGAGCCTGCAACCCGCCACCCATAGGAGCCTGCAACCCGCCCATAGGAGCCGGCAATCCGCCGCCCATAGGAGCCCGCAACCTGCTCATAGAAGCCCGCAACCCGCCGCCCATAGGAGCCCGCAACCCGCCCATAGAAACCCGCAACCCGTCGCCCATAGGAGCCCGCAACCCGCCCATAGAAGCCCCCAATCTTCCGCCCATAGGAGCCTGCAACCCGCAACTTGCCCTTAGGAGCCCGCAACCCACCACCCATAGGAGCCCGCAACCTGCCCATAGGAGCCCGCAACCCGCCGCCCGTAGGAGCCTGCAACCCGCCCATAGGAGCCCGCAATCTGCTGCCTGTAGGAGCCTGCAACCCGCCCATTGGAGCCCACAAACCGCCCGTCCATAAGAGCCTGCAACCCGCCCATAGGAGCCCGCAATCTGCTGCCCATAGGAGCCTGCAACCCGCCCAAAGGAGCCTAAAATCCGCCGCCCATAGGAGTCCGCAGCCTGCCCATAGGAGCCCGCAACCCGCCACCCATAGGAGCCCGCAACCCGCCCATAGGAGTCCGCAACCCACGACCCATAGGAGCCTGCAACCTGCTCCTAGAAGCCCGCAACCCGCCACTCATAGGAGCCTGCAACCTGCTCCCAGAAGCCCGCAACCCGCCGCCCATAGGAGCCTGCAACTCGCCCATAGGAGCCCGCATTCCGCCGCCCATAGGAGCCTGCAACCTGCTCCTAGAAGCCCGCAACCCGCCGCCCATAGGAGCCCGCAACCCGCCCATAGGAACCCCCAATCTGCCGCCCATAGGAGCCTGCAACCTGCCCATAGGAGCCCGCAACCCGCCACCCATAGGAGCCCGCAACCCGCCACCCATAGGAGCCCGCAACCCGCTCATAGGAGCCCGCAACCCGCCACCCATAGGAGCCTGCAACCTGCTCCTAGAAGCCTGCAACCCGCCGCCCATAGGAGCATGCAACCCGCCCATGGGAGCCCGCAATCCGCCGCCCATAGGAGCCTGCAACCTGCTCCTAGAAGCCCACAACCCGCCGCCCATAGGAGTCCGCAACCCGCCCATAGGAACCCCCAATCTGCCGCCCATAGGAGCCTGCAACCTGCCCATAGGAGCCCGCAACCCGCCACCCATAGGAGCCCGCAACCCGCCCATAGGAGCCCGCCACCCGCCACCCATAGGAGCCCGCAACCCGCCCATAGGAGCCCGCAACCCGCCACCCATAGGAGCCTGCAACCCGCCCATAGGAGCCGCTAATCCGCCGCCCATAGGAGCCCGCAACCTGCTCATAGAAGCCCGCAACCCGCCCTCCATAGGAGCCCGCAACCCGCCCATAGGAACCCGCAACCCGTCGCCCATAGGATCCCGCAACCCGCCCATAGAAGCCCCCAATCTTCCGCCCATAGGAGCCTGCAACCCGCAACTTGCCCTTAGGAGCCCGCAACCCACCACCCATAGGAGCCCGCAACCCGCCGCCCGTAGGAGCCTGCAACCCGCCCATAGGAGCCCGCAATCTGCTGCCTGTAGGAGCCTGCAACCCGCCCATAGGAGCCCGCAACCCGCCCGTCCATAAGAGCCTGCAACCCACCCATAGGAGCCCACAATCTGCTGCCCATAGGAGCCTGCAACCCGCCCATAGGAGTCTGAAATCCGCCGCCCATAGGAGTCCGCAGCCTGCCCATAGGAGCCCGCAACCCAGCACCCATAGGAGCCCGCAACCTGCCCATAGGAGCCCGCAACCCGCTGCCTGTAGGAGCCTGCAACCCACCCATAGGAGCTCGCAACCTGCCCAAAGGAGCCCACAACCTGCCACCCGTAGGAGCCCGCAACCCGCCCATAGGAACCCCCAATCTGCTGGCCATAGGAGCCTGCAACCCGCCCATAGGAGCCTGAAATCCGCCGCCCATAGGAGTCCGCAGCCTGCCCATAGGAGCCCGCAACCCAGCACCCATAGGAGCCCGCAACCTGCCCATAGGAGCCCGCAACCCGCTGCCTGTAGGAGCCTGCAACCCACCCATAGGAGCTCGCAACCTGCCCAAAGGAGCCCACAACCTGCCACCCGTAGGAGCCCGCAACCTGCCTGTAAGAGCCTGCAACCTGCCCATAGGAGCCCGCAACCCGCCGCCCCTAAGAGCCTGCAACCCACCCATAGAAGCCCGCAATCCACTGCCCATAGGAGCCCGCAACCGGGCCGCTTCCCGACGCCCGTAAGAGCCCGCCTGCAACCGATGGGGTAAGGGGGGGGGTGCCGCTGATGACTAGCCGGGGGGATGGTTGCTTGCCACCACCCAAAAAAAAACAAAACACCAGCTGCCACTGTTTATAAAATGCGCCTAGCGTTTACATGCGTTTAGGAGCGCCACGTGTTTTTTCTGACAAACGCTCCTCTTCTTGAATGTACTTTTGATGTTTTGTTTTTTTTGGCCTCTTAACATTCCTGTATTTAAACTCCTTTAAAAGTGTATGTGTGCATAGATACATAGGCTAACATAGAGGGGCATTTAGAGGCGATAAAAATGCCAATGCCTTTAACCAGTGTGCATGAGGCCTATACCAAAATATGGCTATACAAGGACCTTAATGGCAGGATCACCAGGTATTGTTTTATTGAAAGCTGCAGATCCAAAAGTGGCCATACACCTTACAATCTGACAATCTTTAGTTCACATTTTAGATTTACCAAAACTATGTAATGTGAGGACCCAACTAATCTATTCAATTATCTTGTATCCAAGCATGCAATACATAGTTGTTGGTAGATGTAAAGGAGATTGTACAATCAGAATATAACATGTGTGGTGAGCTAAAAATAAGAATTTATTTAGAAATTGCATGAAACTGTAATGCCCTGTACACGCGGTCGGTTTTTCCGATGAAAAAAGTCCAAAGGGCTTTTTTCATCGGAAAAAACGATCGTGTGTGGGCCCCATCTGACTTTTTTCCATCAGTGTTAAAAAATATGTTTTAAATTTTTCCGATGGAAAAAAAAACGATAGGAAATTCTGATCTTCTGTGTGGAGCTCCAACGGAGAAAAAACCCACGCATGCTCAGAATCAAGTCGACGCATGCTCAGAAGTATTGAACTTCATTTTTCTCGGCTTGTCGGAGTGTTTTACGTCACAGCGTTTTGGACGGTCGGAATTTTGTCTGATGGTGTGTAGGCAAGACTGATGGAAGTCAGCTTCAACGGAATTCCGACGAAAAATTCCATTGGATTTTATTCCATCGGAAATCCGATCGTGTGTACAGGACATTAAGGTTATAAGATCTTTAATTATATTTAGTTATATTATATATATATATTTATCTGTATAATCATATATATTTAGTTTAATTAATTTTTCATTATATATTTATTTTAATTATATTTAGGTATATTAGTATATATATTTATAAGTATATATTTAGTTTAATTTATTTATTATTAGATATATTTTGTTTAATTATAATTTTAATTATATTTAGCTATATTATTATATATATTCATATTTATATATATTTATTTTAATGTATTTATTATTTTATATATTTAGTTTAATTATATCTTTAATTATAGTTAGCTCTTTTCAGCCATTTTGATTATATATGTATTTTTCTTCATGCTTTAGATATAAGCTATAAAAAGAATAAATAAAAAGCTGTTGCCTATTGCAACCAAATTTCATTGTTCACTTGGAAGATGAGCTTGTTGGGTCAAAACATCCAAAAACGTCACTTCTTTTTAATTTTCTATAAATCGGTCAGAATAGTGCGCTGCGTCCAGTTCCACCTGTAAACCTATTATTATATAAATTCAAGGAAGTCTGCAGGCCTGGCGATGTTGATGAAAACCTTTTTTTTTTCTCCCCCCAGAAAAATCAAAGTAGACCGGAACACAAAGTCATTTTAAGGACATGTAAAATAAATAAATAAAATGACCATTTTGGCTTTTGTAATGATTTAGATAAAATGGCAGAGACAGGAGCCAAAAGCAGAAGTTGGCAGAGTTATTAGTTTGCTTTTTGCAGGTAAATTCAGTCCAAGGTTTTCGTAGTTTTTTTTTTTTCTTTTCTTGTCTTTTTTTTTTCTTTTAGTTGTTTTGGCCAAGTAAAAAATGAGACTTTGAGCTGCGAGCGATGATGGAAAATTGTGTTATTTAGAAGGCAAAGAGTGCCATCTCCTGGCCAAAGGGAAAAGCGCAATGGCAATGCCAAGGCAAAATGACAAGCCGCTCATTGGGACTTTATTCTAAAGCCCCGTACACACGGTCGGACTTTTGGCCAACAAACTTCATTTTGAGCAAGTTGGACCAACAATCCAACCGTGTGTACGCTCCATCGGACAAACTTTTTTTTTTTTTTTTTTTGTTTTCATCGGACAAAAGTTCGGTCTGCAAACGGACAAACTTTTGACTAACAAAAGTCCGATGGAGCAAAGTCCGACTGTGTGTACAGAAAACCATCGGACTTTTGTCCGATGGACAAAACAAATAATGTTAAAATCAACCAACAATAGCAGAAGTTGACCAAAGGGTGGTGGTAAAGAGCAGAAAAGAGCAGAAAAACCATGTGATGTTGGAAAAAGTTTTGGGAAAGTTTGCTGAAAAGTCCGAGCGTGTGTATGCTATGGGTGTTCCCGGCCAACTCCGTTCGGACAAAAATCCACGGAAAAGTCAGTGTGTATGGGGCTTTAGACGGCAACAAAGATCAAATTAAAATGAACTTTAAGAAATTAAAACTTACTTTTTTTAAAGTTGTTGCATCATCTGAAAATTTTCTGATCCAATAAGTGCTGCCTAAATAAAAACAATCCTGCTATTGACTTTTAACTGGCACAAATATGTAGACATTGCCGATCTGCTTGAGAAAATGCTAATATCCTGGCTGCCTCTGGAGGAGTCAACACATCCTACAAGAGGGACTCACAACAAGCATGCAGCAAGTGAGATCAAAAAACATTGAATCCAATGGAACAGCATAGTTGGGGCGCCGTTCATCATGGATGACAATACTTTGTCAATGATGTATGTGATTTATTTACTATTTCGATTTTTTTATTTTTTTTTGTGATTAAAAACCAAGAGGTACTATGTACGCCTGTACTCATTTATGTGAGTGTGGGGGGGCCGATCTCAGGGTCATTGGGTCATCATTGGTTGACATCATTGACCATATATGGTCATAATCACATGTAGTCAGTGACAACATAAACAGCCGAGCCTCCTTCTGAGATTTGTTGTTTACAAGTTAAAAACTATTTTACTTAGAACCCCCAAACATTATACATTTTTTTTCTAACACTCTAGAGAATAAAATGGCGGTCAATGCAATACTTTATGTCACACCGTATTTGCGCAGCTGTCTTACAAGCGCACCTTTTTTGGAAAAAATATTTTTTTTTTAATTAAAAAATAAGACAACATTAAAGTTAGCCCAATTTTTTTTTTATATTGTGAAAGATAATGTTACGCCAAGTAAATTGATACCCAACATGTCACGCTTCAAAGTTGCGCCCGCTAGTGGAATGGCGACAAACTTTTACCCTTAAAAATCTCCATAGGACGACGTTTAAAAAATTCTACAGGTTGCAAGTTTTCAGTTACAGAGGAGGTCCAGGGCTAGAATTATTGCAATACCTCACATGTGTGGTTTGAACACCGTTTTCATATGTGGGCGCTGCTCATGTATGCGTTCGCTTCTGCAAGTGAGCTCGGCGGGACGGGGACGCATTTAAATTTTTATTTTTTTTCTTATTAATTTTACTTTTTATTTTTATTTTTGACACTGTTCTTTAAAAAAAAAAAAAAATTAAACATCCCTTGCAATAGAAAAAAGCATGACAGGTCCTCCTTTGCCCTGTACACACAATCGGATTTCTGATGGAATAAAGTCCGAAGGATTTGTCCGTCGGAATTCCGATGAAGCTGACTTCCATCAGTCTTGCCTACACACCATCAGACAAAATTCCGACCATCCCAACCGCCGTGACGTACAACACATACGACGGCACTATAAATGGGAAGTTCATATCCAATGGTGCCACCCTTTGGGCTGCTTTTGCTGATTTCGTGTTACCGCGTGTTAGTAAAAATTTGGGGAGAGACGATTTGCGCTTTTCAGTCTCCATGCTTTTCAGTTCGTTACAGCGTGACGAATGTGCTATCTCCATTACGAGCGCTAGTTTTACCAGAACGAGTGCTCCTGTCTCCTAATGCAGTCTGAGCATGCATGGATTTTTCTCCAATGGAGTTCCCCACAGACGATCGGAATTTCCTATCGTTTTTTTTTTCCATCGGAAAAATTTAAAACATGTTCTATTTTTTGAAACCGATGGAAAAAAGTCCGATGGGGCCCACACACCATCGTTTTTTCCGATGAAAAAAGTCCATCGGACTTTTTTCATCGGAAAAAACGATCGTGTGTACAGGTCATAAAATATAAGATCTGGGTCAAAAAGAATAAATGCAATAAAAAATATAAAAAAAATTGTCAATTGAAAAAAGAATAAATAAATGGTTCTTCAAGAGCTATGGGTGTAAGTGATGTATGTTTTGACGTTGCTTCCTCCCTGCTATGATATGGAGATGGGTGGGGGCCATCTTCCCCTCTCTCGTCTCCATACCCAGCCACGAGAAGGACCCGATCGCCTCCGCCGCTGCCGATGGCTCTGGTAAGCGGCGGAGGGCACGGGAGAGCGGCGGGAGGGGGGGCCCTCTCCCGCCACCGATAACAGTGATCTTGCAGCGAATCCGCCCCAGAGGCCACCATTATCTGAAACTGGACCACCGGCTGAAGAAGAGGGTACCAGGGTTATGGTAGCAGCTGCTGCCATAACAGAGATATTCCTCTTCAAACAGCCGACGTATATCCATCCGGCATGCGGAAGTGGTAAGGCCATGGAAGGTTTATTCTTTTTTTTTATTTTTTTGAAGCCTGGGTTCACACTAGTGCATGTGGAACTATTCCTGTGCACATCACAAGCGATGTCAGTGCAATGCTACTTGAGCCATAAATATTGTATGGTGCAAATCACATCGTATCTGCACCAAAATGATGAGCAGGACCATGCAGGACCTTTTTTTTTTTTTTTTCGTACCTGAATTACATTGCATGGGTGTTTACATATCGCACTGCATTTCGTGATCTATTTTGGGGTGTCTTTAATCTTACATTGATACCCGCAGCAGATTGCATGGACACGCAGAAAATCTTGTGCGTTTATCGTATCACATCGGTGTGAACCAGGGCTAAATGTCACTTTAAACGTATTCTCCCCTGAGAGAAGAGACACTTAAAGTGGTATTAACGACTTGTCGACTAGCCGCCGTCATTGTTCATCGACTTTTTTGGGGGCTATTTATTATAGCAAAAAATATTGCTTTCTTTTTCAAAATTGTCGCTCTTTTTTTGTTTATAGTACCAACAAAAAAAAACGCAGAGATGGTCAAATACACCAAAAGAAAGCTCTATTTATGCAAAAAAAAAAAGGACGTCATTCTTACCAAAAATAAGTAGAAGAATATATAACTGATGAAGAAATTTGTTTATTTTTTATTTATTTTTTCGATATTTATTATAGCAAAAGGTAAAAAAACGTTGTTTTTTTCTCAAAATTGTCGCTCTTTGTTTATAGCGCAAAAAATAAAAACTGCAGAAGTGATCAAATACCAGCAAAAGAAAGCTGGGATAAAAAGGACGTCAATTTTGTTTGGGTACAACGTCGCACGACCGCACAATTGTCAGTTAAAGTAACGCAGTGCCGTATCACAAAAAATGGCCTGGTCATTAACCACTTCAGCCCCGGACCATTTGTCAGCTTAAAGACCGGAGGTCTTTTTACAATTTGGCACTGCGTCGCTTTAACTGACAATTGCGCGGTCATGCGACGTGGCTTCCAAACAAAATTGACGTCCTTTATTTCCCACAAATAGAGCTTTCTTTTGGTGGTATTTGATCACCTCTGCAGTTTTTATTTTTTGCGCTATAAACAAAAATAGAGCGACAATTTTTAAAAAAATTCTATATTTTTTACTTTTTGCTATAACAAATATCCCCAAAAAATATATTTAAAAAAATGTTTTTCCTCAGTTTAGGCCGATACGTATTCTTCTACATATTTTTGGTTAAAAAATCGCAATAAGCGTTTATTGATTGGTTTGCGCAAAAGTTATATGGGATAGTTTTATGGCATTTTTATAAAAAACATTTTTTTTTACTAGTAATGGCAACAATCAGCGATTTTTATCGTGACCGTGACATTATGACAAATCGGACACTTTTGACACCATTTTGGGACCATTGTCATTGATACAGCGATCAGTGCTATAAAAATGCACTGATTACTGTAAAAATTACACTGGCAGGGAAGGAGTTAACCACTAGGGGGCGCTGAAGGGGTTAAGTGTGTCCTAGGGAGTGCTTCTAACTGTAGGGGGGATGGGCTACTTGTGACATGACAGTGATCATAGCTCCCGATTACAGGGAGCTCTGATCAGTGTCCTGTCACTAGGAAGACTGGGGAAATGCTTGTTTACATTAGCATTTCCCCATTCTTCCTAACCGTGAGACATCAAGTCTTTTTTTTGCTATAATAAATATCCCCAAAAAATATATAAAAAAACTAATATTTTTTTACAGTTTAGGCCAATACGTATTCTTCTACATATTATTGATCGGTTTGCGCAAAAGTTATAGCGTCTACAAAATAGGGGATAGTTTTATGGCATTTTTATTAATAATTATTTTTTTACTAGTAATGGCGGCGATCAGCGATTTGTATCGTAACTGCGACATTATGGCAGACACATCGGACACTTTTGCCACATTTTTGGGACCATTGTCATTTTTACAGCGATTAGTGCTAGAAAAATGCACTGTGATTACTGTGAAAATGACACTGGCAGTGAAGGGGTTAACCACTAGGTGGCGCTGTAGGGGTTAAGTGTGCCCTAGTCAGTGTTTCTTACTGTAGGGGGGATGGGCTAAATTTGACAAGACAGTCGTGTAATCGGAAGTGGTGATCACTGTCATTGTCACTAGGCAGAGCGGGGAGATGCGTGTTTACATCAGCATCTCCCCGTTCTAACTCACCCTGAGACGATCGCGGGTACCCCCGTGGCAATCAAGTCCGTGGGACCCGCCCAGGAGTGCCATTGTGTCGACGTATATAGTCGTGCGGTGGTCGGGAAGCGGTTAAGGGGAAAAATTTTCCGATCCTTAAGTGGTTAAAGCTTCATTTATTTATTTATTTTAAATAACAAACATGTTATACTTACCTGCTCTGTGCACCGGTTTTGCACAGAGCAGCTCTTTCCCTCTTCTTTTCGGGTCACCCGTCAGTGCTCCTGGCTCCTCCCCGTCAAGCAGTGCGCTCAGAGAAAGCTGCTTACCCTGGGGGGCCACCGCTGCATGCTCGCTCCCATAAGACACATAGAGCCACGGCTTGGCCTTGCCCTCTTCTTAATGGCTCACTGGGTTTCTCGCATGTAATTGGCCTTGGGTGCATTTGCAGGTGTGCATGCACCCAAAAAGCTAAAAAAAAAGGTAATAAATCTATTCATAGGGGAATGGGTGCAAAGTTGATCTGTGACTAGCAACAGCATGATCCTGTGTATCTGAGGTCAATTCTTCTGCAACTAGGACTCAGACAACCTCCCTGGTGGGGCCCCTTCCCCCGGGCCCACTAGCATCCATGGAGACTGCTCTGGCTACAGTTATGCCACTGGCAGCAGAGAATTTCAAGACTGTGGCAGACATATATAGGCTAGTCCAGCCTTTCTCAACCTTTTTAACCGCTTAAGCCCCGGGCCATTTGGCTGGCCAAAGACCAGGCCTACTTTTTGTAATTCGGCACTGCGTCGCTTTAACTGACAATTGCGCGGCTGTGCGATGTGGCTCCCAAACAAAATTGACGTCCTTTTTTTCCCACAAATAGAACTTTCTTTTGGGGGTATTTTTTCACCTCTGCGGTCTTTATTTTTTGAGCTTTAAAAAAAAAATTGAGCGACAATTTTGAAAAAAAAGCAACATTTTTTACTTTTTGCTATAATAAATATCCCCAAAAAATATATAAAAAAACATTTTTTTCCTCAGTTTAGGCCTATATGTATTCTTCTACATATTTTTGGTTAAAAAAAAATCGCAATAAGCGTTTATTGATTGGTTTGCGCAAAGGTTATAGTGTCTTCAAAATAGGGGATAGTTTTATGGCATTTTTATTAATATTTTTTTTTTTTACTAGTAATGGCGGCAATTAGCGATTTTTATCATGACTGCAAAATTATGGCGGACACACTTTTGACGCCATTTTGGGACCATTGTCATTACTACAGCGATCAGTTCCAAAAAAATGCACTGTTTACTGTAAAAATTACACTGGCAGTGAAGGGGTTAACCAGTAGGGGCGCTGAAGGGGTTAAGTATGTCCTAAGGAGTGCTTCTAACTGTAGGGGCGATGGGCTACGTGTGACACGACACTGATCACTGCTCCCGATTAGCTCCCGGGAGCTTTGATCAGTGTCCTGTCACTAGGAAGAATGGGGAAATGCTTGTTTACATTAGCATTTCACATTCTTCCTCTCCGTGAGACGATTGCGGGTATCCCCACGGACATCGAGTTTGCGGGACCCGCGGTCGGACTCACAGAGCTTGCGGCTGGCCCACAATGCTGCATCTTAAAGGGGACGTACAGGTACGTCCATCTGCCCACAGGAGCCATTCTGTCGATGTAAATAGTCGTGCACTGGTCCTTAAGTGGTTAACACAGAGGAACCCTTGAAATAACTTTCTGGTCTCAGGGACCTGCTAAAAATTGCTATATCTACAGCTTATGATACATTAGTGCGAGTGAGAAGAATGCTCTTTACACTTGTGGAAATTGAGAAGAATGCTCCTTACACTTGTGGAAATTGGGAGGAATGCTCCTTACACTTGTGGAAATTGGGAGGAATGCTCCTTACACTTGTGGAAATTGAGAAGAATGCTCCTTACACTTGTGCAAATTGCGAAGAATCCTCCTTACACTTGTGCAAATTGGGAAGAATCCTCCTTACACTTGTGCAAATTGCGAAGAATCCTCTTTACACTTGTGCAAATTGGGAAGAATCCTCCTTACACTTGTGGAAATTGGGAAGAATGCTCCTTACACTTGTGGAAATTGGGAGGAATGCTCCTTACACTTGTGGAAATTGGGAGGAATGCTCCTTACACTTGTGGAAATTGAGAAGAATGCTCCTTACACTTGTGCAAATTGGGAAGAATCCTCCTTACACTTGTGCAAATTGGGAAGAATCCTCCTTACACTTGTGGAAATTGGGAAGAATCCTCCTTACACTTGTGGAAATTGGGAGGAATGCTCCTTACACTTGTGCAAATTGGGAAGAATCCTCCTTACACTTGTGGAAATTGGGAAGAATGCTCCTTACACTTGTGGAAATTGAGAAGAATGCTCCTTACACTTGTGGAAATTGAGAAGAATGCTCCTTACACTTGTGGAAATTGAGAATAATGCTCTTTACACTTATGCAAATTGGGAAGAATGCTCCTTACACTTATGCAAATTGGGAAGAATCCTCCTTACACTTATGCAAATTGGGAAGAATCCTCCTTACACTTGTGCAAATTGAGAAGAATGCTCCTTACACTTATGCAAATTGGGAAGAATGCTCCTTACACTTGTGGAAATTGAGAAGAATGCTCCTTACACTTGTGGAAATTGAGAATAATGCTCTTTACACTTATGCAAATTGGGAAGAATGCTCCTTACACTTATGCAAATTGGGAAGAATCCTCCTTACACTTGTGCAAATTGAGAAGAATGCTCCTTACACTTGTGGAACTTGAGAATAATGCTCCTTACACTTGTGCAAATTGGGAAGAATCCTCCTTACACTTGTGGAAATTGGGAAGAATCCTCCTTACACTTGTGGAAATTGGGAGGAATGCTCCTTACACTTGTGCAAATTGAGAAGAATGCTCCTTACACTTGTGGAAATTGAGAAGAATGCTCCTTACACTTGTGGAAATTGAGAAGAATGCTCCTTACACTTGTGGAAATTGAGAATAATGCTCTTTACACTTATGCAAATTGGGAAGAATGCTCCTTACACTTATGCAAATTGGGAAGAATCCTCCTTACACTTGTGCAAATTGAGAAGAATGCTCCTTACACTTATGCAAATTGGGAAGAATGCTCCTTACACTTGTGGAAATTGAGAAGAATGCTCCTTACACTTGTGGAAATTGAGAAGAATGCTCCTTACACTTGTGGAAATTGAGAATAATGCTCTTTACACTTATGCAAATTGGGAAGAATGCTCCTTACACTTGTGGAAATTGAGAAGAATGCTCCTTACACTTGTGGAAATTGTGAAGAATGCTCTTTACACTTATGCAAATTGGGAAGAATCCTCCTTACACTTGTGCAAATTGAGAAGAATGCTCCTTACACTTGTGGAACTTGAGAATAATGCTCCTTACACTTATGCAAATTGGGAAGACTCCTCCTTACACTTGTGCAAATTGGGAAGAATGCTCTTTACACTTCTGGAAATTGAGAAGAATGCTCCTTACACTTGTGCAAATTGGGAAGAATCCTCCTTACACTTGTGGAAATTGGGAAGAATCCTCCTTACACTTGTGGAAATTGAGAAGAATGCTCCTTACACTTGTGCAAATTGGGAAGAATCCTCCTTACACTTGTGGAAATTGGGAAGAATGCTCCTTACACTTGTGGAAATTGGGAAGAATGCTCCTTACACTTATGCAAATTGGGAAGAATGCTCCTTACACTTATGCAAATTGGGAAGAATCCTCCTTACACTTGTGCAAATTGGGAAGAATGCTCTTTACACTTGTGGAAATTGAGAAGAATGCTCCTTACACTTGTGCAAATTGGGAAGAATGCTCCTTACACTTGTGGAAATTGAGAAAAATGCTCCTTACACTTATGCAAATTGGGAAGACTCCTCCTTACACTTGTGCAAATTGGGAAGAATGCTCTTTACACTTGTGGAAATTGAGAAGAATGCTCCTTACACTTGTGCAAATTGGGAAGAATGCTCCTTACACTTGTGGAAATTGAGAAGAATGCTCCTTACACTTGTGGAAATTGAGAAGAATGCTCCTTACACTTGTGGAAATTGAGAATAATGCTCTTTACACTTATGCAAATTGGGAAGAATGCTCCTTACACTTATGCAAATTGGGAAGAATCCTCCTTACACTTGTGCAAATTGAGAAGAATGCTCCTTACACTTGTGGAACTTGAGAATAATGCTCCTTACACTTGTGCAAATTGGGAAGAATCCTCCTTACACTTGTGGAAATTGGGAAGAATCCTCCTTACACTTGTGGAAATTGGGAGGAATGCTCCTTACACTTGTGCAAATTGAGAAGAATGCTCCTTACACTTGTGGAAATTGAGAAGAATGCTCCTTACACTTGTGGAAATTGAGAAGAATGCTCCTTACACTTGTGGAAATTGAGAATAATGCTCTTTACACTTATGCAAATTGGGAAGAATGCTCCTTACACTTATGCAAATTGGGAAGAATCCTCCTTACACTTGTGCAAATTGAGAAGAATGCTCCTTACACTTATGCAAATTGGGAAGAATGCTCCTTACACTTGTGGAAATTGAGAAGAATGCTCCTTACACTTGTGGAAATTGAGAAGAATGCTCCTTACACTTGTGGAAATTGAGAATAATGCTCTTTACACTTATGCAAATTGGGAAGAATGCTCCTTACACTTATGCAAATTGGGAAGAATCCTCCTTACACTTGTGCAAATTGAGAAGAATGCTCCTTACACTTGTGGAACTTGAGAATAATGCTCCTTACACTTATGCAAATTGGGAAGACTCCTCCTTACACTTGTGCAAATTGGGAAGAATGCTCTTTACACTTCTGGAAATTGAGAAGAATGCTCCTTACACTTGTGCAAATTGGGAAGAATCCTCCTTACACTTGTGCAAATTGGGAAGAATCCTCCTTACACTTGTGGAAATTGAGAAGAATGCTCCTTACACTTGTGCAAATTGGGAAGAATCCTCCTTACACTTGTGGAAATTGGGAAGAATGCTCCTTACACTTGTGGAAATTGGGAAGAATGCTCCTTACACTTGTGGAAATTGGGAAGAATGCTCCTTACACTTATGCAAATTGGGAAGAATGCTCCTTACACTTGTGGAAATTGAGAAGAATGCTCTTTACACTTGTGGAAATTGAGAAGAATGCTCCTTACACTTATGCAAATTGGGAAGAATCCTCCTTACACTTGTGCAAATTGAGAAGAATGTTCTTTACACTCATGGAAATTGAGAAGAATGTTCCTTACACTTATGCAAATTGGGAAGAATACTCCTTACACTTGTGAAAATTGGGAAGAATGCTCTTTACACTTGTGGAAATTGAGAAGAATGCTCCTTACACTTGTGCAAATTGGAAAGAATCCTCCTTACACTTGTGCAAATTGGGAAGAATCCTCCTTACACTTGTGGAACTTGGGAAGAATGCTCCTTACACTTGTGGAAATTGAGAATAATGCTCTTTACACTTATGCAAATTGTGAAGAATGCTCCTTACACTTATGCAAATTGGGAAGAATGCTCCTTACACTTGTGGAAATTGAGAAGAATGCTCTTTACACTTGTGGAAATTGTGAAGAATGCTCTTTACACTTATGCAAATTGGGAAGAATCCTCCTTACACTTGTGCAAATTGGGAAGAATGCTCTTTACACTTGTGGGAGAAATTAAACTGTTACAGATAGCTAAAAAGGCCAATAGTGTCAGTGGGAACTTATCTAAAAGGCAGAAATAGCTCATTGCTCAAGGAACCTCTGGAGGAACCCTTGTTAAGAAACCATGGGCTACACAGTTAGAAATAGGATTCCTTCTTAGAAAATGGTTGCCAATAATTGGTGGCATACCTCATATTGCAGCCCTCATACATTTTTTCCCAAAAGCATATTTATTAAACATAATGCACAGACCCCCTTACATTCCCTGTATTTATTACTACTCAGCCAATGCTGCTGTAAGCTGCTCTGTTCATGATGTCAAAAGTAATTGAAAGAGTCATTCTGTTCTGTATATATGAGAGCTCGGTTCCTTTATAGCTCAGTCCTGGTTTATAGTAAAATCTGAAAAAAATTAGGTAGGACTTAGTAAAGTAAAGGATCATCAAAAAATTCAAGAAACATACTAAATATCCTATAGTAGATGTAAACCTAGTCATTATTAGTATTATAGTATAGGATTTATATAGGACAAACAGTCAATGATTGACCATATAAAGGGGGACAGTACAGCTACAATACAATTCAGTACAAGAGGGTTAGGAGGGCCCTGCTCAGGAACGCTTACATTCTAATATAAATTAGAATATAATAAAACTTAATACAATCGTTGACATATAAGATTCCAAAAGTCATTTTCAATCTTTTTAGATCTGTGACTCCTTTAAGCCAACCAGCAGCCCATTCCTCCCTATGTGGAGACAGAGGAAGAGGAGAGCATAGAAGAAGACTATGATTGGCTGCAACCACAGCCCTGGACTTTAATTGGTTGCTGTGGTAGCAACAGGAGGGGCAGGAGGTTTACAATGGCAACAGCAGGACCAGACCACTCCACCACTCTCTGAACTGTGGGTAGAGCTGGGACCCATAGTTAAAGTGAGCCCGGGAGCCTGTGTAAAGGGCTTAAAGTGGTTGTAAACCCTGGTAATGTTTTTTTTTAAAAATACAACCTGCAAGACAAATGCATAATGAGCTAGTATGACTAGCATACTAGCTCATTATGCATCACTTACCTTAGATCGGGGCCCCTGAAGCCGTCCTCGTCTCCCTCTCCAGCCACAGCCATCGCTGCGGCGATAGCTGTAATGTTACTTCCGGGTATCGCCGCTCCAGCCAATTACAGCGCCGCTCCGGCGCTGTGATTGGCCGCAGCGGTGAAGACATGACTCCGCGCATGCGCGCGGGAGCCGTCAAATCCAGGTAAGCCGGATTTGTGAATTGGATTAACCCTATGAATGCGCCGTTGTCTACGGCGCGCATGCGCCGTAGACACCGATGCATGTCATTTTTAGCAAATATCTCCTAAACTGTGTAGGTTTAGGAGATATTTCTTGCACCTACAGGTAAGCCTTAATCTAGGCTTATCTGTAGGTGCAAGTTGCATAAGTGGGTTTACAACCACTTTAAAGGGTTAGTAAAGGTTCATTTATTTTTATTTTTTAAATAACAAACATGTCATACTTACCTCCACTGTGCAGTTCGTTTTGCAAAGGGTGGCCCCGATCCTCGTCTTCTGGGGTCCCTCGGCAGCTGTCTCGGCTCCTCCCCGCAAGAGCTAACCTCCTTCTGGGAAGCGCTCTCCCAAGGGGGTTAGCTTGCGGGCGTGCTCCTGTGAGATACAGTGGCGGCCATAGTCGCCAAGTAAATAAAGGTGGATCTTTCGCGCTACTGATGAGTAAAAAATGTGAATCAAAGTGCTTAGAGTGCAAATGGCTGCAAAAACTAAAAGTGTTCACCTTACACCATAATTAAAATAAATAAAAAAGTGTTTTCGCGCTAAATACCAACACACATCCTCTATCTGGTGTAACAACCACCAAGTGCAAATAATTCAAATACAACTATAAATATATATATAAATCCACTAAAGTGAAAATATATTACATACGTGTTCAAAAATATGCAAAGTGTTGGTGCAGAAATGGTTCACATACGTGTTCAAAAATATGCAAAGTGCTGGTGCAGAAATGGTTCACATTAGTGCAACATTGCTAAAGTGATACTAGGTGAAATTAAAAAATAAATAAAAATAAATATAAAAAAATTAATAAAGATGAAAAATTAATATTAAAAAATTAATATTAAAAATAGTGTCCCAGAAAAATTGCCAAAAACTGTTGATATGGCAATATATCTAACAAATAGTCTTTCAAAGTGCCTTTGATGGAAGTAAAGTGAACCTGTGCTTCTTTTGATGGAAGTAAAGTGAACTAGTGCTGGTGCAGGTCCCCTGCTAAAATGGTGATCGCTAATGACTCCAAACAGTAGTCTCACAGAACTCTCACCTCCATATACATGTAATTGGGCATAATCAATACTGTCTCCCTCCTCTGCACTGGCCCATCCACTGTATGTTTCTATCGTCTCCTCCACGTCTCCACCAATATATTGATGTCAATGATCCTAAAGGAAAGGGGGGGGAGAGGGGGGTTGGCGCAACTCCAGTGGGGATGTCAGATCGGGAATAGGAGGAGAGAAAAGCTCCAATAGTGTAGTATTTAAAATTAAAGAGTTTATTAATAATGGTAATGCTCGTACATGAAATAAAGATAAAAAGGATTTCAATAATAACCAACGCGGCACGATACGCCGCCTTACTGTTGCTCCGGTACTTCCGGTCTGCGGTGCCTCGGGAATTCGCGAGGCACCGCAGACCGGAAGTACCGGAGAAGCAGTAAGGCGGCGTATCGTGCCGCGTTGGTTAATTATTGAAATCCTTTTTATCTTTATTTCATGTACGAGCATTACCATTATTAATAAACTCTTTAATTTTAAATACTACACTATTGGAGCCTTTTCTCTCCTCCTATTCCCGATCTGACATCCCCACTGGAGTTGCGCCAACCCCCCTCTCCCCCCCCCTTCCTTTATGATCATTGACATCAATATATTGGTGGAGACGTGGAGGAGACGATAGAAACATACAGTGGATGGGCCAGTGCAGAGGAGGGAGACAGTATTGATTATGCCCAATTACATGTATATGGAGGTGAGAGTTCTGTGAGACTACTGTTTGGAGTCATTAGCGATCACCATTTTAGCAGGGGACCTGCACCAGCACTAGTTCACTTTACTTCCATCAAAAGAAGCACAGGTTCACTTTACTTCCATCAAAGGCACTTTGAAAGACTATTTGTTAGATATATTGCCATATCAACAGTTTTTGGCAATTTTTCTGGGACACTATTTTTTATATTAATTTTTTAATATAAATTTTTCATCTTTATAAAATTTTTTATATTTATTTTTATTTATTTTTTAATTTCACATAGTATTACTTTAGCAATGTTGCACTAATGTGAACCATTTCTGCACCAGCACTTTGCATATTTTTGAACACGTATGTGAACCATTTCTGCACCAACACTTTGCATATTTTTGAACACGTATGTAATATATTTTCACTTTAGTGGATTTATATATATATTTATAGTTGTATTTGAATTATTTGCACTTGGTGGTTGTTACACCAGATAGAGGATGTGTGTTGGTATTTAGCGCGAAAACACTTTTTTATTCATAGTCGCCAAGTGTATCACTTGGCCCTGTTCCTGGCGCGGCACGTCATTGATTTGATTGACAGCAGCGGGAGCCAATGGCTGCGCTGCTATCAATCATCCAATGAAGAGCCAAAAAGACTGGGCCGAAAAGCTAGCGCGTTCACGATGCGGGACTGTCGAGGGCTCAGGTAAGTAAACGGGGGGGGGGCTGGGGGACTTGTAAACATCGGATGTTTTTTCACCTTAATGCATAGGATGAATTAAGGTGAAAAAACTGGAAGCTTTACAACCCCTTTAAGGGCAAAGGTGCTACTGAGTGCCTGGAGTTAGAGCAAGCTCTAGGGATAGAGCTGTGGAGTCCACTAGAAGGACAGGGCAGCCATGAGCCTATGTTTACCAGGACATAGAGCTGCTAATGATGCAGGGAGGGGCGCATGCTATTGTGTGCTCAGAGAGAACAGCTGGGGCACTTATCAGGAGCCCTAGGACTTTCCTGCTGAGCTTGGGCCTCATGTTGCTGTGTGAGTAAGCTGTAGGGAGACTCCAGAGCTACAGAGAGTGGCAGAGTGTTGCCACCATGGAGCTGTTGCTGCTGAGAATCATGTTGCAGGGACCAAATTGATGTGAGTGGACCGCAAGCCATGATACTCTCCTCTGATATCACTCTGAGACTGTGCTATTGTTTCAGAGACTGCCCTGCTGTTCCAGAGACTGTGCTGCTGTTCAAGAAAGTGTGGTATTGTCTCAGAGACATTGCACATGTGGCCAAAAGTTTTGAGAATGACACAAATATTAGTTTTCACAAGGTTCATAAGTGTCAAAGGTTTTTTTTTTGACAATTACATTAAGTTTATGCAAAGAGTCAATATTTGCAGTGTTGACCCTTCTTTGTCAAGACCTCTGCAATTCGCCCTGGCATGCTGTCAATCAACTTCTGTGCCACATCCTGACTGATGGCAGCCCATTATTGCATAATCAATGCTTGGAGTTTGTCAGAACTTGTGAGTTTATTTGTTTACCCGCCTCTTGAGGATTGACCACAATTTTGCAATAGGATTAAGATCTGGGGAGTTTCCTGGCCATGAACCCAAAATGTTGATGTTTTGTTCCCCAAGCCACTTAGTTATCACTTTTGCCCTATGGCAAGGTGCTCCATCATGCTGGAAAAGGCATTGGATTGTTGGGCGAAGTTGCTCTCTGAGGATGTTTTTGTACCATTTTTTATTCATGGCTATGTTCTTAGGCAAAACTGTGAGTGAGTCCACTCCCTTGGCTGAGAAGCAACCCCACATATGAATGATCTCAGGATGCTCTACTGTTGGCATGACACGGGACCGAGGGTAGTGCTCACCTTTTCTTCTCCGGACAAGGGTTTTTCCGGACGCCCCAATCGGAAAGGGGATTCATCAGAGAAAATTACTTTACTTCAGTCCTCAGCAGTCCAACCCCTGTACCTTTTCCAGAATATCAGTCTGTCCCTGATGTTTTTCCTTGAGAGAGTTGGCTTTTTTGCTGCCCTTCTTGACACCAGGCCATCCTTCAAAGTCTTCTCCTTACTGTGTGTGCCAATGTCCTCACACCTGCCTTCTGCCATTCCTGAGCAAGCTCTACACTGGTGGTGCCCCGATCCCGAAGCTGAATTAACTGTAGGAGACGGTCCTGGCGCTTGCTTGCTTTTTTGGATGCCCTGAAGCCTTCTTCAGAAATGCAGTGGAAACGTTGTTTGTTTTTGGGATTAGATTCATTTTAATGGCGAAGAGGGACTTTGCAATTAATTTCAATTCATCTGATCACTCTTCATTACATTGTGGAGTATATGCAAATTTCCATAATAAAAACTGAGGCAGCAGAGTTTGTGAAAATTAAAATTTGTGTCATTCTCAAAACTTTTGGCCACAGCTGTACTCTTCCAGTGTATGCTTCAGGATCTTTGTAGGTGGTATGCTATTACGGAGATTATACTCATGTGATAGGTGTGTAGCGGCCTCCTCTCTCCCCTCTCTTTTCTCTCAGCTCGTCTGTCTCTTGTCTAGGGGTACCTTAGAGGAGAGAGAGCGGGGTCACCACGCCAAGCCCTCACTGCAGACGTTTGTGTGTGGTGGAAGCAAAGTTCTTGTTTTACCTTCGGGTCAGTGTTCTGCACCTGGAAACTCTAAAAAAGAGAGTTACCTTGAACAATGTCTGCCAGAAAATGAGCCCCACACCATTAAAGTCCAACACTCCTTTATTCTTCTTCATGCAAAGTGAACACAATCAGTTGGACTCCCTTAGAGAACAGAACAGACAAGGAGGTGTGGATGCGAGTAGGCCCAGACACAATGAACTCTCCACTTTCCTTCCTGAAAGTGGGTTGCGGTCTCCGAGCGAGGGGGAATTTCCTTCCAGGCGGTCTCCGATGGGAGGCTCACCTGTTACTGGCAATATGCTGCACTGGGTCTTCAAGCAAGTATCTCCCACCGGTCCATTATGCCTTCCGGATTCGGGTACCCACTCCCGGGGTTCCCTAGGACCTCCTTCCCTTGCGGAACTCAGTGGTGGGCACTGAGCTCCAGACCTCCTCCCGAGTACCTCACCCCAGGCTAAAGGTGCCTGGGATGGAACACGACCTCCCAACGTCCTCTAGGCCTAGGCCGCCTAGGGGACCGACATGAACCACCGCCCTCAGGCTGAAGGTGCCCGGGACTCCACTACCGCCACCGAAAATGCCCGCCCCCTTTATAAATTGTACAAAATATACTTTTGAAAAACTTGGTCAACTAAAGCAATTGTGTCTGAGCCTTACATAAAAGGTAAGGGAAACAACAACATTTTAACCATAACTGTTAGAATCACATATTCACATTATGCTTTTTCCCCCACCCATCCTGACTAAGACCCACCCCATACTCAGTGGTCTTGATGGGATGCTCTCCTGCAGAGGAAAAAAAAAAAGAAAATTATCACACATAAACCCTGACACATATATTCGTGTAAGAGGAAAGAAACTTTTTCGTAAAGAAATCCCTTTTCTCTATAGAGGGAGTGTGTGAAAAGTGTTAACGATGCGCAACACTGCCACCTGGTGACAGCGTCGCAGTAACTGCACTCGTGGAACTTTTCTTCTTTTCCTGAGCCCTATCTACCCCAGAATCCATGATCTCTTGCTGGAAAAGTGAAGAACAAACAGGAACAGTCCTTCATTCCTCTGGGTAACAAGGACAACAGGTCCCAGAAAGTTCAGCAGCATACAAAACAAAAACTGAGTCTTTTCTCTCCTACAAATAGAAGCGGGGATGCGGCAGAACAAGTGGTTTCAAGTGCTGATCCATGGTCTCCAGATGATACTCAACATCCTCCCCTTCCTTGCGCCGCATCAGCACCTTGTCCGCATGAATGTGCCGTCCCAACATCCACTCTGCCTTGCAGTCTTTAAAATGCTGAGAGGCCTTGGGAGAACCCGCCAGGTACCTGCGGGCGTGTGGAATCTGAAGGTGAGTCCACACAAAGGTCATTGTACCAGCGCTCCCGGCAAACTTCCACCTCGTACAACAACTCCTTGGACAAGTATGGGTACTCCCATCCATACTCTGCAGCAACCTTCTGGCCAAATAGGCGTTGTAGTCTCGCCAGAGGAGGCATAGTGGCTCTGTCCCCTTCGCCAGGCAAAACTATCGAGTCCGGGTGGCGAGGGACCTTGATCACATCTGATCTGGGCATAGGTGCCCGCAACAACAGTCTCTTTTCCCCGGTCCTGGATGTAGGTGACAACGGGAATGTAAGGGCAGGTTGGGAACGAGACCCCTCCTCAGGCGCTGGTGCCTCCACCCGGGGTGTACTATCCCCTGTAGACATGGGTGGGTCCCTGGTTCTGTGGGATGAGGCGAGAGGTACTTTGTTCCAGCCCTTTTCTGCAAACAGTTCATCAATAGCAACATCGTCTCCCAGATCGGAGAGCGACTCTAGGTCGGCGGTGTCACACTCCTCCGCGGGCACGTAGCCTGTAGTGGAGACTGAATTTTCACCTCTTCCCACACACCAAATCTCTCCGCCTGGCTTACCTCGGCCTTTACTTGCAGCGGGACGTCCGGAACTCTTGTCGACGGATCCATCCGGGTCGGGCGTAAGCGGGCGAGATGGTCCATCACAACCGCTGGTCGGGGCTACCATACCGGTCTTTCTCTTCGGTGGTGGACGCTGCGAGACAGTGGTGACCGAGTCAGCATCCTCGGATTTCTCCCGTTGAGTACTCACGACCTCCTCCGTGGTCGTTGCAGTGTGCGCAGGGATGGCTGTCAAAGCAGTGATTCCTCCTCTCTGAGTGGTGTTGCCTGCAGCCCGGCCGGAGTAAAGGGTTCTCAGCTTTTCAACCGCTGGAATTACTTCAAAAAGGAACTCCCCACAGGCCTTGCATCGCCCGAACGGCTTCAGTTGGCACACCAGTCCCGAACAACTGGGACAAATCACACCCAGGGCCTCAACGTCCATGCACAAATACAGGGCGAATCGACCCCTTGGCTTTAGCCGGATCCCCGTATCTGTAACCGGAGCAGCAGCAGTCAGTGTCATGGTAGAAGGGTGAACCGGAATCCACGATGTATGTCCGAACATGGTGACCTGTTGCTGATCCATCGCACACTGCAAGGTTTTTGCGCCAACGTCCCACGTGTAGTCCTTTACACGTATTGGACTCCTCCCCTTTGCTCCAGTTCGCGGTCTTTTCTATCTTTTCTCTTTCTGAGTCACGCCCACGAACTAAGCGGTGGGGGTGTGCCTGGTGGCGCAGTGCAATAGAAGCCCCCACGTGTACTACTTCACACGGCTGAGCTTCCCACGGGTTCCCCGCCCCACCATACAACCGCTGAGAGAGACCAAAAGAGGTACGCCACCGAAACGATGGCTCAACCCAGGGCCCAAAGCAACAGCACCACCTGGTGGGCCCCAGGGAACCATACATCACAGTTTCCCCACCAGATTCAAAAATAGAAAGCATATACCCGCTACAGGTGTTTATTTAATGAATTTTGTCAGATCAAACTGTATTTTAGGGCATTGCAGCCCTCTTTTGTTAAATAAAACGGAAAGTTCACATAGACACCAGTTGCCCACACAGGGGTTTTTCCACATCAATATGAACAATCAAATAAAAATACCAAGCCTCCTGGCTCCCTTGCTGGCAGCACCACTGCTCTTCTTACCAGTCCCTCTGACTTTGTTGTATAGCTCTACTGGTTCCCTTGGCTCTCTTGGTCTTTAGTCGCAGTGCCCTGCTGCGCACCCCAATCCTGGCTTCTGGATAAGGGTTCTCCTGACACCCTGTTAGGAGACCACCTGACCCCAGGAATGACGGGCCTGTACAGTTTAGGAGATATTCACTTTGCATGCAGACGCTGACGTCAACGGCACATGCGCTGTGAATGCCCGGCTGAAGGTCCAGCAGATGCTGCTGCACCTTGCCAGGAAGAAGGCTCCCGTGTGCATGCGTGGGAGTGACGTCATCGTGGCTCCGGCCACTCACAGCGCCGAAGCTGCGAATCCGGAAGAAACGCAGAGGGTAAAATGTCAGCTCCCTTGGCGTGGACCGGGCTGCGATACAAGGACTTTGTTCTAAGGTAAGTATTTAGTATGCAGTGCATACTAGCTCATTGTGTCTTTGCCTTAGAGGGGTTTTTTTTGTTCGGGTATACAACCGCTTTAACCAATTTATTTATATTTTTAACGTTTTATTTACCAAATTTTGCAATAACAATTACAAATAAATTGTACAGCAAAAACCCAAACGGGCCACACACAATAATACAACATACACTTCTTCAGCATTTGTCTCATTATACAACCCTGAGACCAATACCTAGGAGTAGAAGAACAAGAGTAAAGACCCCCATGTAGGTAACGTCATGTATTTAGTACAAGAATAGCCACTTAATCAGACACCGTGGATGCACTATTCATCCAACAACCCCACACCTTATCGAACTTATGTGGTATACCTCTGCTAGTGTAAGTAGCCTTGTATAAGGGGGCGGCCTTGTTAGCAAATAGACGGAGGAGCAGACTTTTTCCATTAAAGCACTATTAGCTTCCTAGCGTAATAAAGCAGAATTGCCACTCTTCTTGGAGCTAAGGCATCAACTAGTCAAGAGACACACCTCTACCATTGGCTGTATATGAATAGCAGTAACCTCCTCTATACACTCAGTGACCCTCCACCAAAAATGTTGGAAAGCCACACAATTCCAGAATATATGTTAGAAATCTGCGGTGGATGAAGTGCACCACCAGCAACAGAGCGACTGGGTAGAGAACATTCTAGCCAATCTGGCTGGAGTAGGGTAGATGCGATGTAAACATTTTTATTGAATAAGATGATCCCTGGCTGACACCAGTCTGGTAAAGTTAATATCCCAAATATTGTCCCAGTCATCCCCATCCATCTGAGGGAACACTGCCTACCAAGCCGCTCTGCAGCAGGAAAGAAGCTCACCAGCCGATGTAAACAACTGTTTGTAAATAGTAGACTAGACAGGACCTTATCTAAAGCGTCCTCTCTGAGTAAAGATTCCAGATCACTCATTTGCATTCTAAGAATGGTATTACCAAATTGGGCATTATACAGCATGTCTAAGTTGCAAATAACAAAACAAGTGAGTATTGGGGAGATGAAATCTAGTTTTTAGAGTATCAAACTGTAGGAGTTTCCCATTAACTTAACCAATTTATTTTACTGGCCTTTACCCCATTTAATTAAGCCCATTTAAAAGTTCCAGGTGTGTCTGTGTCACTCGGGTTACGGCACAGGGTGGGTCATCACTGGATCAGGACAGGAGCGGCTCTTCTGGGGTTAGCCCAACATAATACCTGGTGACCCTGCCATGATGGTTCTTGTTCAGGCACTTCCTATTATAGAGTGCACCTGTTTCACACACACACAGCTAATGCAGACTACAAGTGGTTGTGTTGGCGCATATTTTCCCAGCATTGTATGCCTTTTGTCACTATCAGAAAGCTGCTCCAGAGCAATATATGCATGTAGACTGGAAGAAGATGAAAAAAGGCTGGAGGAACTTACCATCACTGGGGTGCAAAAAGGATAAAAGAAATGTGAAATCAAGCATTTAATGAAGAAAAAAACATGGCCATTGTTCACGGTACACTGTGATTTAGCAAAGTAAATGTCATTTAGTTGGAATCTCTAAAAAATACTATCACCTTGCCCATGCCGGCCCCTTGGTTCCATTATATTTACCTTGTATTTTCTCCCATGCCGCACCTTCTGTCGGGCACTGAAACAGTGCTTTGCATAGCAGCCAATCACTAGGCCAAGTATTGTCAGATGATTGATGTCACCGATCCCTCTGCTCGCCAACACCGCTGATTCCGCGTTGGCTCTCTAAGCTGCAAGGGAGCACAGACAGGAGGAGTACAGGGGGTCAGGGGCTCCTTGCAAAGACACTTTGTCATTTTGTCCTGCATAGACAAGGTGTCAGTTTCATTTTAAGAAAGTAAAGAATTCACAGCCAATCTGTTACGAGCAGAGGACGTAAAACTGAGTTTAAGTTTAACTTGAGATTTAATTAATTGTGCTGCTCAAAGGCTCCGACCGAGCTGATGAAATTCACAGAAGACATCTGATGATGCTCATTGTACTGATCAGTGCCGTCTACTTCCAAATGAACGTAAGGATCAACTGCTTTACCATTACCAGCTAAATGTGTACAACTTGATCATGTACCCAAACATCAGTACAGTGCGTTCCTTATGGTAATCCCTCTTTAAGTGATAAAAGGCAGTCACAGTAATGTCACCTCGGGGAAATCACAAGACTCAGGTAGCTAATTGTGCATCCGTTTTACATGTCTCAAGAGTTAATAGAGAAGCCAATGTTTGGCGGTGTGCTGGAAATTAATAAAAATGTCACTGCATAATTTAATATGTAAACTTAAAGACCGAACATGTGCTTCTGTAACCTGAAGAATTGAAAGTTGTTTAACCTAATGCAAAATAACAGAGGTTACAGTGGGGGTTACCTCCCTTCTCCTCTTCCTACCACTGGTGGTGCATCTTGCATGGGCCTTTCTTGTCTACTTTATTGCAAGAATTGCAGAACCTTGCTTGTGGCATTTCCCCGACCTCTACCTTACTATTGGATTGTGGGTGGCAATGGATGAAAGCTTCTTTACACTAGTTATTATATCTTGACCTTGAGCACAAGAGATCTGTTTTCTTGGTTCTGAAAATATATAATAAGCTGGCTGCCAGACCTTCTTTCTTCTTCCCCCTGATTTTCATTAGGGATGGCTCTGCTCTTTCTCTAATTACTGTACTCAGTTCTGGATATTAACATCTTGTATATATATATGAACATAAGCTACTATATGACTTATGCCTTGTACACATGATTGGATTTTCCGTTGGGATAAACTACGACAGATTTTTCCGACGGAATTCCATTCAAGCTGTCTTGCATGCACACTGTGATGCCTCGTACACACAACCGGTTTTCCCGACGAGAAAACTGCCATGATTGCTTTTGGCCGGGAAAACCGGCCGTGTGTATGCTCCATCGCAGTTTTCCCGACAGGGAAACTGCCGGGGAAAAAAAAGAGAACCAGCTCTCTTTTTTCCCATCAGGAAAAAATCCTGCCGAGAAAACCGGTGGTCTGTATGCTTTCCCGAGGGGAAAAAAAACGTGCATGCTCGTAAACAATTTGACGCATGCGCGGAATCATAGAACATCATTTTGTCGGCTCGTCGTAGTCTTTGACCTCACCGTGTTCTTGGCATTCAAAAGTTCAGCGGTCTTTTGTGTGACCGTGTGTATGCAAGGCAGGCTTGAGAGGAATCCTGTTGGGAAAAGCGTTGTTTTTTTTCCTGCCGGGAAAACCGGTCATGCGTACAAGGCATCACACCAAATTCCGACCGTCAAGAATGCAGTGACGTACAACACTACGACGAGCCGAGAAAAATGAAGTTCAATGCTTCCGAGCATGCGTCGACTTGATTCTGAGCATGCGTGTTTTTTTCTGCGTCGGAGAACGGAATTTTTTTGTCGGAAAAAAAGAGAACATGTTCTTTTTCTAATGCCTTGTACACACGGTCGAAATTTCCGATGAAAAAAGTCAGACGGAATATTTTGATCGGATATTCCAACCGTGTGTATGCCCCATCGGACTTTTTCCATCGGAAATTACGACGGAGTTAAAAAGAGAACATGTTCCGTTCATCTGTATGGAACTCCGACGGAGAAAAAAACATCTTGGCTCTGTGCTTAGGGTCGTTGTCCTACCATACAGGCCTGATTGGTGAAGTTCTGCAGAGATGGTTGTTCTTCTGGAAGGTTCTCCTCTCTCCACAGAGAAACACTGGAGCTCTGTCAGAGTGACTATCGGGTTCTTGGTCACCTCCCTGACTAAGGCCCTTCTTCTCCGATCGCTCAGTTTGGCTGGGCCGACCGCTTTAGGAAGAGTCTTGGTGGTTCCAAACTTCTTCCATTTAAGGATGATGGAGGCCACTGTGCTCATTGAGACCTTTAATGCTGCAGACATTTTTCTGTACCCTTCTCCAGATCTGTGTTTCGATACAATCCTGTCTCAGTAGTCTACAGACAATTATTTGGAATTCATGGCTTGGTTTGTGCTCTGACATGCACTGTTAACTGTGGGACCTTATATAGACAGGCGTGTGACTTTCCAAATCATATCCAATCAACTGAATTTACCACAGGTGGACTCCAAAAAAAGTTGTAGAAACATCTCAAGAGTGATCAGTGGAAACAGGATACACCTGAGCTCAATTTTGAGTGTCATGGCAAAGGAATACTTAAGTACATGTGATATTTTCGTTTTTTATTTTTAATTAATTTGCAAAGATTTTAAACAAACGTCTTTCATGTTGACATTATTGGGTATTGTTTGTAGAATTTTGAGGAAAATAATCAATTTAATCTATTTTGGAATAAGGCTGTAACATAACAAAATGTGGAAAAAATGAAGTGATGTGAATACTTTCCGGATGCACTGTAGATCCAGAAAGTCAAGTCTCCTCCAGCTGGTATGAGGTTTATCTTCTCACGCCATGTTTTCAGCACCTTGAACCTTTTCACTCACTTCTACTCAGCTGGGCTCCATGAAATATCTGGCTGGTGGTTACTATTTCTGGGTATTCCAGGTATGCTTCACTTTATCTGAATTTCAGAACAGAATGTATAGGTCAACATGTGCCTTTTAGCAATAAATTAATGGACAGTTTAATTGAATTCCACATCAAAAGGTCTGATTTTATTATTTGATCAGCCAAATCATCCGCTCCTGTTTATTTATTCGAATCCTGTACGCAAGCAGGTTTTTCTACTTCTGTGTCCGTACCATGCCATAAATCGATGGTATGAAAGTCAGCATTTGACATTTGTAACTTTGAATTCCAGCATCAGAACCTGTTGCTTGTCCTGCGCAATGTTTTGTCTATATCTAGGGATCCTTGCAAATCTTTCTGATTTTGATGAAGGGTGACACAAGCATTTTGTTTATTACAGACACTTGAAGAGAAGAATACTCGGTTTAGTAAATGCCAATTAGCCTTTATTAATCATGGAGCCTATTGGATCTAAACAATTACCAATAACTAGACATGTGCACTGCCGAAAAATTTGTTCGTTTTCGTTTCATTCGTTTTTTAGCTTTTTTCGGAAATTTGAAAATTCGGAATTCGGAAACTTGAAAATTTTAAAATTCGGAATTCGAAAATTCAAAATTTTGGAAATCCCAAAATCCCAAAATTCTAAATAAAAAACGAATTCGGAACTAAACGAATTGCACATGTCTACCAATTACAATTATCACTATTTGTATCAAGCCTCGTACACACGGCCGTTTTTCTTGGCAAGAAAACTGCTGGGAGAGCTTTTTGCAGAGAAAACCGGCCATGTGTATGGTTTCTCGTCGGGAAAACTGCCAGGAATCTCGACGAGAAAAATAGAGAACCTGCTCTCTATTTTTCTCGTCGGGATTCTCGGCAAGTGTTTCCTGCCGAGAAAACCGTGAGTGTGTGCGCTTACGTGTCCCAGGTAAGCCCGCGCATGCTTGACGAGACTTCGACGCATGCGCGGTAGCTTACAAGGGTAGTGTAGGGTAAAGCAAGATGGCGGCGACGCATGCTCGTTGTAGTCGATGACGTCGCCGCGTTCTTGCGATTCAAAAGAACGGCGGTTCTTTTGAATGTGCGTGTGTACACTCGGCGAGCAAGAAAAGCTTGCCAGGAATCCCGTCAGGAAAATGTTTTTTTCCTCACGGGATTCCCGGCCGTGTGTACAGGGCTTCCGATGTAGCATCCTTCTAGTTAGGTTGCCAAGGAAATTTAGTTTTTTGGCTCACTCTGTAATCTTTAGTCAGAGGAGTTGGATTGTCTGCTTTGGTCTGTTGTGGCTCCACAAGTTGTGGGATTGATTGCTTCTACCTAGTTCTGTTTAGAAACTCCCAGAGCTTTGGATAGGAAGATTGAATATTTAGTACCTTCTTACCAATACCTGGGGAGGTGTGCCCAGTAGGTGGTCAGAGAAGGGGGTAAATAGGCTGGTGCCCTGACAGAGTTAGTTGGTGTCTGGACATCGTACCTGCCTGGGATGGATTGCTGATGCTTCAGGAGACTGCTTGCCCCTGGATCCCTCCAAGACTGGCTTCTGAACTATTCTGTGCGATGGACAGAGACCGCAAACTTGGTCTGTGAAAAGAGCTAGATTACTGAGCTGCTATCTCCACGGTCCTCGGCTGTGGATTGTGACTGTTCCAGTTTGCCCTGAACTTGTTCAAAACACTTTGTGGTCCTCAGCAGAGAGGGTTTTAGACTACTCCAGTCTACTTTAAACTGCTCTAAAACCCCTTTGTTCTAGGTCTTCAGCTGTGAGTGTAATAGCTGCTGCTATAGAGAGAAGTGTCCTCAGCCTGCATTTGCACTCAGGCGTTTTGGAGTATCCCATCCCCGTTGTTCTCCTTCAGTACAAGTTTACAGCTATAAACCTCAAAAAAACACATCCCCTAAACTGTTTCTGAGGCGGAGTGAGTTAACTGTTGCTGTGTGGATGGCTTTCTCTGCACTGTATAGGAAAGAACCTGGGCCGAAATCCAACGGCCCTTGTGGGAGTAGAGCTACTCTATTAAAGGTGCACAACCCAACGGGTCCTTCTTGATGCATTTCCCTTTATAAATTCAAAAAGACAACATGTAACCAGAGCAGGCTTGTCCTAAATTGTACTGTCCGTGCAACTCGCCTTCTATTTCATACTTATTTCTGCGATGTGAGACACACTTCAGCAAATATAGACTTTAGTTGGGTAATGAAGGGTCTATCTGCAGGCAGGTATCGGTAAACAAAGGGCAGACAGAGAACTGAATCCAAAAAAAAAAATGTATTAAAAAAATTGGGAGCAAGAGTTTAGGTAAGGGTTGAAAAAGTGAATGACACAGACCACTCAAAACTGATCTTTCCATTTTTACTAGGTGCTAAACCACATAAAAGTTTTATCTATTTCTCAGGGGTTCTGAGTTAAAAACGCACCTAAAATCACATTTTACAAACGTGTTTAGGCACGTTTAAGTGCATCAAGAACATCAAGCACATGGATGTTCATTTAATTCCATTGGCCAGAATATGAATTTATTCTGGCCATTGGAATGAATGAACGGAATGAATGAACGCCTACACACTTGATGCGCTTACATGCGTTTACAATCATTTGGGTACTCAAGCATCTTTTAAGGTTGAAACCAGTGTCAGGAGCGCCGCCCCCTCTGGCTCCTGCGCCCATCACTCACAACAATACATAGGTTCATGCATTGCATAAACCTATGTATTGTCGCCGCCGCTCCCGCCCACTATTCAGATGGCCGGCCCCCAGACATCGAGGACGGAAGAAGGACAGCACTGACCCGAGGAAGGTAAGTGCAGGACTGGGGGGAAACTGTCTGCATTTGGGGACAAACTGGTTGCATTTGGGGACAAACTGGCTGTATATGGGGACAAACCGATCTGTATTTGGGGACACACTGGCTGTATTTGGGGGGAAACTGGCTGTATTTGGGGGGAAACTGGCTGCATTTGGGGGGAAACTGGCTGCATTTGGGGACAAACTGGCTGCATTTGGGGACAAACTGGCTGCATTTGGGGACAAACTGGCTGCATTTGGGGACAAGCTGGCTGTATATGGGGACAAGCTGGCTGTATATGGGGACAAACTGGCTGTATTTGGGGGAAACTGGCTGCATTTGGGGACAAACTGGCTGCATTTGGGGACACACTGGCTGCATATGGGGACAAACTGTCTGTATTTGGGGACGAACTGGCTGCATTTGGGGGAAACTGGCTGCATTTGGGGACAAACTGGCTGCATTTGGGGGGAAATTGGCTGCATTTGAGGGGCCAAACTGGTGGCGTTTGGGCACACTGGCTGCGTTTAATGGGCACAATGGCGGCAATTGATGGGGGGTTTTTTTCCGTTTGTTTGCGCCCCCCAAAAATTTTGAGCACCAGCCGTCACTGGTTAAAACGCTCCTCTTCTAAACGCGCTGGCCCTGGGCTTCTTTTCTGCCTCTAAACACTTGTGAAACACCTATGTATGCATGAACACAGATTTGATTTAATTACGTATCTTGCCAACGATTCGATTTCCACGATGCATCACGATTACTTGTCACAATTAACAAGTTGACTGCAAAGAGACCAAAGAATACATTTTGCACTTTTGTATTTTTCTTTTTTTAGTTTATATATTTACCAATAGCCGCATTAGATCATGGGGTATAATTTTAAGTGTAAAGTCTCGTTTTTTTTTTTTTATTAAAAATAATAAACATGTTATACTTACCTCCTCTGTGCAGTTGGTTTTGGACAGGGCAGCCTGGATCCTCCTCTTCTTGGGCCCCTCTTCGACTCTTCTGGCCCCTCCCTCTTGTTAGGTGCCCCCACAGCAAGCAGCTTGCTATGGGGGTACCCGAGCCGAGTCACAGCTCCCTGTGTCACTCAGACACGGAGCTGCGGCCCGGCCCAGCCCCCTTTCTATTTCCATTGGCTGACTGACTTTGACAGCAGCAGAAGCCAATGGTGACGCACTGCTGTCTCAGCCAATGAGGAGGGGAGTCGCTGATGGTCGAGACATCTCTACAACATCCCTGGAGCTAAAGGGACCTCAGGTAAGTATTAGGGGGGATGAGGGGAACTGCTGCACACGCAAGGCTTTTTATCTTGGTGCATAGAAATGCATTAAGATAAAGTGACTGTAAAGTCAGAAGGCTTTTTAAGTCTTCTCTGGGTTGAGAAGAGGTGATCTGTTTTAAAGAGAAAGAGAGAGAGGGAAAGAGAAAATGAGAGAGAGAAAGGAAGACCGGGAGAGAGAGAAGGGAACAGAGGAAAGGAGGAGAGGGAGAAAGAGATGGAGAGAGGGAGAAGGAAAGGGGGAAGGAGAGGGATAGGGAGAGGGAGAGAAGGAGAGGAAGAAGAAAAGGGTGAGAGGGATAGGGAGAGGAATAGGGAGAGGGAGAAGGATAGGGTGAGAGGGATAGGGAGAGGGGTAGGGAGAGGGAGAAGGATAGGGTGAGAGGGAGAGGGAGAGGAAGAGAGGGAGAGGAAGAAGAAAAGGGTGAGAGGGATAGGGAGAGGAATAGGGAGAGGGAGAAGGATAGGGTGAGAGGGATAGGGAGAGGGAGAGGAAGAGAAGGAGAGGAAGAAGAAAAGGGTGAGAGGGATAGGGAGAGGAATAGGGAGAGGGAGAAGGATAGGGTGAGAGGGAGAGGAAGAGAGGGAGAGGAAGAAGAAAAGGGTGAGAGGGATAGGGAGAGGAATAGGGAGAGGGAGAAGGATAGGGTGAGAGGGATAGGGAGAGGAAGAAGAAAAGGGTGAGAGGGATAGGGAGAGGAATAGGGAGAGGGAGAAGGATAGGGTGAGAGGGATAGGGAGAGGGAGAAGGATAGGGTGAGAGGGATAGGGAGAGGAATAAGGAGAGGGAGAGGGAGAAGTAGAGGGTGAGAGGGAGAGGGATAGAGGGAAAGAGAGAGGGAAAAGCGGAAAGAGGGAGAGGGAAAGGGGGAGAGGGAGAGGGAAAAAGGGAGAGGGAGAGGGGGAGAGGGATAGAGAGAGAGGGAGCGGTAGAGGTAGGGAGGAAGAGGTAGAAGAAAAGAGTGAGAGCGGTAGAGGGAGGGAGAGGGAGGGAGGGGGAGGGAGGGGGAGAAAGAGAGGGGGACAGAAAGAGGGAGAAGAGGAAAGGAAGAGGGAAGGTGAGAGGGAGAGAGAGAAATAGACCACATGCAGGTTGTGCTGAAACTGCCTGAAGAGCTAAGCAGACCCAAATTATCACATAACTAGACAAGAGTATCTCCTAAACACACCTAAATCTAAGTAAAGCAAAACAAAGTTATAATAATTGCAGTCAGGTCTTGCAGTGATGTCAACAGGTTGTGAGCAACAGAGCCATGGCAAGGTCCTTCCCAAGTCTGTTGAAAAATGTGGTTGGAGTTCTTCCTTGCTCTTGGTAACATAATACATGACAACAAAGCTTTGAAAAGATATCGAGACTCCCCAGCACTCCGTAGGGGCCGCAGCAATCTTCTGTGTACTAGCCAATAACCACAATACAACTCCCAGGTCGGCAGATTTTCTCCCTCCCTCCCAGGAGTGGCAGGACGCGCCAGGATGATGTTATTCACGCAATCGCGATGCAGCCATTCTCTGCATCAATGCAGACTCGTTCAAGGCTGCATCGTGATGTCAAATGCCAAACACATCTAAATGTTTTTAACACCCTGTGTGCATTAAGGTCTTATTCACAGTGTGAAAAGCTCACAGTGTGCAGTGAAACCAGAATAAGCTATTTCAGTACAGGAGAGAAGCCTGTGCAACTGTTCAAGACTGAGAGGAAGGCTGGAGTTGAGCTCTAAATGACAGGTTTGGAGATACCTTAAAGTGCATCTATGGTCAAAATGTAAAATCATATATTGATTTCCATACTGTCCAGTGCAGCTGAGGCTGCAGAGAAAGGGACTCGGGGAATCTATGTCCTCAGTCTCTTTCTCTGTTTCAAAAGTGGATCTGTTTAGATCCCTGATATCTCACCAAAGCCCCCCAACGGGGCTCCTAAAAATGTTTTAAAAAATAAAATAAAAAAATGTAATTGTAAGAAATAAATTGTACAAAATCATACAAAAATAAAATAATAAAATATAAAACTACTGACACCAATCTCTGCCCTACTGACACATCCACTGCTCCAATGACACCAACTTATGCCCTACTAACACATCCACTGCTCTACTGGACGGGGCTACCATGCCAATCTTCCTCTTTGGCGGTGGACGCTGAGAGACAGTGGTGACCGAGTCAGCATCCTCGGATTTCTCCCGTACTTCGGTGATCGCGACCTCCCCCGCGGTCACTGCAGTGCGCACAGGGATGGCTGTCAAAGCGGTGATTCCTCCTACTTGAGTGGTGCTGCCTGTAGTGCGGTTGAGGTGGATGGTTCTTGGCTTTTCGATAACTGGGTCCACCTCAAATAAGAACTCCCCGCAGGCCTCCCATCGCCCGAATGGCTTCAGCTGACACACCAGTCCCGAACAGCCGGGACAAATCAAACCCAGGGCCTCAACGTCCATGCACGAGTACAGGGAGAATCGTCCCTGGGGCTTTAGCCGGATCCCCGTATCGGTTACCGGAGCAGCAGTAGTCAAGGTCGTGGTAGAAGGGTGAAGTGGAACCCACAATGTATTTCCGAACATGGTGACTCGCTGCTGATCCATTGCGCACTGCAAGTTTGGCGCCAAAGTCCCCACGTGTAGTCCTTCACACGATTGGACTCCTCCCCTCTTGCACTCCAGTTCACGGGCTTTCTCCTTCTCTGGGTCACGCCCACGAACTGAGCAGGGAGGGTGTGCCTCGTGGCGCAGTGCAATAGAAGCCCCCACGTGTAGTACCTCACACGGCTGGACTCCCCCCTCTTCTCGCTCTTCTGCATAGTCCTTTCCCTTCTTAGGGTCATGCCCACGACTTCGAGCAGGGTTGCACTTTGGCCAATAATATAGCCGACCTACTCGGAACTCCTCTGGGCAGACACGTTCAAACTCCGTCCATTCTAGCTCCATAGTAACACGAACACCATCCCGGACCCGAGCCCCCACGTGTAGCGGCCTCCACTCTCTCACTCCTCTGCTGGCTGGTTTCTGCTTGTCTAGGGGTACATTGGAGGAGAGAGTGCGGGGTCACCACGCCAAGCCTCCACCGCAGATGTTTGTGTGGTGTGAGCAAAGTTTCTTTACCTTCAGGTCGGTGTTCGGTGTTTGAAGCCTCCGCTCCTTCTGTGGGACAGTGTCTGCCAGTAAATGAGCCCCACACCAATAAAAGTCCAACACTCCTTTATTTTCCAATGTCAGGATGAAACACAATCAGTTGGACTCCCTCAACGAACAGACAGGGGGTGTGGATTCGAGTAGGCCCAGGCACAATGAACTCTCCTATTCCTCTATCAGCGAATAGGTTTGGCACATGGTCTATGCCACCTGTTCAGAATCTAGGTCGCTGCCACCGACCGGATGAACGGTGAACCTTCCTCCTGACTGCACTCGGCCCCGGTTCGGGAAGATACCCCTCCGGGCGGTCTCCTGAGGCTCACCCGGCACCGGCAATCTGCTGCACCAGGTCTTCGGGTGAGTAACTCCTCCGGTCCCTTACGCCTCCGGATTCGGGTACCCCACTCCCGGGGTCCCCTAGGAAATCCTTCCCTCATGGAGCCCAGTGGAGGACACTGGGCCCCAGGCCTCCAACCGAGTACCTCACCCCAGGCTGAAGGTGCCTGGGGTGGAACACGAGCTCCGGGTGTCCAGGCCTAGGCCGCCTGGACACCGACCATGAACCACAGCCCTCAGGCTGAAGGTGCCTGGGACTCGACAAGCCCGTGACCAAAATGGCCGACCCCTTTATACCCTCCCCCAGCAAGCCCAGCGGAGCCCCCGCCCCGCTGTACTCCTGCTGCGAGAGGCCAAAAAGGGTACGGCACTGCAATGATGGCTCAACCCCGGGTCCAAAGCGACAGCACCACCCACTGGGCCCCAGGGAACCATACATTACAGATATCCCCGCCAAATTCAAACATGAGAGAAAAGCATATACACGCTACATACAGTAAAGCCGCTTGTGTACAGTATACAGTACAGCGCTGTATGTGGCCAGAGGTTCGGGGCGATGGTGGCTCCCAGCACTTCCTGGAGACACCCAGAGACACTCCCAGCTGGGTGGGGCGGGGGTAACATGCATTCGGAGCACCCGGAAGTGATGTCAACATTTCCCGAGTGTCTCTGTGTTCTCTAGGAAGTGCTGGGAGCCACCATCGCCCCTGAACCCCTGGCCACATATAGTGCTGTATACTGTACACTAGCAGCTTTACTGTACATATGCACAGCGGCTTTACATGGATCAGCTCCAGACTCCTTAACATTGTGAGTGTAATTTTTTTTTATTTTACATTAAAACTGTGATTCTCCTTTTTTCTTGTCAAATTTGTTTATTAAATTTTCAAAATTACAAGCATATATTGTCAATAAACATAGTCACTATAAATAGTAGCAGTTAAAGAGAACACAAATTAGATATTTATGTCAAGCTCCAGTGATTTTTGAAGGCAACAACAACAGAAGAGGAGAAAAAAAACAGTAATTTAAGTTTAACATATGATGACCATTATCTGGAGACTTGCTAAAATATATGCTTAGTGTTGAATTTAGTAATTACAAACCAGATTTAGTAATAATATATAACATGTATGGTAATATAAGGATTTATAAAGAAAAAATGAAGGGTCATAATTTCTCGACCTCATATAATGTTATTGTAATATATAAGGTTTGTATTGTTTCAAAGGAGCTCTAAAGCTGAAATATACTGATAAATAAAAAACGTAAAAAAAAATAGAAATGTTGCTACCATTTTTGCATATAATAACAATATATGCTAGGAAAGAAAAAACAACAGAAAAAGAGCTAAAGAGTGAAGATAGAAGAGAGGGAAGGGTAAGAAGAAGAAGAGAAAAAAAATAAAGATAGTAGGTAGAAAAGATAGAAAAGGTCGAAAAGGTCCCCGGGGTATCTTATAATGTTGGTCTGATAATATTAGTATATTAAATAGCTATTAGTAGTTATATTACCAAGGTCTTAATAATGTGATGTCAAAGTTGGGAGGGAAAAAATTAGTCACCCAAGGATTCCAGATTTTTTCAAATTTTCCAATATTATCATTGGTAATGGCTTCCGTTTTTGAGTGGGTCATGGCTTGGTTTATTCTGGTTTTGGTTTCTGAGATCATTAATGTTGGGGTTTTCCACGCTTTGGCGATTGTCTGCTTTGCTGCAGTAGTGATTTGTAGAAGGAGTTTGAATTGAGTGTGGGAAATAGAAGTTGGTTTTAGATTTAGTAGTGCAATTGAAGGGTCAGGTTTGATTGTTTTTTTGAATAAGGTAGAGAGGATAAGAAAAACCTCTTTCCAAAAACATTTTGTAACGGGACAATCCCAAAATATGTGTATGTGTGATCCTAGTTCACCACAGCCACGGAAGCAGAGTGGGGAGTATTGCGGAATATATTTCGCGATTCTGACAGGAACCAAATACCAGCGCAAAAGTACTTTATAATTTGTCTCTAGAGCTATTATATTTTGTGAAGATGATTTTGTTGTGGTCCAAATTTTATCCCAATCGGATGGTTCCAACTGAAGTCCAAGGTCTCTCTCCCATTTTGCCACGTATGATGGTGGGTCTGCAGTAGGCAAAGTAATAAGGTGTTTATATATTATTGATATGAGACCCTTAGAGTGAGGTTCGCGTTTACATATACGTTCAAATTGTGTGAGTTCGTTGAGCTTACTCATATTTTGTATATATGGCATGAAATTTTTTTTGATCTGCAGATATCGGAAAAGTTCTGATTGGGGGAGTTGATGCCTATCACATAGTTCAGGAAATGTTATAAGTGAGGTAGATGTCAATAAATCACAGAGTTGCGTCATGTCAGAGGAGATCCATTTTTTAAATGAATTAGGGAATGTGCAGGCTGGGTAGAATAGTGGGTTTCTAATAAATGATAGAAGGGGAACATGAGGAGATTGTAGTCCTTTGATAAGTTTAAATTTATCCCAGATAGTAACTGTGTGTTTGGTAATCTTATTTTTTATATTTTTATGATCTGAGGGTTTGGACCAAATCAAATTTGTTATAGAAAATGGATCACAGTCAATTGCTTCAATTGCAACCCAGAGTGGGGTTTCGTATTTTGCGTGATATTTGGGGATGCATGCTATTTGAGCTGCATGGTAGTAAGAGGCGAAATTGGGGAATCCTAGTCCACCTTTAAGTTTGGGAAGGTAGAGTGTGTGTTTAGATAAACGATGTTTTAAAGAGCCCCAGATGAACGCTAGTGTTTTGCGTTGAAGATTTCTAAGAAAGTATGCTGGAACTGGAATGGGCAAAACCCGAAATAGATATAGTATCTTGGGTAAAATAGTCATCTTTATTACGTTTATTTTACCAATCCATGAGATTGGTAAAGAAGACCATTGTTTAAGGAGATTGGTAATTTGCTTTAGTAATGGCGGAAAGTTAGCTGAGAAGAATTCAGTTAAATTGGGAGTAAGAGTAATTCCTAGGTAGGTCAGGTGCAATGTAGACCAGGAGAATGGGAGGGAAGTTTGTGCTTGTTGTAAAGTATGGGGAGGTAAGGAGATATTTAAGGCTGTAGATTTTTGAGAGTTGATAATTAGTCCAGATATCTGTGCAAAATGATCTAGCTTACTTATAAGGTTGGGAGCAGAAATATGAGGGGAAGACATAAATATTAGTATATCGTCAGCAAACAAACATAATTTGTGCTGATGACCAGCTAAGTCTATCCCTTTGATTGAAGGGTCAGATCGTATAGCCTGAGCTAGGGGTTCAATAAGTAGGGCAAATAAACGTGGGGAGAGTGGACAACCCTGACGTGTACCTCTATTTATGTTAAAGCAACCAGATTTATATCCAGCATATTTAATATAGGCTTTGGGATTATTATATAGTGATGAAACCCAGTTAAGAAAGTGAGGACCGAACCCCCATTTTTGTAAAGCAAAATGTAGATAGGGCCATGATACTGTGTCGAATGCTTTTTTAATATCTAACGACAGAAGACACATAGGTATTCGCCGTGTTTTAGCTGCTTGGATTAATAAAGTTGCCCTGCGTACGTTATCAGCTGCTTGGCGAAAAGGAATAAAACCAACTTGGTCTTTATTTATTAATGAACCAATAATATTGTTCAAACGAGTTGCTAGAATTTTCGCTAGTAGTTTGATATCAAGATTAAGCAGGGATATGGGCCTGTAATTAGCACAAGATGAATCATCTGAATGAGGTTTGGGGATCATTGTGATTATTGCTGTTAAGGTTTCAGGACGAAAGGATTGGTTGTTCAGAAGTGAATTGAAAGCATCTGTCAGCAATGGCGCAAGAAGATGAGTAAATTTTTTATAATATAGGGCAGAGAAGCCATCAGGACCCGGGCGTTTATTTGGTTTAAGGGATTTAATGGCTAATTCAACCTCTGCAGTTGTAATGGGACTTTCAAGATGTTCATGTTGAGTTAAAGGAATCTTTGGAAGTTTGGTTTGTGAAAAAAATAATTCTGCAGCGGATCGGTCAAAAAATCCCTGATTGTTGTATAAAGATGTAAGGTGTTTGTGGAAGGTTTGTAGGATTTTTTCTGGATTACTGGTGTAAGTATTATGAGGTAATTTTAATCGAATCGGTTTGTATGGGTTGTTTAATTTTTTAAGTGCTCGAGCGAGAAGAGTGCCAGGCTTGTTAGCTTTAATATAAAATTTATGCTTGGATTTGCGTATGGTTTTATCTGCGGATTCAGATAGGAAAAGATCAAGAGTGATTCTCCTTTTTTTCCAACACAGAGGTACAGTACAATACAGAATTAAAACTACAGTACTGTGCAGTAATAATATGAACTTTTGCTCAAATTTTGATTATTTTTCCTGTCCCAGAATCCAGCCCTTTTGGGCGGAGGTCACGACCTTCATTGAAACCTTGACCATGATCCATGTTCCCCTGATTGTGTCGATCTGTTTGCTGGGTCTGGTAGGCTCCTTGGCCCACCGCCGAGCAACCAGAACACTAATAGGACTTCTATTATTTTACGGGGTGTTCAAATTAAGGGAAGTCTCTAAGTGGTAATTAGGCTCAGACACCTTAATTGTTAGGGGTTATGGACCAATTTTTGTCCTCAGAGGATAATGCTGGTGATAAGTTCCCTGTGGCCTGCGGGTAGCGCTGCCATTCTGGGCCGGGGTTGAACCGTGAGCGTAGTGCTGTGCCTTTTGTGTCCCCTCTCGACAGCCGTACAGCGGGGCGGGGAACCTGCTGTGCATGCCGGGAGAGGATATAGAAGGGGCAGACATCTCCTGATTGGGGTCCACCCCCAGGCACCTTCAGCCTGGGAGTGCATGTGGCTCATCTCCAGGTGCCCTCGGCCCGGAGGCTGTGTTCCGGTTCCACCTCAGGCACCTTTAGCCTGGGGTGAGGTACTACCTCACCGTTCCTGTCCGCCTGGGTATGGAGACCCGGGAGCTGCAGCGACGGCTCGGGGCCCAGCACCTTCGGCTGGGGTCCGCTAGGGATTGAGGAGTCCAGGGTGCCGCCTTGCGAGGGGACCCGCACCCTAAGAGAAGGGAGGATCATTCCGAAGGACCGATGCGAGAGACACGGTGAAGGAAGGGTCTGTTGACTCTCTAGGGGGACATCTTCTCCTTGATAAGGGCTATGTTCTAAGAAGGAAGTTCACGTTCATCAGGTCAGTGGCAGAGGCCTTATTCACCAGGTCTGTGGCAGAGACCAAAAGTTTTGCCAGGTCCGTGGCAGGGGCCTTATTCACCAGGTCTGTGGCAGAGACCAACTTCACGGTCTGTGGCAGAGACTGTGCGCCTAAAACTGTTTGAGAATCTGAACAGCAAAGAGTTTGAGCTACGTTTGTGCCTGGACCTCCTCCACACCTTAGGGTGTTCTGTTTCTTTTGCTCCAACCCTTTCTTATCCAAGAGACTGTTTATTGCAAAGTGAGAATAAATACTGAGTTGGAGTTTCAGCTGGTGTGGACATTTACATTACTGGGGAAGTCAAGGACTTGCATCTACCATACCTCCCAACTGGCACAGATTCTGCAGGTTTTCCCCGCATAGCCCCCTCCGTCCCGCAGACCCGCGGGACTTCATTTTTTCCCGCAGAGCAGGAAGGCACAGCAGGAAGTGGAGGAACGCGCGGGATGACGAACGAGCAGCCGGAGCAGGTAAGTCCCCCCCCACGATAGACGTCTAAAACAATGTCCCGCGACTCCCCCTGCTCAACAACTTTTCTGTCGTGGTCAAATATTGGACTGAATGTCCCGCGGTGGGACTTTTAAAAGTTGGGAGGTATGCATCTACCCATAGTAGAGGTGAGAATCATGCTCAGGAGGACTTTGACTCTGGCTGCAGACAAGACCCAAAAATAACATGTGCTTGTCTCCCCCTGCGAGGAGCCGAGTTGAAATGAAGGAGGGGGATAGGTGGGTGCGCTACACTAGGAAGGCTCTTCTCATTAAATGGAAACAGAGTTACCTACTTTGAATACATGGAAATCGCTGATCAACTCAGCGGTGCCACTATACAAAGAGGCCTATCTCGCCAGATGCTGCCTAGCCAAGTTTGACAAAATATGGCGTGTATGGTTAACCGGTTAAAGATCGGCTCCTGTACATATACATCGGCAGAATGGCACGGCTGGGCAAAATAACGTATATATATAGGGCCCCTGCCGCAAGCTCTATGACTGTGCCCGCGGGACCCGTGGACTCGATGTCCGCTGGTGTCCTGCGATCGGGTCAAAGAGCTGCAGAACGGGGAGAGGCAAGTGTAAACAAGCATCTGCCCGTTCTGCCTAGTGACACTGTCACTGATCGTATGATCCCTCTCATCGGGAGCAGCAATCAGTGACGTGTCACTTGTAGCCACACTCCCTAACAGTTAGAATCACTCCCTAGGACACACTTAACCCCTTCAGCGCCAACTAGTGGTTAACCCCTTCACTGCCCGTGTCATTTTTACAGTAATCAGTGCATATATATAGCACTGATCGCCATAAAGTCGCAGTCACGATAAAAATCGCTGATCGCCACCATTACTAGTAAAAAAAAAAAATTATAAAAATGCCATAAAACTATTCTTTATTTTGTAGACGCTATAACTTTTGCACAAACCAATCAATATACGCTTATTGCGATTTTTTTATACCAAAAATATGTAGAATACATATCGGCCTAAACTGTGGAAAAATTTAGTTTTTTTTATAGACTATTTTAGGGATATTTATTATAGCAAAAAGTAAAAAATATTGAATTTTTTTCAAAATTGTTGCTCTATTTTTGTTTATAGCGCAAAAAATAAAAACCGCAGAGGTGATTAAATACCACCAAAAGAAACTCTATTTGTGGGAAAAAAAGGACGTCAATTTTTTTTGGGAGCCACGACGCACGACCGCGCAATTGTCAGTTAAAGCGACGCAGTGCCGAATCGCAAAAAAAGCTCTGGTCTTTGGCCAACGAAATGGTCCGGGGCTTAAGTGGTTAAAATCAGATGTAGCACTTACCCCCATTTAAGGGACCTGCTGGTTTTGTTGGGTCTGCAAACGACCTCCAAGGCTTCCGTTGTCAGGGTATAGAAGGAAAGTCTCCAGAAAGGCCAATGTCCACACAAATGTAAAACCCAAACGGTCAGACTTTATTTACTTTTGCTGAGGAAACTTGAGAGGAAAATAGAATACGAGAGAAGAACAGGGGAAGGTTCAGGTACACAGCACTAGAGTTACAATCGTCGCCACTCAAACCTGAGTGGGTGTTGCTCACCCGGATAGTTCTGTTTAGTGGTCCTAGCAGCCGGAGAACTAGGGATACGATCAGGAATCCTCTGCCACAGGATTATTAAAAGTCCCGAACCTCCCAGCCAAGCAATAATGAGAGAACCTTTATGCCGGATTGGCGTATTGCAGGGCTTGTAATGATGATGATGGATCCCTCCTTAGGTGAGCTCCAGGCCTCGATTAATTATAACGCACATACAGATCCAACTACTTTTAGCTGATCTCCTTGCAGGCCGATTCCCAGTGCAGCGACCATCCACTGGAAAAATGGATAGCAGGATACAAAAAACACACAAAGGCAGCGCTCGATGGGAATAGCATTAAAACTTTTATAGTCTTCAAGTAGGTAACAAAATAAATATTGCACTGGAGATAAAATCGATGTAGCTACATAAACTGTAAAAATGGTGCGAGTAATATCAAACGGTAGCAAAAGCAGTCATAAAAACGTAGCTAAGTATAATACTGGCATAAAATGTGTACAACGATACCACTGCTGAATCCAGATGAGGAGGGGTTACCATCAGTCCGTCGGCATGTAGATGTCCCGTGAAGGGAACTATCACAACTCCCAGTGGATGGCTGTAGAATCCCAGGTTGATAGAGGTAAGTGATAGAGGGAAGTGTAACAGCCCTTGCGTGTGGCAGATAGTAAGGTCCCACCAGCATGCAGATATGAAGGCACAGCAAAGGAGCCCTTCAGATGGACACGGCAAGCCCCGCCGGTGTCCGTGGCGTCACCAGATCTCCGACGGAACTCCCTGAAGACCCGGAAGCCGGCGGAGAGGTGAGTATCGATCAAAAGAATTTTGATCGATCAAAAAAATGAATCGATTAATCGAGGAATTAATAGCTAATTTCCACAGCCCTAAAAAAAAACATAAAAAAAAACATTTTGATTGTTTTTATATGAATAAATGGTTGTGGAACAAATTATCTGAGTTTCCATTGCTTCTTATGGGAAAATTTGCTTTGACAAAGAGTGCTTTGGATTACAAGCATGCTTCTGGAACAAATTATGCTCGCAAACCAAGGTATTACTGTATAGTGAATGCAGGGTCCTGGGTTTAGTAACACTTTAACTTAAAAAGTGTTATTTTTTTTACTGAAAATATGGGATTGACAAACTGCTGTGTGCCGAGTTTCCATTACCGTCTGTTAATCAGACAAATCTACATGAAGATATTCAGTAAAATCAGAAAGTGATGAATCGGCAGATCTTATCTGATATGTGAGTTTTCAGTATCGCTTTTAGCCGTAGTAATAAAGCGGGGAGAGACAGCAGATTAAAGCCCTGTTGTTCCAAACGATTTGTTGGATACTTAAATATAGAGAACTGTTGGCCTTAGGATGGCTTTTACTCACTTACATTGGGTTTAAGTGCTTTAAAAAGGCTTCTTAAATTGTCATTTGTACGATGAATAAAGTCACTTAGAGGATCCTTCTGAGTGTGTTAATAGAGCCAAATTCTGCTGGCTCCTTTTTAAACAGTTCTAATTGATCGGCGCGTCTGTATCATATCTGAGGCCAGGCTGAAAGAGATTTTTTTGTAAATTGTACTAAAGACAATTTAATGATGTTACAGCATACATAATGCAGCAGGCTGTAAGCTAGAGAAACCAATCAGAAAATACCTTGTATTAGTCTGACTACATTAAAGCGGTTGTATAACCGCTCCTACTTCTTTTTTTTTTTTCCATACCTGAAAGGCAAAAGGCATAATGAGCTAGTATGCACAGCATACTAGCTCATTATGAAATACTTACCTTAGAACGAGGTGTCGGGAACTTACCTGGTCCACGCCGAGGGAGATGTCATCTTGCCTCGGCGTGTCTTCCGGGTATCGCCGCTCCAGCGCTGTGAGTGGCTGGAGCGGCGATGTCGTCACTCCCGCGCGTCGGCAAGGTCCGGCGACTGCCGGACTTTAGCCGAGAAACTCCACCGCGCATGCGCCGCTGCAGTCAGCGGCTCATTGCGGGGGGAATATCTCCTAAACCGTAGAGGTTTAGGAGATATTCTTTTTACCTACAGGTAAGCCTCATTATAGGCTTACCTGTAGGTAAAAGTTGAAAAACAGGGTATACAACCACTTTAAAGTGATAAAAGCTGTTCTGTGGATTACTTTCAGCATTTTCGAAAAATCCATCTGCAGAATGCAATGGTAGCACAAGCTTAAAGTGGCTGTAAAGGCTCAATTTTTTTTTCACATTCTATGCATGAAGGTAAAAAACATTCTGTGTACACCAGCCCCCACCCTAATACTTACCTGAGCCCCATCTCGATCCAGCAATGTGCATGAGATCAGCGGCTCTCCCGGGTCTCTTCCTCCTCACTGGCTGAGATAGCAAAGAGAGCCATTGGCTCCTGCTACTGTCAATCACAGCCAATGAGCCAATTAGGAAGTGCAGGGGTGGAGCCAAGCCACACTCTGTGTGTGAATGGACACACAGAGCAGCAGCTCAGGAGCGAGCCTGCCTGGGTACCTCCAAAGCAAGCTGCTTGTTCTGGGGGCAGGAGGGAGGGGCCAGGAATGTCGGCAGGGGACCTGAGAAGAGGAGGATCTGGGCAGCTCTGTGTAAAACCACTACACATAGCAGGTAAGTATGACATGTTTGTTATTTTTTTTTAAAAACTGCCTTTAATATTACTTTAAACTGATGTGTTTTGGGGTTAAAAAAAGTGAAAAATGTTTCCCTTTAAATCCTATGGAACTCTTTACACCAGTGTGCTGCGTATGCGGTGCGTTTTTAAAAGTGCTGCATGCTGTGCAGGATGCAGTGCATTTGCAGTGCGTCTTTTGAGTTACATGTCCAAGTTTCACAGGAGTCCAGAAAACACGGCAAGAAAAGGATTAAAAAACAAATTTTTTCAACGGAGCAGTGTGAAAGGGCCCTAAACTCTGGTTTTAGCCCAGGTTCACACTGCTGCGGTGCAGACACATTCCTGTGAAAATTACACGTGGTGTCTCTGGGGTGCAATTTTGAGCCACGGACTTGTATGGCTCAAATCGTACCGCATTCGCAACAAACCGGCGCAGGATCCTTTTTTTTGTCTGCACCAGAATCGGATCGCATGGGTGTTGTTACTACCCAAGCGATTCGATTCTGCAAATCGCACTGCGTTTTGCAAACCGATTTCGGGGAGTCGTTAACTTAACATACACTCCACAATCTCCACAATCGGTTCGCATGGACAGGTTTAGATGTGGTGCTGAATCCGCAGCAAATTTGCTGTGAATTTGCACCACATCTAGTGTGAACCTAGGCTAAAGGTTCAAGTTTGTATCCTTAAAGAGAAACTTCAGTTCCCTTTCCTTTGGCCTCCACTACCTCCATGGCTGCCATTTTGGTTGTTTTGGCGAGTGCACAGATGTGCTGATGGGCTCTGCTTGGGTCCTGGCAGAGCCCTTCGCACACATCTGCACATGTGCAGGAGATTATCCACGGATGAACAAACACAGCAAAGGTTTGGGAATTCCTTAAAACGGAGTTCCACCCGAAAGTGGAACTTCTGCTTGAAGGAGTCCTAACCCCCTGACATGTCACATTTGGCATGTCCTTTTGAGGGGGGGGGGCGGGTACCTAGTTTTGACAGGTAACACAGCTCCAACCCCCTCCCTCCCTGCAATCTTCTGGGACACATCACAGGTCCCGGAAGATTGCTTGACCATTCAGGACGTGCAGCGCGACTCACGCATGCTCAGTGCGCACCTGGCTGTGAAGCCGCAAGCTGTCCAGCAGTGGACTGTGTCAGTAGGGCAGAGATTTGCATCAGTAGGGCAGCGGATGGTGTCAGTAGTTTTTATTTTTTTAATTTTTTATTATTCTTTACAACTTAATTTTTTTATTTTTTTTTTAGGAGCACTGTTAGGAGGCATTGCTGAAATAGCAGGAGTTTAAACAGGAGGAATCTGACCCACACAGGGTGATTAGGGTGTGCCTAGGCACACCTGGCACACCCTGTTTGCACGCCTATGATTAAGCATGTAAAATTATGAACTATGAATTAACATACTATTGGATTGATTACTTTTAAGACACATATAGAGGTTCCCTGAAGAAGCAGAGGTGCTCTGTGAAACGCGTTTGAACCCAATGTGTTAAACACACTATTTGGATCTATGAACAGTATTCTATGTTATATAAACAGAAAATAGTGTTGTGCTGTCAAAGTGCTTGAAATAAATTCAATAGAATACAGTGCTATCGCACCACCAATATTCATTAACGTGCATATAAGTGCTAAAAATTCATATAAAATACCATATGTAACAGCATGCGATCACAGGTAATAAATGTATACAGATTAGAGTTGAGCGGACACCTGGATGTTCGGGTTCGACGGGTTCGGCCAAACTTCGGAAAAAAGTTTGGGTTCAGGACCGAAATTTAACCCGAACCCGAACCCGAACCCCATTGAAGTCAATGGGGATCCGGACTTCTAAGGACTAAAAAGGCTCTAAAAAAGTAATGGAAAGGGCTAGAGGGCTGCAAATGGCAGCAAAATGTTGTTAAGAGCATGGCAAGTGCTCTGCAAACAAATGTGGATAGGGAAATAACTTAAAATAACATAAAAAAAATAAAAAATAAAAAAAATATGCTGGAGGCCCCCTTTTCAGCAGAAGAGGTACGGGAAGTCATTAAGAACCTCAGAAACTCAACAGCACGATGCCACACATATGGTGGGAATGCCCCAGAATACGCCCTTTCTGGAATAAATTATTCAATTTAATGGATAAGCTAGTGGGAAAATAAAATACTTTGAAATAAAAATGTAGCGGGGTGCTAAATTTAAGGGAAGTGTTTGAGTGGTAAATAGGCTCAAACACCCTAATTCTGTAGGATTCATGGACCATTTTGTCCTCGGGGGACAGTATTGGTGTGCAGTTCCCTGCGGCCTACAGGTGGCGCTGCCATGGTAGGCTAGGGTTGAACCGCCGATACAGTGCTGTGCCTTTTGTGTCCCCTCTTGGCAGTAGTACAGCGGGGCAGGGAACCTGCTGTGCATGCCGGGAGAGCATATAAAAGGGGCAGACCTTTGGCCTGGGGGCTGATGTCCAGTGGGGTCCACGCCCAGGTGCCTTCGGCCTGGGTGCATGTGTTCCTGTTCCATCTCGGGTACCTTTAGCCCGGGGTGAGGTACTATCCTGGAGTTCCTGCTGCCCTGGGTATGGAGGCCTAGGTGCGGGAGTAAAGCCTGGAGTCCAGAGCCTTCGTCTGGAGTCCGCTAAGGGTCGAGGAGTCTTAGGGTGCCGCCTCGTGTAGGGGACCATGTTCCAGGGAAGGGAGGATCATTCTGATGGACCGATGCGGGAGTCACGGTTGACTCCCTGGAGAGATGTCTTCCCCTTGATATGGGCTAGGTTCGTAGAAGGAGAAGCTCAAGGTCATCTTGACTGTATCAGAGGCCTTATTCACCCGGCCCGTGGCAGGGGCCTTATACACCCTGGTCTGTGGCAGAGACCAAAGTTCTCCAGGTCCGTGGCAGGGGCCTTGTACACCCGGTCTGTGGCAGAGACCAACCTCAAGGTCTGTGGCAGAGACCGTGCACCTAAAACTGTTTGAGAAACCTAAGCAGTGAAGTGAATGTGCTACGTTTGTGCCTGGACCTCCTCCACACCTTAAGCTGTCCTGTTTCTTTGCTCTAACCTTTTCTATCCGAGTAGAGTTTATTTTGCCATGAGAAAATAAGAGTTGTAATTTCAGCTGGTGTGGACATTGACTTTACTGGGAATTAAAGGACTTGCCTCTACCTACAGTAGAGGTGAGAATCATCCTCTGGAGGAGTTTTGACTCCGGCTGTGGACACGGCCCGTCAAGTACACCGCTCAACCTCTTTATATAGGAGGGTACGGGCTGGTAGTGCGGTGTGCCTTTCTCCCTCCTGCGAGGAGCCAACAACATAAAGGCAGGTAAGGGGGAAAGGATCTGTGCGCTACAAAAAAATAGAATAAAAATTATAATCTTGACCTAGGAGGACGAGGTCCATATGGAGTAGGAGGTTGAGGTGGCGGCGGTGGAGGAGGACGAGGTAGCCAACACTGGTTCAAAAATACAACAATGGCTGGGTAAGGCCGTGTCATGGATATGCATTAAGGTCTGTCTGCCATCTTACCTTTCCTCCTCATGTGTTCATCTTAGAGACCAGACCTCCTTCACCTGGCTTCCTTTATAATCTCCTCCCAGCCAGACTCCACCCCAGGCCCTATCACAGAACACTATATTAACCTGTGCACTGCAAGCCTGCTTTGCTGATCAACGTGTTTGTTAGGCATTGTATGTTTGGGTTCCTGCCTGCCGTGTGCTACGTCTGTCTCTCTGTTATACATTTGGCTTGTCCCCGACTATCCCTGTCTGCTCGTGACCCTTGACCTTCGGCTTGTCCTTCGTTTTCCTTGTCTGCTTGTGGCCCTTGACCTTCAGCTTGTTATTCGTTACTCTTATATCTTGTGCTGCTGCTTCCCCTCTTTTCCCCTTATCCTACGGGGCGTGAGCTAGGAGACTCTAGGGGCCGCGACCTGGACCCAGCCTGCAGCATAACATCCTCACCACTAGAGGCTCTGGAGAAGACCTGCTGGGTCTTAGACTCCGCGCCCTGGGGAATCTTGGCTCTAGCTTCCTATAGGATCCCGGTTGTGCTCCTCTGGTCCTGCTTTCCACAACCACCCAGTTTCCTATCCACAGCAGTCAGCCATAGGGTTCACTACCTTGCGGTGCACTCCTGTCCCCCATACGGTGTGCATCTGTCACCTGGCCATAGGTGACCTGACAGGCCGGTGATGTGTCGAATTCTGTCCCCCGTCAAATAGTGTCCACCCTGTACTGCGCTTGCTCAGTATGTAAGACAAGGGGATTTCGAAAATCTCCCAAGACGAACGGCGCCTGCGTGGTGAGTTCAGGTGAAGGCCACACCATCCGTGGTTCAAGCCGAGCCAAGTGAGGCCGTGCCCGAAGCGTGGCGATCGAACCGAGCCCGTGAGCGGCCCTGTTACTATGTGCTACCGTATGTCCACTTGGATGGTGGGGCTTGAACCTGCACTCACAGCGCAGGCGCCGTTCATCTTCGGAGATTTTGTGAATCTCCTTGTCCTCTGTACTGCGCAAGCGCTGCGCCTTCGCAGTATGGGCCGGACACAATCCGATGGCCGGACAGTTTTTGTCACAACACCGGTATACATGTCTATTCTGCACAAGGTATGGACAAGTCCTGTGGGATCCATGCCTGGTTCATTTTAATGAACGTGAGCTTGTCCACATTGGCTCTGGACAGGCGGCTGAGCTTGTCTGTGATAATGCCCCCTGCCGTGCTAAATACACGTTCAGATAATACACTGGCTGCAGGGCAGGCCAGCACCTCCAAGGCATAAAGGGCAAGCTCAGGCCATGTGCCCAATTTGGAGACCCAGAAGTTAAAGGGGGCAGACCCGTCATCCAGTACGTGTAGGCCTGTGGACACATACTGCTCAACCATGTTGGTGAAATGCTGCCTCCTGCTAAGACGTTCCATCTCAGCTGGTGGTGCTGGTTGTTGTGGCGTGCTGACAAAGCTTTTCCACATTTCAGCCATGCTAACCCTGCCTTCTGAGGTGCTGCCGGTGCCCCGGCTGCGTTGGTGACCTCTTCCTCCTCCTCTGCCTTTGCCTTGTGCTTCCACCGTACGCCTGCTGTCAGGTGGGAATGCCACCAGCAGCGCGTCTACCAGCGTGCGCTTGTACTCGCGCATCTTACGATCCCACTCCAGTGAGGGAATTAAGGACGGTACGTTGTCCTTGTAACGGGGATCCAGCAGGGTGGCCACCCAGTAATCAGCACCAGGTAATATGTGGGCAACTCGGCGGTCATTGCGGAAACACTGCAGCATGTAATCGCTCATGTGTACCAGGCTGCCCAGAGGCAAAAAAAATGTTGTTTTTTTAGTATAGCACAGTAGAAGAAAACTATATAGAAATTGTTTATTTCACACACCTCCACATATGTATAACTGTCAGGAACGAGTATGGAGATCGAGATGCTAAGAGGGCTCCCCTTGCGGCTGAGTGCAGCGCGCCCCTGGAGTTGGGAACAGGGAGCGCGGTGCCCACAGAAGCACGGTTGGCCAGGTGCTTGCTTGCAGTCTGATGAGCTCAGCCACTGAGGGATGGCGGAGGCAGGCAGAACTGAGCTTGTTATATTCAGATGAACGGAGATATCGGAAGCCAGGCCGGGGGTCAAACACAGGAGATCAGTCCAGAGCATATACAGGGGCGAGCCGGGGTCATACACGTGCAGGGTCCAGGTACAAGCCGAGGGTCAAGCCGGGTGGTCAGGAAGCAGAAGCAGAGTCCAGAAGCAGGCCGAGGGTCAAACACAGGAGAACAGGAAGCGAGGTTAAGGCAAGCCGGGTCACAACGGATAAGCACGGATCAGGAGACAAGGTCAAGGTACACAGGAGACTGAAGAGATAATCCAGCAATGAGCAGCTCCAGCAGCAGGCTTAAATAGACCAGGAAGTTAGTCATGTGATCTGTTCAGGTTACAAGGAGGAAGTACCGCCCACCTTAGTCATGCTGTGCACCATGGCAGCCATGATTGTCTTGGGCAGAATTGCCAGTCCTTCTTCGGCTATTTCCCTGACAGTGCCCCCCCCCGAGGGGCAGCCTCTGGATGCCCAACCTAGACCATCTTTCTGGGTACCTGTTGCGGAAATTTTGCAAAAGTCTTGGAGCATGTAAATTATCCATTGGTTCCCAAGAATTTTCCTCTGAAGAATACCCCTTCCATTTAACAAGAAATTGAGTCTGCCTACCTCTTTTCCGGCAATCTAGGATGGCTTCAACTTCATATTCGGTATCGTTACCTATGATAACTGGTGGAGGTGGCAACTCCTCTCTTCCTGGAAATGGACTTGGCACAGCTGGTTTCAGAAGGGAGACGTGGAACACCGGATGGATCTTGTAGGAGGCCGGTAAAGCGAGTTCAAAAGCCACAGGGTTCACTTCCTTCTTGATCTCGAATGGACCCACAAACCTTGGACCAAGCTTCCTGGAAGGGCAAGAAAGTCTGAGGTTAATAGAGGACAGCCATACCTTGTCACCCACCTTGTAGATGGGATTCCCTCTCTTTCTCCTGTCATGTTGTTTCTTGAAGTCTTCCTGAGCCTTTCGCATGGTCTCCTGAAGGATTCGGTAATTGGTTTGGAAGAAGTTTATCCTATCCTGAACGGCTGGTACCGGAGATTCAGGAATGGTGTTGGGAAGAAAGGATGGGTGAAAGCCATAGTTTGCCCAAAAGGGCGACTGATTGGTGGCCGTGTGTATGGTATTATTGTATGAAAATTCCGCACAAGGTAGCAAGGAGACCCAGTCATCTTGGGAGAAAGAGCAGAAGCACCGCAGGTATTGCTCTAAGGTCTGGTTCGTTCTTTCTGTTTGGCCATTACTTTGAGGGTGGTAAGCAGAAGAAAGACATAAGTCAATTGACAAGATCTTACAAAGATTCTTCCAGAAACCAGAGGTGAATTGAACCCCTCTATCGGAGACTATATTGTCGGGTAACCCATGAAGTCTGACTATCTCCTTAATGAAAACTTTTGCAGTGTCCATGGCGGAGGGGGTGCCAAGCATGGGCAGGAAGTGGGCCATCTTTGATAGTCGGTCCACTACTACCAAGATTGTTGTAAAGTTCTCTGATGGAGGGAGATCGACTATGAAGTCCATAGAGATGTTTTTCCAAGGCTGCTCCGGAACTGGTAAGGGTCTTAATAGACCCCAAGACCTGGTCTTGGGACCCTTGTTACGCTGGCAAACCAAACAGGACTCAACATATTTTTTACAGTCTGATCTTAGGGAAGGCCACCATAGGTAACGTTGGACAAGGTCGATCGTCTTCCGGATCCCGAAATGCCCGGCCAGCTGGTGATCATGAAATCTTTTCAAGGCCTGCAGTCTGACTTCCTGGGGGACAAAGATTTTGTCCTGATGCCACAGAAATCCCTCGTGACTCCTTAAGGTAGAAATTTCCGACTCTGGGCAGTGAAGAGAGGCTTGTACAATGGATGCTTTTAGGTCTGGCTGAATCAGAAGGAAATTTTGTGTGGACAGGATTGTACCGGGAGTGGTTTCTTCAGGGGTGTCTGGGAACATCCGAGACAGAGCATCCGCCTTTCCATTTTTAGATCCGGGACGAAACGAGATGTGAAAATTGAATCTCGAAAAGAATAACGCCCACCGAGCTTGACGCGGTCTCAAACGTTTTGCAGTCCTCAGATATTCTAAATTTTTATGATCGGTAAAGATCATAATGGGATGTGCTGCACCTTCAAGTAAATATCTCCACTCTTCCAGGGCTGTTTTGATGGCCAAAAGCTCCCGATCTCCGACGTCGTAATTTCTTTCCGGTTGTGTCATTTTTCGAGAGGAAAAGGCTACAGGATGTAACAATGATTTGGGGCCCTGTCGTTGAGAAAGGATAGCTCCTGTGGCCACTTCGGAGGCATCGACTTCCAAAATGTAGGGCAATGCAGGGTCAGGATGCTGAAGAACTGGCGCTGAAACAAACACTGTTTTAAGTCTGTCGAAAGCTGCCTGAGCCTCCGGGGACCACTGGAATCTGGAATGCAAACGGGTTAGTTGGGTAATGGGTGATATAATGGCTGAAAAGTTCTTAATAAATCGTCTGTAAAAGTTTGAAAAGCCAATAAACCTTTGAACACCCTTCTTGTCGGAGGGGACAGGCCACTCCAGGATCGCTTTTACTTTCTGGGGATCCATGGCCACTCCTTTCGTAGATATGACAAGACCCAAAAACTGGATAGATTCTTTCTCAAAGTCACATTTTTCGGCTTTTACATATAGTCCATGCGTTCTTAGAATAGTTAGTACCTTTTTCATGTGCACTCGATGAATCTCCAGCGTGGCCGAGAAGACAAGGATGTCATCCAGGTATACAATGAGGAAGTTGTCAAGATGGTCTCGGAAAATGTCGTTCACAAAGTGCTGGAACGTGGCTGGAGCATTGCAGAGGCCAAAAGGCATCACCAAATATTCGAAATGTCCGAAACGAGTTCGGAAAGCTGTTTTCCACTCATCCCCCTCTCGAATGCGAACCAGATTATAAGCACCTCGTAAGTCCAGTTTTGAGAAAACTCGAGCAGAACGGAATCGTTGGAAGAGTTCCGGGATGAGAGGGAGTGGATAGCGATTTTTGATAGTGATCTTATTCAGATCTCGGTAGTCTATACAAGGCCTAAGCGTTTTATCCTTTTTTTCGACAAAAAATATGCCAGCACCTGCAGGGGAAGAAGAGGGACGAATGAATCCCTTTGCCAGGTTTTCATCGACATAGAGTCGTAATGTTTCGAGTTCAGTCTCTGATAAAGGGAAGATACGACCAAAGGGAATTTCGGAGCCTGGGAGCAAGTCAATAGGGCAGTCATAGGGACGATGAGGTGGAAGGGAGTCTGCTCCCTTCTTGTCGAATACATCCAGAAATTCTAGGTAGGCAGAGGGTACATGAGGATTGGAACTAGAAACAGGTTGTATGGTCAGGCAGCTGGTAAAGTCCTTGAGGGCCAGGGGGCAGACAATTCTGCTGACAGTAAGCAGATGAAAACAGCACTTCATTCTTCAGCCAGTCAATGTGAGGGTTGTGTGCTCGTAACCAGGGGACTCCCAGAATGACCGGAAACAGAGGAGAGCACAAAACATCGAAACGTACCAGTTCCTTGTGGCCAGAGCTGGTTGTCATAGGGATTGGCAGGGTCTCATGGGTTATCAGTCCAGAACTGGGTAGAGATCCATCAGCCAAATGAACTGTTAACTGCTGCTTCTTGGTAACAAGGGGAATTCCAAGTCCTTTGGCCAAGTTGATGTCTAGGAAGCAGCTGCAGGCCCCAGAGTCGATGATGGCTGAAAGACGGATCTCTTCCCTGGCCACTGATAGGGAGATAGCGAGGACAGGGTGAGATGAGGTAAGTCCTGACACTTGACAATGTACTGGGGGTTTGAAGAATGGTTTCTTCGCCCTGAGGTGGCAATTTTGTAAGAAATGGCCATTGTCTCCACAGTAAAAGCAAAGGTTCGCCTTTCCACGGTAGAGTCTTTCCTCAGGTGATAGAGCAGGCCGAAACAGGCCCATCTGTCTGGGCTTGACTTCAGGTATGGGTGGATTGGAGGCGAGAGAAAAAGAGGATTCTGGCAGTCCTTGAGCTGATTGGAGAGTCTGAGACTTCTCGAATAGACGTTCACGTAGGCGTCTGTCCAGTTGTATGGCTAACTGGATGAGGCCCTCCAAGGTATCCGGGACTGCTACCCTGACCAGCTCGTCCTTGAGGGACTCCGATAGGCCCAGACGATATTGGTACTTCAGGGCAGCTTGAATCCAACATGTGTCTGCGGCCCATGTGCGGAAGTCCACAGTGTAATCCTCTGCGGGAAGTTGCCCCTGCTGCAGGGTGTGCAGGGCATTCTCGGCCGTAGTCATACGATGGGGATCATCGTACAACTGGGCCATAGCTGTGAAGAAAGTGTCAACAGAGTCAGTAATGGGGCTCTTCTGTTCCAGTAGCCCGTGGGCCCACACCTGGGGGTCGTCCAAGAGTAAGGAGATAATGAAACCAACTTTAATATTCTCCAAGGAGAAAGTTCTTGGTTGAAGAGCCAGGTATAGTAGGCAGGAATTTTTAAAAGTCCTAAACTTTCTTCGGTCCCCCGAGAACCGTTCAGGGGTCGGCACACGTGGTTCAGGAAGCGGGATCGGCACGGTGAGAGGAACCTCCTGAGACATTGCAGCAGAGGGAGTACAACTGGAGGTAGGTCTTGGATCAGGAGATATAGGATTGGAAGACAAGTGATGCAGGTGACCCTCTAATTGCTCATGGGCGTCTTGTAGTCTTTGCACTGTTTGGGTAAGTGCGGTGATTTGCTGGCACATAGCCTCTATAGGGGAAGCGCCTCTGTCGATCTCTGACATGGCTGGATTATACTGTCAGGAACGAGTATGGAGATCGAGATGCTAAGAGGGCTCCCCTTGCGGCTGAGTGCAGCGCGCCCCTGGAGTTGGGAACAGGGAGCGCGGTGCCCACAGAAGCACGGTTGGCCAGGTGCTTGCTTGCAGTCTGATGAGCTCAGCCACTGAGGGATGGCGGAGGCAGGCAGAACTGAGCTTGTTATATTCAGATGAACGGAGATATCGGAAGCCAGGCCGGGGGTCAAACACAGGAGATCAGTCCAGAGCATATACAGGGGCGAGCCGGGGTCATACACGTGCAGGGTCCAGGTACAAGCCGAGGGTCAAGCCGGGTGGTCAGGAAGCAGAAGCAGAGTCCAGAAGCAGGCCGAGGGTCAAACACAGGAGAACAGGAAGCGAGGTTAAGGCAAGCCGGGTCACAACGGATAAGCACGGATCAGGAGACAAGGTCAAGGTACACAGGAGACTGAAGAGATAATCCAGCAATGAGCAGCTCCAGCAGCAGGCTTAAATAGACCAGGAAGTTAGTCATGTGATCTGTTCAGGTTACAAGGAGGAAGTACCGCCCACCTTAGTCATGCTGTGCACCATGGCAGCCATGATTGTCTTGGGCAGAATTGCCAGTCCTTCTTCGGCTATTTCCCTGACAATAACACACGGCAAAATATTTTTTGTGGCCCTAAATGGCGTTTTTTGGAAGACCACAACACACCCACAGTACGTAACCGCTGAATCGCACAGCTACAGAACTGCAGAAAATGCTATTAAAAAAAATGTTGTTTTTTTAGTATAGCACAGTAGAAGAAAACTATATAGAAATTGTTTATTTCACACACCTCCACATATGTATAACACACTGCAAAATATTTTTTGTGGCCCTAAATGGCGTTTTTTGGAAGACCACAACACACCCACAGTACGTAACCGCTGAATCGCACAGCTACAGAACTGCCGAAAATGCTATTCAAAAAAAATGTTGTTTTTTTAGTATAGCACAGTAGAAGAAAACTATATAGAAATTGTTTATTTCACACACCTCCACATATGTATAACACACTGCAAAATATTTTTGTGGCCCTAAATGGCGTTTTTTGGAAGACCACAACACACCCACAGTACGTAACCGCTGAATCGCACAGCTACAGAACTGCAGAAAATGCTATTCAAAAAAAATGTATTTTTTTAGTATAGCATAGTAGAAGAAAACTATATAGAAATTGTTTATTTCACACACCTCCACATATGTATAACACACTCTAAAATATTTTTTGTGGCCCTAAATGGCGTTTTTTGGAAGACCACAACACACCCACAGTACGTAACCGCTGAATCGCACAGCTACAGAACTGTAGAAAATGCTATTCAAAAAAAATTTTGTTTTTTTAGTATAGCACAGTAGAAGAAAACTATATAGAAATTGTTTATTTCACACACCTCCACATATGTATAACACACTGCAAAATATTTTTTGTGGCCCTAAATGGCGTTTTTTGGAAGACCACAACACACCCACAGTACGTAACCGCTGAATCGCACAGCTACAGAACTGCAGAAAATGCTATTCAAAAAAAATGTTGTTTTTTTAGTATAGCACAGTAGAAGAAAACTATATAGAAATTGTTTATTTCACACACCTCCACATATGTATAACACACTGCAAAATATTTTTTGTGGCCCTAAATGGCGTTTTTTGGAAGACCACAACACACCCACAGTACGTAACCGCTGAATCGCACAGCTACAGAACTGCAGAAAATGCTATTCAAATTTTTTTTTATTTTTTTAGTATAGCACAGTAGAAGAAAACTATATAGAAATTGTTCATTTCACACACCTCCACATATGTATAACACACTGCAAAATATTTTTTGTGGCCCTAAATGGCGTTTTTTGGAAGACCACAACACACCCACAGTACGTAACCGCTGAATCGCACAGCTACAGAACTGCAGAAAATGCTATTCAAAAAAAATGGTGTTTTTTTTAGTATAGCACAGTAGAAGAAAACTATATAGAAATTGTTTATTTCACACACCTCCACATATGTATAACACACTGCAAAATATTTTTGGTGGCCCTAAATGGCGTTTTTTGGAAGACCACAACACACCCACAGTACGTAACCGCTGAATCGCACAGCTACAGAACTGCAGAAAATGCTATTCAAAAAAAAATGTTGTTTTTTAGTATAGCACAGTAGAAGAAAACTATATAGAAATTGTTTATTTCACACACCTCCACATATGTATAACACACTGCAAAATATTTTTTGTGGCCCTAAATGGCGTTTTTTGGAAGACCACAACACACCCACAGTACGTAACCGCTGAATCGCACAGCTACAGAACTGCAGAAAATGCTATTCCAAAAAAATTTTGTTTTTTTAGTATAGCACAGTAGAAGAAAACTATAGAGAAATTGTTTATTTCACACACCTCCACATATGTATAACACACTGCAAAATATTTTTGTGGCCCTAAATGGCATTTTTTGGAAGACCACAACACACCCACAGTACGTAACCGCTGAATCGCACAGCTACAGAACTGCAGAAAATGCTATTCAAAAAAAATGTTGTTTTTTTAGTATAGCACAGTAGAAGAAAACTATATAGAAATTGTTTATTTCACACACCTCCACATATGTATAACACACTGCAAAATATTTTTTGTGGCCCTAAATGGCGTTTTTTGGAAGACCACAACACACCCACAGTACGTAACCGCTGAATCGCACAGCTACAGAACTGCAGAAAATGCTATTAAAAAAAATGTTGTTTTTTTAAGCATAGCACAGTAGAAGAAAACTATATAGAAATTGTTTATTTCACACACCTCCACATATGTATAACACACTGCAAAATATTTTTTGTGGCCCTAAATGGCGTTTTTTGGAAGACCACAACACACCCACAGTACGTAACCGCTGAATCGCACAGCTACAGAACTGCAGAAAATGCTATTCAAAAATTTTTTTGTTTTTTTTAGTGTAGCACAGTAGAAGAAAACTATATAGAAATTGTTTATTTCACACACCTCCACATATGTATAACACACTGCAAAATATTTTTGTGGCCCTAAATGGCGTTTTTTGGAAGACCACAACACACCCACAGTACGTAACCGCTGAATCGCACAGCTACAGAACTGCAGAAAATGCTATTCAAAAAAAATGTTTTTTTTTTAGTATAGCACAGTAGAAGAAAACTATATAGAAATTGTTTATTTCACACACCTCCACATATGTATAACACACTGCAAAATATTTTTTGTGGCCCTAAATGGCGTTTTTTGGAAGACCACAACACACCCACAGTACGTAACCGCTGAATCGCACAGCTACAGAACTGCAGAAAATGCTATTCAAATTTTTTTTTATTTTTTTAGTATAGCACAGTAGAAGAAAACTATATAGAAATTGTTCATTTCACACACCTCCACATATGTATAACACACTGCAAAATATTTTTTGTGGCCCTAAATGGCGTTTTTTGGAAGACCACAACACACCCACAGTACGTAACCGCTGAATCGCACAGCTACAGAACTGCAGAAAATGCTATTCAAAAAAAATGGTGTTTTTTTTAGTATAGCACAGTAGAAGAAAACTATATAGAAATTGTTTATTTCACACACCTCCACATATGTATAACACACTGCAAAATATTTTTTGTGGCCCTAAATGGCGTTTTTTGGAAGACCACAACACACCCACAGTACGTAACCGCTGAATCGCACAGCTACAGAACTGCAGAAAATGCTATTCAAAAAAAAATGTTGTTTTTTAGTATAGCACAGTAGAAGAAAACTATATAGAAATTGTTTATTTCACACACCTCCACATATGTATAACACACTGCAAAATATTTTTGTGGCCCTAAATGGCGTTTTTTGGAAGACCACAACACACCCACAGTACGTAACCGCTGAATCGCACAGCTACAGAACTGCAGAAAATGCTATTCCAAAAAAAATTTGTTTTTTTAGTATAGCACAGTAGAAGAAAACTATAGAGAAATTGTTTATTTCACACACCTCCACATATGTATAACACACTGCAAAATATTTTTGTGGCCCTAAATGGCGTTTTTTGGAAGACCACAACACACCCACAGTACGTAACCGCTGAATCGCACAGCTACAGAACTGCAGAAAATGCTATTCAAAAAAAATTTTGTTTTTTTAGTATAGCACAGTAGAAGAAAACTATATAGAAATTGTTTATTTCACACACCTCCACATATGTATAACACACTGCAAAATATTTTTTGTGGCCCTAAATGGCGTTTTTTGGAAGACCACAACACACCCACAGTACGTAACCGCTGAATCGCACAGCTACAGAACTGCAGAAAATGCTATTCCAAAAAATTTTTGTTTTTTTAGTATAGCACAGTAGAAGAAAACTATAGAGAAATTGTTTATTTCACACACCTCCACGTATGTATAACACACTGCAAAATATTTTTGTGGCCCTAAATGGCGTTTTTTGGAAGACCACAACACACCCACAGTACGTAACCGCTGAATCGCACAGCTACAGAACTGTAGAAAATGCTATTCAAAAAAAATTTTGTTTTTTTAGTATAGCACAGTAGAAGAAAACTATATAGAAATTGTTTATTTCACACACCTCCACATATGTATAACACACTGCAAAATATTTTTTGTGGCCCTAAATGGCGTTTTTTGGAAGACCACAACACACCCACAGTACGTAACCGCTGAATCGCACAGCTACAGAACTGCAGAAAATGCTATTCAAAAAAATGTTTTGTTTTTTTAGTGTAGCACAGTAGAAGAAAACTATATAGAAATTGTTTATTTCACACACCTCCACATATGTATAACACACTGCAAAATATTTTTTGTGGCCCTAAATGGCGTTTTTTGGAAGACCACAACACACCCACAGTACGTAACCGCTGAATCGCACAGCTACAGAACTGCAGAAAATGCTATTCAAAAAAAATTTTGTTTTTTTAGTATAGCACAGTAGAAGAAAACTATATAGAAATTGTTTATTTCACACACCTCCACATATGTATAACACACTGCAAAATATTTTTTGTGGCCCTAAATGGCGTTTTTTGGAAGACCACAACACACCCACAGTACCTAACCGCTGAATCGCACAGCTACAGAACTGCAGAAAATGCTATTCAAAAATTTTTTTGTTTTTTTAGTATAGCACAGTAGAAGAAAACTATATAGAAATTGTTTATTTCACACACCTCCACATATGTATAACACACTGCAAAATATTTTTTGTGGCCCTAAATGGCGTTTTTTGGAAGACCACAACACACCCACAGTACGTAAGCACTGAATCGCACAGCTACAGAACTGCAGAAAATGCTATTCAAAAAAAATTTTGTTTTTTTAGTATAGCACAGTAGAAGAAAACTATATAGAAATTGTTTATTTCACACACCTCCACATATGTATAACACACTGCAAAATATTTTTTGTGGCCCTAAATGGCGTTTTTTGGAAGACCACAACACACCCACAGTACGTAACCGCTGAATCGCACAGCTACAGAACTGCAGAAAATGCTATTCAAAAAAAATGTTGTTTTTTTAGTATAGCACAGTAGAAGAAAACTATATAGAAATTGTTTATTTCACACACCTCCACATATGTATAACACACTGCAAAATATTTTTTGTGGCCCTAAATGGCGTTTTTTGGAAGACCACAACACACCCACAGTACGTAACCGTTGAATCGCACAGCTACAGAACTGCAGAAAATGCTATTCAAATTTTTTTTTATTTTTTTAGTATAGCACAGTAGAAGAAAACTATATAGAAATTGTTCATTTCACACACCTCCACATATGTATAACACACTGCAAAATATTTTTTGTGGCCCTAAATGGAGTTTTTTGGAAGACCACAACACACCCACAGTACGTAACCGCTGAATCGCACAGCTACAGAACTGCAGAAAATGCTATTCAAAAAAAATGGTGTTTTTTTTAGTATAGCACAGTAGAAGAAAACTATATAGAAATTGTTTATTTCACACACCTCCACATATGTATAACACACTGCAAAATATTTTTTGTGGCCCTAAATGGCGTTTTTTGGAAGACCACAACACACCCACAGTACGTAACCGCTGAATCGCACAGCTACAGAACTGCAGAAAATGCTATTCAAAAAAAAATGTTGTTTTTTAGTATAGCACAGTAGAAGAAAACTATATAGAAATTGTTTATTTCACACACCTCCACATATGTATAACACACTGCAAAATATTTTTTGTGGCCCTAAATGGCGTTTTTTGGAAGACCACAACACACCCACAGTACGTAACCGCTGAATCGCACAGCTACAGAACTGCAGAAAATGCTATTCCAAAAAAATTTTGTTTTTTTAGTATAGCACAGTAGAAGAAAACTATAGAGAAATTGTTTATTTCACACACCTCCACATATGTATAACACACTGCAAAATATTTTTGTGGCCCTAAATGGCATTTTTTGGAAGACCACAACACACCCACAGTACGTAACCGCTGAATCGCACAGCTACAGAACTGCAGAAAATGCTATTCAAAAAAAATGTTGTTTTTTTAGTATAGCACAGTAGAAGAAAACTATATAGAAATTGTTTATTTCACACACCTCCACATATGTATAACACACTGCAAAATATTTTTTGTGGCCCTAAATGGCGTTTTTTGGAAGACCACAACACACCCACAGTACGTAACCGCTGAATCGCACAGCTACAGAACTGCAGAAAATGCTATTAAAAAAAATGTTGTTTTTTTAAGCATAGCACAGTAGAAGAAAACTATATAGAAATTGTTTATTTCACACACCTCCACATATGTATAACACACTGCAAAATATTTTTTGTGGCCCTAAATGGCGTTTTTTGGAAGACCACAACACACCCACAGTACGTAACCGCTGAATCGCACAGCTACAGAACTGCAGAAAATGCTATTCAAAAAATTTTTTGTTTTTTTAGTGTAGCACAGTAGAAGAAAACTATATAGAAATTGTTTATTTCACACACCTCCACATATGTATAACACACTGCAAAATATTTTTGTGGCCCTAAATGGCGTTTTTTGGAAGACCACAACACACCCACAGTACGTAACCGCTGAATCGCACAGCTACAGAACTGCAGAAAATGCTATTCAAAAAAAATGTTTTTTTTTTAGTATAGCACAGTAGAAGAAAACTATATAGAAATTGTTTATTTCACACACCTCCACATATGTATAACACACTGCAAAATATTTTTTGTGGCCCTAAATGGCGTTTTTTGGAAGACCACAACACACCCACAGTACGTAACCGCTGAATCGCACAGCTACAGAACTGCAGAAAATGCTATTCAAATTTTTTTTTTTTTTTTTAGTATAGCACAGTAGAAGAAAACTATATAGAAATTGTTCATTTCACACACCTCCACATATGTATAACACACTGCAAAATATTTTTTGTGGCCCTAAATGGCGTTTTTTGGAAGACCACAACACACCCACAGTACGTAACCGCTGAATCGCACAGCTACAGAACTGCAGAAAATGCTATTCAAAAAAAATGGTGTTTTTTTTAGTATAGCACAGTAGAAGAAAACTATATAGAAATTGTTTATTTCACACACCTCCACATATGTATAACACACTGCAAAATATTTTTTGTGGCCCTAAATGGCGTTTTTTGGAAGACCACAACACACCCACAGTACGTAACCGCTGAATCGCACAGCTACAGAACTGCAGAAAATGCTATTCAAAAAAAAATGTTGTTTTTTAGTATAGCACAGTAGAAGAAAACTATATAGAAATTGTTTATTTCACACACCTCCACATATGTATAACACACTGCAAAATATTTTTGTGGCCCTAAATGGCGTTTTTTGGAAGACCACAACACACCCACAGTACGTAACCGCTGAATCGCACAGCTACAGAACTGCAGAAAATGCTATTCCAAAAAAAATTTGTTTTTTTAGTATAGCACAGTAGAAGAAAACTATAGAGAAATTGTTTATTTCACACACCTCCACATATGTATAACACACTGCAAAATATTTTTGTGGCCCTAAATGGCGTTTTTTGGAAGACCACAACACACCCACAGTACGTAACCGCTGAATCGCACAGCTACAGAACTGCAGAAAATGCTATTCAAAAAAAATTTTGTTTTTTTAGTATAGCACAGTAGAAGAAAACTATATAGAAATTGTTTATTTCACACACCTCCACATATGTATAACACACTGCAAAATATTTTTTGTGGCCCTAAATGGCGTTTTTTGGAAGACCACAACACACCCACAGTACGTAACCGCTGAATCGCACAGCTACAGAACTGCAGAAAATGCTATTCCAAAAAAATTTTGTTTTTTTAGTATAGCACAGTAGAAGAAAACTATAGAGAAATTGTTTATTTCACACACCTCCACATATGTATAACACACTGCAAAATATTTTTGTGGCCCTAAATGGCGTTTTTTGGAAGACCACAACACACCCACAGTACGTAACCGCTGAATCGCACAGCTACAGAACTGTAGAAAATGCTATTCAAAAAAATTTTTGTTTTTTTAGTATAGCACAGTAGAAGAAAACTATATAGAAATTGTTTATTTCACACACCTCCACATATGTATAACACACTGCAAAATATTTTTTGTGGCCCTAAATGGCGTTTTTTGGAAGACCACAACACACCCACAGTACGTAACCGCTGAATCGCACAGCTACAGAACTGCAGAAAATGCTATTCAAAAAAATGTTTTTTTTTTTAGTGTAGCACAGTAGAAGAAAACTATATAGAAATTGTTTATTTCACACACCTCCACATATGTATAACACACTGCAAAATATTTTTTGTGGCCCTAAATGGCGTTTTTTGGAAGACCACAACACACCCACAGTACGTAACCGCTGAATCGCACAGCTACAGAACTGCAGAAAATGCTATTCAAAAAAAATTTTGTTTTTTTAGTATAGCACAGTAGAAGAAAACTATATAGAAATTGTTTATTTCACACACCTCCACATATGTATAACACACTGCAAAATATTTTTTGTGGCCCTAAATGGCGTTTTTTGGAAGACCACAACACACCCACAGTACCTAACCGCTGAATCGCACAGCTACAGAACTGCAGAAAATGCTATTCAAAAATTTTTTTGTTTTTTTAGTATAGCACAGTAGAAGAAAACTATATAGAAATTGTTTATTTCACACACCTCCACATATGTATAACACACTGCAAAATATTTTTTGTGGCCCTAAATGGCGTTTTTTGGAAGACCACAACACACCCACAGTACGTAAGCACTGAATCGCACAGCTACAGAACTGCAGAAAATGCTATTCAAAAAAATTTTTGTTTTTTTAGTATAGCACAGTAGAAGAAAACTATATAGAAATTGTTTATTTCACACACCTCCACATATGTATAACACACTGCAAAATATTTTTTGTGGCCCTAAATGGCATTTTTTGGAAGACCACAACACACCCACAGTACGTAACCGCTGAATCGCACAGCTACAGAACTGTAGAAAATGCTATTCAAAAAAAATTTTGTTTTTTTAGTATAGCACAGTAGAAGAAAACTATATAGAAATTGTTTATTTCACACACCTCCACATATGTATAACACACTGCAAAATATTTTTTGTGGCCCTAAATGGCGTTTTTTGGAAGACCACAACACACCCACAGTACGTAACCGCTGAATCGCACAGCTACAGAACTGTAGAAAATGCTATTCAAAAAAAATGTTTTTTTTTTAGTATAGCACAGTAGAAGAAAACTATATAGAAGTTGTTTATTTCACACACCTCCACATATGTATAACACACTGCAAAATATTTTTTGTGGCCCTAAATGGCGTTTTTTGGAAGACCACAACACACCCACAGTACGTAACCGCTGAATCGCACAGCTACAGAACTGCAGAAAATGCTATTCAAAAAAAATGTGTTTTTTTAGTATAGCACAGTAGAAGAAAACTATATAGAAATTGTTTATTTCACACACCTCCACATATGTATAACACACTGCAAAATATTTTTTGTGGCCCTAAATGGCGTTTTTTGGAAGACCACAACACACCCACAGTACGTAACCGCTGAATCGCACAGCTACAGAACTGCAGAAAATGCTATTCAAAAAAAATTTTGTTTTTTTAGTATAGCACAGTAGAAGAAAACTATATAGAAATTGTTTATTTCACACACCTACACATATGTATAACACACTGCAAAATATTTTTTGTGGCCCTAAATGGCGTTTTTTGGAAGACCACAACACACCCACAGTACGTAACCGCTGAATCGCACAGCTACAGAACTGCAGAAAATGCTATTCAAAAAAAATGTTTTTTTTTAGTATAGCACAGTAGAAGAAAACTATATAGAAATTGTTTATTTCACACACCTCCACATATGTATAACACACTGCAAAATATTTTTTGTGGCCCTAAATGGCGTTTTTTGGAAGACCACAACACACCCACAGTACGTAACCGCTGAATCGCACAGCTACAGAACTGCAGAAAATGCTATTCAAAAAAAATGTTGTTTTTTAGTATAGCACAGTAGAAGAAAACTATATAGAAATTGTTTATTTCACACACCTCCACATATGTATAACACACTGCAAAATATTTTTTGTGGCCCTAAATGGCGTTTTTTGGAAGACCACAACACACCCACAGTACGAAACTGCTGAATCGCACAGCTACAGAACTGCAGAAAATGCTATTCAAAAAAATTTTTGTTTTTTTAGTGTAGCACAGTAGAAGAAAACTATATAGAAATTGTTTATTTCACACATCTCCACATATGTATAACACACTGCAAAATATTTTTTGTGGCCCTAAATGGCGTTTTTTTGGAAGACCACAACACACCCACAGTACGTAACCGCTGAATCGCACAGCTACAGAACTGCAGAAAATGCTATTAAAAAAAAATGTTGTTTTTTAGTATAGCACAGTAGAAGAAAACTATATAGAAATTGTTTATTTCACACACCTCCACATATGTATAACACACTGCAAAATATTTTTTGTGGCCCTAAATGGCGGTTTTTGGAAGACCACAACACACCCACAGTACGTAACCGCTGAATCGCACAGCTACAGAACTGCAGAAAATGCTATTCAAAAAAAATGTTGTTTTTTTAGTATAGCACAGTAGAAGAAAACTATATAGAAATTGTTTATTTCACACACCTCCACATATGTATAACACACTGCAAAATATTTTTGGTGGCCCTAAATGGCGTTTTTTGGAAGACCACAACACACCCACAGTACGTAACCGCTGAATCGCACAGCTACAGAACTGCAGAAAATGCTATTAAAAAAAAATGTTGTTTTTTAGTATAGCACAGTAGAAGAAAACTATATAGAAATTGTTTATTTCACACACCTCCACATATGTATAACACACTGCAAAATATTTTTTGTGGCCCTAAATGGCGTTTTTTGGAAGACCACAACACACCCACAGTACGTAACCGCTGAATCGCACAGCTACAGAACTGCAGAAAATGCTATTCAAAAAAAATTTTGGTTTTTTAGTGTAGCACAGTAGAAGAAAACTATATAGAAATTGTTTATTTCACACATCTCCACATATGTATAACACACTGCAAAATATTTTTTGTGGCCCTAAATGGCGTTTTTTGGAAGACCACAACGCACCCACAGTACGTAACCACTGAATCGCACAGCTACAGAACTGCAGAAAATGCTATTCAAAAAAAATGTTTTTTTTTAGTATAGCACAGTAGAAGAAAACTATATAGAAATTGTTTATTTCACACACCTCCACATATGTATAACACACTGCAAAATATTTTTTGTGGCCCTAAATGGCGTTTTTTGGAAGACCACAACACACCCACAGTACGTAACCGCTGAATCGCACAGCTACAGAACTGCAGAAAATGCTATTCAAAAAAAATTTTGTTTTTTTAGTGTAGCACAGTAGAAGAAAACTATATAGAAATTGTTTATTTCACACACCTCCACATATTTATAACACACTGCAAAATATTTTTTGTGGCCCTAAATGGCGTTTTTTGGAAGACCACAACACACCCACAGTACGTAACCGCTGAATCGCACAGCTACAGAACTGCAGAAAATGCTATTCAAAAATTTTTTATTTTTTTTAGTATAGCACAGTAGAAGAAAACTATATAGAAATTGTTTATTTCACACACCTCCACATATGTATAACACACTGCAAAATATTTTTTGTGGCCCTAAATGGCGTTTTTTGGAAGACCACAACACACCCACAGTACGTAACCGCTGAATCGCACAGCTACAGAACTGCAGAAAATGCTATTAAAAAAAAATGTTGTTTTTTTAGTATAGCACAGTAGAAGAAAACTATATAGAAATTGCTTATTTCACACACCTCCACATATGTATAACACACTGCAAAATATTTTTTGTGGCCCTAAATGGCGTTTTTTGGAAGACCACAACACACCCACAGTACGTAACCGCTGAATCGCACAGCTACAGAACTGCAGAAAATGCTATTCAAAAAAAATTTTGTTTTTTTAGTATAGCACAGTAGAAGAAAACGATATAGAAATTGTTTATTTCACACACCTCCACATATGTATAACACACTGCAAAATATTTTTTGTGGCCCTAAATGGCGTTTTTTGGAAGACCACAACACACCCACAGTACGTAACCGCTGAATCGCACAGCTACAGAACTGCAGAAAATGCTATTCAAAAAAAATTTTGTTTTTTTAGTATAGCACAGTAGAAGAAAACTATATAGAAATTGTTTATTTCACACACCTCCACTTATGAATAACACACTGCAAAATATTTTTTGTGGCCCTAAATGGCGTTTTTGGAAGACCACAACACACCCACAGTACGTAACCGCTGAATCGCACAGCTACAGAACTGCAGAAAATGCTATTCAAATTTTTTTTTGTTTTTTTTAGTATAGCACTATAGAAGAAAACTATATAGAAATTGTTTATTTCACACACCTCCACATATGTATAACACACTGCAAAATATTTTTTGTGGCCCTAAATGGCGTTTTTTGGAAGACCACAACACACCCACAGTACGTAACCGCTGAATCGCACAGCTACAGAACTGCAGAAAATGCTATTCAAAAAAAATTTTGTTTTTTTAGTATAGCACAGTAGAAGACAAATATATAGAAATGGTTCATTTCACACGCTTCCACATATGTATAACACACTGCAAAATATTTTTTGTGGCCCTAAATGGGTCTTTTTGCAAGCGTACATTAAAGTGCATTTTTTTTTTTTTTTGCCCTAAACGGGTCTTTTTTTGCACGAGCAAAATAAAATGCAATTTTTTTTTTTTTTGCACTTAATGGGTCTTTTGGAAAAGAGCACAATAAAGTGCCTTTTTTTTTTTTGCCCTAAATGGATCTTTTTCCAAGAGCAGAATACACCCACAGTATGGAAACGGCGTATCTCTCAACGTAATATATGCAGTGCTGGTGCACTGAGCTTGCAGATAAAAGTTAGATTTTCTCTGACACTGGGCTCATGGCAGTGTAAAAAGACTGCACTGCAACACAAACAGGTAAACCTATGCAGATCGCTGAGTTATATCTCTGAATCTGGACTCCTATTCCTATATAATATATCTCTCTCCCTGAAAGCACCAACAGGAACCTGGCCCTACACTACACTGTCTCTCTATCTTTTCCCTCAGATTCCAGAATCAGGACTAACTCATGTATTTTTCAATCTCTCCCTAAAAGCAACAGCAGCAGACAAGATCCTCTCCCTATCTATTCTGAAGCAGAGTGACGTGTGTGTGCTGTGTGCCTCTAGCTTATATAGAAGCTGGGTCACATGTTGCACTGACCAATCACAGCCATGCCATTAGTAGGCATGGCTATGTTGGCTTCTAAGGGCACACCAGCTAATCAAAAGGTGATTGGCTGGCCCCTGAAGCATTTCTAACTGCGCCATTAGATTGCCGAACCCGAACCCGAACCCGGACTTTTGCACAAAGTCCGGGTTCGGGAAAAAGCTAAAGTTCGGTACGGACCCGAACTTTACAGTTCTGGTTCACTCAACCCTAATACAGATATCAAAAACTCAGTACTGTCATGCAAAAATTCTTTCAAGTGCCAAATAGAATATTGGCATAAAAAAATTATTAAATAGTCCCAAATACAATATTAGTGTTGAAAGTGGTCCTGCACACATGTTTTTCCTTTCCAAATGGTGCTCCAAGTGATCACTTAAGTGTCAAATGGCCTCTTACCGGACATGAAGACCTTCATTACAGGGTCTGACTATGCATCAGTGAGAAAACCCCTCACTGTGGGTATGGAAAATTACTCCCTTCAAAGGACCCACATAACAAATGGGCCATCAGTAAGGATTTCCGTGTTGCGCAGCAAGTCAGATGTCATACACCAACCATAAACCAAACACTTATGAAAAGAGGAAGAGAATTGCGCAATTTCCATTAAAAAATGCGTACTTTATTAGAAAAGATTATATACTCACAAGTGTGATAAACATCAGGCATTCAATATGTATATTGTCTTGCGGCCCAGCGGGCGTGCTGACGTCACTGTTATGTCCTCCACCCGACGTATGTTTTGTCGTAGAAGACGTTGTCACTGGGGCAAAGCCGCTAATTAAGTTCTATGTTCGTTGACTATTTCAAATGTTTTTAAGATTTGTAGGGTCACTTTGACCTAAAAAATTTTTTATCCAATTGTAATAAAGAAGTTTCATTTTTAAGAAGAGTCTACAATGTGTTTACCTCATTGACAACCTCACATCCATTAAAGTCCCGTTACTTAATAGTTTTTTTTTTTCCCTCAGTTACTTGTTTTTCAAACTGCCCCTTATTTTTCAGATATCTTGGCTTCTTCCCCATCAACACCCTTAAAAGAGAAGTATGGGATTTCCCCCCCCCCCCCCCCACAATCATAAATACCTAGGTGGATGCAGCAACAGTCCGATGCAGCATCTGTCCCCTGCCGCCTCTGCACTGAGAACCAAGCGATCGAACACCGGTGATGGCTCGGTTCTCTCGGCTCCCCGAGCAGAGAGCTGCTGCCTGTCAATCGGCAGCTCTCCTCTCTGCTCCTCCACGCTCACTGGAGCGCTGAGCTGTGGAGGGGCGGCTCACTGAGAGGCTGAGACGGCTATCACTCCAGGCACCTGGCGGATCCAGACTCCAAGAATATAAATATTAAAATCCTGGACATCACCTACTGTTCCCAAATTAACTACAGTAAAAAACAAGCTGAAATCCTTTAGAGCCGGTTCACACAGGGGCGACTCGTCAGGCGACTCAGCCGCCTGACAAGTCGCGCTCCGCTCTCTTCAATGGAACCGTTCTAACAGGAGCGACGCAAGTCACTCCAACTTAGAAAAAGGTTCTTGTACGACTTTGGGGCGACTTGCATTGACTTCAATACCGAAGTCATTTTGCAAGTCACCTCTGAAGTCGTCTTCAGATCGCCTTGCCGAGTCGCCCCCAAAGTCGTGCCGCCTGTGTGTTAACCCGGCTCTTATGTACAGTATATTGAAAAACTGGACACAATAACACAAGCTTTTAACTCCACTAGAAGCTTCTTTAACCAATGGCAAAAATTAAGGCTGGGTTCACACTATTGCTGCATGCGGCTCACAGCAGGGGTCCAGTGCGTCCCCGTTCACCATTTCAGGTCCGATTTCAGCCCGAATTTTTGGGCTGAATTCGAACCTGAAATGGACCAAAAGATGCACAAGACACAAATTCGCACCCGGAGCCACAGCAGAGATATGTGAACCGACTCCATAGAGAGACGGTCACAATCTCCTACCATGCAAATTGGATGCGGGAAAACCCTCATCCAATTCACATTTCACGTAGGTGTGAACCCAGGCTCATGGAATACTCATTGTCATACTTGGGAATATTCCAACTGATGATACCTTTTCTTTATACCAAATGGTTCACTAAAGCAAATCTAAAGAATTCTCTATGCAGATTAAGAATCCAACAAAGCGATACCTAATATCAAAAATGTCATTGATCAAGTGTCTGCACAAATTTTAAGAATCTCCAACATAGTGAACCACTATATTATTGACGGATGACAGTTACTTTATATTATTAGTAATATAAAGGTTTTTCCTTATTTTATTTCATCTCTGTTCTCTTTTTTCTTTTTTTTTTCTTTTTTTTTCTTTTTCTTTTTTATAAATTCCATAGCGGATTTTCTCTTTGGAATAAATGAATATAACACTAGTTGAATGCTAATTACTCATACATGCTTCTACTATAAATTGAGTGCTGGTTAATAGACAGTTACCTATTTTACAAATATGTTATAGTAATTACACTGCAAGATGTTTGGTACTACTAATGCGGTGTACACACGATAGGAATTTCCGATGAAAAAAGTCAGACGGAGTCCGTCAGAGATTTTTCATCGGAAATCCGACCGTGTGTGGGCCCCATCGGAGAAATTCCGATGCATTCCATCGGAATTTTAAAATAGAACCTGTTAGATTTTTTCGGATGAAATTCCGTTGGAAATCCGATGGGAGTTTGGTCGGAAAAAGGTCCAATTGTGTGTACGGGGCATAAGACATCAACTTAGTAAACTGAATCATTAATTTTGGATTAGATATAGGCCCTTTAAAAGGATTATTTTTACTATAGTGTCCTTATTGGATATACCACTATTTTCTTCTTTGTTTTTATTTTCTGTCATTATTTTACCTTGATGTTTGTAAATTGAAAAGATCTCCAATAAAAATATTTGGAAAGAAAAAAAATGCCCCTTATTACAGTCTGGGTTGATAATCTCAGCACCAACCATTCAGATGGCTGTACCAACCTTCTGCCAAGAGCATACAACACAGAAAAAAGAAACCCCCCAATCCATACAGTATATTTAAGTGTAACTATTATATAGCAATAAAGGGAAAGTATACATACATATGCATGAAAAAAACATGACAGTAAAAATACATAAATATTCCTCCCTGGTCATCTCTTGCCAGGGCTATTGCAAACAACTTCTCTCTTGATGGCCTACCTCTACACATGCTACCCCCCCCCCCCCCACTCCATCATGAATGCTGCTGCCAGATTCATTCACCTTGCCAACTGGTCAGTGGTTGCCACCCCTTTCTGCCAATCCCTCCACTGGCTTCAAATAGTCTAAAAGAAAATAAGACTCAAAATACTACGACAAAAATATTAATACCTCCCTGGGACTCTCCCCTCCCCCTGTCTCCCCCCCCCCTTTTTTTCCCTTCTTTTTCTATTCCTTTCCCCTTCCTAAGGCCCCTTTCACACTGGGGCGGGCAGGAGCGGTGGCGGTATAGCAGCGCGATTTTCAGCGCTGCTATACCGTCGTTCTTACCGCGGTATGCGGTCGCTAGGGGGGTGAATTTAACCCCCGCTAGCGGCCGAAAAAGGATTAATACCGCCCGCAAACCGCGGCTATTGCCGCGGTTTGCGGGCGGTATTACCGCGCTGTCCCATTGATTTCAATGGGCACCCGCGGTAAAGGAGCGGTGAACACACCGCTCCTTTACCGCTGTAAAGAAGCGGCTAGCAGGACTTTTGGAGCGGTCCTGCTAGCGCACCGCTTCAGTGTGAAAGCCTTCGGGCTTTCACATTGAAGGCTAAAGGGCATGATTTTTTCATGCGGTATAATAGTGCTAATATTAGCGCTAAACCGCATGAAAAACGCCCCAGTGTGAAAGGGGCCTAACTGTATTCTTTCTTTATTCCCCCCCCCCCCCCCCCCCCCCCACTGCAAAAAAAAAAAAAAATTTTTTAAAACACAGTGCACATTGGTACTGTCAGAGTGATTGATTCAGCTGTTTCTTCTGTTGAGTTCCCCCATAGGGCCTAATCTTGACTAGATGACATCTTATAAGGCAAAGGCCACTCACCGTACCTACTTGTGTATACAGTAAGTGCACAACTTTTCTTTTTTATTGTATCTACCTTATTGGCTAGTTTATGTATATTTAGTTCATTTTCTCATGAATCAGCAAAGTCAACAATATACCGTGCATATAAGCATTAAAGAGAAGCTCCAGACTTCTTCATAAAAAAATAAAAGTCAGCAGCTTCAAATACTGTAGCTGCCGACTTGTAATCATAGGACACTTACCTGTCCACGAATCCAGCTGTGTCTTCACCTGAGCCGATTTTTCAATTGGCTCTCGGGTGCTATCGCCACCATCTCAGACAAGGGAAACCAGCAGTGAACCCCGGATTCACAGCTGGTCCCCTATTGCACATGCGTGAAGCGTGGTGATGCGCTTTGTGAATGGCCCGGCGGCGGGGAAGGAGAAGGGGGGCCGAACTTCCAGATGAGCTTCCGGTGCGAAGTCAGCCGGAAGTGGGAGCGGGTACCTGTCATAATCTTATGCCTGCTCCCTTCCAAGAGGTGCCAAATGTGGAAGCAGAGGGGGGGAGGAGGCAAATAAGCTGAGCTTCCCCTTTTGGGTGGAGCTCCGCTATAACTACAATGTTAATAATAATAATACTATAACTAGTCTAGAGTGCAGTCTGGGAGAATAGCTAGGATATGGTGCAGTGTCCCATGAGAGGCACCTCTTAGCATAAGCAATAGGTGAATGTCTCTGTGTAGCAGATATAAAGGGGCAGTCTTTAGTCCTACCTCTTCAGCCGGCTAGCGTTGCGGCCCAGTTGGTGCATGTAAGAATAGTCCCAGTCAAGCCTGCACTAAGCAATAAGGCTACTAGATGGCTGTCTGGTCAGGTCCTAAAGGGCTCTAGCAGCAGATAGTAAATCCCTACAGCATCATCTCACCAATCCCAGCGATATTGCAGCTCACCATCCAGTCACACACTGCGTTTAGTCCACGCTCTGCTCTGTACCCAGGTGACTCTGGCTGTAGAATTCCCCAAACTCATGGCTTCGGATGCTGCTCAGGTCGCCAATATGCAGCAGTGATAATGCAAAGGCAAGCTATGCATTTTTCTAAGTACAAGTTTCTTTTAAAGTGGTTCTAAACCCTTACATATACCCACCTGAGTGACTAGCCTCTGGTAATATACAGAGTTGAAACAAATCCTCCTACATAAACAGTACCTGTTTATCTGCAGCCCTCTCTCCTCTTCAGCCTCCTAAAGCACACATTCAGAAAGCAGGGTGCTGGAATCTGATGTTACACACTGAACAGCAGAGAGGAGAGCTGAGTGTAATCTGAGACCTGAGTGGAGGGAATGGACACACTTCCCTCTACACAGTGTCATAGGGAAGAATGAACAGCTGAGGCTATTAACCACCTGCTGTGTGCTGGAGGGGGGGAAGGGCCTTTTTTTTTTTTGCTTGTAGTCGGCATAGGCTGTCAGAAGTGACTGATGCAGATAGCAGAGGAATGAGAGAGGGGACAGAAATCACACTAAGTGCTAGGGAGTCATTTCAAAAGTTTATAACCACTTTAAGGCTTTAAGGGACAGTGTTGCTCTTGTTCTTTATTGCTATTGTTTGATGAAAAGATTTCAATCAAGTTATAATTGTCAATTCTGAGCCCTAAGTAGGGAAGAGCAAAGTGGTTTTGGCAAAACTGATTTTGCTGCCAAATCACTGCTTGTGAAATTTCCCTGAAGCAGAAACTAATTTCCAATTTGAGTTGCTTAGTCGAAAATTGCTTACAGTGCATCCCCCCAAAATGTTGTTATTTATGTGTGTGTTTCATAAATATATTTCTCATCGTAGTCTTCTACTTTTTGATTTACCCCATTCATGAGAAATACTTGGTTGATCCTCCCAGTTCCCCTTCATCCATGTTCCCAACCGACCACACAAAGAACAGAAGCTTGTGTGGTCAGCTTGCATCCCTGTTCAAGCTGTTCAGAGGTACAGGACACTGTGCAGATCCAGAGCATGCCTGTATCTTTGTAGTCAGTTCAGCCACCCTGCCTCCCTGTCCAGCCCAACTTTTTTGATTGACAGCAGCTCCAAGCAGGAAATCAAACTGCATTCTGCAGCACAGCATACACAGATAGGGAACATACTTCCCATGTGTCTGTGATGTCCCCACCAATTTCATATTATACTTAGATATTTAGCGCCATCTAGTGGCCAAATCTGAAGTTTTCCATTTTAAACTACTGAAAAACATTCATCCTGCACAGGAAATAGCCTATATCATTTACTATACTATACTATGAATAGCTGCTTTCTCAGTGCTGTTTAACCACTTCTGGACTGCCCCACGTACATTTACTGCAGCAGGGCGGCCTCTCTGCACAAAATCACGTACCTGTATGTGATTTCGCTCTTCCTAGTCTGAGGGCGTGCACGCCGGCGACCAGCTCCTGCTATGATTGGACACAGCAGGAGCCGATCGTTCCCAAGGCAGACAGAACGGCGTCTGCCAATGTAAACAAGACAGATCGCCGTTCTGTGACAGGAAAAGACAGAGATCTTGTGCTTCTGCTAATCAGGAACATGGATTTCTGTCTTCTTACAGTACAAGCACCCCCCCCTTTCCCCACACACAGTTTGAAATCACTCCCTGGGGACATATTTAACCCTTTGATTGCCTCTGATGTTATCCCCTTCCCTGCCAGCGTCATTAGTACAGTTACAATGCATATTATTTAGCACTGGTCACTGTATTGGTGTCACTGGTCCTCAAAAAAGTGTCAAAGGTGTCAGTTAGCGTCCAATGTGTCCACCGCAATGTCACAGTCCCATTAAAAATCATTGATCGCCGCCATTACTAGTAAAAAATAAATAAATAAATAAAAATGCCATAAAAATATCCCATAGTTTGTAGACGCTATAATTTTTGCACAAACCAATCAGTATACGTTTAATGGATTTTTTTTTTTTACCAAAAATATGTAGTAGAATACTGAACATCTTGACCTAAATTGATGAAGAAATTTGTTTTTTTACCTTTTTTTTTATTGGATACGTTTATAGCAGAAAGTAAAAAATATTGCTATTTTTTTCAAAATTGTCGTTTTTTTTTTACCACCAAAAGAAAGTTCTGTTTGTGGAAAAAAAAGGACATAAATTTTATTTGTGTACAGCGTCACATGACCGCACAATTGTCAGTTAAAAGAATGCAATGCCGTATCGCAAAAAATGGCCTGGTCATGAAGGGAAGTAAACCTTCCGGGGCTGAAGTGGTTAAAATAACACTGGAGACTTAAGTGGTTAAAGGCGAACTCCATGTTTACTATGCCTTTAAATCATTTTTTTGGGCATATCAGGAAAATACAGTATACTATACATAGCACTGTGTTTCCAGCAGTGGCACAGGAACTTCCCGCCCCATTCCCGCAACAAAATCAAGTTGGGATGAGCGCAGCTCAGCCATTCACAGGAAACTTTGCATGCTATGAATAAAGACAAGGCTTCCTCTGTTTAAATGAAGCAGAGATCATGACATCATCCGCCCCTTTCTCTGCCTAAGCCAATCAGAGGACGCTGCAAAGCTTCCTGTGAATGGCTGAGCAGTGCTCATCCGGACTTGATTTCGTTCTGGGAGTGGGACAGGAAGTCCCCGTCTTGCTGTCGGGACAAAGTGCTGTATACTGTATGTAGCTAATGCTACATACATTTTATACAGTACACCCAGCAGGCACATCTGTTAGTGAAGGAAATGCTTGGCCTAAAAGAGATATATAAAGGCAGAGTAAACATGGCATTAGGCTTTAAAGCGGAGTTCCACCCTGAATTTTTTTTTAAATATTTTCCTAGTCCATGATTAATATAAACCAACGTTTGGAGAATTATTTTTTTTACTTACCATAAGTGCCCTGTTGCTAGGTGGTGGCTCCTAATCTGCCACTTCCTACTCCGCATCACTTCCTCCCTCGCCTGAGCTCCTGAGAAATGTGAGTCATCATTTCCCAGGAGTCAGTGGGCAGGGCTGTGTGCAAAAATCGCGATATTTCCCGACATACTTTACGCGATTTAAGGCGGATCACAGCATATATATTTGGCTCATTTTAGTTGCCATCACAACAGGGCGGGCACTTCCGATGCCGCCGCCCGTTGTGATGGCAACCTAAGAAGTTTCCTGCGCCTTGAGATGTCCTCACTGCGCATGCACGAGAACGTGCGGTGCATGCTGGTTATACAGCAGCACCGTATCCCAGAAGTTCATGCTTGTGGGCTTCGCCTGCCCACAAGTAAGATGGGAATGCCCAAGAAACATCAATATAAGGTAATATAAGGTAAGTTTTTAAATAAAATACCAAGAAATGCAGCTCTATAAATAAGATTAACCAATGGTAAATCCACAGAATGTGATAATAAAAGATAGCTTTAAAAAAAATATATTGTATTATAATCTGGCTTTTTTTTCTTTCTTCAATGTGGCTTTTTTTAAACAATTTCTTCTGGCCCGCACCCTCCCTGTGTGCACGTCATTCGCCTAGGCGAATTAAGTGCACTTTGCCTGCTGTGTGGTGTGCATATCCCGGAAGGCATTAGCTTGCTTAGGGAAAGAGAAGGGGGGCAGGCCTAGTAGTGAGTCACTGAGAGAGCCGCTGGCTGAACCCGGATAAGGCGGCGGCTTCCCAATGATGGCATGCATAAAGATGAAGGCGCATGACTGAGCATCCACTGGCGTCGCTATGGGGGGTGCACCCGAGTGACACCCGCCAGAGGGGTGATATCATCAAGTAGGAAGTGATACTTGATCCAGCACCGACAGCAGCATTTTCAGGGGTCGGTTTGGGGTGCGCACTGTGACCGTGTGCCGCCACACCAGCCTGCCCAGAGCCCTGCAGGGGCTTGGTTAATTCCATCATGTATTTAAGATGGTGACGCAGTGTGCTGCCGTGCCCCAGGACGACGTCATTTTTTATGAAACGGGTAAAAAAAGAAGGGCAGAACGACGTGCTGACGTCACCTTCTCTCTCGCATCCAAACTGATGGGTTTGTTTGGTTGCGTGCCGGCCATCACCCGAAACCTAAGGTGCTTATTTTATCCATTACTGTGAGTGTTACTTTTTATATATAATAAACCCACCAAGGATTTTACACTATGTGGAGCCTTTTATCTCTTTTTGGTGCCTAACTGTCAACCAACTTACTGAGCGATATCGGAAGTGTGGAGGAGCCCAGAGATGAGGAGAAAGGCCCCGGATGGGTTTTAAGCACAAGGCGTACCTTGACCCCCCATAAGAAGGGGTCCACAGGAGCTGGTAAGCAGTTTCTACAGCTGGTGATGGAAGATGGACACTGCTATTGATTCATTATCACATTGTTTGTGGTCAACTTTACACAGATGAATATAATCCACATGGATTCATTTATGGACTTTACATTTATTATTTAGCGCAATTCTAATTTTTCTGCATAGACAGAAGAGAGCCAGATGGGGGGGTGGGGGTTCGGGGATGCAGGGCCGCCATCAGGGGGGAACAGGCAGTACACATGTAAGGGGCCCGGAGGTCCCCAAGGGCCCGGATGGCAACCTCCCTTTTTTTTTTTTTTACTTGTAAGGGGCCCAGAGGTACCTAGGGGCCCACTGGTCCCCAGGGGCCCGGATGGCAACCCCCCTTTTTTTTATTCTTATTGTAATGGGCCCAGTGGGCAACCCCCCTTTTTTTTTTTCTTTTTTTATTTATTCTTATTGTAAGGGGCCCGGATGGCAACCCCCCCTTTTTTTTCAAATTTTTTTTTCAGTTCGTCAGCACCCAAAGCCCCCCTTAATTCTGGGGGGGTGGACTTACGGCAGCACCCCCCCCCCCCCGCTTCTCAATTCAATTCGCTTTGCGGCACTCCCCCCGCCAGCTTCTTGCGGCACCCCCCCCAGCTTCTCTACTTGCAGCACCCCCCCCCCCCGGTTCTCTGTCTGCTCATGCCTGAAGCTGTGTAAGGGGCCCCAAAATTCCTGATGGCCATGTTTTACAGCACCAGGTGACACCAACCCTAGTGATGCCACTGTGAACATAGGGCAGAAGGGAGGAGGACTTCAGCAGGACTTCGCTGGATCCGCTGGGTGGGTATGTTATCTGTGTAGGTTCCACAAGATAAGCAGGGTATAAGACAAAAAATATGAATGGGGGGGGGGGATGAAGGACCACTTTAAGAATACATAATTGCATAGAATTATTTTTTAATCCAGAGTTTAGTCAATTTAGACTGTGCCATTGTAGTTTTATTGCTTATGTCCTGAGTCTCCCCTCCTAGCTTTGTTCCTGCTAACAAAACATGCTGAGACTTGTAGTCCCTCAACAGCTGGAAGACTGCAGATCACCAGGCCCTGCTGTAAAACATGCCTAGTGGAATAGACATCCCTTGCTTATGCGACAGCGAACTCATCCGTCAAATCCCCGCTAATAACATTTGTAAGCGCTTTGCTCGCACGCTTGCTACGATTTACCTAGTTTAATAGACAATGTAAATATGTACAGGCACATATACATCTTCATTATAAAAGCCCGCCGCTGGAGTCATCCGCCCCTCGAGACGTCTCTATTCATTTTTACACAATTTGCCTACCATACAGTACAGATGGCTTCTATTAAGTAAGATATCGTTGTGATTGCAATTTTTTATTTTTCATGATTCAGTTGGTTTAGGGTGATAGTAGATTGCATTATCCTTTTTTTTTTTTTCCTGGAAACTTAATTTATTTGAAATTGTGTGCGCAGGACATCTAAGCAGCTTTTCCTCCTAATAAAATAACCTCCTTTAGAACACACTTGGAATTTTGCAGACATTTTAAAAGGAATCTGTCAGCAAGACATGCGGCAGTTCACTGATTGGATAAAGTATGTTTTTATCAAGAATACAATTTATTACCTAATTTATTCTTTGTGAACAATTATCTGCAGTGCCCAGGCATGAAGCCCTGTGGGAAACCCTCTATGGAGTTCAAGATTTGAAAAGGAGGTCCTAAGGCAGCCTTCCTCAACCTTTTCAACACAGAGGAACCCTTGAAATACAGTGGGTACAGAAAAGAATAACCCCCTTTAAAGTAATCACATTTTGTTGCTTTGCAGCCTGAGATGAAGACAGACACAGTTTTTGTTTTATCCAGGTTTTGTTTTTTTTTTTTGTGCAACTTATAGCATCCAAGTGAAAGATATAGCACCAAGATGTCAGAAAACAATAGAGTTGGAAAAAGGATCACCCCCCCCCCCCCCCTTATGTCAGTTTTAATTACAGCCTTTATGCCTCGTACACATGATCGGATTATCCGACAACAATTGTGTGATGGAAGGGTTTTGTCAGAAAATCTGACCGTTTGTACGCTCCAGCGGACAATTGTTGTCGGAATTTCCGACAACAAATGTTGGATAGCATGCTTTAAAATTTTCCGACAACAAATGTGTGCCATCGGATTACCCGATTATGTGTACACAAGTCCGTTGGAAAAAAATCCAAAGTACAAACACGCATGCTCAGAAGCAAAGCTCACCATAACACAACATTAGCAGAAGTTACCCAAAGGGTGGCGCTAAAGAGCTGAAAAACCACGTAGTTTCGTATTTGTTGGCTGACAACGTTTTGCCTTCTGTATGCAGAACAAGTTCATGGCCAACGCCCTTCGGACAAAATTCCACGGATTTGTCCGATGGAGATCCGATCGTGTGTACGAGGCTTAAGTCTGTTGGGATATTTCTCTACTACCTTTGCACATCTAAACTTTGCAATATTTGCCCCCTCTTCTTTGCAGAACTGCTCAAGTTCAGTTACATTTGATGGTGACCGTTTGTGGACTGCAGTCTTCAAGTTCAATAATAAAATTTTAGTCACATCTGACAATAACATCTTTTTCCATGTGGCCTCAGAATCTTCAAGGTGCTTTTAAGGTGGTCAGTTGAGACTAAAATTTTATTATTTGGCCTCAACACCAAACGATAGGTCTAGTGGAAATCCAATACAGCTCTCCATCCAAATAACACCATTCCTACAGTAAAGCATAGAGGTGGTAATGTCCTGTTATGAGGGTGTTTCTCTGCAACAGGGACTGGAGCACTTGTCAGGATAGAAGGAAAATTGATGGGGCAAAATACCATCAAATTCTTGTGGAAAATCTGCTGCCCTCTGCGGGAAGAAGGTTTACCTTCCAACGTGACAATGACCCAAAGCACACAGCAATAATGACCACACAGTGGTTGAAGGAGAAAGGGTTGAATGCCCTTGCATGACCTAGTCAGAGCTCAGACTTAAACCCCATTGAAAATCTGTGGAATGACTTGAAGATTGCAGTCCACAAATGGTTGTCATCAAATTTAACTGGACTTGAGCAGGAGGGAGGAGGAAAGGGGGAGGGGAGAATTTTTTTCTTTTTTCTTCTCTTTTTTTTCTCTTCTTCCCATTTTGGGGGGGAGACCCAAAAACACATATAATTGAGAAGGGAACACGATAATTAGAAATAAGACACATATAAATACAACATCTAAAACACAATATTTTTTTTTTCCCCCCTCAATAAGGGAGGTAAATCTGAATCACGGACAAACAAGTATAAGAAGGCACAAAGGAAACATAATAAATACCACATTTATATAGCACTAGGAATATACATATAAAAATACATCCTTTATAGTCACAAACACTCTTTCTTGCTCTCCCCTCCCCCTCCAGACTCATCCAGCAGCCCCCCCCTCATCTAGCAACCCCCCTCCAGTGGACTCATCCAGCAGCCCCCCCTCATCTAGCAACCCCCCGCCAGCGGACTCATCCAGCAGCCCTCCCTCATCTAGCAACCCCCCGCCAGCGGACTCATCCAGCAGCCCTCCCTCATCTAGCAACCCCCGGCCAGCGGACTCATCTAGCAGCCCTCCCTCATCTAGCAACCCCCCGCCAGCGGACTCATCCAGCAGCCCTCCCTCATCTAGCAACCCCCTGCCAGCGGACTCATCCAGCAGCCCTCCCTCATCTAGCAACCCCCCGCCAGCGGACTCATCCAGCAGCCCTCCCTCATCTAGCAACCCCCGGCCAGCGGACTCATCTAGCAGCCCTCCCTCATCTAGCAACCCCCCGCCAGCGGACTCATCCAGCAGCCCTCCCTCATCTAGCAACCCCCTGCCAGCGGACTCATCCAGCAGCCCTCCCTCATCTAGCAACCCCTCGCCAGTGGACTCATCCAGCAGCCCTCCCTCATCTAGCAACCCCCCGCCAGCGGACTCATCCAGCAGCCCTCCCTCATCTAGCAACCCCCCGCCAGCGGACTCATCCAGCAGCCCTCCCTCATCTAGCAACCCCCGGCCAGCGGACTCATCTAGCAGCCCTCCCTCATCTAGCAACCCCCCGCCAGCGGACTCATCCAGCAGCCCTCCCTCATCTAGCAACCCCCCGCCAGCGGACTCATCCAGCAGCCCTCCCTCATCTAGCAACCCCCGGCCAGCGGACTCATCTAGCAGCCCTCCCTCATCTAGCAACCCCCCGCCAGCGGACTCATCCAGCAGCCCTCCCTCATCTAGCAACCCCCCGCCAGCGGACTCATCCAGCAGCCCTCCCTCATCTAGCAACCCCCGGCCAGCGGACTCATCTAGCAGCCCTCCCTCATCTAGCAACCCCCCGCCAGCGGACTCATCCAGCAGCCCTCCCTCATCTAGCAACCCCCCGCCAGCGGACTCATCCAGCAGCCCTTCCTCATCTAGCAACCCCTCGCCAGTGGACTCATCCAGCAGCCCTCCCTCATCTAGCAACCCCCCGCCAGCGGACTCATCCAGCAGCCCTCCCTCATCTAGCAACCCCCCGCCAGCGGACTCTTCAAGCAACACACACTCCCCCACGCACAGACGCACATAGCCACCCCGACCCCCCATCTGGTTAGCGGAGCCAACTGATCCAGGAGGACCCCTACCCACTGTCTGCCCGGGACTAACCTGCTGCTGTATAACGACGGCGGCTGATCGGCAAGGTGTTAATGGGCCACTTGACTGGACTTGCCCCCCAGGCCTAAGGCTGCCAGCCCTCCCCTGGGTGTACTGCAGTGCTATTAATTCTTAATGACACCCCAATGAGCATGGGTTGTTAGTGAGCCAAAATGCATGGTAACAAAGTAACCAGTGCAGTTTGTTGTAATATAAATGCACGTATAGCGCACCCACCCCAGCCTTTACCTGCTTTTCTTAATTTGGCTCCTCCGCAGGAAAGACTGAGGCACACCACACTACATGCCCGTACCCTCCTGGATGGGGAGGTTAAGCGGTGTTAGTTTTCTCGGGCCTGCCTGCGGCTGGTGTTAGAATCCTCCCGAGCTGATCTCACCTCTGCCTTGGCCAGAAACAAGTACTTAATTCTCCCCAGTAAAGTAACTGTCCACACCAACTGAAAGTCCAACTTCTGTATTTATTTCACATGGATAATAAATAGTCCCTTTAAGAGCAGACAGGTTAAGACGAGACACAGGTCAGATAAGGTGGGAGGGGGTCCAGGCACAAACTCAAATCTTGGTTCTCTTACTGTTCTGATATGCACGAACAGGTTTGGCGTGTGATCTTTGTCACAGACCTAATGAACATGAAAGTCACTGCCTCTGACTTGTTGAGGATGGTCACTGCCACTGACCGGGTGAATAGGGCCTTTCCCTATTTGGTCACTGTCACTGACCTGGTGTGTGTAGAGTCACTGCCACTATGACCTACAGAACATGCACTGCCTTCTTGGAGGCCCATGTCAAAGAGAAAAACGTCCCTCCAGAGAGTTACCAGAGGCCCCCACTGTCACCACGACTCTGTGCTGGGTCTTCAGAAAGGGTTACCTCCCTGGCCTCCTCGATCCAAGATACGGGTCCCCTCGCAAGGCGGTACCCTGGGAGCTCTCGATCCTTAGCGGACCCCAGCCGAAGGTTGCTGGGCTCCGGGCCTCCTATTTAGTACCTCACCCCAGACTGAAGGTGTCTGGGATGGAACAGCAATTCCGCCTCCGGGCCTAGGGCACCCGGAGGCGACACACCACGCACCACCCAGGCTAAAGGTGCCTGGGCACGAACCCTTCTGAAAGATGGCCGCCCCTTTTTATACCCTCTCCCGACAGGCACAGCAGGTTCCCCGCCCCGCCGCACTGCTGTCAAGAGGGGATAAGAAAAAGCACAACCCTGTACTGTGGTTCAACCTGGGCCCATGGCAACAGCGCCACCTATAGGCCCCAGGGAACTGCACACCAATACTATCTCCCAGGGACAGAAATGGTCCATGAACCCTAACAATTTGTGTATCTGAGCCTTCTTACCACTCAGATACTTCCCTTAAATATAGCACCCCGCTACACACACTTTGGTAAAATTGTTGTGTATTGGGTAGCCCAATGAAAGGCAGGGTCTGATTTCAAGAGCTGCACCTTAAAGTGGTTGAAAACCTCACTTGACTATCCGTAAGAATGCTAAATTTGCCCTGCTGCACAACCCAATCCCAGGCCTCTATGCCCATCAGCAAAAGTTGGCATCCTACCTATTTTTTTCGGCCAAAAGAACAATTGCCCAGGCCTAGAGGAAACCTACGGTCCCCTTTCAGGGCATTAAAGATCGTATGACTGCTTTGATACTTAACAAATAAATGTCTAGCATCCTCAAGGACTCTCACGCCAAGTTTATTAAGGTTTAGGGAACCTTGACTTCAGAATGCCTTTCCCTCATTTCCTTCAGCTAGCCTTGGACGCCTGTGACCGTCCCGCCTGATGATCTACAGTCCATATTCCTATTGCCCTCCCTCCCCCCACGCACACATCATTTTTCTCCTTCTTTTCTTTGTCTTCCATCAGGGGCTTCTGCCCCTTCTCTTTTTCTTTTTGGTTTCTTTTTCACTTTAGGTGAAGCTATAATTCGCCATTATTAAGGAACTGGCATGTCCAGTATTGCCATTAATATCCACTTTGATCTTAACCTGGACCTTATTTCTCATTTGTTCATACTCCTCAGACTTGACTATTACTGCTTTTTTTTTGGGTTGAGACTATGAGGCTTTATACTGATTTATGTTGTCATTCCAAGCCCCCTGTCTGTGCAGGCTGGATGCTTTCTTGTTACTCCTTTAAATTGAATAAAAATAATTGTACCAGAAAACTTCAGACATGAAATATGAACAATGCATATCCTTCTATAGTGTGTACTCAATCCAGAGCACTAATGCCGCGTACACACGGTCGGAATTTCCGTTGGAAAAAACTTGGATGGTTTTTCCGACGGAATTCGGCTCAAGCTTGGCTTGCATACACACGGCCACACAAAAGTTCCCCGAAATTTCGACCGCCAAGAACGCGGTGACGTACAACACTACGACGAGGCGAGAAAAAGAAGTTCAAAGCTTCTGAGCATGCGTTGAATTGTTTTCGAGCATGCGTGTTTTTTTGCGCGTCAGAATTGCATACAGACGAACTGAATTTCCGATAGGAACTTTTTCCATCGGAAAAATAGAGAACCTACTCTCAATCTTTTGTTGGCGGAAATTCCGACATCAAAAGTCCAATGGAGCATACACACGGTCGGAATTTCCAACGAAAAGCTCACATCGAACTTTTCTTGTCGTAAATTCTGACCGTGTGTACGCGGCATTAGTGTCATTTCTGTCTGCTGCTTTGTTTGTCTGCTATCAGCATGAATCACTTCTGACACGTTTTCCTGACACCAAGAGAAAAAAGGTGACAGGGGAGGGACCTCCAGCATAACACCTGTAATTAACAGCATCAGCTCTGTTCCTCTGTGCAGTATGAAGGAGGTGTGTCCATTCCCTCCAATCAGCTCTCAGAACTCTCCTCACTGAGCTCTGCAAAGTGCAATTTCATCTCCTGCCCCGTTTTCTGATAGCTCAGACAAGATTTTTTCATTCTGGATGTAGAGTAGAGAGGGCTGCAGATAAACAGGTACAGCTTATGTAGGTGGATTTGTCTCATTTCCATGTATCACCTGATGCCAGTAACTTCACTGGGTATATGTAAGGGTTTATAACCACTTTAGCACACATAAAATGCACATACACACACAGGCGAAATTAAATTCATCAAAAGAAAATTGGTAGGTGGCCTTTGCTGACTTGCTGCGGAAAATGGATCTTCCTGGTTTTGACAGCTTGCTGTCGGTATCTTTTAGCGCTGAGCTGTCGGCTTCATCAGGGCTGGAGGAAAAGTTTAAAATAACACACATAAAATTGGTGAAAAAGCAGAACAGCTACTAAAAATACACATGTATAGAGGAAAAATAAATAATAATGGTATGTCCGCTGGCATGATCCTTTCTTTCCCAATGGACATGTCATTATTATTTGTTTCTTTTTATTTTATACAAGTGTATTCTTAACAGCAATCCTGTGTTATTTTGAACTTTTCCTCCAGCCCTGATGAAGGAGGATTATGTGGCCCCCAAAAACAGGGTGGGTTGACTTTTGCCCTGTTGTTGTAACCAGTTGAACAAAAACGACTCTGGACTCCTAAGGATTTTTTATGGCGCTCCCTTTGACCTATTACACTTGGATTTCTCAACTTAAGTGAATGTCCTTTCCTGAGGGTGTCCCCGTCTTTGTGGGGAGTTGCCGAACACAAGCCAATTGGGATCAAGTAATGACTTTATCCACATTTTTATAACCTGTAATCAGGGCCGCCATCAGGAATTTTACCCTTACACAGCTTCAGGCATGGGCCCCCTGGAGCAGAGGAGAAGAGGGGGGGGTGTCGCGAATTGAGAGGCGGGGCTGCCACAAATTGAGAAGCGGGGTGGTGCTGCCGCCGCAAATTGTTGGGGTCGGGGGGGGGCTTTGGGTGCTGACGAGCAAAAAAAATAACAAAAAAAAAGGGGGGTTGCCATCCGGGGCCCTGGGACCTCTGGGCCCCTTACAAAAAAAAATGTTTTTATTTTTTTTATAAAAAAAAAATATAAAAAAAAAAAAATGTTTATTAAAAAAAAAAAAAAAGGGGGGTTGCCATCCGGGTCCCTGGGGACCTCCGGGCCTCTGGGCCCCTTACAGAAAAAAAAAAAAAGAAAGAAAAAAAAAGGGGGGGTTGCCATCCGGGGCCCTGGGGACCTCTGGGCCCCTTACAGAAAAAAAAAAAAATGAAGAAAAAAAAAGGGGGGTTGCCATCCGGGGCCCTGGGGACCTCCGGGCCCCTTACAGAAAAAAAAAAGAAAAAAAAAAAGAAAAAAAAAGGGGGGTTGCCATCCGGGCGCCTGGGGACCTCCAGGCCCCTTACAGGTGTACTGCCTGTACCCCCCTGATGGCGGCCCTGCCTGTAATAATCCATGTCCAGCACCCCTCCACCACTACTTCTTGATCCGATGTAAGAGGTCACTTCTGCGCTGACCACCAGTAGAAGGAGACACAATAATGACCACCAATGCAAGGATAGATTTTCCACTGATCTCCAGTATAATGGGCTCTTTTCTCATTAAACACCAGTGTAAGAATATGTATGTGTTTACAAGTGTATGGCTGGCAGTTTTGTTTTATTTTCTAGGTACCTGAATTCTTACATCCTAGTCTCAAGTCGCTTAGGCCTAAATGGATGTATTTGGTCTTCTACTATGTCTCACTGGTGCCTTGTACCTCATTTTATTTTACTGCATTGTTTTATGTTGTGTTTTTATGAAAATTCATTAAAAAAAAACTTAAAAAAAAAAAAAAACACCAATGTAAGGGACTATTCTCTTAGGCCCCATTCACACCTGAGCGATTTTCTGCTTAAAGCTTGTAGCTCTAAAACGCTCAACAAGCCAAATCCTGTTCATTTGAATGGCCCTTGTTGAACGTTCTGTCGCCTGAAGCAAAACGCCTGTTTGGTACATGAGCTTCTTTTTTGCAGATTACAAGCTTTTTTGGCACCATAGACTTCAATAGAAACATCCGGCTTGAGCGTTTTACTTGCATTTTATGAGCGTTTTCTGCTCAAAAATCAGCTTTCCAGCCCCTAGTGCTTTCTATTGGCTAAACAAAAATGTCTGAAGCTGTAAAACGCTTGTAATACACTTTTTAAAACGCTTTAAAAATGTTTGTAAAAAGCTGCAAAAATGCTTTAAACAAATGCCCGAAAAAACGCCAGTAAATCGCTACGCTCATGTGTGAATGGAGCCCAGTGTAGAAAGGCATTTTGTACAGATCATCAATTTAAGGAGACATTTCTTTACTGACCACCAATGTAAAGGGGGCAATTTTTCTTCTGACCTCCAGTGGAAAGGGTTATTTCTCTACTGATCATTATTGTAAGAGAAGACGTCAATATTTTATTGTCCGTGTTTCTTTATTGTCTATTATTATTTTTCCATGATTATTACTGAAAGAAAATGTTATTGTACAGAGCAGGGGGGGAGTTAAAATGTCGTCTGCCGTGGGATTCAAATACTTTACATAGATCACATGCTTTATTATTTTCTCTAACACTATGAAAAAAAAAAAAAAAAATGAATGAAGAAAACAGACTTTCAGGTGCCAAAATAAGTCTTGAGAAAAAGGTAAGTGCGCAACCTCTATAAAATATTATTAACACCAATGATTAAAAAAAAGTATATAGCACAAAAACACATATTGTAAATGCAGCGTTCTGGGATCATTGAAAGGAGTGCTTATCTTGTACTACCTGACTAGAGTAACTATAATAACCATATAGGTATACAGAGATCAGCATATAAACATGTGTAAATAGGGCAAGAATACAGGATGTGGTCATGGGTTTCGACAAGTTTCGCTGTCAATTAGCTTCATCAGGAGAACCCTATTGTTGTAAAGAATGAACCACAATTAATATACAAACATATACAATCAACATTCAGCTGTCGGGTGCTGCTGCCGCCATTGCTGGTAAGGGAACCCGGTAGTGAAGCATTACCGCTTCATGCGGGGTCCCTATTGCGCATGCGCAAGGCACGGCTGCGCTCTCCTACTGGCCCAGCAGCGGGGGAAGGAGGAGGGATCCAAGCTGCTGACGTAATTCGCAGTGGCCCGGTCTCCCGGAAGTGGGGTCCCCCCCCAAAAGGGGCCAAATGTGGCACCAGAGGGGGGGAGGAGACACTTTTGGACGGAATTCCGCTATAAGGGGACCTAGTTGGGGGGGCATTAAAATGCAGCTTGTCTGCCTGTTTTTACCACCCCCAACCACAAGTGTAAACTTAGCCTTATGCCGCGTACACACTATCGATTTTCTCGACGGTGAAAACACTGTCGAGAAAATCGACGGGAAAAACGAGGGAACGGCTTGGTTCCCTACACACGTCCGTTTTTCCCGACATTTTTCTCTTTGTCGAGAAAAACGACCGTGTGTGGGCTCCGCGGCAGTGTTTCCCTATGGGAAAACTGCCGCGGAAAAAAACGACGGGAATCACAACGAGAAAAATAAGAGCATGTTCTAATTTTTCTCGTCGTGATTAATGCCGTTTTTCTCGTAGTGAAAAATGACAAAAAGCCCACAGACGATCGTTTTTCTCGTCCAAAGGAAAAAATGTAATTTTTCTCGACGGGAAAAATGATCGTGTGTACGCGGCATTAGAGCTCTTTCACACTTTTTATTGAAATAAATGAAAACGCATCACAGTGCAAGTCAATGCACATTACTGTGAGTTTTAACACGAGTTGCAATGCACTTTGCATTGCACATGCAAATGTGTCATAATGTGCGCCAGCAGGTCGTTACATTTAAAAATGGATGACAGGTTCACTTTAAGCATGAATACCTACCAGAAGATGAAAGCGATGTCAGAGGCAATTTAATAGAAGATCATTTACAAGAGTGAACCTGCTTATACTACAGAGGCATATAAACACCTTCCCGGAGACCTACAAAAAGAAGGTATTATTTACTGCACATTATCAATGGATGACATTTGTTGAAGAACCATAATGTCCACAGCAATACACACCACAAAGAAGTCATGGAGAAGACAGCACCTTGCAACCTGTATAAATATTACAGCATTTGGCTAATACTGGTTAAAGGGCATGTATCTGGGGGAACAGAATAATAATACAGAATCTACAATTCAATGGCTACCAAAAGGATGCAAGTAAAGGAGGTCGGATCTTTTTAAGAATCCAGTGTGCTAATGAGATATAAAACTGCATCCACTTTGCAAAAATCCTTGTTTATTCATGTTCCACATTTAGTTCTCATTATAAAGAGGAATGACATCAACTTCAAACAAGAACATTTTAGGATGCAGGAAAGCACTACATAGTTACATAGTTAGACAGGTTGAAAAAAGACACAAGTCCATCCAGTTCAACCATAAAATAAACAAATAAATTAAATAATATCACACAATCCCATATACCCAATTCTATACCCATAGTTGATCCAGAGGAAGGCGAAAAACCCCAGTAGAGCATGATCCAATTTGCTACAGCAGGGGAAAAAATTCCTTCCTGACCCCCGAGAGGCAATTCGGATTTTCCCCGGATCAACTTTACCTATAAATGTCAGTACTCAGTTATATTATGTGCATTTAGGAAAGAATAAAGGCCTTTCGTAAAGCTATCTACTGAGCTGGCCAGAACCACCTCTGCAGGGAGTCTATTCCACATTTTCACAGCTCTTACTGTGAAGAAACCTTTCTGTATTTGGAGATGAAATCTCTTTTTCTCTAGACGTAAAGAGTGCCCCCTTGTCCTCTGTGTTGACCGTAAAGTGAATAACGCAACACCAAGTTCACTATATGGACCCCTTATATATTTGTACATGTTGATCATATCCCCCCTTAATCTCCTTTTCTCAAGAGTGAATAAATTCAGTTCCTCTAATCTTTCCTCATAGCTGAGCTCCTCCATGCCTCTTATCAGTTTGGTTGCCCTCCTCTGCACTTTCTCCAGTTCCCCGATATCCTTTTTGAGAACTGGGGCCCAAAACTGAACTGCATATTCCAGATGAGGTCTTTCTAATGATTTGTACAGGGGAAAAATGATATCGCTCTCTCTGGAGTCCATACCTCTCTTAAAGTGGTTGTATAGTGATTTTTTTTTACTTTTACCTACAGGCAAGCCTATAATAAGGATTACCTGTACAGTTTAGGAGATATTACCCTTGCAATGAGCCGCTGACTGCAGCAGCGCATGTGCACAGGGGATTCTCGGCTAAAGGCTCGGCAGACGTCAGACCTTGCCGGAAAGAAGTCTCCCGCGTGCATGCGCGGGAGTGACGACATCGCTGCTCCAGCCACTCACAGCGCTGGAGCCGCGATACCTGGAAGACACGCCGAGGCAACATGTCATTTCCTTAGGCGTGGACCAGGTAAGTTACCAACGCCTCGTTCTAAGGTAAGTATTTCATAATGAGCTAGTATGCGGTTCATACTAGCTCATTATGCCTTTTAAAATAAATAAAAAAAGTTCAGCGGGTATACAAGCGTTTTAATACAAGAAAGGACTTTGCTCGCTTTGTAAACCGCAGATTGGCATTGCATGTTATTATTGAGCTTATGATCTACCAAAACCCCCAGATCCTTCTCCACTACGGATCCCCCCAGTTGTACTCCCCCTAGTATGTATGATGCATTCATATTCTTAGCCCCCAAGTGCATAACTTTACATTTATCAACGGCTCTCACAGATACCTGTCTGCCCTGCACTCATGATGGGGACAAGGGGGATGCATGTGCAGTGTGATCTCTATCTGTGCCCGGGAGCACAGATGCAAACCAATGATCTCCCCGCAAGTGAGGGAGAGAGAGAGGTGGAGCCGTCTACAGGTACTAGACCAGGTGAGATGAGAGGAAGCGTTTGGGTGAGGGGAGAGAAGGAGATGAGAGCTGTGGAGGAGGAAGAGTGGTGCAGAGGTCAGAGCTGAAGAGGCGTGAAAGTGAGATGTGAACAGCATGTGAAAGAGAGCTGAACCCTGCACACTGTGCATAGCACACCCCTCATCTCTGCACTCTGTATGTAGCACACTCCTCAAGCCTGCACTCTGTACACAGCGAACCCCTGAACTCTGTGCATAGGGCACCCCTGAACACTCCACTCTGTATGTAGTGCACCCCTGAACCCTGCACTTGGAATGTAGTGCACCCTTAAACTCTGCACTATGTACATAGCGCACCCTTGAACTCTGCACTTTGTATGTAGTTCACCCCTGAACTCTGCACCCTGTACCTAGTGCATCCCTGAACTATGCACTTTGTATGTAGTGCTCCCCTGAACTCTGCACTTTGTATGTAGCACAACCCTAAACTCTGCACTTTGTATGAAGTGCAACCCTGAACTCTGCACTTTGTATGAAGTGCAACCCTGAACTCTGCACTCTGTACATAGCGCATCCCTGAACTCTGCACTTTGTATGTAGTAACTATGTGCTGGAGTTCTGCGCCTGAGTGATTGCTACAGAAGGTTTGCTCTTGTGTATGGCAATCTATGCTGATGTGTTCTGTCAATATGTTGGTCAATGTAATATTTATTGGCACAGTCATCTTTGCAAGCTACAGAAAAGTGTAGAAAATATACTTCTTGTGTGGACATTCCTTTCTTATTGAATATACAGGCTCAAGGCCGGAGATGTCGTAGATGAGCCAATGACCAATGGAACAATAGGACGAAGGCTTCTATTGACCAGCAGTGGGTCACTGTCCTATCCACTATCCAATGTCCTATCCTGCTACTTTAGCGATTCGGCACCAACACACAGCCAATTGTGGTCCCCCTTTCATGGTCCAAAATCTGATGCAACTCTGCACAGAAACCAATCAGCTTACAGGTTTTATTGTCAAAGCTTCATTTAACAAGCTGAACTTAGAAGCTGATTGGCTACCATGCACAGCTGCACCAGATTGTGAGTGCTCCAGTTTTGGTAAATTAACCCCAGTGTGTCACAGTTTGTTGCATATGAAGCTGTGTAGCTGTGTAGCCAAAAGTACCTACAATTGGCTTGTAAGCATCAGAACTGGACCACAGGAGAAATGGAAGAAGGCAGCCTGGTATGATGAATTTAAGAATTGTGTGAGGGACACAATGAGTTTGAGTTGTTGACTTTGGCTCCAAATTCTCTAGATCTCAGTCCAGTTTAGCATTTGTGGGATGTGCTGGAAAAAACAAGACCCGATTCATGAAGGCCCAAGCTTGCAAACGGACTTATAGAATCTGCTACTGATGGCCAGATACCACAACATACCTTCAGAGGTCTAGTGGATTCCATGCCTCAACGGGTTATGGTGGATGGTCATGATAATATGACGGATCGGTGTAATTTATATTTACATTTTTGGTGATATTTTTTTTTATAACTAAAACCATGAAAAGGCAGTCAATAAATGTATATTTTTTGGAGAAAGCTCCCCTATGAAATGTCAGATGGTAGACTAAAACGTAAAAAAGATATCACGTTACTGTCGAAAAATGAGGATATGAGCTAGAAGTGAAGTGGTTAAATAGTCAGCCTTGTTTACACATTATCCCTATATATTTCTGAAGACGTGAAGAGGTCGTCCTCTGAGATATCGGATCACCTTGCTTCTCTTAGCATGTCTTCTGTCTGCTATTGTTCATTACACAACAGATGACCTATCTGATAATATTCTCCTTCTTCAACACATCTCTCTTGTACAAGAAGAAAGCTTCGAGCCCTTTTCATCTTCATTCTGCCGCTGATTGTGAGTTCTTTTTTTTCCTTCAATTTCTAAAGATCTTTTGCACGCATCTTCGTCTCCTTTTGGCCCAGTGGAACACAAATGTCTTCGCAACTGCCAATTCTGACTTTTTTGTAGCTTGTGATTTTTCTCCCCCCCTCCAAACCATGACAACTACTTCTGTGGAAACACAACAAACCTTTTCAAATAAACTCAGCAATTGGAAAAAAAAAAGCCTATGGAGACATGCGTTGCAACGGGAAATGGGGAGAAAAACAATTCTCCTATGCATTCATTTGCCGGCAATAAATATCATGTTTCTGTTTTTTTGATTCTGCGTAGTGTGCACTTTCCGAAAGTGAATTAAGGGAAGATAAAAAGTCTTCGGGAACTGAGGGATGTCTTGATGTGATTTAAAGGGATATGCTTGTTGGGACATCTCTTGGCTACATTTTTAAGTGATGTAAAGAAAATAAGAATTAGATTTTTAAAATGCAAGAACAGCTAAAATAAAACATAGAAATATGTTCCCATAAATCAGGAATTGATCCAACATTGTAGCATTTTAACTGTAAATTATTGATACTTTCTATTTCTTTTATTCTGTACATAAGTACTAAAGGGAAGCCTACATAGAGAGCGTGTACAGTACGTAGGCTTCAATTGCTGACCTCTCTTTCTGACTGGCTACCATCCTAATCCATGGGCAATAAGTTTAAAAGGCTAAAAATAAAACCTATGTGGCTCACTGCCAAAGTAAAAAAAGCTATAAACTACAAGAGCTTTTAAAAAATATAAAAATGAAGGAACACTAGTGTCATTTAAATGTTACAAAGAATATAACAGGATATGTAAAAAGGAAATCAAGGATGCAAAAATTCAAAATGAACGACAGATTGCAAAAGATAGTAGGACAAACCCCAAAAAATTCTTCAAATATATTAATAGTAAAAAGGTCAAGTCTGAGCATGTAGGCCCTTTACAAAATAATCTATAGTGGGTGACTGGGGACAAAGAGAAGGCTAATTTATGAAATACTTTCTTCAGTTCTGTGTATACAAAGGAGCATGGGGGAGCTCATGTCCATAATGGGGGTGGTAGTGACACCCCAAATCCACAATGGCTCAAAAGTGATATGGTCCAGAAATATTTAGACAGAATAAAGGTGGATAATGCACCTGGACCAGATGGCATACACCCACGGATCCTAAAAGAATTGAGCTCTGTAATTTCAAAGCCATTGTATCAAATTTTTAGGGACTCATTAATGACAGGAATAGTACCACTGGATTGGCGCAGGGCCAATGTGGTGCCTATATTTAAAAAGATAACTAAGTCTTTACCAAGTAACTATAGACCTGTTAGTTTAACTTCTATAGTTGGGAAGATACTGGAGAGATTAATAAAAGACCACATAGATGAGTTCTTGCTGGAAAAAAATATTTTAAGCAACAGACAGCATGGATTGAGGAAAGACAGAAGTTGTCAGACAAACCTGATTTCTTTTTATGAAGAGGTAAGTAAAACCTTGGACAGAGGGGTGGCAGTGGACGTGGTATACTTGGATTTTGCAAAAGCGTTCGATACAGTTCCACACACACGGCTCATGTGTAAGGTAAAGTCTACAGGATTGGAAATATCAGTTTGTAAATGGATAGAAAACTGGCTAAAAGACAGAATTCAGAGAGTCGTGGTTAATGATTCTTACTCTGTATGGTCCAAGGTTATCAGTGGTGTACCCCAAGGTTCAGTGCTGGGACCCTTACTTTTTAATATCTTTATAAATGATATTGAGTCTGAGATCAAAAGTAACATTTCTGTCTTTGCAGATGACACCAAGCTATGCATTGGAATAACGTCCTTACAGGATGTCGCCAATTTACAAACCGACCTCAATGCTCTGTCTATTTGGGCGACTATGTGGCAGATGAGGTTTAATGTTGATAAATGTAAAGTTATGCACTTGGGGGATAAGAATATGAATGCATCATACATACTAGGGGGAGTACAACTGGGGGGATCCATAGTGGAGAAGGATCTGGGGGTTTTGGTAGATCATAAGCTCAATAATAGCATGCAATGCCAAGCTGCGGTTTCCAAAGCGAGCAAAGTCCTTTCTTGTATTAAGAGAGGTATGGACTCCAGAGAGAGAGAGATATCATTTTTTCCCCCTTGTACAAATCATTAGTAAGACCTCATCTGGAATATGCAGTTCAGTTTTGGGCACCAGTTCTCAAAAAGGATATTGGGGAACTGGAGAAAGTGCAGAGAAGGGCAACCAAACTGATAAGAGACATGGAGGATCTCAGCTATGAGGAAAGATTAGAGGAACTGAATTTATTCTCTCTTGAGAAGAGGAGATTAAGGGGGGGGATATTATCAACATGTACAAATATATAAGGGGTCCATATAGTGAACTTGGTGTTGAGTTATTCACTTTACGGTCAACACAAAGGACAAGAGGGCACTCTTTGCGTCTACAGGAAAAGAGATTTCACCTCCAAATACGGAAAGGTTTCTTCACAGTAAGAGCTGTGAAAATGTGGAACAGACTCCCTCCAGAGGTGGTTCTGGCCAGCTCAGTAGATTGCTTTACGAAAGGTCTGGATTCTTTCCTAAATGCACATAATATAACTGAGTACTGACATTTATAGGTAAAGTTGATCCAGGGAAAATCCTAATTGCCTCTCGGGGGTCAGGAAGGATTTTTTTCCCCTGCTGAAGCAAATTGGATCATGCTCTGCTGGGGTTTTTTGCCTTCCTCTGGATCAACTGTGGGTATATGGGATTGTACGATATTTTTTTTTTTTTTTATGGTTGAACTGGATGGACTTGTGTCTTTTTTCAACCTGACTAACTATGTAACTATGTAATCCAATAGCTTCAATGCTTTTTGATCCATAAAATATGCCAATGAGTATTTGGCTTCACTTGCTGCATGCTTGATCTAGGTCAGTAACTCAATTGTATTGAATCAAGCGACAGAAAACCAGCATTTACTGTAGCGCTATATTGCTAGCCTACATGTTTTTCTCAGTAAATCTCATACTTTCCACTGACTCCGGATTTACATAATGGGATTTTTTGGGGATTTTTATTTTCTTGTCTTGTCAAAGTGTGCGGTGTGTATTTACAGTTTACTGTTGTTTTGTAAATGAGTGGGGGTACACTGTACGCATTCACATGGGGAGGTGGTATTTGGGTCCCCTTTTATGTTTAAAGGAGGATAAGCCCTCCACTCATAGACCTCAACCACCATGGGGTCAGGAATGTGGGGAAGAGGCCCTTGTCCTGATCAATATGGGGGACAAAGTGCTTTGCCAGAAGCATTCCCTCCTGGCAAGGCACCCTTTTCATGTTGATGGCATGTGACCTGGTATCGTTTAGGGGAGGGGGTGGGTCTTTTTTTGTTCATAGATTCCCCTTTAAAAACCATAACAGACCCTCATCAAAAATAAGGGTTCTGGTACGGATTTTGGGGGAATCCCACTATTTTTTGTTGTTGGATGTACTACAGCAAAAGTGACATATTAGAAAGAAAATAAAAACATCTGCCAGTAATTTACACTTCTCCGACAGCTTTTTTTTTTTGTAAAATAAAACTGCATGGGGACATCTCCTTGGGAGGTCCTCATGCCATTTTTACAAAGAAAAGCAAGCTAGCAGAGATATGTAATTTACTAGCAATTTAAATGGTAGTTTTTTTCCTTGTAAATTTCACTTTTGCTGTAGTAGATTGTATATATCGTACAGATGCACCACTTCACAGACAGGTTTATGGTATTCCCCCCAAGCCCTTTTTTTTTAAAGGAACTTTGAATTTTTATTGCTTCACTTCATTATTAAAAGAGCTCCTTCTTGCCAATCAGTATTTTTTTTTTTTTTAAATTGCATTGGTGCCCAGCTACCCATGCCCTCTGTTTGACGATCCCTTACCTATTAACCTTAAAAATATCTAGAACTTTTTTAAAAGATTAATTTTTCCATTAACTTTAGTGGGGTTCAGAATAATGTTCAGAAGAACTTCAGTGCAGTTCGTTAAATCTCCTGTATACCAAACCCAGGTACGTTTGGCTCATACCTATTCCTGACTAACAGGGTGCTCCCTGATGGGTTCCCCAAACAAATAGGCAGCTCTGTTACTTTTTTAGTGTTCTGTCTGCATTCAGCCTTTCCACCCAGCAAAAGGCTCCCCCAGCAGAGAGAGGGCCTCTAGTGACAGTAAGCTCAGGATAATAGAAGCCTATGGACAGTTGAGACTAATAATGAGGTCTGGCAAGCAAGTAAGATGTGAAGCTAAGAATTGAGGCTAAATCTCACCCAAAGCTCTACAAAGCCTCCAGGACTCAGACCTGAACTTCTTAAGATCTCAGAAAACACATGTGTAGGTGATAGTTGTAGCCTCCATGGGTATAAATTAGATATAGACTAAATATGGAGTACCATCATCCAATTAAGGAAGATTGAGAAAGCTGGGAGATCAAGCCCCAGCCGATCACCCAAAAGGAGAACAAAGCACTAGCTCGGTACTGGCTTAAACAGCATAAACACAGTTTGTAATAATCAAGTAGAAATTTGTATTAATACACAATTTAATGCACATCATTTATGTACATCATAAAAATGCCTAATATCAATCCATGTGTATCACTAACATTATGGTCCCCTGGAAGAGAGAGTCACATTATGATGAGTATTCACGGATATCACAATTCTCAACATGTTTCACGGCCTTATTACTGCTTCATCAGGAGAATATCTGTAATTGATCAATAGAATATTAAACAATAAAACGTGAAAGATTTATTTAGCAAAACTTAATGGTAAAAGGGGGATAGAGTACTGTTACTTACCCGCAACCCAGGACCCACCAGGGCCAAAGCGCCACCAGGGTTCCCCCACGGCACCTACGGGGGACGTGCAAACAATGGACGTGTATCTAAATTCAATACCAGGCGAGAAGGGGGTGGGATGAGGGGAAGGGAGGGGTTGGGAAAGCAAGAAAAGCAAGAAAAAAGAAAAAAGGGGGAGGGGAGGGGGAGGGGAAGGGAAAGAAGAGAGAGTGAAAGGGTATGAGAAGGAAGGGTTGAGAGGAAGGGGGGGAGAAAAAAAGGGGACGGGGAAGGATAGAAAAGAGCAAAAGTGAGGGAAATAGGGTGCGGGGGGGACAAGAACATGTGTAGGTAAGAAACCTAGGCGACATATATACACTGTCCACAATCCAGCAAAGATTGTGTATCTATAATTGTGATACAATTTATAGATACACAATCTTTGCTTGAAAAAAATTCAAGAAAGAAACAGCAAAACAGAAGTTGTCTGCCCTCAGCCTCGCCTGACACCTCGCAATGAGACATACAGAGGGGGAGAAATCATAGCTCTTACCCACTACTGTGTGTAAATTGAAGCTTGAGCCACTGAGCTCTGTCATTTTACAATATGGGATATGAAGAAACTGGGGAAAAAGTGTAAAATAACCTTAAAATCTCCACCTGCTAGCTGGATATGAGAACGCAAAATATTCATTTGAAACATTTCCTATTTATCCAACATTAAAACAATATTCAGTCATGGCCAATATGTACAAAACCATTGTACATTTTCTTTATGCAATATCAAGTAAAATTATTAATTCATTAATTAATAATTCAGTGCACTCACACGATCCAGACTACTCTGCTAAAGCCACAGGACCTGATTTACTAAAAACAAGCCTATTTGCCAGAGAAGGTAAACCGTGTTGTCTCCACCTTACCAGCAAAACTGTCAATCAGGAATATGGAGCAAAAATAGTTTGGAATAGCAAATCATTTTTTTTTAAACAAAATAAAAAAATAAAAATCTTTCCAGTTGCCTATATTATAATTAAAGTAACCCTGTTGCTGTACAATAGCTTCCCAAGGAAGGCATAGAAGAGTGTAAATACTTATCTCTCCTGCCACTTGCACCACCAATCATGGGAATTGTTCCCTGAAGTCCACTGGGAAATTGATACTTCTGGGGGTATTGATCTCCTGGGTCGCCTGCAGTTTTCACTGCTTCCTCCTGTTGCCCTCTGTGCTACTTCTGTCTCCTTGAATGAGAGGAGGTCAGCAGGAGAGGAAGTATTTAAAGTTTTTTTTTTTTTTTTACAAATTTGCCTTATCTGGGAAAATATTGTCTAGCAACATGGTCACTTTATTTAGACATAATCAAAGTTTAATATGGTAAAGTTACAAAACAATTAAATACTTTTAAAATATATGTTTTATTTAGTAGACTTTAATTTTATCTATAATTTTACCAGAGCAAAGCTTTTCAGAGTGTACATAGATACAATAAATGTTTTCACCACCTCACCATCATGGTATGCAATGACCACTAACCCTTCCACAGGATTATAAAACCAATACCTGCCATCCATGCCCATGATTGCAAATGTTTCAGGTGGATCATAGCATAAGAAAAATGTTGTATTGTAGTCCATGTCTTTTTCGTTCTTTTAGCCATTTCTCTGTGCTTTACTGCATTTTAGCATGCCTTCCTAACACTTTGAGCCATTGAGGGCCTGTTTCATTGGGCTTTCGTTCACATTGGAACTGTACAGCAGACCCTGGGCTGAAGAGAGGGCTTCCCTTACACTTCCTGTCCAATACGCCCTGGATTCGGCAACAGGGCGTAGCAGGACAAGGAATGGCACATGTTCCTGTGGTGGGTCCAGATACAGTAAATGATCTAAAGATAGTCTAGATCAGGGGTAGGCAACCTTAACCACTTAAAGACCGGAAGATTTCCCCCCTTAATGACCAGGCTATTTTTTGCGATACAGCACTGCGTCGCTTTAACTGACAATTGCGCGGTTGTGCGACACTGTACCCAAAATAATTTGACGTCCTTTTTTCCCCCACAAATAGAGCTTTCTTTTGGTGGTATTTGATCACCTCTGTGTTTTTTTTTATTGCGCTATAAACAAAAAAAGAGTGACAATTTTGAAAGAAAAACAATACTTTTTGCTATAATAAATATCCCCCCAAAAAAATGTGTAGCGGGTATTTACTTTCCCGGGAAAACTTTTGAATTTCTATGGTGACACCGGTGGTGTATCTCCGGCAGTCCACTGGGTGGCGCTGTCACTTTGGGCCGACGGACGAGTCATTGCTGTGTCGAATCCCTTTTTGTCTTTCTTCGGCAGCCGTGTGGTGGGGCGGGGAACCCGCTATGCATGCCGGGGGAAGGTATAAAGGGGGACGGCGATTTTGTCACAGGGTTCGTTGTCCCAGGCACCTTCAGCCTGCGGACAGAGTTCGTGTTTGTCCTCCGGGCGGACTAGGCCTAGAGGACCACCGGAGGTCGTGTTCCACCTCAGGCACCTTTAGCCTGAGGTGAGGTACTCAGTTGGCAGTCCGGAGCTCAGTGCCCAACACTGAGTTCCGCGAGGGAAGGATCCTAGGGTGCTCCGGAGATGGACGCCTGAATCCGAGGTGGACATAATGGACCGGGAAGAGCTCCTCATCTGAAGACCCGGTGCAGCATACTGCCGGTGACGGGTGAGCCTCTTGTCGGAGACCGTCCGGAAGGTGAATTTCCCTCGTTCGGAGACCATTGCCCACTCTTTGGAGGAGAGTGGAGGAAAGAACTTGTGTCTGGGCCTACATACACATTCACACCTCCTGTTCTGGTTTTGTAAAGCAAGTAAGTCCATGCTGTGTTCAAATAAAGGAGTGTTGGACTTGCAATGGTGGGAGACTCGTTTCCTGGCAGATGACTCCTGGAGGGAGGATTCGATACACAATACAGGCCCGAAGGTAAAGAACTTTTGCTAATACCACTTATACACCTGTGGTGGAGGCCTGGCGTAGCGGACGCACTCCCTTTCCTATCATACCCCTAGACCAGAGACATTTCAAGCGAGAACTTTAATAGAGGGGATTGGGAGTGTGGGAGACCCACCGATTTGAGTGCCCGCTACAAATGTAAAACAAAATTATTTCTTCATCAGTTTAGGCCGATATATATTTTTCAACATATCTTTGGTAAAACAAACTGCAATAAGTGTATATTGATTGGTTTGCGCAAAAGCATCTGCAAAATAGGGTATAGATTGTGGCATTTTTATTATTTATTTATTTTTCTACTAGTAATGGCTGTGATCTGCGATTTTTAGCGGGACTGCGACATTGCGACAGACAGATCAGACACTTTTTTGGGACCACTGACATTCATACAGCGATCAGTGCTATAAAAATGCACAGATTACTGTGTAAATGTCACTGGCAGGGAAGGGGTTAACACTAGGGGGCAATAAAGTGGAGTTCCACCCAAAAATTGAACTTCCGCTTTAAGGGAAGGTGACCCCCTGTAAAGGGGAAAATACTGCGCTTATTCTGAAAATGATTATACTAATTAAGTGCAGCAAACTTAGAAGAATTAAATACAAATTCCAAAACAATATTATATACAGAATAAAGTTGCGCAAAAAAATTAGCATCTGTGACTCTCAACCGTGAATGGGTGAAAAATCGTAATCATGAAATTGTCAAGATGTGACCAAAAATTTAATTGACCAAAAATTTAATTAAATTAAATTGAATAGAAAATGTAAATCACACAAAGTGTAAAAAACTGAATGTGAAAACCAACAGGTGTGCAGTGAATGTGACATACAAATAGTGAAGTGAGATAGGAAATATGGCACACGCACACCCTATAAAGAAACAACATAAAAAATAAAAAGCTAAATGTGTAACCAATGAATTAGAGAGCAAAGTTCTGTGTCTTCTCACTGTGATAGTAGTGTTTAAACCAAATGATTGGAATCAAAACTGGGTCTAGTGCAACTGCATAAGAGAAGTGAATTAGTCCCAATGCATATCAGCACACACAGCTTGAAGGATCTTCCTAATAGTTGGCGCTGGTAACTAGTAATCCAGGTATATGCGTCTCAAATATGTCAATCTTGATACAGGGAGTAAATACAGCCAGATGGCCCCTTACCGAAAAAGGTGGACTCCTATGACGGGAGTCAAACTCGCGTTGTAAACCCCAACGGGATCAGCTGTTCCTGCTTCGGTCGGTGCACCTGCTTGTCTGTTCAGACACCTGATTGTGTCTCTCCCTGGGAATCTGGATTGCATTCAGGGCATGTGGACTCCAATAACATCTTTTTTCAATTTTCATTTTTCAATCAGACTCAGTGAGGGTAATCACAGTTTACCAGCCAGAAAGTTCATTGAAAAAAAATGGAAAAGGAAAAAACTCATGTGCAGTAAATTCTGGGTATTTATTAAAACACACAAAAAGGTTTTCACGCAATAAAAATTGCCACAGCACATAAAAAGCACAAAAAGAAAAAATGTAAAGAAATACATTTTCATTTATTATGTAATTTTTTTGGGGTGGGAGCGGAAACCCTCTTTTTAGAGGGTTTCCGCTCCCACTTCCTCCCGGGGCACCGCGGCACTGGAAGGAAGTTTACCTCTCCCCCTCCCTCTTGGCAATCATCTGGGACACGTCACAGGCCCCAGATGATTACCCGGCCAGTCACAGTGCGCAGCGTGGCTCGCGCATGCGCAGTGCATGCCAGGCTGTGAAGCCACAGCCGGGCGCCCACAGTAGTGATGCCGGTGCCTCGGAGAGGAGGTGGAGAGGAGTGGGGCTTTATACGCCCGCATCGCTGGACCCTGGGACAGGTAAGTGTCCGATTATTAAAAGTCACCAGCCGCAGTATTTGTAACTGCTGACTTTAAAAAAATAAAATTACGTCGGAACTCCGCTTTAAGGGGTAAATGTGTTCCTTAGTGTGTTTCTAACTGTGGGGGGGTGGGACTGAGTGGAGTAGGCATATCGCTGTTCAGTGGTGGCTGGTAACGTTTTAGGATGGGGAGCGCCAGACCCCGCCCTTCCTTTTGACCCCTCCCACTTCTCATAAGCTCCACCCCTTATAGAATCCACTCACTCCATCCCCTATATTCCACCCATAGTGTCAGGAGTATAAAGCCCCAGCATCACAGAACAGAGTATACAGCTCAGCCTCACAGATTAGGGTATACAGTTTAGGGTGTACAGCTCAGCATTACAGCTCAGGGTATACAGCTCAGCCTCACAGCTCAGGGTATACAGCTCAGCCTCACAGATCAGGGCATACAGCTCAGCCTCACAGATCAGGGTATACAGCTCAGGGTATACAGCTAAGCATTACAATAGGCTTCAAAATAGGTGGACTAGTGGCACAGAGCATTGCGCTATGAGCCCACCGAGGTGTTACAACAGCCAATGAATAAGGGTGGTCGCAGGCTTTCTGGTAAGCCTTTTATCTTACTGTGGTGATGGGTATCACGTTGTCAAGTATCTGATCCACGCTCCATATTTCACATGGGATCCCTTCCATTGAATTCCAGTCACAAATGAACTTTTTATATTTACACTGTTCTTGATATCACATTTGGCACTTTATATTGATATTACACTTTACAATTTAACGCATGTTTATGCATTGTCATATATGTTTTTCTGTGTATGAATTATTGCACATTAGTTACAGTGGTTTTTGCACATTTGCACTTTATAGATTTTACATGCTACTCATGCATGATGTAATTTTTACTGCATAATTTAGCTCTGCACTTTATATTTTTTATCAAAATAGATGGTGCCAATGCAGAAACGCACCACAAAACATGCTAGGAAATGCGACAACGCTTGGTGTTGCTCAGGTGTGAACAGGGCCTAAATGATCTCAGAAGCATTATTCCCTTCTCTCTACTAAAAAAAACTTTACCCAACAATAATAACCCTCTGCACACACTAGCATTGCCCCTCATATTTACCTCCATGGTTGAGCGCCATTCCTCTACTTCCTGTGAGCCAAGGCTGTAATGGACACACCCCTCCAGATGTTCAAAGCCGGCATTATTTTTATTTATTTTATTCAGCTATTTTTTTTTCCCCCTAAGTTTTGAAAATACATATACAAAGTACATGTACATATACAAAGTTCAGAAAAAATAACATTTTCGCTACAGGTAAGCTTTAACATAGATATCAAGAAATAATAACACATATATATATATATATATATATATATATATACAGGGCTTTTTTTCTCAGACAATAGGTGCAGGAATTCCCCTTTTCTGAGTCACTTGTTTTCTCCGCCTCTACCCACCTCCGAGCAATGTCCCTTGGTTCCATCCCCTACCCATCTCCCAGTACCGCCCCTTTTAGACAATACAGAACCAAGTTTCATTTTGTTGTGCTAAGTAATTTGTATGGAATTTGGTTTCCCCTTCAGCCAGCAACAATAGATCCCCCTAACAATGTACCACCCACAAAAAAAATCCCCCCCCCAGCAACAATAGACTCCCGGCAGCATCAACAGATGTCCGTACACCCAGCATTAATAGACTCTCTGGCAGCTATCAACAATAGACCCCTCCCCCAACAGTAGATCTCCTTCAGCAACAACTGACCCCCCAGCAACAATAGGTCCCCCACCAGCAACAATAGACCCCCCTGCAAAAATAGATCCCCTCCAGCTAGAATAGATCCGCCAGCAGTGAGCATCAATACCCTGCAGCACACCCCGGCACCCCTTGACATTACATACAGTCAGACCAGGAGGTGCCGGAACTGCGTTCCCCCACATTCCCGCTGAGAAAAAGCCATATATATATATATATATATATATATATATATATATATATATCAAAACTTATAGTTAAGTAAACTTAAGTTATACAGTAACATATTAACAGGCATTAGGGATAATAACCCTTACAAAGGGTTTCAAGTGTTATAGAACGTGGCTTAGACTGTAAATAGACCCAAGCCACGTCAGTGGGAGGATCTGTTGTGATCTTAATAAGGCTGTTCTAGTATGTTGAGAAATATGTTCTATGGAACATTTGGTACACAGATAAATAAATGCGTCCAATTAAGAATTAACAACCCAAGGGATAAAACCTGGCTAGATACTCCCAAAAAGCAAGGAAGATAAAGTCTTGTGAAACATAAAGGATGGCTTCCCAGAGAAAGACAGTGGGTGTTATCATGCCATCGTTATGGACATGTTGTCCAGGATGGGTATTGTAACCAAGTTGACCATTGAGACCAGAAGGATTGGCCATTGCCATTTTTGATGGAGAACATAAGTTCGAATTGAGTCTGGGTGTTGAGATTGACTGTAGAAGATGTGAAATTCGGAGGCTCTGCCTGAATCCAATTAGATGTTATAGATTTCCTGACTGCTGCCATGCAGTGAATGATGAAAGGAAGATAACGTTTTGGCCAACACTCATAATTTAGTAAGAGAGTGCCATTGCTGTGTACAGAAAGAGTTTCATACCAATTACTGAGGAGATGAATTGAAAAACACTGACCCAGAACGGACAGATTGTAAGACACTTCCACCAAATATGCGAGAGTGATCCCTTCTCGCCACAGTTTCTCCAACAAAGTGGGGAATGAGAATGAAACATTCTGGATAGGCGCGTCGGTGTGAGCTGCCATTGTTTTTAGGCTGGAGTCACACTTAGGTGCCTGTGTGTGTGTTATTGACACGCTTCATGTTTTGTTGACATGCACTGCCATTCCTATCCAAAGCCCTTATAACGTGCGTCAGACATGAGAAAACATATATGACTTTTTTATCAGTGCATGTCAATGCACTGCATATACAGCATGTGAACAGGCACCAATAAAAACAATGGCAAACATCTGCATATGCGTTAAATGCATGTTAAAATACCCTAACCAAAATGCATGGGTGTGAATAGGACCCTAAATGCATGCATTAAAATGTAGATTTTTTATATTGCAATATGAATCCAGCCTTAGCATTGTGCTCACATGCACAAAACACACAAGCTCAGCTCATATGCATATTCATGGACATGCATGCAGGTAGAATTTGATATCATAAATATGAATGAGTTTTTAATATGGGTTTGTTTTACACAGTAATTAGAAAAAGAAAATATTTATTAAAATCATGTTTTAATTATATAGAATCAATTTTGCATTGGGATACATGCCATAATTCTATCGGCAGCTTTATATTATGCACAACCACATATAAAGCATAGTTTAAGTACTATAGGGTATGTCATGAGTAATTACCATAAATATAGGCATTTGGTGTATAAGCAGAATACCACAGGTCAATTTTAAGTATATAGAAGATGCCAATTTTTATCCTTTAACATATTATAATGACTCGTGTTTAAATCTTGAACATGTACAGTAATTAGTAAACATTACTGAATGTTAATGTTTCATTAAGACCTTGTGTAAATAATTTGATTCAGTTGTGACGTCCCCACCAGCTCTTGTAAGGGAAGGCGATGCCAGCTTGGAAATAGGCATGACCATTGGGATGTGTTGCCTGAGTTTGGTGAATTTGCATGGTCTCAACATACATTTGTTTTTATCCTGCAGAATCATCCATGATTGGTTGGCCCAGCAAACCAGCTTACAGACTTAGATAATGATGCCCATGAATTGCTCTCAGTTTACCTTAATTCTGGTTTTATAAAATAATTCAACAGACACATTAAGCCAAGATTTTTGCAAGGCCTCTAAGTGTGAAGGTGTGAAGCCTTTTGACCATCATTCTGGTCTCCCCCGCCAAGTAATGTTTTAATGAGAGTGCAGAAGAGGCATGCTTCCATTCCCTCTGAATTACCAAGGTGGTACATAGTTGAATTATAGAAATTTGAGGCAGTAAAAAGTTGTTTACTGGCCAGGCTTTAAATACATGCCTGCTTTACAAACTACAAGCCAATGACAAAGTGGTACAGAGTCCCCAGCCTTCTACATCAATTCTCTCCAACCATCCCTTTAGTATGCTGGCATCGCGAGGCACAGGCAGGGACTATTTTTCATATATTTTGAACATGTCCACGGCTCACTGAAAAATTGACAGACTTCATTGTCCCTCGGGATCCTGCCTTCTTCCTGTTACACCAAAACAAATTTCCCAAATGGAAATGGCATTTACTGATCAGTACCTTGACCAACACAGCAAAGTCTTGCATCCCGGCGACCTGACACCAGCGGGATCCACCCCAGCTGTTTCAATGGTTCTCCCAAATCGAGGTTCAAGGAATGGAGGAAGACCTGACTGCAATAGTTAAAAGCAGGGAGGAGGAAGCAAGGAGGGAGCAAGGGAGTATCAAGTGGTTCTACAGGAATATTTTTTTTTTTTCACTCCAATAAACATATCAAAACTCTTGCTAATTTGTAAACTCTTGGTTCAGCAAGTCCCTAGTGCATTTTCAGTGTCAGATCCAACATCGTGCGGAGTTAAATCTCGCAACAGCCCTTCTCTTGTACCCTCTCTTAACTTTTCCTTTTTTCATCTCTCTGAGCTCCAAGATTCCAGCTTCTCACCTCTTCGCTTTCCATTATGTCCCTTTTACTGCTTATCTAACTTGTTTGGTACACATCGTTTTGATAATTATTGGTGATGTTGACTCTCCCCAATCGGAGAGACCTCCTCTATTTCCTAATCGTTCTATACTAATTTTATATTTAATGAAAAACGGTGTTATTGCTGGGATGCTGAAATAGCATATTTTATATGATCTACCTGAATACTCCCACTGCATTACTTGTGTTTAAAAAAGACTTATATTCTGGTGTCAAAACAAATAGTTTGTTTCATATATTAACATGGGCCTGAAGTCAATGTGACTATATATCGTGCCACTTTTTGTACAGAAGAATGTTGGACGTATTCTGTATCCCTGAAATCTCAGCAGAAATAAAATGTATAAAAACATGCCTGCTTGACTTGGCTGAGCATTCCTGTTTATGCTATGGAGAGAGGAAGGGAAACCATCAGTAAAAAACTTTTTTTGGAGGTCTTGAGCACACATTTCATCTTAACACAATAACCAACATTCCAAAAGAAGAAGTAACCGCTTCCATGAGATCTCCCCTTGGAAGTGTCTGATGTTGCTCATAGACAAGGAATTATTGTCCAATCTGGTCAAAATGCTTATTGTCATCTTATGTCTATAATTACAATAAGTCTGCACCAGGTGTGTTCATGGAGACTCCAGCGAGAATGTGGTGGCCTTGAGGAGCTGCTTAATGCAAAAGTGTACTTACACTTTTAAAAGAAAGTGCTTTAAATGTATGTTCTTTATTTAAATAATATATTTTTTACGATATTGGGCAATATTCACTCATTGATTAGTGAATCTGGGAGTGGGGTGAATAAGAGACCGCTTGGTAGTCTTATTATTTGTTTTTTTCAGATCTCCTGTGTCTGTGTCCAGCTTTACAGTTTATGTGCTCCCAATTCAAACACTGCTTGACCACCCTAGAAGTTTATCAGGAGAACCTCAAATTACCCAAGGTCCTGTCTCCTTATAGCATGCTGTTGTTGGCAAACCTTTCTGTAAGACTGAAGTCTTAAGGGTCTTGTTAGGCTTCATTCTGGATAACACATTGTAGCAGAAGCAGAGCCAGTGGCTGATCAAATGCTGGTTTTCTTGGCAAAAGCTGGTCTAACGATTGGCTTCTGTTGAACAAAGAGGGCCACACACAAACCAAAAATTGTCCTGTTCCTGCTGAACCAGCCAAATTTCTATATGTGTGTACCCACCTTGTCTCCAAAAAGGTATCAACATTTCTGTTCTAAAGAAATAGCTGTTGATTTGACCATGTCTTTTGCACGCTGATTCTGAATGGGAGGGACTGTGTCCATTATAATCTCCTGGTGCACTCTGAGAGTTCTGATGAGAAAGGTTGTAGTGTCTGCATCCCTTTAGAAGTGATTAACCATCAGGAAGCATCTCACCAAAACTGGAATTCTTATTGCAGGGGGATGCCTAAAATCTGACTTGTATCCTAACGCTGACTTCTGGGGAAATCAATGAGCCAATCACACAAGCAGTAAAAGACGTGTCTGGGGGGGGCTCTGTACACTAATGTACAGAGCCCCCCCACCTGTACACTTGCAGTCCAAGGACCACGGCTATGGAGCGCTCTACCCACGGACATCCGCATGGAAGAAAACCATCGGGCCTTCAGGAAAAAACGTAAGACCCACCTCTTCTGAAGACACAGGACGACACTGGATGCAAAAGTGCCTTGAGGCGATTTAGTTTGCATTTGTAGCTCTATACAAGTTTCTCACTCACTCACTAATGGTCTACAGCAGTGTTCTCCAAACTGTGGCCCAGGGGCCAGATGCGGCCCTTCATTTTCTTTTGTGTGGCTTTTATGTGACCAACAATAGGGCATCATTTCCTCCCCACTAACACTAGTGAAGGGGCACAATTCCTCCCAATGACACCAACAATGGGGCACAATTCCTCCCAATGACACCAATGATTGGGCATGAATCCTCCCAATGACACCAACAATGGGGCACAATTCCTCCCACTGACACCAAAAAAGGGACTTTTTCCTGCTGACGTCGGGACCTTTTCTACTCCCAATGGCCACAGTCCGGCCCCCCTAAAGTCTGAAGAACAGTAAACTGGCCCCTTGTTTAGAAAGTTTGGAGACCCCTGGTCTACAGAATACCTCCAGCTTGTCATATTGCATTCAATGTACAGAATAGTACAGCTCAGATTAAAATGAAAAGGTAATTTTTAATAACAATAATTAGTATGCGTGTGCATACTATATTATATTTTTTATTAGCTTTATTTATTTTTCCACGAAAGGGGAGTTACCCTTTAAATACCCTTTAAATACAAACCGTTATTAGTATTTATTTTTGATTTATTATTTGTATTTTTATATAGCACGGCCAATTTACACAGCGCTGGCATGGATAAAATTGTAGAAAAGCTGCGTTGCTCATAAGGGTTTCATAATTCTATTAAACACCCATAAATGAAAATGTAGATTGGAAACTTTGCTCATATATATTCTTCTAGTGGTGTTTAACGCTGCTCCCTTTGTTTGTGTTGACAATGGATCTTATCTCATGCTAAGGGCTGTGTTTGGCCTATTATTACCCTGTATAAAAGCCTCTTAAATTTCCTTTTCACTTGTTCGGCAGCAGTAGAGTGGCACAGCAAATTTAATCGAAGGATGGAGCTCTAGGGAGCCCCATCTGAGACTACCCCTCTTTATAGAACACGTTATCTTTCTTTCCTTGTGTCGAAGATGCACGGAAAAAAAAAAAAAAAACACAAAAAAAGCCATTCTGCGTATATTCTCCGCGATAATTATTGTTGGAATTTTAGATAAGTTTTCTACGTGATGTAATGTATGTCAAGTCTGGCTCTCTGAATGCAAATTCAGCATTACTTTCAGGGCAGACAATGGGACGTTCAGGCACTGGGGCCTGGTATTTTAACATAGACAAGAGGAAGCTTTGATTTTTTTGTGTTTTGATAAGGCACAATCTTGGTGCTTTTATCTCGGCTGTTATATTTAAAGATGACATCCTACCCTTGCCTTCCATGCCATTGTCTCGGATCTCGATTATGTTCAAATGTTGTTGTTTAGGAAAGAGGGAGAAAAAAAAAATCTTGAAAGGCCAGCTTGCTATTTAAGCAAAATTATTTAAATGCAGCCTCTCCTATACAGCTCTGATTTCTAAAGGACGAGGTAGTTAATCAGAAGTTAATTGTACAATTTTAATGCAGATTAGAGCTTCTTGCAAACAAATCCCAGGGTGCGATTATAAAAAAAAAAAAGAGGAAGAAAAAAAAAAAGGATGGAGTGGTGAAGTAAGGCACTTGGGTCTTCAGCCTGGTAAACAGAGAAGGGTTTTAATTTGTTGTAAACAAAGTGATCATACACCAGGGGTCTCCATTGAAGGGGAAAAAAAAGGTGGAAATAAATTAAAATAAAATAAAAAGATTATTGCGCACAAAAATACAAACAGATAGGATCTTTTTTTTTTTTTTTTCATTTTTTTGTTTGTTGCCATCTTTTCAAAGCAAAAGCTAAATGAATACAAAGGAATTCATTAATATTTAAAGGCAGCTTTGCAGTATGCAAATGAAGCTTGTTCTATAAATACAATATGGAGCCCCAAGTATGAAAAAAAAAGAAATTGCTCTTGTTGCTCGTAGCAACTTGATTCCGCCTTTCATATCAAAACCTGCCCTGGGAACATGAGATTTGGAAGCGGCATGATTATACACAATGTTGAAAGTGTTCTACATTAAACCTGAAGGCCCAGATAGCAAGCAATTGAACAGCAAGTTTGAAAATGACTTGCTAAGCTATTGCTAGACTTGCCAGGCTTCAGAAGCTTGTTGCACAATTGCAGCAAGTCCACATTGCATAACTCCAGATCAACTTTCTTTGCAAACATTCTGAAAGTCTGCTGCAAGTTCTGGTTCAGTTATGTTGTGCAATAGTCACCCCCACCACAAGGGGCACTGTGGCTGAATTTTCATGCTGTAGACTTGCAGAGCTCTTGCTGTAGACTCACCACTGCAACTTTGCTCTTGCTAGAGACTTGCCATGCAAATTAGAAAAGTGACAACTAGAACTTGTGCTTCAAGTGCTCTGCAAGTGTACAATTTGCCAGTGAAAATGTGCAGCAAGTTAACAAACTTACAATTCAACACTGTCACAAATGTGTGGCAAGTTATCCTTGCTATCTGGGGGGATGCAAAATGCAAGAGTATTGAGAAAAATGCTACATTGAAATATAGGCATGTGACATAGGGGCAGGTGTATGACCTATCCTTCCTACCGAAAAAGAGGTATGAGTGTAATTTCATCGCTTGCCTATTTTATGTCTTGGTGGCTTAGTACATTGTACCAGTAGACAAAATAACTGGAAAGCAGCTCAACAATGTATTACCAGTAAGGAAGGTGCATATCAGAGGAGCAATTAAATCTAAGTGCACAGCTCATCAATTAATAACCATTAACAAAGGTGTATGTAAGGAGCAGTAAAGGGCTCCGGTGGGTTCGGACACAAATCCAAACCCAGCTAAGCTACCCCACCAAGAAGCTGTCAAAGCCGAAGTTCTGTCGAGAAGTGCCCCCCATCGAATAGTGCCCGGGACGTACTGCGCATGCGCATCACAACAACTGAGTTTACGATCAGCTGTTGTGACAGCGAGACGGCGCCTCCGCACAATAGCAGACGGAATAATTTTTTCTGTCAGATTGTGCCCCGCGCTGCCGAGGCATGTTCATATAGGTGAGGGGCAGATTAGTACATGATGGCAGAGGCGTTGCTAGGGGGGTGCGGGGGGTGCGGTCCGCACCCGGGTGACACCCGCTAGAGGGGTGACACCCTTCCGACGGTGAGAAAAAAAAATTATTATTTTTTTGGACTTTTTTTTTTTTGGACTTTTTTTTTTTTTTTACAGCTGACACTTTAATTCAGCAACTTCACCCCGCTGGGCTGGAACAACACTTCCAGCGCCGCCGCGCCTGGTGTGTGTGTGTCCTCCGGTTCCTTATTCTTCTTCCTCCTCCCTCCCTACCCTACAGAGCGTCAGCCTGTCACATCATCACACTGCACTGTGATGATGTGACGTCACACACAACTTTCTCCGGCTGCACGCTGTGAGGGTCGCTGCCCAGCCCTCCTCCTCTCCAGTCAAGACTCCAGAACAGGTGGGGGGGGGTCTCCACCGCCGGCCCGACTCCCGAGCACAAGCACAAGATGAGGTAGGTGTGTGTGTGTGTGGGGAGCGGGGGGGCGGTTGCCATTGTAAGAGGCAGAGCTACTAGCTAGTGTGGGAGGAGGACTCAGTCTGTCTGGCGCCCTGACCTGTATTGTATGATAATGAAAGGGGGGGTGCAAGGTGGCCTGCTGCGACACAGCTATAGATTATATATAGATATTATGTAATATAGCTGGTCCATCCGCCCCTCCCCCCACCAGTCCAGCTAACTCAACTACTGTGCCTATTATATGTAATATAATATATCTATATCCAGCATCACCCCCCCCCCCCGCCCATTATCAGACAGACAACACTGACTATATAATTTATATTAGCTGACTGAGACACCCCCACCCTGAGCTGGTCTGATGATGATAATGGGGGGGGGGGTGATGCTGGACACAGATATATTATATTACATATAATAGGCACAGTAGTTGAGTTAGCTGGACTGGTGGGGGGAGGGGCGGATGGACCAGCTATATTACATAATATCTATATATAATCTATAGCTTTGTCTAGCAGCAGCAGACCACCTTGCACCCCATGATGGAGTCCTAACCTGGCACCATACCACCCCAGCCTGCCTTATGCCACCGCAACCTGCCTTATGACACCGAAACCTGCCCTATGCCACTGCAACCTGCCCTATGCCACCCCAGCCTACCCTATACCACCCCAGCCTGTCCTATGCCACCCCAGCCTGCCCTATACCACCGCACCCTGCCCTATGCCACCCCAGCCTTCTCTATACCACCGCACCCTGCCCTATGCCACCCCAGCTTTCCCTATACCACCCCAACCTGCCCTATGCCACCACAACCTGCTCTATGCCATCACACCCTGCCCTATATAACCCCAACCTGCCCAATGCCACCCAGCCTGCCATATACCACCCCAACCTGCTCTATACCACCCCAACCTGCTCTATACCACCCCAACCTGCCCTATGCCACTGCAACCTGCTCTATGCCATCACACCCTGCCCTATATAACCCCAACCTGCCCAATGCCACCCAGCCTGCCATATACCACCCCAACCTGCTCTATACCACCCCAGCCTTCCCTATACAACCCCAACCTGCCCTATGCCACCCCAGACTGCACTATACCACTGCAACCTGCCCTATATTACCCCAACCTGCCCTATATCGCTCCAGCCAGCCCAATACCACCCTATACTTTAATTTACAGGGGTCATTTGGGGGTGTGCCTCGTGACTGTGCGCTGCCTGGAGGGCGCTGGGCAGGATAGACAGGAGGGGGGGTGACACCATGTTTTGCCGCACCAGGTGACACCAACCCTAGTGACGCCACTGCATGATGGGGGCGGATTATTAAAGGGGTTGTAAAGGTACATGTTTTTTCTTTTTCACCTTAATGCCTCCTATGCGTTAAGGTGAAAAAACATCCGACAATACCGCCCCCCCCCTGAACCCCTGTTTTACTTACCTGAGCCCTCGGAAGTCCCACGCTCGGCCCCGACATCCTCCTCGCCGTTCAGCCTGGCCGTTGATTGGCTACAGTGGATGGATTGAAAGCAGCATCCAATGACGTGTGATACAGTGAGCCGCAATAGCCGCTGGCTGTATCACTGGAGCGCGCCCGCAATCATTCACCATCATTTTTTATTTTTGTTTCTGTTTACAAACCCTTTAAATGATCGGCAGTGCTGCAAAACACATATTTTTCTGCTACTCTTCATGGATGCTTGCAGGGTGAGTTTAGTAAACTGAAGGGCGGGTTTTGTATCAGAAAAATATGTGTTTTGCGTCACTGGGCATAATTAAAAAATCCGCCCCTATTTTAGCAGCACTGCCCATCATTTAATAATCCGGCCCCATCATGTAAAAATCCGCCTCTCACCGACATGAACGTGCCTCGGCAGCGCGCGGTGTTCTATCAAGAAATGGCCGCTTTTGTGCACAGGCGCCGTCTCGCCGACACAACAGCTGATCGTAAACTCAGCTGTTGTGATGGGCATGCGCAGTTCGAGCTGTGCCCAAACACATCTGTGGTTATCCCTAGTAAGAAGGAGCAATTTCATTTAAAGAGGAGCTGCAGTCTGCTCACATCATTTGTAATAAAAATTATTAAAAACATCTTTGCCATTCTGAAGCTTCCCTCCAACCACTTTGCATATTATTTTATATATACTGTGATTCTGTACTTGCCAAATATGCTGCAGAAATCTCCCTCCACTGAGTCTGGCTGCAAACATTTTATCAAAATAAGAAACGGCTGCACCTTACGTGGGCTCCGAATAAAGTTTATTGGGGTATCAAAATATCCAAAATTAGTGGTGTAGCGGGTACTTGAATTTAAGGGAGGCATCTGGGTGGTAGTGTAACCCAGATGCACAGATTGCTAGGGTATCCGAGACCCTTTTCTGGTTCTTGGAGGACTCTGGTGGTGTGAGGTTCCTTGTGGCCCACAGGTGGCACTGTTGCCCTGGGCCGGGGCTGAACTCACACCGCAAGACTGTACCTTTTTGTCCTCCCCTGGAGCTGGTACAGCGGGGCGGGGAACCCGCTGTGACGCAAAGGGAGAGGGGATAAAAGGGGCGGACGCCCTTACCATGGGGTTCAGAGTTCAGAGTTGGAGGACGCGGCCGCACCCAGGCACCTTCGGCCTGGGTGCTGGCGTTCCAGTGTTCCGGGCCTAGGTGCCCTTGATCTGTCCGGAGCGAGGATGGAGTCCATCCCAGGCACCTTTAGCCTGGGGTGAGCTACTATGGCGGAGGCCTGGGGCTCAGTACCTTCGACTGAGTTCCGCGAGGGTGGAGGAATCCGAGGGGGCCCTAATTCCTTGGGTGCCCGTGTCTGAGTTCGTGAGGACTGGTGTGCGGAACTTCTCTGGAGGGTCCGGCGCAGCATCGCTGGTGACAGAGTGGCCTTCTGTTTCTCCCTTGGACGGATCTCCTTTCCCTGACAGGGGCCTTGCTAGCGAAGGTAATTCACATTCTACCTCACATGGTCAGTGGCAGTGCCTCGATCTATTCCCCATTATTACTCAGTAGAAGAAACTGTTTATTGTTTGGCAAGAAGAATAAAACCGAGTTGGACCTATTCACTGTGTGGAACTCTGGTTACTAGGAGCAAAGGAGTCAGGGACGAAGTACTGGACTTGACTCTAGGACACCTGCACAGGGCCCAATCTTCTGGCCTTCACCTCTTAGTTATGGAGGACACGGGCCGTGGTGTATCTCATCTCTCCCTCCCAGGGACCCCTAGACAACAGCCGCATAACCGATAAAGCAAGAGAGAGAGAGAGGTCGCTACAGTGGTCTTAAAGGGGCCAACGTACAATGATGGCGATTCGCCCAGGAGAGCCAACCTGCTGCAGTACAACTGCAGTGGCTGGTCTTTAAGTGGTTAAGCACATTTCTATTGTGTGAAACGTGTCTACCTTGACCACTGCTGGTGTCCTCTGGTGTCTGTTTGGATATTTTCATATTCCAATAAACTTTACTTGGAGCCCACGTGAGGTGCAGCCATTTCTTATTTTGACAATTTACCACGGAGGCGAGCCGGGGCTAGCACTCAGGTGTGTGTTCCAGTGAGCGTATCAGTTACACCTGGAGAAGAAATCTTTTCATTTGGACTTTGCAGCCATTTTAACTGTGGGCAGCTGAAGCTGCTGCCTGTTCACTTCCTGGATTTACACAGACACACAGAGGCACACCTCCAGCTCTGCAGCCCTGTAGCTTTCATTGGCCCTCTTATGACTCATCCCCCTTCTCTTTCTTACAAACTCTCATGAGAGTGAGAGAGAGAGAGCTGTGCATGATGTCATAAACCTAGGCTAATGACCATACAAGAAACAGGACGTGGGCTGTATAAGGTATTTACTGGCAGAAAAAAAAAAAATGTTTTACTATCCAAAGTTAAAACAACAAGAGCAGAAGATTTAATAGATGGAAAGTTAAAAAAAATGACTGAAGGTCCGCTTTAAGTGCAATAAAATAACTGTACCCTGCTAGCCAACAAAGGTAATCAAATTAAAAAGCAGCTCATCAATTTATAACTGGTAAGTAATGTGCATGTAGGAGGGGCTATTTAATTTAAATGCACAGCTAATCAATCTCTAATCAGTGTGAATGGGGCATATACAGTAAGAGGAACAATCAATTTAAATGCAATTCAATAACAGATCCCCAGAACTGTACCCTGCTAGCCAGCAAAAGAGGCTGAATTTAAGAGGAGCTTATCAATTAAATAACCAGTAAGGAAGGTGCATGAAGAGGGGGCAATTTCAATTAAAGCGGAACTTTACCCAAAAGGGTGAGTTCCTCTCTTCCTTCTCCTTCCCTCATCCTCCTTTACATTTGGCACATCATTTTTTTATGGGAGGGGGGCGGGTACCTGGTTTTGACAGGCACCCACTCCCTTACTTACATTGGGTTTGGTCTATAGATACCTAACCATGGTGATCTCATCACGATAGTCCTGTGACATATTACAACTGTATATGTTTACACCGTATTGACGCATATGTTTATCAGCCACTTTTGCTGTTCCTCTTTTACCCATTGTTTAATAAACATGTTATTAATTTTATACACTTCCAAATTTCCTTGACTTCTATATTTTTCTCGTATTGGTATTACTACCTTGTTGGGCCATTAAAGTCCCGTTAAGGGGGATTTTTTCCTATTCTCTTTACCATTTGGGATGTGGGCCCACTCTATTCAACCTTATCTCAACATTCGCCTCTAAACCACATTGCCGCAGCAATCCAAGTGGAGGTTTGGCCCCCACTCCTTCATCCACAGCTTTCTTGGACACAACAGAGGTCCAAAATTCGGAGCCATTCAGATAGCACAGCGGGGCTCACGCAGGGCAGTGAGCAGCCAACTGCGAAGCTGCAAGCAGTCACAGCCGGCTGCCCACAGTTAATATGCTGGTACGGTAGACCGAAGCCCAGTGAAGAAACCAGCTGGGTGAGGACAGCTATAGATCCTGGGACAGGTGAGAGTCTGTAGTAAAAGTCAGCAGCTACAGGTTTTGTAGCTGCTGACTTCTATTTTTTTCAAAAGATGTCTGAAGAACTGCTTTAAGTGCATTAAAATGAAAGATGCCTGAAACTGTACACAGTGTGACAGTGTAGTTATCTTGGATGGTGTATGTCGCCCAGGATTCTCAACTAGGCAGGTAGGGAACACTTGCAGCGGGCCAAGGACAGTGGGGGGCTGGCGGTTCCCAATCCTTGGCTGTACTACATAGCGGCCCAGTTACAGCATTTGATCGGCTCTATGTCCCAGGACCCGGGGAGCTCGGCGGCAGGACTGATGCTGTCGGCCACTGGCGCTGAGACTATCCCGATGGGGCTGGAGGCGCAAATGTTCCTCAAATCCAACAAGCGGACCCCGACGCTCGCACTTATCCAGAAAGTCTGGAATAAGGGCCGACAACTCCAGGGAGTGCAGGGATTCACAGAGGACAGCCCAATATGGGGCAATAGGTCTTATGTGGAGTTGGTGAAGCTGCAGCAGGGGCCCAGATGGCGTGCCCATGGTGTGGCTCTGCTGTCCCACATTTTCGTTAACGGCAGGCTTCTCACTTTCCCCGAACTGCAGGCCAGATTTGACCTCCCAGCTCATATGCATTATTACTACATGCAGCTTCAACATGCGGTTGCGGCACACGGGAATGCGGTGGAATGGGTTCAGTCGCCCGCCCCGGTGTTCCGTGTGCTGCACACTAGCACTGAAACAAAAGGATTTATCTCACAATGCTACCAGATGTTACTGGCAAGTCACCTACAGGCATTCCCGAGCAGGGCGGAATCCATGTGGGAGAAGGACATAGGTACACTGTCAGGGGACCAATGGGAGGAGGCGTGGCGGTCAGTCACTACCTGTTCTTTAAACGTTGCGCAGAAAGTGTCACAGCTATATATATTATTGAGGGTACATTACACCCCGCTGAAATTATATAAGATGGGTAAGCTCGGGGACCCTGTGTGTGGTAGATGTCAGAGGCACAATGGAGATCTCATTCATCTCCTGTGGAGATGCCCTAAGCTTCACAGGTATTGGACTGAGGTGGTGGGTACAATAAACAGAGTGTTTCAAACTACGATCCCTTTGGACCCTAAGTGCTGCCTGCTGGGGATCTTGGAGGAAGCGATCCCTGGGGAGTTGACCAGGGTCGCGGTCTCTAGGGCCCTGTTTCAGGCTAGGAAGCTTATTTTGATGGGTTGGAAGTCAGTCTCACCGCCTACCACCACCTCTTGGGTAGCACACATGGGGAATACTCTTATAATAGAAAAGTACATATACCAGCACAGGGGAAGCCCGAGCAGGTTTGAGAGAATTTGGTCCCAATGGCTTGATACCCCTGGCCTGAGCCCCAGGGAGCTGGTGATGTCCCGACTTTTGCAGTAAAATTGAAACCAAGCGGCCGAGGATTAATATGCTTATACATGCAAGATTGTGGTGCTGTTTTTGATGTGATCTTATATGTTGTTTTACAGTTCGCCAGCAGAGGGAAACCTTTGCTATTTTTTGTACAATGGAAACTGTTGTGATCTATCTGGTGTTCAATAAAAACCTTTTTGATTCAAAAAAAAAAAACTAGGCAGGTAGAGGGGCTCCAGAATGCTTGCTTTAGTTAGAGGAAACTGTTTTTATAGTTTCCTCTGTAGTTGGTAAAATCCAGTCGGGGACCTGGAGCCCAGAGCTTTCGCAGCGATTTGGGTGGGAAGAAATCTCCAGTCCTGGGACCAGGTTTTAGGAATAGCCAGAAGATTGATTGTGCAGGTGGGTTCTGGGCTAATAGTCGAGTCAGGACCAGGGTTCTGGGCTCCACCCTTCTCGAGGAGTCCAGTTGTGCAAGGGAGAAGCCAGAGGGCCGCATGGTGCAGTCTGACAGAGCAGATAGAGTTGGGTGACCAGACATCCCCAGTTTCTGGGAACAGTCCCTGGATTGAGGACACTGTCCCCGGACCAAGTCTGTCCCCGGATTGGATTTGAACAGGGACTGGGGCAATTTCAAAGAGAGTCAGTGCAGAATAAAAAAAAAAAAATCTGAATTACACAACCCCGCAGCTCCTACTAGCTTAGGGGGGTGTATTTTTTTCAATTATCTAGCTGGGGCTCGGAGAGTAAGACTTGACAGGCTGTGAGGCGGGCGGTGATGGGCAGAGAGTCGCTGATTTCCGCCATTACTAGTTAAAAAAAAAAATGTCCCCAGATTTAATTTTAAAAATCTGGTCACCTTAAGATAGAGGGCCCAAGCCTGTGGGATGGAGCACCAAGGAAGCTGTGAAAGAACGAGTCCCAGCATAGGTACAGAGTGTGTAGGGAACAGGGATACTGTTACATGGTCAAGAGGACCGAGACCCAAAGTCTGAGCAGCGGTGCTGACCAGAGAGCCAGGTGGCTTCTTTTTTTTTTTTTTGTTAACATTATTGCTGTGTAAAGTTGAACACCCCTACATGGGAATCCTGGATGGACTGTGTAGTTTTGTTTAATAAAAGTGGGCCAACAAGCCCTTAAAACGGCAGAACTGGCATGGACTCCACTCACTGGTGAGCTCTACACTTAAGCTAAATAACCCCTAAACTTCACACCGGTTAGCCAGCAAAAGTACAGTAACCAAATTTAAAAGCATCTCACCAGTTTATAACTGGTAAGCAAAGTGCATTTAGGTTGGCAATTTAATCTAAATGCCCAGCTAATCAATTTTAAGCGTAACTCCACTTTTGTTGAGAAAAAAAATTCCCCTCTGGGTGGTCTATGTACATTGCAGGTGTTGTGTTACACTATGTGATTATTCTTGCTCTGTGTCTTTAAGATCTGTCCCCTTCTTTCTGGCTGAACTCTCTCTCTCACCGTAGTTCTTTATATATCTCCTCCACTTCCTGATTCTGGTCATTACTCCTGTATTTCTTCCATGTTAACATCTTACATGTGGCTTACAACTGCAACGTTTTTCTACCTATGAATATCTATCATTAAACGGAACATTCAAAAGGATTCATCGTCTGTCGTCCTAACTGTGAGTTTATTCATTGAGTTAAACTGCCTGTATCGATGCAAGGGATGAATATCAAACCATATGAAACAAGGGGAAAGAGGGATATGCCTGATTCACATAGAGCCAATATAAATTATTAATACCAAAGGATAGATACGTCTGATAAAGGACGGGATCCTCCTAACCAAATGTCAACTAGAAAAAATGCAGGGGAAAGGGAAGGGAATTGGGACAAGGCCCAATGAGACGGTTATACGGTGAATCAACCACTATTCAATTGGTATTGAAAAAATAGAAAAGACTTTATTGTTGTATGCTGATTGTACACATATCATCCTAATAAATACATAGAATCATAAAGGAGAAAGGTTTCTCACATATAATAACACACTAGGATAAAAGAATATAGACATAGAAAAAACTTTTCACAGTGCACTGTTGGAAAGAATTAAAACGATGACCAGAGTGGACTAGGGCCACCCGCTCTACTACTCCTTAAGCCTAGCTGAGAATGAGCATACAATATCCGGACACAAATGATGTCTAATATAAAGGCCTACTAATCATGCTACATAAAATATCAACTGTAAATAATGCTCACTGCTGTCTAAACAAACAGATCAAACAGAAACATATGGTGGTAGCTGCTACAGATAGGTAGCTTCTTAGATCAAAGTCCAATCCTGAACTTGTATCAAGCAGATATGGTTGAGATTTAACAGTGTTCAACAGATATGTAGCAGGCTCTATGTGCCTGAGAATGTGCTTGTAATTGATAGTAAAGAAAAAATGGCGAAGAATATATGCCTAATCAATGAGCACCTATCATATTGCACGTCAAGGTGTCACATAGAGCTCCTGTAGGGGAAGGTCTGTTATCGGCAGTCTCTGAAAAGGCACTGTAAATAGACCCCAATGCACGCCAGATATGATGTAGTTAGATTGCATAGAGGATGGTAACCATGTAATGATTAGCTGGCTTACCCATCCATGGCAAAAGACCGGCGATCTTGCTGACTGTAGGGTCTTTGTATGGCCGTGGCTGCTGGGGTGAGAGGAAGTCTCCGAGCAGTGTGGCTATTGTAATGCTGCTGCTGGAAGCGAGGATCACTTCGGCTTGTATAGGCCTGCTGTGTAGACGGCGTCTCTCCGTCAGGTCACGTGTTGCCGCTATAGCGTGCGTAGCAGTAGACGTTTGCCTGGAGCCGACACACTGTGTTGTCTGGAGCAGTAAAAGCCTGTGTACTTCCCAATTGAGCCTCTGGGGACCAAAACAGACCGTCCCTATCTGTCTTTAGTAGGATAGCAATATAATGATGCGGAGGTGCTCATTCAGAGGGAAAGGAGAGGAGCAAGCGGGGCTAGTCTGGACTCAAAACAACAGCGTCAGGACATGACGCGTTTCGTGACAAATATGTCACTTCATCTTGATGATGAAGTGTGCTATCATGAGTGACCAAGCTTCTGCATGTGAACTCACATCTACCTCCCCACAAGTTCCTGAAGAAACTGAGTTACCCAAACGCTCAGTTAAACCCACTTGGAAAGTAATGGAGAATTATGAAGCTTCAAGGACTGAATTATCAAATAGCTTGGAATTAGTCTGGGAGAAAATCCTTGCTGAAGCTAATACAGTGTCTGTTGAACGTGAACTACTGACACTAGAGGGTGCCATTAAACAACTTTCTGCCTCATATGAGCTTTATCAGCTTACCAGCAGCAAATTCACTAATGTCTTACAAAACATGAATACAGAAAGTGCGATGACGCAATTAAAGCGCGTCAATGCTCTCAATATTGAAAGAGACAGTTTTATCCAGCAAACCAGATTAAAGGCAGAAGCAAAAATAAAGCTGTTACAGGACACTGCATCTCACAGATCTGTTTCCACCAGACGTTCTAAAAACTCGTCAAGATCCCATAGTTCAAGATACTCAACACTCAGTGAGCGACTTATTAATGCCCGCGCTGAAGTGGAAGCCAGCAAAGTGCAGGTGGCATATGCAGAAAAAAGAGCAGAGTTGGAAGCGCAGTCAACACGTCAAAGGGCAGAGTTGGAAGCGCAGTCAGCACGTCAAAGGGCAGAGTTGGAAGCGCAGTCAGCACGACAAAGGGCAACAATGGAAACCTTAAATGAACAGTGTAAACATGACGCAGCTATGGCAAAGCTAAGGGTCCTACAGCAAGCTATCAGTGCAGACGAAGGTGCAAGTGAGAAAGACAGCATTAACCTAAGCATAGCAGATATGGAAGACCCCCTCAAACGCACTAAAGACTATGTCCTAAGCCACTGCAGTGCACACTCCATTGTCTCCAATGCTCCCGACTACATAGAGACTCCTTCACAGCTTCAACTTAAAGAGGTTCCAGCAACTTCCTGCACTCAAAATCACTCCACTGCATTTCCTACCTGCCTACCTTGCCTGCCTTCATACGTCACAGAGCATCAGCGCAAGCTTCAAGCAAGTCATCAATCTCCAGTCATCGGTACAGCCTTGAATCAATGTACCATTGGAACAACTGACTTCAAGCAAGCAACTCACCTGGATGCATCTGCTGCACCATATTTCCCTGTGTCCTTTAACAACAATGTCAAAGATAACGCAATCAGCACCATACAGCCAACAGCATCTCACATAAAGGCGGAGACAACTGAGACAGAAGAGTTTGTGAGGTACATGCTTCGCAGAGAGCTCACAAAGACTGGTCTTACAAGTTTTGATGACCAACCTGAGAACTACAGAAGTTGGAAATGTGCCTTCAGAACTACAATCAGCAATATTGGCATTACAGCTGATCAAGAATTGAATCTGCTGATCAAATGGCTTGGTCCTCTATCTGCTGCACGTGTTAAGCCATTGAGATCGGTTTTCATGGACAATCCTACTGCAGGCCTCACAGCTGCATGGGAGCGACTAGAGCAAAGTTATGGCAGTCCAGAAGCTATAGAAAATGCTTTGTTCATGCATCTGGAAACTTTCCCAAAGATATCCGGTAAGGACAACAAGGAGTTCCAGAGACTGAGTGACCTTCTCTTTGAGCTTCAGCTAGCCAAGACATACCCAAAACTACCTGGACTCAGTTACCTTGACACTCCAAGAGGGGTAAACCCCATTGTCTCCAAGCTCCCGTATGGTTTGCAAGAGAAATGGACTGCACTAGGGTCATCATACAAAAGAGAGAACAAGGTTTCCTTCCCTCCATTCTCTTTCTTCTGTGAATTCATCAGGGAAATTGCAGAGACCAAGAACGATCCAAGTTTTTCCTACGGTGAGTACAGCCTCTTCTCACCCTTTCCTAAGAGTACCAGTCTTCAGGGCAACTATAGAAACCATAGAGGCCCAGTGTCCGTGAAAAAGACTGACATCCTTCCCACTCCTACCACAGTTCTGGCCACGAACAAACAGAGTAGGAAGATTGAAAACCCTAACAGAGAGTGTCCCATACACAAGAAGCCACACCCCCTCAATAAATGTATCGGCTTTAGGAAAAAGCCTCTGGAAGAGCGCAAGGAGCTTTTAAAGACATTTAGGGTATGTTTCAGGTGCTGTGCTTCTACAGAACATTTTGCAAGGGACTGTAATGTGTCCATCAAGTGCATAGAGTGTGGCTCTGAAGAACATGTGCAAGCCCTCCATCCTCTTGAGCCCAGCTCTGCACAACCTGCCAACACTCCTCCCAGGTTAACGCATGGCGGGGAGAATACAGACCAAGTGCCTAATTCTACCATAATTTCTTCATCCTGCACTGAAGTTTGTGGAGAAGACCGCTGTGGTAAGTCCTGTGCTAAGATATGCTTGGTGAACATATACCACAAGGATCAACCAGAAAAGTCTCTAAAGGCATATGCTATCTTAGACGATCAGAGCAATCGATCACTTGCAAAATCGGAATTGTTCAATCTATTTGAAATAAAAGGCGAAGCTCATCCTTACACCTTGGGTACCTGTAGTGGAACTATAGAGGTTTCTGGAAGAAGGGCTCATGGACTCATGGTATCTTCTCTCAAAGGTAACTTGCAATTACCCTTACCTACACTTGTTGAGTGCAATCAGATACCTGCTAACAGGGAAGAAATCCCTACTCCAGCTGCTGCTTTCCATCACCCTCACCTCAAGGTAATAGCAAATGAGATACCGCCGCTTGACAAAGATGCTCAGATCCTTCTTCTGTTAGGAAGAGACATTCTAAGAGTTCACAAGGTACACAGACAAGTCAGTGGACCCCCAGATGCCCCATTTGCCCAGCGCACGGATCTAGGGTGGGTCATCATAGGCAATGTCTGCATAGGCAAAATGAAAAGACCTACCAACATTTCGTCATTCAAGACAAATGTTCTGCCAAATGGCCGAAACACTTACTTTGAGCCATGCCCACATCACTACTGGGTGAAAGAGAAGATAGCCAGCCACGAATGGCAACATGGTATCTCAGGTAACACAAGCCCTTTCTCCTGCCATGATGGCGACTTCGGCTCTACAGTGTTTAAAGCAACCAGAGAAGGTGACATACTGGCTCCTTCAATGGAAGACAAAGAATTCATCAAGATAATGGACAATGAGTTCTTTCAATATGACTCCAATAACTGGGTAGCACCCCTACCCTTTCGTCTCCCAAGAGAGAGATTGCCCAACAACTTACAGCAGGCCATCAGTAGATTCTCCTCCTTAAAGCGAAACTTAAGCAGGAAACCAGAGATGCAAAAGCACTTTGTGGACTTTATGCAAAATGTATTTGACAGAGATCATGCAGAGCCTGCTCCCCCACTAAAGGAGGGAGAAGAATGCTGGTACCTTCCATCCTTTGGCGTGTATCACCCACGCAAACCAGACCAAATCAGAGTTGTCTTTGATTCCGGTGCTCAGCACAAAGGTGTTTCTCTTAACAACATGCTCCTTACGGGACCCAACTTGAACAACAGTCTAATAGGAGTCTTGATTTGTTTCAGACAAGAGCCTGTAGCAGTAATGGCCGACATTCAACAGATGTTTCACTGCTTCATCGTCAGAGAAGACAACAGAAACTACCTCAGGTTTCTATGGCACAAGGACAATGACCTCAACAAGGAAGTTATAGATTATCGCATGAAGGTACATGTCTTCGGTAACAGTCCTTCCCCAGCAGTGGCAACTTATGGGCTAAGGAAAACAGCTCAGACTGGAGAAGTTGAATATGGATCTGATGCCTGTCAATTTGTTGAAAGAAACTTCTACATTGACCACGCACTTAAGTCCTTTCCAACTGCTAAAGAAGCAATTGATCTTCTCACCAGAACAAAGGAGATGTTGTCTGTAGCTAACCTTAGACTGCACAAGATTATATCCAACAGCCAGGAACTTATGAATGCCTTTCACTCTGAGGACTATGCCACTAGTCTAAAAAACCTTGACTTAGGTACAGATGTGCCTCCTGTACAGCGAAGTCTGGGTTTGTTGTGGAACATCAAGCAAGACAAATTCACCTTCCAAGTGTCAATTTATGACAAACCCTTCACTAAGAGAGGAGTCCTGTCCGTGGTGAATAGCATCTATGACCCACTGGCTTTCCTTGCTCCAGTTACCATTCAAGGTAAGATTTTACTAAGACAGTTGTCTACTGAGAACATAGACTGGGATACTCCCTTGCCTAGTGAGAATCAACACAAGTGGGAAAGGTGGAGATATTCTTTGAAGTCACTAGAAAAACTTCAGATTCCCCGTTGCTATGTTCCGGGTTCCATTTCAACTGCTAACCGGAGAGAGATTCATATTTTCTCTGATGCATCAGTTGAAGCTATTGCTGCAGTAGCCTATTTGAAGACCTCTGAACTGAATGGAGAATCACACTGTAGTTTTGTCCTAGGCAAGGCAAAACTCACACCCAAGCCTGCACATACCATACCAAGACTTGAACTTTGTGCAGCCGTGCTAGCAGTAGAAATTGCTGAGGTCATACGAAGTGAAATGGACACTAGAATTGATTCTTTCACCTTCTATACAGACAGTAAGGTAGTACTTGGTTACATAAACAACCAAACAAAACAATTTTATGTGTACGTCAGCAACAGGGTTGAACGTATCAAGAGATTCTCTCTACCAAGTCAATGGCATCACGTTCCCACTGAACTCAACCCAGCTGACTGTGGAACCAGAGCCGTGTCACCTGCCGCTCTTCAGGACAGCTTATGGCTGTCACCTCCAAGGTTTCTGTGTGAGGACTCTTACTTACTCCCTATTGACACCACCTATGGGCTAGTAAACCCTGAAGATGATAAGGAAATAAGAACTGTGAACACCTCACTCCACACTTCTGTAAGTACAAAACAGAAGCTGCGGTCACACCGTTATGAGCATCAATGGAAGCAGGTGCAGCATCTAGCCAATGTGTTCTGGCATCACTGGAAGAAAAAGTATCTTCACCACCTTCAAGGTCGTAACAAATGGCAAGCATCTAAGCCGAATCTTAAGGTTGGAGACCTCATCCTTCTAAAAGACAAGGAAGTTTGTCGGAATGAGTGGCCTATGGGTCTTATTACTAAAGTTATGCCCAGCGACGATAACAAAGTCCGGAAGGTAGAAGTCAAGGTAACCAAGGGAGGATCGACACGAACTTTTAGTCGACCAATTACAGAGTTAGTACTCCTTTTGCCAGGTGAGTGACTTGTGCAAGGACTAGCCATGCTGTCGGCACGGCAGGGAGTACATTGCTGCCATCTACAGGTTCTACTCAGAACTTTGGAATTATTTGAAGACTTCATACTGTGACTTTATGTTCTTCATCCTGTTGAACTTACGTTTATTATTTGCTTGTTGCATGTTTTTCATTACAGGTTCCAGGACATTTACCAGTATTGGACTTATTGAAAATATATATATTAGTTTGAGGTTATGAAATCTAAAGATTTCAGACGGGGAGTGTTGTGTTACACTATGTGATTATTCTTGCTCTGTGTCTTTAAGATCTGTCCCCTTCTTTCTGGCTGAACTCTCTCTCTCACCGTAGTTCTTTATATATCTCCTCCACTTCCTGATTCTGGTCATTACTCCTGTATTTCTTCCATGTTAACATCTTACATGTGGCTTACAACTGCAATGTTTTTCTACCTATGAATATCCATCATTAAACGGAACATTCGAAAGGATTCATCGTCTGTCGTCCTAACTGTGAGTTTATTCATTGAGTTAAACTGCCTGTATCGATGCAAGGGATGAATATCAAACCAGCTTGAGTAAGGCCTACTTAAACCTGGAGATGAACTTTATCGCTTTGTAGTTGAGACAGAACAGCAGGAGTATAACAAACTTTATTGCAGATTCCTACCTTTTGTTATTCTGAAGAAATCCCTCTGTGTTTCTCTGTACCTCTGTACTTAGTGGGTCTAATGGGAGTGGTTTCATAATTAACTGTCAGGTGTGGCAGCTGCAGGGCAATAATGAGGAAATCTGCTGGGCCTGCATCCCTTTAGACGTGTTCCTATTGAAAGTATCTCTGCCTGAAATCTGACTTGTATCTTAGTGCAGACTTCTGGGAAAATGGGTGAGCCAATCACACAAGCAGGAAATGATGTTTCTGGGGAGTGGTCAGTACACATTCTGTCTCGTGGCGCGCGTGCCCACTGGTGGCCGAAAACGGGTAGGACGTACCTGTACGGGATTTCGCCCAGCAGTGCCATTGTGCCGCAGTATATCTGCGGGACACGGTCGGCAACTGGTTAAGTGAATTCAAATATTAGATCCCTAGAACTGCACCCTGCTGGGCTGGAAAAGGAGCCAAATTAAAAAGCAGCTTGTTGATTTATAAGCAATAAGAAAGATGCATGTAGGAGGAGCAATTCAATTCCTCTTTCCCCCATTCTCCCTAAATAAAGCTTCAGGCCTGTGAACTCTTTCCCCTCCCTTATCGCTCCTCCCTATCCCCCATCACACCCGCTGCTTATTGAATTGTTTTTGAAATGTTTATAAAAGATAAAGTCTGGCTCTGTTATATTTAAGCTAATGAGTGTCCACCAAAAATTTGGGAATACTTCCCAATATCTCAAAACAAAGAAGAAATATACACTCAATCCCGCTATTAATTGTGCAAAAAATTACTAATGTGAATATGTACAGTAAATAGCAATGGTGCGTTCATGTATTAATGTGCTCAAAATATATTACAAAGTGTTGTGCAAAATGTATTCAAAACACGTGTTTTATATCAATAACACATGAATAAACATATGAAAAAAATATAAGAATAGTGCTGTGATCAGCACAAAAATAATCCCAAAAATCTGAAAAATAAAAATCCACTTTGCAGTGAAGTAGCAACAGTCTTTGGGACCATCCACCATGCTTTAAATAGATTTTAAAATGGACCTTCAGTAATTTTTTCATCTTTCCATCTATTAAATAATATTTTAACTTTGGATAGTAAAACATTTTTTTCTGCCAGTAAATACCTTATACAGTCCACTTCCTGTTTCTTGTCTGGTAAAAAGTCTAGACTTATGACATCATGCACAGCTCTCTCTTTCACTCTCACTTGAGAGTTTGCCAGGAAGGGAAGGGGGGTGAGTCATAAGAGGGCCAATGAGAGCTGCAGAGCTGGAGGTGTGTGTGTGTAAATCCAGTTAAAATGGTTGCAGCCAGACTCAGCGTAGGGAGATTTCTGCAGCATATTTGGCAAATACAGAATCACAGTATATATAAAATATTATGCAAAGTGGTCGGAGGGAAACTTCAGAATGGCAAAGATGTTTTTATTACAAATTATGTGAGCAGACTGCAGTTCCTCTTTAAACGTGCTCTTCTTCAAAATATGTCAAGTGCTCCACCACGTGCAATAAACTGAATGCACTCACCAGAAGCCCAAGGTCACTAGGACCAATCACGCCCTTTTCAATATAAAGCTGAATTATTCAAAGACTCCTCAGCCTTTATTTCCACATTTCCTTTAATGATGTACTTCCACCCAACAAATGGCATCAATTAACGAATAACAAGGGAATAGTGCAACACCGTTTAAATAAAAAAATATATAAAAACCAAGCAGCAATTGTTATGCTCACATTAAAATGTCCCCCGACTGGCACCAGCTTAATCAGCCTGTACAAATGCCCCTGGCAATCTGGATCTGGCTCACTGGACTCATTCGCCCCACCATCTGCCGATATCCATGGCGTGCGTGCGTTCCACCAGTACCTGGATGTGACATTAGTAGTTATTAGGGTTGAGCGGACCCGAACTGCAAAGTTCGGGTCCGTACTGAACTTTTGGGTTTTTGGGTCCCAGACCCGAACCCGAACAATTGACTGTATGTTCGGGTTCGGGTCCGGTGTTCGGCAATATGCATGTAAAGTCGCGCTTGTTTCCCGTGCTTAGAACTGTCCCTGCACAAAGTATAATTTCTGAAGGAAAAAAAGTCATTTAAAACTCACTCGCGGCTATAATGAATTGTCGGCTCCCGGCAATACATAGAAAAGTCATTGATAAAAAAATAAAATAAAAAGCGTGGGGGTTCCCCCAAATTCAATTACCAGGCCCTTCAGGTCTGGAATGGATATTAAGGGGAACCCTGCCGCAAATTTAAAAAAAAATGCATGCGGTTCCCCCAAATATCCATACCAGGCCCTTCAGGTCTGGTATGGATTTTAAGGGGAACTCCACCCCAAATAAAAAATAAAATGGCGTGGAGTCCCCCTAAAATCCAGACCAGACCCTTTATCCGAGCACGCAACCTGGCAGGCCGCAGGGGAAAAGGGGGGGGACGAGAGAGCGGCCCCCCTCCCTCCTGAACCGTACCAAGCCACATGCCCTCAACATGGGGAGAATGTCCCCATGTTGATGGGGACAAGGGCCTCATCCCCACAACCCTTGCCCGGTGGTTGTGGGGGTCTGCGGGCAGGGGGCTTATTGGAATCTGGAAGACCCCTTTAACAAAGGGGACCCCCAGATCCCGCCCCCCTGTGTGAAATGGTAATGGGGTACATTGTACCCCTACCATTTCACAAAAAGTGTAAAAAATTTTAAAAAAATACACAGACACCGCTGGGAAAGTCTGCAGCTATCAAATCCTGCAGCTATCAAACACCAGCCAATGGGATGGGGTCTGGGCGGGCCGATACGTGTAAGTGGCCCCGCCCCCTTTCTTAAGCAGCCCAATCATTGGCTGGTGTTTGATAGCTGCTGGGTCCCGACATCACTGCTGAATTTTAACAGTTGGTCTCTTCCTGCTTGCAGTTACATTACATGTCAGTTTAACACACAGTTTCACAGTTTCACTAAGCGTCAATATCGGCTCAGTGTGAAAATCCCTCTCCTCTGTCAGTGCCAATCAGTGCCACCTGTCAGTGCCAATCAGTGCCACCTGTCAGTGTTAATCAGTGTTTCAAATCAGTGCCACCTGTCCGTGTCAATCAGTGCCATCTGACAGTGCCTATCAGTGCCACCTCTCAGTACCAGTCAGTGCTAATCAGTGCCACCTGTCAGTGCCACCTAATATCAGTGCCAACCAATGCCACCTATCAGTGCCAATCAGTGTTTCCAATCAGTGCCACCTACCAGTGCCAATCAGTGCCAGTGCTTCCAATCAGTGCCCATCAGTACCACCTATGAGTGCTGCCAATCAATGCCCATGAGTGCCACCTATCAGCGCCCATCAGTGCTGCCAATCAGTGCCACTAAATGCTGCCAATCAGTGCTGCCTATCAGTGCTGCCTATTAGTGCAAATCAGTGCCATTAGTGCTGCCTATCAGTGCCAATCAGTGCTTTCTATCAGTGCCAATCATTGTTGCCTGTCAGTGCTGCCAATCAGGGCACTGAGTGCAAGGATGGGGCGATGGACTCAGCAGCCAGGCATATTGTCCATGGGGGGGCCGGTCTGGTGGGGCACAACTGAAATCTGTTAATGTTATTAATTCCACATGCCGATCTTTAGTATAATAGGTAATCGCTACACTACTATTTACAATAAACTACTGGAGGTAAAATAAAAAAAGTGTCAGTAAAAGGCTTGCCGCTAAGCACTGTTATGTGTTCCTACACCAAAAAAAAAAGTGCAGCGCTAACTTACTGATCAATGACTTAACAATAATGGTGGAATCCTCTATGTATGGAAATCTCAATAGGCTTCAATATTACGACAATACCGGTCTCTGATACGCAACTTCACATATAATACACATCAGACTGATGCCGTGTACACACGATCGTTTTTTCCGATGAAAAAAGACATGAAAAAAGACCGATGGACTTTTTTCATCGAAAAAAATGATCGTGTGTGGGCCCCATCGGTCTTTTTTCCATTGGTGTTAAAAAATAGAACATGTTTTAAATTTTACCGATGGAAAAAAAACGATAGGAAATTCCAATCGTCTGTGAGGAACTCCATCGGAGAAAAAACCCACGCATGCTCAGAATCAAATCGACGCATGCTCAGAAGCATTGAACTTCATTTTTCTCGGCACGTCGGAGTGTTTTGTCTGATGGTGTATAGGCAAGACTGATGGAAGTCAGCTTCATCGGAATTCCATCGGATTTTATTCCATCAGAAATCCGATCGTGTATAAAATGAAACTTAGCAGGGATGGTGGAAACCCCTCCTATAGATATTGGCTATAAAAAAATGTCTTCATCGGTTTAGGCAGATCCGTATTCTGCTACATATCTTTGTTTGAAAAAAATTGCAATAAGCGTATATTGATTGGGTTGCATAAAATTTATAGCGTCTACAAAATAGGGAATAGATTTATGGCATTTTTAACCACTTCAGCCCCGGAAGGTTTTACCCCATTAATGACCAGAGCATTTTTTGCGATACGGCACTGCGTCACTTTGACCGACATTTGCGCGGTCGTGCGACGCTATACCCAAACAAAATTGACGTCCTTTTTTTCCCACAAATAGAGCTTTCTTTTGGTGGTATTTGATCACCTCTGCGGTTTTTATTTTTTGCGCTAGTGGAGACTGTCTCGCAGTCTCCACTAATTCATCCCAAAGGTGTTCTATTGGGTTGAGGTCAGGACTCTGTGCAGGCCAGTCAAGTTCCTCCACCCCAATCTCGCTAGAACAGTGTGTGAAGCAATCTTTCACAAAGCATGGGCAAAGCTTCAAAGTGATACTAGTCTTTTTATTTTTATTCTTTAAAGATATTGCACCAAAAGGTCACTTTCCTTCTCTTCTAGCAGTCGTTGTCAGAGCTGTTGGCTCCTCCCTCCTTCGAGTACCTCCTGTACCAAGCCAGGTTGTCAGGAACGAGGATGAAGATCAAGATGCCAAGAGGGCTCCCCTTGCGGCTGAGTGCAGCGCGACCCTGGAGTTGGGGATAGGGAGCGCGGTGCTCACAGAAGCACGGTTGGGCCAGGTGCTTGCTTGTAGCTTGATGGACTTAGCCACTGAGGGATGGCTGCAGCAGGCAGAACTAAGCTTCGTTGTGCTTAGATGAGCGGAGATACCAGAAGCCAGGCCGGGGTCATACACAGGTAGGTCAGTCCAAAGCAGTTACAGGGGCGAGCCAAGGTCATACACGAGCAGGGTCCAGGTACAAGCCGAGGGTCAAGCCGGGTAATCAAGAAGCAGAAGCAGAGTCCAGAAGCAGGCCAAGGGTCAAAACGAGGAGAACAGGAAGCGAGGTCAAGGCAAGCCGGATCACAACAGATAGGCACGGATCAAGGAACAAGGTCTAGGAACACAGGAAACTGAAGAGATAATCCAGCGCCGTCCAGCAGTCACAGGCTGACTTAAATAGGGCCATTGGCGCCAGCGTCAGTCACGCCACTTGCGCGCCGTACTGCGCATGCGTGTGCGCCGGTGCGCGTCAATGCACGCTGATGCGCGGTGCGCGCTCGTGCACATCTCGAAACCCTCCGTGAGCGTCCATGGAGGTTCTGGGCAACATTGCCAGTACTGTGACGGCCATGTCCCTGACACAGATGCTAAGGAGGCACTCATACATGCATGCTCCTGAGCTGGGCTGTGTGCATCCAAAAACACACACAGCGCTGATAAGTCAAATACCCATGTCCTCCTCACAGGAGTTTGACTGATGGCAGCAGGAGCCTATGGCTCCACCGCTCTCAGTTTCTCCTGTAAATCAAGAAGAGAAGGGAGCGGTGAAGGAGACATCGCTGGAGCAGTGACGTGGGGCTAGCTTAATGTTTAGGGACAGAGGGGGTAAGACAGATAGTGGGGTGTTTTTTAACCTTAATCCAGAGAATGCATTAAGAAGAGATCCGGGATTAATAATGCATTAAGAATCATAATAATATTAATAATATTTTAATAAGAATTAATAATAATGCATTAAAGCGGGGTTCCACCAGCAATTTTTTTTTCTTTTAAAAGTCAGCAGCTACAAACACTGTAGCTGCTGACTTTTAATAGGGCACTTACCTGTCCTAGGCACCCACGATGTCAGCCCCCCCCCCCCCGAGGCCGACCCCTCAATCGTGGAGGGTCCCGGCGCCGCCATCCTCAGTAAGGGAAACAGACAGTGCCCGTTTCCTACTGCGCATGCGCGAGTCTCGCGCTGATTTGTGAATGGGCGGCTGCTTTCTGGGATACACACAGTTCCCAGAAGGCAGCGTGCCCCATTCACCAGAAGACACTGCGACAAAGGCCTGCCGCGGTGGGGGAAGAGGCAGATTAGCAAGTTCCGCATAGCAACCGCCCTTTCTGGTGAGTAAATTTTTTTATTTTTTTCTATTTATTTAAAGTATTTTGGTGTATTTTTTTTTTTTTTAGGGTGGAAAATAATGTAGCACACGGACCTTTTCCTGCCTTTGGCTCACTTGCAGGTCAAGGCACACTGCGCTATATATGCCCGTACCCTCCTGTTTGAGGAGGTTGAGCGGTGTTAACAATTTTGGGTCCTGCAGCAAGGTATCCTAGCAGACTGGTTCTCGTCTCCTAGAGTATAGGGACAAGTCTTTATCAGGAAGGCCAATGTCCACACCACCTTAACTCCAACGCTGAGTTTATTTTATAAGCAAGTTCAACCGACAGGAAAGGTGGATGAGAGAAAAGGACAGTGAGGTTTGGGAGATAGGTCCAGGCACAAACTGGTACGATAGTCACTACTCGATCCCAAGTGGGTTTAGATCACCCGGATAGTCCCCTGTAAGAGCGGATCCTAGCAGCCAGAGTGATGCTCGAACTTTCCTTAGTTTTCCTAAAGATAAGATCGGGAGATCCTCTGCCACAGAATCTTTAAGTCCCAAACTTCTCAGCATTTGCAACACAAAGACAGGTGCCAGCGACAGCACGTTGCAAGGCCTTTGGCGGATCTTTGAATCCCTCCAGAAGGTAACCAGGCCCCTCTTTCACCGTGAGACTCTCACCGGTCCATCAGATAAGGTCCTCCCCCGGTCTCCTCTTCTTAGAACGGGACCACCCTCTTTCCAGGGCACCCTTAGGATTCCTCTTTTGGAGATAGGCCCCAGCCAAAGGTGCTGGGCCTATAGTAGAGTCGTAGCCCCAGGCTAAAGGTGCCTGAGACTGATACACACACACACCCCTGGCCTGGAGGGCCGGGTGGTGTGAAAGAAGAGCCCCAAAAGATGGCGTCTGCCCCTCATATATCCTCTCCCAGCATGCACAGCAGGCCAACCACGCCCACCGCACCACTGCCGAGAGAGGACACCCTAAGGTATAGCAATGTTGCCCACGGTTCAACCCTGGTCTGATATGGCAGTGCCACCTACAGGCCACAGGGAACTGTACATCAGGTTACATTACATAGGCAGAAGCGAGTACTAACAATCAAAGTGGTCTGAGCCTGGCTACTAGCTTAGACCAACCCTCTAAATTTAAGTACATAGCACCCCTGAAAAGTAAAGGGGTGCTACAATAATAATAACAATAATACAATAAATCATTAATAATAAATAAAATATATAATAATAATAATATAAGAATTGATAATAACGCATTAAGAAGAGATCCAGATAATGCATTAAGGTTAAAAACATTTAGACATTAGAAACACTTTAAGCAGCTTTGTTAAAGCCTTTAAAGCAGTGGTTCTCAACCTTACTAGTGCCGTGACCCCTTGATAAAATTTCCCAAGTTGTGGGGACCCCTAACAGTATAATTATTTTCGTAGCGTGGGTTGTTGGCACCCAAGGCAAGACAAGTAATTTTCGACCCTGATGCCGCGTACACACGATCGTTTTTCACGTCGTTAAAAATGCAATTTTTTAAACTGGGCATTAAAAACGATCGTGTGTAGGCTCCAGAGCATTTTTAACGGCGTGAAAAATGGCCTAAAAAAAATGAGAACCTGCTCTATTTTTTCACGTCATTTTTCACGTCGTTTATTTTAACGACGTGAAAAACGGTAGTGTGTATGCTTTTACGAGGGGAAAAAAAACGCGCATGCTCAGAATCAAGTATGAGACGAGAGCGCTCGTTCTGGTAAAACTAGCGTTCGTAATGGAGATAGCACATTCGTCACGCTGTAATGGACTGAATAGCACGAGGCTGAAAAGCGCGAATCGTCGCTCAACAAACTTTACTAACATGAAGGGTGGCGCCATCCGAATGGAACTTCACCTTTATAGTGCCGTCGTACGTGTTGTACGTCACTGCGCTTTGCTCGAGCGTTTTTTTTTAATGAACGTGTGTATGCAAGACAGGCTTGAGAGGAAACAAGAAAAATCACGTTGAGATTTTATTTCTCTCCATCCTACTTTCTTGTTTCTTTCCCCCCATCCCTCTCTCTAGCCGTATTTCTTGTTCTTTCTTTTATTCTTTTGCCTCATACACACGGCCGAGAATCTCGTCGTTAAAAACGTCGTTTTTTTCGACGAGATCCTTGGACAAGAAACTTGTCCCGGCCGAGTGTACACACGCTCATTTCAAAGAACCCGCGGTTCTTTGAACGGAGCGTACGCGGTGACGTCATCGAATATGACGAGCATGCGCTCGTCACATTCGATGCCGTCGCCGCCATCTTGGTTCACCCTACCTATGCCTAGGAAGCTACCGCGCATGCGTCAAAGTCATTTCGAACATGCGCGGGCTTCCCGGCGAACAGGTAAGTGTACTCACACACAATTTTCTCGCCGAGAAACAGGCTGACGAGAATCTCGACGAGAAAATAGAGAGCAGGTTCTCTATTTTCTCGTCGAGATTCTTGTCGCTTTTCTTGACGAGAAACCATACACACGGTCGTGTGTACAAGGCTTTTCTCTCCCTTTTTCTTTGTTCCTCCCCCTCTTTTTTCCTTTCCCTTCCATGTATTCTCTATTTTTATTCCTTCTCTTGCTCCTTGGTGGGGAGGGAATGAGGCGAGTGGCAGTGCTGGTGGGGGGTGGGATCAGTGGCAATGCTGGGGGGAGTTCTGATCGGCCAACTTAGGTGCGCTTGATCAAGGTCATCTGCTGATCTGAGAACTGTAGTGGGGACTTTTAATGGGAACTATAATCACAGGTAGTGTTACTCACTGTGCCTCCGGATTCACTGTGTCTCTGACTTTGTGGTGTCTCGTAGCAGTGACACCTATGCCCGAAATCAGGAGATAAGGTCTCCTCCAGCCTCTCCCAATTCACATTCCTCACCAGTTAGCTGGCCTCTAGTCTCTGCCCTCTAGTCTCTGCCCCCCAGCCATGCCGTGAACTGAACGGCGGCTGCAAAGAGGCTGAGTGGGCAGCCATGGGCTCCAGGAACAGCCCTGCTGGGCAGCCATGGTCTCCAGGGACAGCCCTGCTGGCGGCCGCAAAAAGGCTGGGAGAGCGGTGCGGGCTTCAGGAACAGCCCAGAATTTGGTAACCCCTGGCAAATCGTCATTCGACCCCCGAGGGGGTTCTGACCTCCAGGTTGAGAACCACTGCTTTAAAGCAACCTTCAGCTACACTGGAGAATTTAAAGCATATCTAAACCCCCCAAAAAAAAATAGAGTGCAGCTTACCAGTCCTTTGATGTGATGTCTGCATAAGTTACTTTTTTCCTTTATTGTCACCTGGTGATTCTACCAAAAACACATTTTGGATCCTTTCACATTGGCACAAGTGCTTATTGCCCTCTGAAAAGCAATCTGTGGTGGATAGCTATTCAGAGGAAGGTATAGCAGCGGTTGACAGGTGTTTAGGAGGTGATCCTGCCGTCTACTAAACATCTGCTTTTTTGCTGCCGTCTACAGAACACTGCTGAGGCCTCAAGAACAGCTACACAGTTCACCGCCTGCCTCAGAGGGGCAGCAGCCCCGCCCCCCCCCCTTAGGCTTAGAACTCTCCTGTGGAGAGCGAACAATCTCTTCAGGGCTTCAGGCTATTTATCACCTGCCTAGTCACCTTCTGGATACTCCTCCCCAGGGATTGGCCAGTCTATGGTAAATGTTCAGGCTGTTCATTTAAATCTCCGTCCCTATGTTCTGGCAGCTTTTTCCACAGGCAGGGGAGGCAATCAAACTTTCAGTCTGTGAAACCTTGAACAGACCAGAACAAACAATCACTGCTCCCTTGACTACAAAGCAGAAAACTGTTTACATAAGGCCGCATATATGCACAGCTTTGGTGGGAAGAGGTTACCAGGCCAAAAAGAGGTCAAAAAGAGAAACTCATGTTAATGGGGGTGCAAACAGTCACTTTAAATAAGCTGTTAGTGGGCTTCAGCATGATTGAATGCACTCCAGAACTATTTGAAGCTTGATAAAGCCTGTTAGCTTGTTTAGGCCTCATTTTCACAGATGCTTGGAGCTACAGGCAGGGTCTGGCATAAAAATCCAGGTGTGTTCAAGGAGAACCACAGGTGACACATACAGCCAATCACTACTTGTACTTATGTAAATGCAAATAATTTTTTGCAACATGCATTTACTCGTGCAGTGCATACACGTATGACTCAGGGGCGGATCCAGGGGGAGCAATGTGGGTAAGTGGGTGGTTGGCTCCGCGGGGGAGAGCGTGGGTGGGCCGGGCGGCTCGGTCGGTGAGCGGGCGGGTGAGAGAGCGGACGAGCAGCTGGGTGGCTCTGTGTGTGGGCGGGCTGCTGGCCAATCAGGGAGCCGCCCTGCATCCCTGCAGTTCCGCCCTCACTGTGCAGGAAGCCACGGGCAGCAGAGAGATGACATAATCTCTCTACTACCTGACTCTGGGACACAGCAAGAGACCACCTTAGCAGGAAAGTGACACAGCAAGTGACAATTGTACCAGGCAAGTGACAATCCGCAATGTTTGGCAGGTGACGTGGCAAGTGACAATCCGCAACGTGTGGAAAGTGACGTGGCAAGTGACAATCCGCATCTGGTGACAAGCGATGTGGCAAGTTACAATTCGCTACGTGTGGCAGGCGACGTGGCAAGTGACAATCCGCATCTGGTGGCAGGTGACGTGGCAAGTGACAATCTGTAACGTGTGGCAGGTAACGTGGCAAGTGACAATCTGCATCTGGTGGCAGGCGACGTGGCAAGTGACAATCTTCAACGTGTAGCAAGTGACGTGGCAAGTGATAATCCGCAACGTGTGACAGGTGACATGGCAAGTGACAATCTGCATCTGGTGACAGGCGATGTGGCAAGTGACAATCCGCATTTGGTGGCAGGCGACGTGACAAGTGACAATCCGCATCTGGTGGCAGACAAGAGACAATCTGCATCTGGTGGCAGACAAGGCATTTGGTGGCAGGTGACATGGCAAGTGACAATTCACTACATGTGGCAGGTGACATGGCAAGTGACAATCCGCAATGTGTGACAGGTGATGTGGCAAGTGACAATCTGCATCTGGTGGCAGGCGACGTGGCAAGTGACAATCCGAATCTGGTGGTAGACAAGTGACAATCTGAATCTGGTGGCAGACAAGTGACAATCCGCATCTGGTAGCAGGCAACGTGGCAAGTGACAATCCAAATTTGGTAGTAGACAAGTGACAATCCAAATCTGGTGGAAGGCGACGTGGCAAGTGACACGCTCAGGGCTCCCACTGATTCTGCATTATGGTGAGTTGAACTATTTCATTTTATATAACAATGTAATAATATAAATAATGCACTTCAATCATCCTGACATCATAATAACCATGGTGCCATGATGATTGAAGCGCCAACACCAGCCATTTCCCCAATAAAACGTATTTTCTGGCAGTGCCCCTCCCGAGACAAGACTATGGATCCGCCCCTGGTATTACCATGCATGCCATTGTTTTCATGCTGCCAGCTAGTGGTAGGTGGAACATACAGCCATCCATAGAGGTGAATGGCTGTACGGATCACCTGCACATTCCTGCCTGAATCTCCAAAGGTCCAGGTAAAGGAGGCCTAAAGCCTAGTACACACGTCCGAGAATCTTGTCGCCAAAAAAACGTTGTTTTTCTCAACGGGTTTCTTGTCAAGCTTTCCTTGCATACACACTGTCAATCCAAAATCTCGTCGTTGTAAAGCGCGGTCACGTACAACACGTACTACGGCAGTATAAAGGGGAAGTTCTATTCCAATGGCGCCACCACTTGGGCTGCTTTTGCTGATCTCGTGTTACCGCGTGTTAGTAAAAGTTTGGGGAGAGACGATTTGCGCTTTTCAGTCTTTGTGCTTTCAGTTCGTTACAGCATGACGAATGTGCTATCTACATTACGAACGCTAGTTTTACCAGAAGGAGCGCCCCCGTCTCATACTTGATTCTGACCATGCGCGGTTTTTGAAGACTCGGAAAAGCATACACACGAACAGTTTTCTCGTCCAAATACAGTCTGATGAGAATCACGACAAGAAAACTGAGACTCCCGAAGAGAAAAAGAAAGCAGGTCTTCTTTTTTTCTCGTCGAGATTCTGGGCAGTTTTCTTGACGAGAAACCTGAAAGCCTCGTACACATGCACGGTTTTCTCGGCAAGAAACGACAAGAAAACTGTTGGGAGAGCTTTCTTGCCGAGAAAAACGGTCGTGTGTACGATGGCTTAAAAGTGGCGTTTAGCACTCCCATTAAGATCTACAGTATGTTTAATATCCGCATTCTAGAACTTTCATTTGTTTTGACTTGTGCGGTGACTTCTTTATGGTGAGGAGGGACCAGAAACATCTCCAGTTTCTTTCAGTTCTTCCACATGTTTACGACTCTTTGATGTATGAAAATATAGAAGCACACTTGTCACCACAGGAAATCCAAACTAGGCACTAGTGCAAATCATTGCTTTAAGAAGAACATCTGAAATGATCTTATTTTCCATATTCATTTTGGTCCAGCTTCATATCTGATATCCAGAGGTCCACTATGGATGCTAAAAATCACAGTAGTAGTCTGTGCTATATATATTGATAGTGGTGATCTTCTGGGTGTTGTTCCAGTGGCTTCAAGGTGCATGAGTAAGTGCAGGCATGCACCCGCACCACACAGCTGTCACATTGGGAACAGTGGCTGTGCCCATTCAGCCAGTGCATCCCAATAGACATGAATGGGGCTGCCTGCATGGGAATGCATGGAATATCTGTACATCCCAGTGCAGGCAAAGGCCCCCCCCCCTCTCGCTTGGGGGTACACATAACTATTGCCGTGTGATTGAGGCCTAAGACAGTTCAGATCTCCTCTTCATGTATAGCAAAGAAAAGACATGCGTTGCCTCTACGGTTCATATTTATTATCTATTCAGATGGTGAAAGGTATGACTTAAAGTGAAACTATTGGCAAAAATAAAATATATTAAAGTAGAACTATAGGCAAAACTTTTTTTTTTTTTCATTTTGGATGGAGTAATGCCCCATACACACGATCCGAATATCGTACGACAGATCGTATGACTTTTTTCGCTTAATAGTCGCAAGTAAAATTAAATAGGTTATTAAAGTCACGAAAATTCTCGTACGACAGAAAAAAAAAATCGGAAGTGATGTCATGTGTTGTAATGTATTTGTATTGTATTTTCGGACGACAACTGTACTGACTAAACGAAAATTGTACGATTTGTTATCATACGAGGAAAATTTTCGTGCTTGTCCGATCGAATAATATCGGATGAACTGTCGTGATCGGCTCTCGAAGCTCTGTACTAACGATCCGATTATCGTACGATTCTTCCTCGGACGACATTTTTCGTATGATATTCGGATCGTGTGTACGGGGCTTAAGGGTAATAACCCCTGTCAGATTTTTTTTTGCCATATGTGTACTATTACAGAGATTTCCCTTCACTTCCTGTCCAATAGCCAAACAGGAAGTGAGAGGAAATCCCTGGAAATTAGGGGAATTCCTTGGGTCCCCCCAGGTCACCTGAACTAGTGTCCCAATTGGAAGATTTCCCCTCTATTACTTTTCTGGGGACAACCCAAAATTTGGGATTCTTTTACTTTTAATTTCACAGATAATGGTAAACAGTACAAATAGAGAGGGGGAAATCTCCATAACGGGGGCACAGACTGACAAACTGACAATACACACAAACTCTATCCGAAAGTTAAAAAAAAGGTTTTGCCTTTAGTTATACTTTAAACAGTCTCTATCATTAGTCATGAAAAAAAAAAAAAGAGCACCAAACGATCGTCCCAAGAGTTTAAAAGCATTAATTGTTAATTACATGTATTAACAGGATAGCAGAAAACCCAATGCGTTTCAGGATGGAACCTAAAATCTCCCTTCACCAGGGCTTGGACAAAGGCAGTGATAGCTATCACTCAGCCTTATGCCGCGTACACACGATCATTATTCACGGCGGTCAAAAAACCGCTGTGAATAATGACAGGAAAAACGAGGGAACCGCTTGGTTCCCTACACACGATCGTTTTTCCCGTCATTTTTTCTCTTGACGAGAAAAACGACCATCTGTGGGCTCCGCGGCAGTGTTTCCCTATGGGAAAACTGCCGCGGAAAAAAATGCTGGAAAAAACGACGAGAAAATTTAGAACATGTTCTAATTTTTCTCGTCGTTTTTTATGCCGTTTTTCTCGATGAGAAAAACGACATAAAGCCCACAGACGATCGTTTTTCTCGGCGAAAAGAAAAAATGCAGTTTTTCTCGTCGAGAAAAGCGGTCGTGTGTACGCGGCATTAGATGTTGGCACATTGTTGCACATCAATTCTTCCTCCTATCAGAGTATACAGGAGCCGTTGTATTGGGTCCAATATCCTTTTTGCTACATTGTCTAAGCCCTAAATAAGGGAGAATTTTGGCCCCCAAATGTGTTGGCTGTCTTTTCGTTCTTTGTTGTAACATGTACAGTATTTAACAATAAAGGATTTTGGACTCGATTGGAGATAATCGATTGGCAGTGCCTTTTTTCGTTTTCACATGGACTTCTCAATTGGCTTTCTATGGGGCCCCTGCTTTGTAAAGAGTTGCTGAAGTCAAGCCATTAGACATTAATGATGAGTCCTCGTTACAGGTAAAGGATCTGTGTCCAGTGCCTCATCTCTATCTTTCTTTGGACTTTAGCAGTTTTTGTTTTTCCGAGTTCCCCTTGAAGTGGAAGTAAACCCTTTTTTTGATCCTGTACCTACAGGTAAACCTATAATAAGGCTTACTTGTAGGTCCAGTGAATATCTCCTAAACCTGCACTGTTTATGAGATATTCACACTGGGAATAAAAGTTTTAGCCATTTGGGTATAACCAACATTAAATGGTTTGTCCTAATCCCAGAAGCTGCCACGTTTGTTGGACAGCTTGGGCTGTAACAGGAAGTGAAAAAATAACAGATCTACTGACAGGATAGGATTTTTTTTTTCACGGTAGGAATTTCCGATGGAAAAAGTCCGTCTGACTCTTTCCATCGGAAATTCCTATCGCGTGTACAAGGCATAACAGGTTTTCCTCTAAGATTGCCCTGTATTTGGCTCCATTCATCTTCCCATCAACTCTGACCAGCTTCCCTATCCCTGCTGAAAAAAGCATCCCCACAACAAGATGCTGCCACCACCATGTTTCACAGTGGGGATGGTGTGTTCAGGGTGATGTGCAGTGTTAGTTTTCTGCCACACATAGCGTTTTGCTTTTATGCCAAAAAGTTACATTTTGGTCTCATCTGACCAGAGCACCTTCTTCCACATGTTTGCTGTGTCCCCCACATGGCTTCTCACAAACTGCAAGTGGGACTTCTTATGGATTTCTTTCAACAATGGCTTTCTTCTTGCCACTCATCCATAAAGGCCAGATTTGTGAAGTGCACGACTAATGCCGCGTACACCCGATCGGAAATTCCGACAAGAAAATTCCGATGTGAGCTTTTGGTCGGAAATTCCGAACGTGTGTATGCTCCATCGGACTTTTGCTGTCGGAATTTCCGCAAACAAAAGATTGAGAGCAGGTTCTCTATTTTTCCGATGGAAAAAGTTCCTATTGGAAATTCCGATCGTCTGTATGCAATTCCGACGCGCAAAAAACATGCATGCTCAGAATCAAGCAGAAGAGCCGAACTGCCTATTGAACTTCATTGATCTTGGCTCGTCGTACGTCTTGTACGTCTTGTACGTCACCGCGTTCTTGACGGTCGGAATTTCCGACAAGATTTGTGTGACCGTGTGCATGCAACACAAGTTTGAGCCAACATTCTGTCAGAAAAAAATCCACGGTTTTCTTGTCGGAATTTCCAAACGTGTGTACGCGGCATAATAATTGTCCTGTGGACACAGTGGCGTCACTAGGGTTGGTGTCACCTGGTGCGGCAAAACATGGTGTCACCCCCCCTCCTGTCTATCCTGCCCAGCGCCCTCCAGGCAGCGCACAGTCACGAGGCGCACCCCCAAATGACCCCTGTAAATTAAAGTATAGGGTGGTATTGGGCTGGCTGGAGCGATATAGGGCAGGTTGGGGTAATATAGGGCAGGTTGCAGTGGTATAGTGCAGTCTGGGGTGGCATAGGGCAGGTTGGGGTTGTATAGGGAAGGCTGGGGTGGTATAGAGCAGGTTGGGGTGGTATATGGCAGGCTGGGTGGCATTGGGCAGGTTGGGGTTATATAGGGCAGGGTGTGATGGCATAGAGCAGGTTGCAGTGGCATAGGGCAGGTTGGGGTGGTATAGAGCAGGTTGGGGTGGTAAAGAGCAGGTTGGGGTGGTATATGGCAGGCTGGGTGGCATTGGGCAGGTTGGGGTTATATAGGGCAGGGTGTGATGGCATAGAGCAGGTTGTGGTGGCATAGGGCAGGTTGGGGTGGTATAGGGAAAGCTGGGGTGGCATAGGGCAGGGTGCGGTGGTATAGAGAAGGCTGGGGTGGCATAGGGCAGGGTGCGGTGGCATAGGGCAGGGTGGGGTGGTATAGAGCAGTTTGCGTGGCATACAGCAGGTTGCAGTGGCATAGGGCAGGCTGGGGTGACATAGGGCAGGTTGCGGTGGTATAGGGAAGGTTGGGGTGGCATAGGGCAGGGTGCGGTGGTATAGGGCAGGCTGGGGTGGCATAGGGCAGGCTGGGGTGGTATAGGGTAGGCTGGGGTGGCATAGGGCAGGTTGCAGTGGCATAGGGCAGGTTTCAGTGTCATAAGGCAGGTTGCGGTGGCATAAGGCAGGCTGGGGTGGTATGGTGCCAGGTTAGGACTCCATCATGGGGTGCAAGGTGGTCTGCTGCTGCTAGACAAAGCTATAGATTATATATAGATATTATGTAATATAGCTGGTCCATCCGCCCCTCCCCCCACTAGTCCAGCTAACTCAACTACTGTGCCTATTATATGTAATATAATATATCTGTGTCCAGCATCACCCCCCCCCCCCATTATCATCATCAGACCAGCTCAGGGTGGGGGTGTCTCAGTCAGCTAATATAAATTATATAGTCAGTGTTGTCTGTCTGATAATGGGCGGGGGGGGGGGTGATGCTGGATATAGATATATTATATTACATATAATAGGCACAGTAGTTGAGTTAGCTGGACTGGTGGGGGGAGGGGCGGATGGACCAGCTATATTACATAATATCTATATATAATCTATAGCTGTGTCGCAGCAGGCCACCTTGCACCCCCCCCCCCTTCATTATCATACAATACAGGTCAGGGCGCCAGACAGACTGAGTCCTCCTCCCACACTAGCTAGTAGCTCTGCCTCTTACAATGGCAACCGCCCCCCCCCCCCGCTCCCCACACACACACACACCTACCTCATCTTGTGCTTGTGCTCGGGAGTCGGGCCGGCGGTGGAGACCCCCCCCACCTGTTCTGGAGTCTTGACTGGAGAGGAGGAGGGCTGGGCAGTGACCCTCACAGCGTGCAGCCGGAGAAAGTTGTGTGTGACGTCACATCATCACAGTGCAGTGTGATGATGTGACAGGCTGACGCTCTGTAGGGTAGGGAGGGAGGAGGAAGAAGAATAAGGAACCGGAGGACACACACACACCAGGCGCGGCGGCACTGGAAGTGTTGTTCCAGCCCAGCGGGGTGAAGTTGCTGAATTAAAGTGTCAGCTGTAAAAAAAAAAAAAAAAGTAAAAAAGTAAAAAAAAATTAAAAAAAATTTTTTCTCACCGTCGGAAGGGTGTCACCCCTCTAGCGGGTGTCACCCGGGTGCGGACCGCACCCCCCGCACCCCCCTAGCAACGCCTCTGTGTGGACAGATTCTCCCACCTGAGCTGAGGATCTCTGTAGATCCTACAGAGTTACCATGGGCCTCTTGGCTGCTTCTCTGATTAATGTTCTCCTTGCCCGGCCTGTCAGTTTAGGTGGACGGCCATGTCTTGGTAGGTTTGCAGTTGTGTCATACTCTTTCCATTTTCGGATGATGGATTGAACAGTGCTCCGTGAGATGTTCAAAGCTTGGGATATTATTTTATAACCTAACCCTGCGTTATACTTCTCCACAACTTTATCCCTGACCTGTCTGGTGTGTTGCTTGGCCTTCATGATGCTGTTTGTTCACTAAGGTTCTCTAACAAACCTCTGAATGCTTCACAGAACAGCTGTATTTATACTGAGATTAAATTACACACATGTGAACGTTATTTACTAATTAGGTGACTTCTGAAGACAATTAGTTCCACTAGATTTTAGTTAGGGGTATCAGAGTAAAGGGGGCTGAATAAAAATGCACGCCACACTTTTCACATATTTATTTGTAAAACATTTTGAAAGCCATTTATCATTTTCCCTCCTCTTCACAATTATGTGCCACTTTGTGTTGGTCTATCGCATAAAATCCCAATAAAATACATTTACGTTTTTGGTTGTAACATGACAAAATGTAGAAAAAATTTCAAGTGGTATGAATACCTTTTTCAAGGCACTGTATGGTTATGAGTATCCATTTGGCTGTTGCATTATTATAATAAACCGCTTGGTGGTGATACACAAGAAGTTTGTGTTTTCTGTGTTATATTTTGCCTATAGTTACACCAACGCTGTATCCTGGCCTAGGCCAACAAGGCCCAGGCCTAGGGCAGCACTTTGCAGGGGTGCAGCACGGAAAAAGTTACCGCCGGCTTGTGCTACACTGTTCGTGTAAAGCAAGCTGCTTCTAATTTTGACTGTCCTATCAGCCTGGACCCCAAACCTTCCTCACTGTACTACAGTATATGTTTTCTGCTGCACCATTGGCATGGTTATATCTTCTTAGTCCTCTCCGTAAAATTATCAGAAATCTGTGCTTTATCACATCCTGCCTGGCCTATAGCAAAATGACGGCCGGGCGGTGGTTCAGTTATCCTGACTGGACGTCATATAACAGCCGGGCGCGCATCGCGGTGATCGGTGGTGCGGTGTGTCAGTCTAACACCGCTACACCGATCTCGGTAAAGATAAGTACCCATCATTGCAGCCTTTCAGTGCCCATCAGTGTCGCATATCAGTGTCCATCAGTGCCCACCAGTGCCACCTATGAGTACCCATCAGTGCCGCCTATCAATGCCCATCAGTGCTGCACATCAGTGCCACCCATCAGTGTCGCCTACCAGTGCCCATCATCAGTGCCCATCAGTGCCACTTTACTAGTGCCACCTCATCAGTGCCGCCTTATCAGTGCCCGTCAGAAAACGTACTTACAGTATTTACAAAGTTTTATAACAGAATCAAAAGAAAAACGTATTTTTTTAAAAACAAATCTGTCTTTTTTTATTTGTTTAGCAAAAAATAAAGACCGCAGAGGTAATCAAATACCACCAAAATAAAGCTCTATCTGTGGGAACAAAACAATAAAAATTCTGTTTGGGTACAGTGTAGTATGACCGCGCAATTGTCATTTAAACAGTGACAGCACAGAAAGCTGAAAACTGGCTTGTGCCTGGTATTGAAGTGGTAAAGTAGAACTATAGGCAACACTTTTTTTTCCATTTTGGATAGAGTAAGGGAGGGTTATAGCCCGTCAGTTTATTTTTTACCATCCCTGTCCCATTGCAGAGATTTCCCTTCACTTCCTGCGGCAAAACCAAATAGGAGGTGAGAGGAAATTGCTGCAAATTAAGGGAATCCATTGCCCCGCCCCCCCAGGCCCTAAGAACTAGCGTCCCCACTCGATAAACAGTCTTAAACAAAAAGGGGTGTGGCCTTGACAGGAAGGGGTGGGTAATTTTTCAAATTAGGGGGTGCACAAGTTTAGTCAGGCCTAGGGCAGCACAAAACCTAAATACACTACTGAGTTACACGTTAAAGGAGCACTAAAGGTAAAAGAAAAACATTTTTTAAATAACAAACATGTTGTACTTACCTCCGCTGTGCAGCTCGTTTTGCACAAAGTGGCCCCGATCCACGTCTTCTGGGGTCCCTCGGCGGCTGTCTCGGCTCCTCCCTGCAATCACTCACCACCTATATGCGAGCTTGCATGGTGGTGAGTGATTACGGGCGCTCTCCCGTGATACAGCCAGCGGCTATTGCCGCTCACTGAATCACTTGGCCCCGCCACCCGGCACGCCGCATCATTGGATGTGATTGACAGCAGTGCGAGCCAATGGCTGCGCTGCTTTCAATCCATCCACTGTAACCAATCAACGGCCAGGCTGAGCGGCGAAGAGGATGTTGGGGGAGAGCACAGGACTTTCGAGGGGTCAGGTAAGCTAAACGGGGGACCAGGGGGAGCCGGTATTGTCGGATGTTTTTTCACCTTAATGCATAGAATGCATTAAGGTAGAAAAACTTTTACCTTTACAACCCCTTAAACTCTACACTTTCCTGCTTATATGTTGCAAGTTCTCAAAAGAATAAATGCAACTCACCAAAAATACCATAGAAACAGCTATTGGCAAATCTTCCAATGTCGAGAAAACAAGCTCCCTATGTCATGAACTGTGTTGGCCTTGACAGTGCTTTTGTCCTCTCCTTAGAATGTAAAATATAAAGCCCTGAACACACAGATTAATGATCATCTGTAGCTCTAGCTTGGCATCCAGACTGGTCATTATGGGAGGTCCTATGTATGACCATTTAATTGGGTTCCGGGTGACATAAACATTGACTGGTGTTAGTGAGGTCCTGGTAGCGGCAGCATTGTTGGGTAGCAAAATAATATTTTTTTTAGGATAAAACTGAAAACACTTCTGATATTTTTTACTATTTTGAACTGTAGTGACAATGAATAGAAAGGAATATTTTTATTTCCAAGTTTTGGCGACCCTGGGTTCAAAATGGGATAAAGCCAGCCTGTAATAGGAGTGGATGTATACCCACCTTTGAGACCCTTGCTTTAAAGCTTGGCGTTGCAGATCTGTGGTCCCTTCTGGTATCTGATACTTCTTCTGAGTGTGTCAAATACTTGTACATCCGAAATTCTGCAGAAGCAAGATGTGATAGACTCACCCGGGACAGAGGCTTTTGGAGGGGCTAAATGCTAGCCTCTTGCCTACCAACTATGGGCCCTGACATTTGAGGGAGTTACAAGCATTTAGGAAGATGTTCTGTTATGTAATGCAAAAGAACATTAATAAAAAGGCCATGATGGTCTCTGTCAGCTTGGGATGCATTGCTGACGTTGATGTCATCAGCAAGCCACCTGTCTGGGGCCCCCTGCCATAATGTGTTTATTGAAAGTAGGTCTCCTGCTATTGTCTGAAGGTGTTCTGTGTTTATACTTATGTAGCACTCACCACCCCTTCTCCCTTTGGCTCACTTGTGGGAAAAGGGGCACACCATGCCACATGCCCGTACCCTCCTGTGTGAAGAGGTTGAGCGGTGTAATATACATGGGTCTCTATGGTCAGGTTCCCCAGAGAATGGCTCCCGTCTTCACTGCAATAAAGACAAGTCTCTATTCACCAATAACTTCCAAAGTCCACACCAATTGCAACTCCAACGTAGAGTTTATTTCTCATCATAATCATTGAACAGGATAGGTTGGAGGAAGATCAGGACAGCAAGAGGTGTTGGAGTAGGTCCAGGCACAAACGAATACTTATTCACTACCCATATCTTCAGGTAGTCTCAGCTCATCCGGATAGTCTCATTAGAGTGGATCCTAGCAGCCGGAATGATGCTCGAATCAGAGTACACACACAGTCTCTGCCACAGACCTGGTGAACGTTGGTTCTGGTTTTAGGCCTCTAACGGGAAGATGACATCCCTCCAGAGAGTTACCGGGCCCCTTCCTTCACTGTGATCTCTCACCAGTCCTTCGGAATGGTCCTCCCCCGGCCTCCTCATCTAGATACGGGTCTCCTCGCAAGGCAGCACCCTGGGATTCCTCCTCCCTCCGTGGGCTCCAGCCGAAGGTGCTGGACCCAAGGCCTTCAGTTGCAGCCCCAGGGCTAAAGGTGCCTGATACTGATCCGCCAATGTACCGGGCCAGGAACTCCACCCCAGTGCTAAAGGTGCATGGGGTGGCCACAAACAGAATCACACGATCCCGGGGTCGGACCCCCGGGAACTCACCCCTGACAGACATGGTCTGCCCCTTTTTATATCCTCTCCAGAGATGCACAGCAGGCCGACACGCCCACCATACCACCGCTAAAAGGGGACATCCAAGGCACAGCACTGTACCTTCTAAAGTTCCCCATCAGGTCCACTCAGCCAATGACCTAGGTGTAAGGCTAAGCGGACCAGATGCGGAACGTAAGAAGGGGCGGGTCTATTCATGTATTATACTGCGAGGCAGTTCCCCATCAGGTCCGCTCAGCCAATGACGTAGGCGGGGTCTGACATACGAGGGGGCGGACCTGATGGGAACTTCCTCCACAGTGTAATAAATGAATAGACCCGCCCCTTCTCATGTTCCGAATCTGGTCCGCTTAGCCTTACAGCTACGTCATTGGCTGAGCAGACCTGATGGGGAACTTTAGAAGGGGCGGGTCTATTCATTTAATACACTGCGGAGGAAGTTCCCCATCAGGTCCGCTCAGGCTCAGCCAATGACGTCTCGTTTGGACAGCGCTTGACATCGGGATCGCCGCGGGACACTGGATTTCATTACTGGAATGTTTTTTTTTTTAATAAAGGACTTTTCCAAGGTGTCTGTGTGTATGTACCCCTTACCAATTCACATAGGGGGGGAGGGATCTGGGGGTCCCTTTTGTTAAAGGGGTCTTCCAGATTCCGATAAGCCCCCCGCCCGCAGACCCCCACAACCACCGGGCAAGGGTTGTGGGGATGAGGCCCTTGTCCCCACCAACATGGGGACATCTTCCCCATGTTGAGGGCATGTGGCCTAGTATGGTTCAGGAGGGGGGGCGCTCTCTCGTCCCCCCCTCTTTTCCTGCGGCCTGCCAGGTTGCGTGCTTAGATAAAGGGTCTGGTATGGATCTTTGGGGGTACTCCACGCCATTTTTTTTTTTACATTTGGGGTGGAGTTCCCCTTAATATCCATCCAAGACCTGAAGGGCCTAGTATGGATATTTGGGGGGACCCCCACGCTTTTTTTTTATTTTTATCAATGACTTTTCTATGTATTGCCGGGAGCCGACAATTCATTATAGCCGTGAGTTTTTAATGTCTTTTTTTCCTTCAGAAATTACACTTTGTGCAGGGACAGTTCTAAGCACGGGAAACATGCGTGAATAGTCCTCAGAAGTTCGGTTCCCCATTGACTTTAATGGGGTTCGGGGTCAAGTTCGGGTCAAGTTCGGTCCCGAACTCGAACTTTTTTCCAAAGGTCGGCCGAACCCGTCGAACCCGAACATCCAGGTGTCCGCTCAACTCTAAACAGAACACCAAGAATTGCAGCACTAAAAATCTGTTGGCTAATAAAGAGTTAAGTCCAATGAGGAGTGTGCCACCTTATGGACTTATCAGTTTTATGTACATTTTTACTGAGCACCAGGAGTATAGATATCGTTATACTTCTGGCACTCTGACAGCAGAGATGCACTCTGCTACACAGCATCTGCACTGCCTTCCCCTCCCCTCTGCTGTCCATTCACAGAATACTTTGTATTTTATGAATGGGTTTGCATAATACAAAGTCTTCCATGCTTAGACAAGTGTTAACTGCTTGCCAACTAGCCGCCGTCAGTATACTGTAGCAGGTTGGCACGACTGTGCGAATTGTCGTAGGTGTACATCGGCTGCTTTAAGAGCTCTAGGGGTCGCGCACGGAGCCAATGCGCATGACCCGCGGCCACGATGTCCGCCAGGGACCAGCGATCGATCCTCAGAGAGCCAGAACAGGGATCTATCAATGTAAACAGACAGATCCCCGTTCTGACAGGGGAGTAGAGAGTGACTGTCTGTTCCTAGTGACTAGGAACAGCGATCTCTCTCCTCCTCCAGTCAGACCCCTCCCCCCACAGTTATAAACACATCTCAGGGAACACTTAACCCCTTGATCGCCCCCTAGTGTTAACCCCTTCCCTGACAGTGACATTTATACAGTACTCAGTGGCTATTTTTAGCTCTGATCGCTGTATAAATGTCACTGGTCCCAAAAAAGTGTCCGATCTGTCTGCCGCAATGTCGCAGGCCCGCAAAAAATCGCTGATCACTGCCATTACTAAAAAAAAAAAATATTAATAAAAATGTCATAAATCTATCCCCTATTTTGTAGATGCTATAACTTTTGCGCAAACCAATCAATATACGCTTTTTGAGATTTTTTTAACAAAAATATGTAGAAGAATACATATCGGCCTAAACTGAGGAAGAAATTTGTTTTGTTTTTTGGATATTTATTATAGCAAAAAGTTAAAAATATTTTTTTTTTTTTAAATTGTGACTCTTTTTTTGTTTATAGCGCAAAAAAAAACGCAGAGGTGATCAAATGCCACCAAAAGAAAGCTCTATTTGTGGGGAAAAAGGACGTCAATTTTGTTTGTGTACAATGTTGCACGACCGCGCAATTGTCAGTTAAAGCGACGCAGTGCCGTATTGCAAAAAATGGCCTGGCCATTAACCACTTAAGAACCGCCGCACGCCGATGTACGTCAGCAGAATGGCACGGCTGGGCACAAGGGCGTACAGGTACGTCCCCTTTAAGATGCCCAGCCGGCGGCGCACTCGCGACTTGGTCCTCTTCTCCGTGACCGTCCCCGCGGGAACAGCGGACCCGATCGCCGCTGGTGTCCCGCGATCGGGTCACAGAGAGAAAGAACGGGGAGAGGTAAGTGTAAACAAACCTCTCCCTGTGCTTCCTAGTGAGCCTGTCACTGATTGTCTGTTCCCTGTCATAGGGAACCACGATCAGTGACGTCACACGCTAAGCCACGCCCCCCCCCCACAGTAAGAAACACAAATCAGGGCACACTTAACCCCTACAGCGCCCCCTCCTGGTTAGCCCCTTCACTGCCAGTGTCATTTTTACAGTAACCAGTGCATTTTTATAGCACTGTTCGCTGTATAAATGACAATGGTCCCAAAATAGTGTCAAAAGTGTCCGATGTGTCATAATGTCGCAGTCACGATAAAAATCGCTGATCGCCGCCATTACTAGAAAAAAAAAATATTAATAAAAATGCAATAAAACTATCCCCTATTTGGTAGATGCTATAAATGTTGCGCAAACCAATCAATAAACGCTTATTGCGTTTTTTTTTTACCAAAAATATGTAGAAGAATACGTATCGGCCTAAACTGAGGGAAAAAAAAAATTTATATATTTTTTGGGGATATTTATTTTAGCAAAAATTTTTCAAAATTGTTGCTCTATCTTTGTTTATAGCGCAAAAAATAAAAATCGCAGAGGTGATCAAATACCACCAAAAAGAAAGCTCTATTTGTGGGAAAAAATGGATGCCAATTTTGTTTGGAAACCACGTCGCACGACCGCGCAATTGTCAGTTAAAGCGGCGCAGTGCCGAATCGCAAAAAGTGGCCTGGTCTTTAAGCTGCATAATGGTCCAGGTCTTAAAGGGGTTGTAAAGGTTTGTTTTTTATTTTCTAAATAGGTTCCTTTAAGCTAGTGCATTGTTGGTTCACTTACCTTTTCCTTAGATTTCCCTTCTAAATGTTTTTTTTCTTTGTTTTCTTTGTCTGAATTTCTCACTTCCTGTTCCTCCTCAGTAAGCTGTTCTGGGTGACTCCACACCACTCGGATGATGGTGTGGAGTTCAGTGAGGAGAAACAGGAAGTGAGAAATTCAGACAAAGAAAAAAAACATTTGGAAGGGAAATCAAAGGAAAAGGTAAGTGAACCAACAATGCACTAGCTTAAAGGAACCTGTTTAGAAAATAAAAAACGAACCTTTACAACCCCTTTAAGTGGTTAAGGGGGAAAATCCTTCCGGTCCATAAGTGGTTAAAGAGGAATGGACAGAGTGCTGCAAAGGGCTCTGTAGTTGCTGTATCGGAGCCTAAATGTCCAGTGTCGAAGCACAGAAAGTACAGAGATTGGTACACTCTTGGTGCTCTGTTAAAATGTAAATAATAAATTAAACAGATAATTCTACTTAACCCCTCCTTAATTAACAAATTTTTACTTTTTTCCCACACTGTCTGTTTTTTTTTTCTTTAAGTGTACTCGGATTGCGAGTACCGCGGTTAACGAGCGTTTCGCAATACGAGAATTTATTTTTTTTAAATCCTGACTCGGTTTGCGAGTGTTGTCTCCCAAAACGAGAAGGATTCAAGCCAAAGCGGTGTGCAATACCGCATTTGGCCAGAGGTGCGGGGGCGCCGGAGCCGAGCAGAGCCGATCAGAGCCGTTCGGAAATACTCAGAAAAACTCTGTTCCCAAGCTTTTCCGACTACAGCCAAGCTGTCCCCGAACCTTTCCGAGTATTTCCGAAGCTCTCCCCACCTCTGTCCACATGCAGTATTGCATGCTATTGAAGTCAATGCGGAACAAATTATTTTCGTTTCCATTGACTTCTATGGGGAAACTCGTTTGATATGCAAGTGCTTTGGATTACGAGCATTCTCCTGGAACAGATTATGCTCGTAATCCAAGGTTCCACTGTAATGAGTATAGTGAGGGGCATTTTTGTAGCACAAGAACAGATCAAGGATACACAAAAATACACTGCATGTATAATGCTTTAGGTGAGAGGATGATCACAGGCTCCACTGTAAAATCCCTGGGTGTTAATCCCGCTCCTTGCATTCCGGTAAATCATAAAAGGAAATATATCACTACACTCCAGGAGCAGCAACTTTTTTATTTGTTGAATAGTAGCAGGGTCATTGATGACACTGGTGTATCAGTGGATAAAAACAACACCACATCCCAATTAAATATATACAGTATGTATAAAGTTAAAAAGGAAGACAAGAAATTGGATTTTTTGAGGCGTTTACCTCTCAAAAAGCAATAAAGATTTAAATAGCTGCTAAAAAAAAAAACAACATTTTTTTTTGTTTAAATCAACATTATAAATGGTAAATTGCACAAGTATAAAAACAGGAAATTATATGCATCCTCCTATAGAACTACCAGTACCCCCTAGTGGCCAACCCATAACCACTCCCTGGCATATTTGGTCTATCAAGACATAATAGTGTGTTACCAAGCCTAATGCCGTCGGGAAAAATTTCTTTTTTTTTTTTAACAAGAAAAACGACTGTGTGTGGGCTTTTTGTCATTTTTCCCGACGGGAAAAACGGCATTAATCACAACGAGAAAAATTAGAACATGCTCTAATTTTTCTCTTCGTGATTCCCGTCATTTTTTTCCGCGGCAGTTTTCCCATAGGAAAACACTGCCACGGAGCCCACACACGGTTGTTTTTCTTGACCAAGAAAAAAAATGTCGTGAAAAACGGCCGTGTGTAGGGAACCACGCCGTTCCCTCGTTTTTCCCGTCAATTTTCTTGACGGTGTTTTCACCATCGAGAAAATCGATCGTGTGTACGCGGCATAACAATATGTATATGTAGCGGTACCCCCGTGGGGCCGCTGAGTGTCGTAGTTCCACCTGTCACCCTGCGAAACCCAGCATTCACTTCCAGTCACTCTCCAGACAATGAACAGTCCATCAGATTTGTTTTTGTTGTTTTATTGAGGGATTAAACTTGGATGGGGTAAAGGGATTATGGCAGGGGTTCCCTAACCAGTGGCCCGTGGAGCACTCTGATGTGGCCCGCGACCTCCTGCTCTAGGATGGAATAGAATACTGTTATTAAAGGTCTGTTTATTACTAAAATCACAGTGTATATATGGGCATATCTGTTCTGCAGTTGTTACTGGGCTGCTTTCAAACTGACCGACAGATGCAGAGCAGCGCACCTGCGGGTTACCTGCACTGAGCCATACACTTCTGTTATTACCTGCGAGTTTAGTGAGCTTCTGAAAGTGCACCAAATCTGCAGAATATAATAGAAGTCTATTGCAAAGTGCAGCAAAGCCAAAGGTACACTGCATTGATAAACCGCAGCGCATCAGTGTGAAAGCAGCCTTGGGCCCCTTTCACACGGTCAGTCTGACTCAATTGGGACTCTCTATTCACCTCTAAGGAGTGGCAGATGTAAACCAACTTGTGTCCTACCTCAAATCCGATTCCGCAAAAAAAAAAAAGGAAAGTGGGCTGTGTCCGTGTCCGCTATGCATATGCAGAGCAGACATGGACCTGCCATTCGCTCGCTCCATTTATTGTGGCCGGAGACCGGTTACCAAGTTGCTTAAGTGGCCCTCGCGCTTCAAAAGGTTGGGCACCCCTGGATTATGGGATGCCTAGATCAATAGAATTTATTCGATGAAATGTAGATTGGAACCTCTATTCACATTCTCTAAAGCTCCAGACTCCTCCAGCACAATGCTTATTTGTAGACTGTTACTTTCTCTCCTGTGCAATACTTGGTTCCTGGCACAGCTAGCACATGCTAAGGCCCAACTCTGAATTAAGCCAAACTTTGTCGATTCGCCATTTGCTGGCAGGGGACCGCGGGCCCCTTTGGTGTAGCAACCAATAGCAATAGAAAATGTCCTTTTGTGCTTGCTGTATCTAGGTGGACTACTGGCCCCATTAAGTCCTATATGAACTATGGCAGCCCTCCTGGCTGCCATAGTCCAACTTCAATGCCAGTAACATCACAGCCTCTCCCTCTGGCTCTACATCCCTCCTGGCATGCCTCTCAAGATTTGCCCGGCAGTGTTCCCTGCTGTCATCTCCTGATCCTGTTCAGGACACCCCTTGGGTTGTGTGGGGTTCCCTTACAGCTCTGACCCCTGGCCCAAGGACAAGCCCCCCCCCAGACAGGGGGGCGCCCTCCAAGGTCCCGACAGCTTAACACTCCATCTCTCAGTTCTTCCACCAGAACAACTCCTCCGACCTAGGCTGAGCCAAGGTATTTAAGGAGGCCTGCCCCCTACCAAACCCAAGTTGGGGATTGGTCAGGGCTCCTTACCACACCCCAGACAGCTCCACCTCTCTTCCCCTCCTCTGCTTCCAGAATCTTCTGAGAGCCAGAGGGAGGTAACCAAGAAGTGACACTGCCTGTTAGTCACCAGCCTACACTAAACCACTCCCAGCCCCACAGATCAAAACAAACAGGCCTAGCTTTTAGCTAGGCCTGCCTAAATTTACCTGCACTGGCCAAAAATCTAACTCTAGCACCTACCTAAGGTAGAGGGTGCTACACATATGTTTACAATAATTATAGACATGTCATAGTCAGTCTATTGCGTTGGTTGTGGATGTGGCCAAACTCTACGAGTTTTAATTTGTGCTTCTTAAGGAGGCAAGAGGTGACGGTTTATGATAATTCTGCTGCAAGAGGATGTAGCCTGTCTGTTCACCAGCCCGGGGAGTGCACACAACATACCCCAAAGTCAGTAACAGGAGGAACAAGATGGTGGCAGAGGTAAATATCAAACAATAATGGTAAGAGCATGCATCGTGGCAAAACGTAAGAAGCTGACAGCAGGCAGGTTAAATAACCTGGTTGCATCCAGAATGGAATATATATATGTCCTAGATTCAGGCTTTATGCCAATTTATACCTCTAGGGGGAGTGCTGAAAGTCCTGCAGGGGAGGACTTGATGAGCCCAGCTGAAGTAAGTGGGCTCATTAAGTCCTCTACAAAAACTCCCAGCATGCTAAGGGAGATGCTCCAACCTGGAACCAGATCTGTGTGTATAGACTGGGGAGTGTGCTTTCTGTGCGGTGAGACAAAGCCTGTGTGGCTAAGAACTTCTAAAAGCAGGGAAATAAGGACTGGGGCAGCACAAGGCTGCACCTAGTTGTTAGTTAGGGACACCAACATGTGTAGTGAGCGGTCAAGTTGACCAGGATTTATTTTCCTGTTTCTTTTGTTTTCTGTTATATTTTTTCTGTATATAGTTCAAATAAAACTGCACCCTTTTGTTTTTTTACCTACCACTGTCTGCTGTGCCTAATTTTGTGTGGTGAACCCATCCAGGGAGTCACACACACCCGCTGCCGAGCTAACCCCCTCACAGATGGTGGAGAACCAGTGGCAGTTTTTTTAAAGGCCAGCATGGAGGAGATACTGAAACAGCTGGCTCTAGCAAATGCCAATCAGCAGCAGACAAATGCAGGTTTGCAAAAGAGCCTTGCAGCTCAACAGCAGACAAATGCAACTTTACAACAGAGCCTTGCAGCCCAGCAGCAAGCTCACCTGCAGAGTCTGGAAGCCGAGCAACAAGCCCAGCAGCAATCTGAGGCCCGTTTTATAGACCTGTTGCAGAAGCAAGAGGAGAGACTACAACAACAAATGGAGACATTAATGCAGCAACGTCCGCAGACCAGTGAGGCAAGTGGTTCCACTAATACCGCATCCTTTGGGGTGAGTCATTTACTGACAAAAATGACTGGAGAGGATGATCCAGAGGTGTTTTTGACCACATTTGAAAGGACTGCTGAAAGGGAAAAGTGGTCTAAGGAGCAGTGGGCTGGACTGGTGGCCCCTCTGTTAACTGGGGAATCACAGAAAGCTTATTATGACCTAGATCCTGACCAAGCAAAAGACTATGTGGTGCTAAAAACTGAAATATTGGCACGGCTGGGTGTCACCCTGGCCGTCAGGGCTCATTGTGTACATAACTGGACTTTCCGGCTTGGAAAACCCCCCAGGTCTCAAATGTATGATCTCATTCACCTGAGCAGGAAGTGGCTACAGCCAGAGACTTAGTCTGCACCAAAGATTGTGGAACGTGTTGTGATGGATCGTTTTTTGAGAGCTCTTCCTACTGCCATCCAAAAGTGGGTAAGCCATGGAGACCCAGAAACGGCCGATAAGCTTGTGAATGTTGTAGAGATGTACTTGGCTACAGAGAACCTGACTGCCTCTTCCAGAGACTCACGGACTTTCCACCCTAAGACCAGACCATCCCCAGTGGCGGGTAAGATGATTCCAAGGGGTGAGGGTGGAGAGAGTGAGTGGGTGGAAGTTCTACCTAATGTCTGGCGAGAACAGCCTGGGAAGTCAAGGCCTCAAGAGGCAGCAAAAAAAGATTGTTCGCTACCGCTGCCGGCAAGAGGGCCATTTTGCAGCAAATTGCCCAGTTGTGGATGAACCCATGCAATGTGACTTTCTAAGGGACAGACGTCAGTTGCTGCTTGTGACAGTTGCATGCACTGCCATTCGGGGGAACTGAGAAACATTTATGCAAAATGAGTTTTAATGGTAGAAATGTTGTTGTGTTGCTGGATTCAGGTAGCCTGGTGACATTGATAAAAGCTGAATTAATTACTACAGAGGTCCTAGGGAATAACAAGGTAGCTGTTATTTGTGTGCATGGGGACACCCGAGAGTATCCTGTGAATACAGTGTGTTTTGAGACCTCCAAAGGTAACCTCTCTCTTCAGGTGGAGTTAGTGTCTCACTTACCACATGATGCCATTGTAGGAAGGGATTTTCCAAAGTTGTGGGAATTATGGGATTATCCTGAGCCCCCCACTGGTGCCCCTATATACCAGGAATGTGATAACCAGAATTCCTCTGAGAGTGGTGAGAACTCTCCAGAATTCCCCTTGTCGGTATTGGCAGGGGAGACTCGAGAAACTGGGGAGGAGCCAACATCCTCAGACGAAAACATGCCATCTGTGGAGTTTTCTGATCTCGAGGTTTACAAGGAAAATTTTGCCACAGAAGAGTTAAAAGACCCCACCCTGATAAAGGCACAGGAAAACGTAGTGGAAATAGATGGCGAGTTAGTGAACCCAGATGAGACCTGCACTTACCCATACTTCATCGTGGAAAGGGACCTACTGCATTGGGTGGCTCAAAGGGCAGAAGAAACCATTGAGCAACTTGTGGTGCCCAAACCTTACAGGAAGTTGGTGTTAGAGTTGGCCCATGGGCACATTCTTGGAGGTCATCTGGGGACAGAGAAAACCCGAGAGAGAGTATTGCAGAGATTCTATTGGCCTGGGGTCATGAAGGAAACAGAAAATTATTGTTCCTCCTGCCGTGTGTGAAAAGTCGTCACCTATGCCACATTTCCGTAACCCGCTGGTACCTCTTCCCATCATTGAGGTCCCCTTTGAGAGGATCGCAATGGATTTGGTAGGTCCAATAATGAAGTCCGCTAGGGGGCATCAGTACATTTTGGTTATACTGGACTATGCCACCCGCTATCCGGAAGCGATTCCTCTCCGAAATACCTCGGCCAAAACCATAGCCAAAGAGCTATCTCTTGTTTTTAGCCGCATGGGTATTTGTAAGGAACTGCTTACGGACCAAGGTACACCCTTTATGTCCCGAGTTATGAAAGAACTATGCAAGTTGTTCAAAGTGACACAATTGCGTACATCTGTGTATCTCCCCCAAACGGATGGGTTGGTTGAACGATTCAAGTAAAGCCTAAAACAAATGTTAAAGAAGGTGGTGGATAGAGATGGAAAGGATTGGGACTGTCTAATACCCTATCTGATGTTTGCCATTCGGGAGGTACCCCAATCCTCTACGGGTTTCTCACCCTTCAAATTACTCTATGGGAGACACCCCAGAGGGCTGCTGGATATCGCCAAGGAAACTTGGGAAAGTGAGAGTTCTCCCCACAGGAGTGTGATTGAGCATGTCGCCCTGATGCAAGATAGAATTGCACAGGTAATGCCAATCGTAAAGAAACATTTGGCCCAAGCACAGTTGGCACAACAGAAAGTGTACAACCGTGGGGCCAAGACCTGTACCTTTTCCCTGGGGGATAGGATATTGGTGCTAGTCCCTACGGTTGAAAACAAATTCCTGGCCAAATGACAAGGTCCATACGAAATAATTGAAAAAGTGAGTGAGGTCAACTACAGGGTCAGACAACCAGGGAGGTGAAAGCCAGAACAGATATATCACGTCAATCTGCTGAAAGCCTGGAGGGATAGGGAATCCCTAGTCGCAGAGACTTTGTCACCGTCCCAGTCTGTTTGCTTAGTTCCTGAGGTTGGAATTGCAGTCACCTTATCAAAACCCCAACAACAGGAGGTTAAAGAGTTTGTGCTTCGCAACAAAGAGGTTTTCTCTGAGCTGCCGAGACAAACATCTGGCGTAGAGCATGACATTGTCACCCCGCCAGGAGAAAGGGTAAAACTAAAGCCTTATAGAATAACAGAGGCCCGATGGGAGGCAATACGTTGGGAGGTTCAGAGGATGTTGGAATTGGGTGTGATAGAGGAATCCCAGAGTGACTGGTCCAGTCCTATTGTACTAGTGCCCAAACCTGATGGGAGCTGGCGGTTTTGTAACGATTTTCGACAAATTAATAAAATTACAAAATTTGACACCTACCCCATGCCACGTATAGATGAGTTGATCGACCGGTTGGGAACAGCCCGATACATGACAACTCTTGATCTCACCAAAGAGTATTGGCAAATTCCCCTGGCCGAGTTGACCACGGAGAAAACGGCGTTTGTAACGCCAGATGGGGCATTCCAATATAAAAGAATGCCGTTTGGGTTACAGAATGCACCGGCAACATTCCAGTGGAAAATGGACCAGATTCTGATTATCCATAGCACAGATTGGGTCTCACATCTGCCAAAAGTGCAAGCAGTCTTAGACTCCATCCGGGAAGCTGGGTTTACAGCCAATCCAAAGAAGTGTACCATTGGACAGGAGGAGGCCAAATATCTTGGGTACACTATTGGGAGGGGAGTGATAAAACCCCAAGTCAATAAAGTCGAGGCCATACAGAGTTGGCCACATCCCAACAGCAAGAAGCAGGTACAAGCCTTTCTGGGAATCGCTGGTTATCGGCGATTAATTCCCCATTTTGCATCTCAGGCTGTGCCCCTAACCAACCTGACAAAAAGAAAAGAGTCTGTCATGGTTAAGTGGACCCCAGAGGCTGAAGCAGCCTTCAGTCCTTAAAAAAAGCCTTATGTAGCCAGCCAGTGTTGTACTCACCAGACTTCTCTAGGGACTTTGTTGTACAAACTCATGCATCAGACGTTGGGTTAGGAGCAGTATTGCCCCAGGTCTGGAACGGGGAAGAGCACCCGGTCATTTACCACAGCAGGAAATTGAAATTGAAGTAGGTAAATTACTCCATGATTGAGAAGGAGTGTTTAGCGGTGAAGTCGGCTCTAGATTCCCTTCGGTACTATCTGCTAGGTAGGCACTTTGACCTGGTTACTGATCACGCTCCTTTAAAGTGGATGTCTAAAAACAAGGAGACCAATAGAAGGGTAAATAGGTGGTTCCTGGCCCTACAGGAATTTAACTTTACGGTAAAGCATCGCCCTGGCGTTCAAATGGGGAATGTGGATGCTTTGCCTCGGGTACATGCATGCCTGACCGCTTGTGTTCCAACCTCAAGGTGTGACAGCAGGCAGGTTAAATTCCCTGGTTGCATCCAGAATGGAATATATATATGTCCTAGATTCAGGCTTTATGCCAATTTATACCTCTAGGGGGAGTGCTGGGAGTCCTGCAGGGGAGGACTTGATGAGCCCAGCTGAAGTAGGTGGGCTCATTAAGTCCTCTACAAAAAAAAACAGCATGCTAAGGGAGATGCTCCAACCTGGAACCAGATCTGTGTGTATAGACTGGAGAGTGTGCTTTCTGTGTGGTGAGACAAAGCCTGTGTGGCTAAGAACTTCTAAAAGCAGGGAGATAGGGACTGGGGCAGCACAAGGCTGCACCTAGTTCTTAGTTAGGGACACCAACGTGTGTAGTGAGCGGTCAAGTTGACCAGGATTTATTTTCCTGTTTCTTTTGTTTTCTGTTATATTTTTTCTGTATATAGTTCAAATAAAACCGCACCCTTTTGTTTTTTCACCTACCACTGTCTGCTGTGCCTAATTTTGTGTGGTGAACCCATTCAGGGGGTCACACACACCCCCTCAAAGAAGATGGTGGTCAACCAATGTTGACTAAATGTTCATAAAAACTTAATGAGCTCAGGCCAAATGATCTAATGGTACTTCCCAATGTGGGGTAATACCAATCCGGCTTGATGAGAGGGACTCCAGGAAGAAGACGTTAGTGAAACTTTCTCGATCAGTGGCTGCAGCCACTAATCAGTCCAAGGGAGCTCTGGTCTATCGATCAGTGTGTGGGTGAGCGGGGCAGTGGGTGGATCTTCCCTCCACCCTGTGCTCTCTGCTCAGTGTCCATACCCTGTGCTGTGTCCACCAGGCTTCTGCAGCATGCGGGAGGAGAGGAGAGAGAGCTCCCATATGAGCACCTCTGCCGCATCTTCTATGGAAGGAGGTGACCCGGGGGGGGGTCCCCCGTGTATAGCAAAACCACTGGTGCTCTTGGTACTTCACATGGAGCTGGCTGGACCTTCCCCTCCCCCCCTCAGCAATACAAGTTAAGTTGGTGTGATGAGGGGTGCAGCTTTTACTTGGCTATGGCAGCATAGAGCACTGCAGTGTGAGAGTAGGAAGGTATATAAGCAATGTCCTAGCAAAAAAAAAAATTGTGAGACTTTTTATTTGGGATTTAACCCATGAGCCCTCATTCAGATGGGCATAAAAACGCATATACAAGTGTTTTTTAATTACGGATCTGAACAGAGCTGCATTGTTTTCAATGGAGCCATTCACACAGGTGTGTAAACATTCACTACATTAAAATCTGTAACACAGAATTTAAACATCTGCATCTAAGAACATGCGCTTTATACACTAAAGCAGGGATATGCAATTAGCGGACCTCCAGCTGTTGCAAAACTACAAGTTCCATCATGCCTCTGCCTCTCAGTGTCATGCTTGTGGCTGCCTGAGTCTTGCTATGCCTCATGGGACTTGTAGTTCTGCAACAGCTGGAGGCCCGCTATTTGCATATCCCTGCACTAAAGCCTCGTACACACAATCAGATTGTTGGCAGGGGATTGTGTGATGACAGACTGTTGGCCTAAAATCCGACCGTTAGTACGCTCCTTCAGACAATTGTCCAACTTTCGGCCAACAAATGTTGGATGACAGGCTAATAAATTTTCGACGGAAAACGCTCTGTTGTCAGATTTTCGTATCCTTTGTACACAAGTCCTTCACACAAAAGTTGAAAGTACAAACACGCATGCTCGGAATCAATGGTCACCAAACACAACATTAGCAGAAGGGGCATAAAGGGTGGCGCTCAAGAGCTGAAATTCCACTTAGTACGTCACTACGTTCGTGTTTGTTGGCCGATGATTGTGTGCCATTAGTATGCAAGACAAGATCCAGGCACACGCCCTTTTGACAAAAGTCTAACGCTCTGTTGGCCAACAATCTGATCGTGTAGACCAGGCTTTAGACCCCATACACACTATTAGATTTTCTGCAGAGTTTGGTCTTCAGATTTACCAAAAGCAAGTAATATGAGGTCAAACCTTAAAGCCTGGTACACACGATTGGATTTTCTGCAGACAAAGCGTAGGACTTTTGTCCGAAGGGCGTTGGCCGTGAACTTGTATTGCATACAAACGGCAAAGAATTGTTGGCCAACAAACCTTTGTGGTTTTTCAGCTTTTTAGCGCCACCCTTTGGGCAACTTCTGCTAATGTTGTGTTATGGTGAGCATTGTTTCCGAAATTTTAAAGCATGCTATCAGCGGAAAATCCGACAACAATTGTCTGATGGAGCATACAAACGGTCGGATTTTCCGTCAACAGCCTGTCCTCACACAATTCCCGTCGGAAAATCTGATCGTGTGTACGAGGCTTAGGCCCCTTTCACACTGGGGCGGGAGGTGCATCGCGGTAAAGCGCTGCTATTTTTAGCAGCGATTTACCGTCGGATTTGCGGCACTGTTCGGCCACTAGCAGTGTGGTTTTACCCCCGCTAGCGCCCGAGAAAGGGTTTAAAAACACCGCAAAGCGCCTCTGCAGAGGCGCTTTGCCGGCGGTATAGCCGCGGTGTCCCATTGATTTCAATGGGCAGGAGCGGTGGAAGAGCGATATACACACCGCTCCTTCACTGCTCCAAAGATGCTGCTAGCAGGAAGTTTTTACCGTCCTGCTAGCGCACCGCTCCAGTGTGAAAGCCCTCGGGGCTTTCACACTGGAGGCACAGCAACGGCTGTTTCAGGTCGGTTTGCAGGCGCTATTGCTAGCGCAATAGCGCCTGCAAAATGACCCAGTGTGAAAGGGGTCTTAATGCCCGGTACACACGACCGGTTTTCCTGTAGGAAAAAGTCTGATGAGAGCTTTTGGTCGGGAATCCCAACCGTGTGTATGCTCCATCTGACTTTTTCCAACAGGAAAACTGCCAGAAAAAAAAAGAAAGCAGGATGTAATTTTTCCGGTCAGGAAAAAATACTAGCGGAAAAACCATTCGTCTTTATGCTTTTCCGACGGGGAAAAAAACACGCATGCTTGGAAACAATTTGACGCATTGCCGGACACATAGAACTTAATTTTGTCGGCTCGTCGTAGTCTTTTACGTCACCGCGTTCTTGGCAGTCAAAAGTTCAGTGGACTTTTGTGTGACCGTGTGTATGCAAGGCAGGCTTGAGAGGAATTCTGTCGGGAAAACCATCAGATTTTTTTCCGACGGGAAAACCGCTCGTGTGTACGGGGCATTGGAGTTTCAATTTGTATGCAGGCAGGCCCTTGCACTACATGGTTTTGGTAAATCTGAAGACAAAAATCTGCAGAAAATCTAATAGTGTGTATGGGGCTTTACGCTTATAAACGCATGTATACGCATTTGTACGAGCATAAATTAAGTCTAAACGAAGGGGAAAATTAATTATCATTATGTACACATACACATCTTTACACATTTAAACACATCTATACGAACTGATCATTTGCAGGAACTTTTCTCCTAGAAAACACAGGTGTAATAACATCAGTAAAAAATTTACGCACGTGTGAATTAGGCCTTAAAGCGGAACTTCGCTCTCTCAATCACCATTGGCTAATTCTTAATCCTTATACTGCTAGCATTAGTAAATAATTAGGAAGGCATATTATATTTGCTTGTTTTAATCCTTTTTTTTCACATTTCTTCAGTAACTTCCTGCTTTCCATGCCTAGGAAAATGATGTCATACATCCCAGGAGCCTTCAGGAGAGGAGGATGGGTTTTCTCAGCTAAGCACATCCTCCTGCCTGCATGCCTGGGCTAACGGCAGATAGATTCCAGGAAGTAAATGCTACATGACTCATTTGCCCTTACTCAATTTTTTGCCCCTACTCTTTTTGAACCTTTTTTTTTTTTTACTCTCCAGATATGATCATGGTTCTGAAATAAATTTAAAGTGGCAGTAAACCTACTTTTCCATATTTTACCTACAGGTAAGCCTGCATCAAGGCTTACCTGTAGGTACTGTGAATATTTCCTAAACTTGCACCGATTAGGAGATATTCAGAGTGCATGCAGCCGGTGACGGCCGCCGGTGGACCTTTAGAGCCAGTGCCGTAAATAGCGACTCCTGCAGGAGTGACGTCATATAGCCGGAGGCCACGAACCCAGAAGGAAGACCGGGTGAGGATGGAAGCCCTCTCAACGGTGACAGCGCAATGTTGGAGGGCTTCGTTTTAGGGTAAGTCTCTCATAATGTGCTAATATGCGACATTGCCTTGCAGGAGATTTTTTTTTCCTTTAACTGCAGTTTACTACCGCTTTAATATATGACAAAGGATTCCCAGTACGGGTTAGCTAAAAAATCACAGCAGATGGTGCCTATTTTGAGGCTTAATTTGTTGGATAAAGGATGAATCACTGCCCCACTTCATATACTGTATGTGTAAAATTCAGCTTTAGCTACTGATCTCTGTAAACAAGTTTTACATCAAAGAACCAAACAGAGTCTGAAAAACATGAAGCAGAGACGAAAGTTTCATCTACTGGTTCAAAAGAAGAATGCAAAATTGAAATATGCAATATTTCTTATCAACCTGACCAAAAAATTGTTTATGAAATGTTATATAGCCCAGAATGTTAAGAAATTTATATTAAAAAAAAAGGCAATGCTATAATACTCAAGGAGTGCTGGGATACATTGGAGGATCTATTGATTCCAGATGCTGGGGGATCTATTATTGCTGGAAGGGGTCTATATTTGGGCAGATCTTTTATTGCTGGTGGGGGATCTATTGTTGCTGGAGGGATGTACCGTTGAGTGAGGGGTTTATTGCTGCTGGCTGCTAAAGGGTCTATTGATGTTGGCTGCTAGGAGATATATTTTTACTGGAGGGGGTCTATTGCTGCTGAAGTGGCTCTATTGCTTTGGTGTGGGCATCTATTGTTGCTGGGGGATCTATGTGGTGGGATCTGTTATTGCTGGAGGTATCTTGTTTTTCTAGTTATAATTAACAAATTCCATACGAATTATGATTAAGATACTTGGTTCTGTATTCTCTAAAAGTGGCCGTACTGGGAGGTGGATAGGGGGTGGTACCAAGGGACAGTGCTCAAAGGTGGGTAGTGGGTGGAGACAAGGGGTGTCTCAGAAGGGGGGGGGAGTACTTGCATCTATCCTCTGAGAAAAAAAAGCCCTGGGCAGGACCTTACCACTCCTGGAGGAGGAAGGGGACCCTTGGTGTCTCTGCAGCAGGCAGGACCAGGGCTTGCAATAAATGCATTGGATCATGCTTTTCTGGGGTTTTTAGCCTTCCTCTGGATCAACTGTGGGTGAAGGATTGTGTATATGGGATTGTATTTTTTTTTTTTTTGGTTGAACTAGATGGACTTGTGTTTTTTTTCAACCTGACTAACTATGTAACGGCAAGGGGTGATGAGATGCATTGGATGATCTACTGATTCTAGCTGCTGGGGGATCTATTGTTGCTGGAAGGGGTCTATAGTTGGGAGGATCTGTTGTTGCTGGTTGGGAAATATATTGTTGCTTGTGGGAGGAGGGGGGGCTCTACCATTGAGGGAGGGGTTTATTGTTGCTGGTTGCTGAAGGGTCTATTGATGATGGCTGCTAGGAGATATATTTTTGCTGAAGGGGGTATTTTGTTGCTGAAGTGGATCTATTGCTTTGGCTGGGGCATCTATTGTTGGTGGTGGGGTATGTTAATGCTGGAGGTATCTATTTTACTGATTTTCTTTCTATAATTAACAATTTCCATTCAAATTACGATTAAAGCGGAAGTAAACCCATCCATAAAACAGTTTCATGTATGGCACGTGCCGGAAATGTAACACTCCCATTGGTTGTGCTCTCAACCGAACTGTTAAACCATCCAATGGCTGGTGTCATAGCTGATCACAGTTATCATGGCAGTTGTAGATTAAACAGAGGCAAAGATGGCAGCTTCCTTAGAGAGAGAAAGAACAGTCCTGGACGGCCCCACAGTGTTGAAGGCATCTTTATTTGTATCTTGAATAGCAAAATAAAATCCAATACAGTCACTTCATATTTGGCAGAGGCAGGGAAAAACAGCTGACACGTTTCACACCATCTGTAGCTGCTTATTCGTAGCTAGAATGGCAGCTTCCTTGGCTGAAAACTACAGGGGGGTTTACTTACACTTTAACCACTTAACGACCGCTCACTGTATATATACGTCGGCAGAATGGCACCGACAGGCACAATCACGTAGAGTGTACGTGATTGCCTTTGTATAGTTGGGGGGTCCAATTGGACCCCCCTCCTATACAGTGAGCGGTGGCTAAGTGTCCGTGAGCGTTCCGGGATGAGGGGACAGCCATTAGTTTCTGGCCACCCCCTCGCGATCGCTCCCGGCGAATGCAAATGCCCCCTCTGTCTGTGTCAGACAGAGGGAGCAGGAGGAAGTGATGTCATCTCTGGTGCGGCGCTCACATATACCGAGCGCCGTACAAGAGAAGACATCAGGTCAGTGCACACAACACTACACTGACACCAGGACACATAGGGACATAAATCGCCCCCCCAGGCCCCCCCAGACACCCCAGATCACCCCCCAGATCACCCCCCAGCCCCCAGTCACAGTGTCACTGATTGCAGTGACCATTTATTTAGTGATCACTGCAATCAGTGACATTTGTGACTGTAAAAGTGTCACCAAAGTTCAGTCTTAGGTCCAGTGTAGCCCCCTAACCCCCCCTAATAAAGGTTTAACCCCCTGATCACCCCCCAGATAACCCTTTCACCGCCTATCACCACTGTCGCTAAGCGATCATTTTTCTGATCGCTGTCTTAGCGTCAGTGATGCCGATCGGCAGCCAGTAATTTTTTTTAGGTTCGCCGCATGTTTTTATAGCGTCAGGTACCCCAATATATTATCTAATAAAGGTTTAACCCCCTTGATCGCCCCCCAGGTAACCCTTTCACCCCCTATCACCACTGTCACTAAGCGATCGTTTTTCTAAACGCTGTCTTAGTGTCTGTGATGCAGATCGGTAGCCGGTAATTTTTTTTAGGTTCGCCGCAGGTATCTAATAAAGGTTTAACCCCCTTGATCGCCCCCCAGGTAACCCTTTCACCCCCTATCACCACTGTCACTAAGCGATCGTTTTTCTAAACGCTGTCTTAGTGTCGGTGATGCAGATCGGTAGCCAGTAATTTTTTTTAGGTTCGCCGCAGGTCTTTATAGCGTCAGGTACCCCAATATATTATCTAATAAAGGTTTAACCCCCTTGATCGCCCCCCAGGTAACCCTTTCACCCCCATCACCACTGTCGCTAAGCGATCGTTTTTCTAAACGCTGTCTTAGTGTCGGTGATGCAGATCGGTAGCTGGTAATTTTTTTTAGGTTCGCCGCAGGTTTTATAGCGTCAGGTACCCCCATATATTATCTAATAAAGGTTTTAACCCCCTGATTGCCCCTAGTTAACCCTTTCACCAGTGATCACCATATAAGTGTTACGGGTGACGCTGGTTAGTTAGTTTGCTTTTTATAGTGTCAGGGCACCCGCCGTGTATATAACCCAATAAAGGTTTAACCCCCTGATCGCCCGGCGGGTGATATCAATTAGGTTTTAGCGTCAGAGAGGGTCTGAGTCACACCCCAGGCAGCGTCAGGTTAGTGCCAGTAACGCTAACACCCACGCGTGAAGCATACACCCCCCTTAGTGGTATAGTATCTGAACAGATCAATATCTGATCTGATCAGATCTATACTAGCGTCCCCAGCAGTTTAGGGTTCCCAAAAACGCAGTGTTAGCGGGATCAGCCCAGATACCTGCTGGCACCTGCATTTTGCCCCTCCGTCCAGCCCAGGCCACCCAAGTGCAGTATCGATCGATCACTGTCACTTGCAAAACACAACACACATAACTGCAGCGTTCGCAGAGACAGGCCTGATCCCTGCGACTTCAGTGCTGTAGGAGGTGATTTCACCACCACAGTTAAAAAAAAAAAGCAAATATGCCGAAGCATTGGGGCAGCAGGGGCGGAGGAGCGATTTTGCTCCTAATGCCGCGTACATACGGTCGAAATTCCGACGGAGGCTTGCCCGTGGAAAAGTCCGACCATGTGTGTGCGGCATAACTTTTTTGCGGGAGGATGCCCCCATGCTTCGGCATATATAAATGGTGCATGTATGCCCATCATTAGAAGTGGGTGGATGAAGGGCGGTATTCTAATGGTGGGCATACCCACCGATCAATCTCTTTTTTCGTTCAGCCAACTGGCTGCATGAAAAAAAAAGATTACAATACATGTCCAACAAGGACCAGCAACGTACTGGTATGTTGCTGGACTTTGAATGTTTATACCAGAATGATGCCTGCGGGTTTAGGTATCATCTTGGTATCATTCTTTTCAGCCTGCGGCCGGCTTTCATGTAAAAGCAATCCTAGCGGCTAATTAGCCTCTGGACTGCTTTTACAAGCAGTGGGAGGGAATGCCCCCCCGGATATAAAAAGCGCCATTGGGAAATTGGGAAAGCATTTTATCACACCGATCTTGGTGTGGTCAGATGCTTTGAGGGCAGAGGAAAAATCTAGGGTCTAGAAGACCCCAGTTTTTTCAAAAAAAGAGTACCTGTCACTACCTATTGCTATCATAGGGGATATTTACATTCCCTGAGATAACAATAAAAATGATAAAAAAAAAAAAAATACTTGGAAGGAACAATTTAAAAATAAAATAAAAAAGCAAAATTAATAATAAAAAAAAAGAAAAAAAAAAAGCACCCCTGTCCTGCCCTGCTCTTGCCCAATGGCGAACGCAAGCGTCGGTCTGGCGTCATATGTAAACAGCAATTGCACCATGCATGTGAGGTATCACCGCGAAGGTCAGATCGAGGGCAATCATTTTAGCAGTAGACCTCCTCTGTAAATCTACTGGGGTAACCTGTAAAGGCTTTTAAAGGCTTTTAAAAATGTATGTAGTTTGTCGCCAATGCGCGTTTGTGCAAAATTTTAAAGCATGTCGTGTTTGGTATCTATGTACTCGGCCTAAGATCATCTTTTTTATTTCATCAAACATTTGGGCAATATAGTGTGTTTTAGTGCATTAAAATTAAAAAAAGTGTATTTTTTAACCCAAAAAATGCGTTTGAAAAATCGCTGCGCAAATACTGTGTAGAAAAAAAAATGCAACACCCACCATTTTAATCTGTAGGGCCTTTGCTTTAAAAATATATATAATGTTTGGGGGTTCAACATAATTTTCTTGCAAAAAAAAAATGTTTTCATGTAAACAAAAAGTGCCAAAAAGGGCTTTGTCTTCAAGTGGTTAGAAGAGTGGATGTAAGCTTCCTAATGTTGTGTATAAAATGCCAGAACAGTTCAAAACCCCCCAAATGACCCCATTTTGGAAAGTAGACACCCCAAGCTATATACTGAGAGGCATGTCGAGTCCATGGAATATTTTATATGTTGACACAAGTTGCGGAAAAAATACAATTTTTTATTTTTTTTTTGCACAAAGTTGTCACTAAATGATATATTGCTCAAACATGCCATGGGCATATGTGGAATTACACCCCAAAATACATTCTGTTGCTTCTCCTGAGTACGGGGATACCACATGTGTGAGACTTTTTGGGAGCCTAGCCACGTACGGGACCCCAAAAACCAAGCACCGCCTTCAGGCTTTCTAAGGGTGTAAATTTTTGATTTCACTTCTCACTGCCTATCACAGTTTGAGGCCATGGAATGCCCAGATAGCACAAAACCCCCCCAAATGACCCCATTTTGGAAAGTAGACACCCCAAGCTATTTGCTGAGAGGTATTGTGAGTATTTTGCAGATCTCACTTTTTGTCACAAAGTTTTGAAAATTGAAAAAAAAAAAAATATATATATATTTTCTTTCTTCATTTTCAAAAACAAATGAGAGCTGTAAAATACTCGCCATTCCTCTCAGCAAATAGCTTGGGGTGTCTATATTCCAAAATGGGGTCATTTGGGGGGGTTTTGTGCGATTTTGGCATTTTATGGCCTTCGAAACTGTGATAGGTAGTGAGAAGTGAAATCAAAAATTTGTGCCTAGAAATCCTGAAGGCGGTGCTTGGTTTTCGGGGTCCCGTACGCGGCTAGGCTCCTAAAAAGTCCCACACATGTGGTATCCCCGTACTCAGGAGAAGCAGAAAAATGTATTTTGGGGTGTAATTCCACATATAACCATGGCATGTGTGAGCAATATATCATTTAGTGACAACTTTTTGTAATTTTTTTTTTTTTTGTCATTATTCAATCACTTGGGACAAAAAAAATATATTCAATGGGCTCAACAGGCCTCTCAGCAATTTCCTTGGGGTGTCTACTTTCTAAAATGGGGTCATTTGGGGGGGTTTTGTGCTATTTTGGCATTTTATGGCCTTCGAAACTGTGATAGGTAGTGAGGAGTGAAATCAAAAATTTGCGCCCTTAGAAATCCTGAAGGCGGTGCTTGGTTTCTGGGGTCCCGTACGCGACTAGGCTCCCAAAAAGTCCCACACATGTGGTATCCCCGTACTCAGGAGAAGCAGCAAAATTTATTTTGGGGTGAAATTCCACATATAACCATGGCATGTGTGAGCAATATATCATTTAGTGACAACTTCTTGTAATTTCTTTTTTTTTTTTTTTTTTAGTCATTATTCAATCACTTGGGACAAAAAAAAAAAAATCAATGGGCTCAACATGCCTCTCAGCAATTTCCTTGGGGTGTCTACTTTCCAAAATGGGGTCATTTGGGGGGGTTTTGTACTGCCCTGTCATTTTAGCACCTCAAGAAATGAGATAGGCAGTCATAAATTTAAAGCTGTGTAAATTTCAGAAAATGTACCCTAGTTTGTAAACTCTATAACTTTTGCGCAAACCAATAAATATACGCTTATTGACATTTTTTTTACTAAAAACATGTGGCTGAATACATTTTGGCCTAAATGTATGACTAAAATTGAGTTTATTCGATTTTTCTTATAACAAAAAGTAGAAAATATCATTTTTTTCAAAATTTTCGGTCTTTTTCCGTTTATATCGCAAAAAATAAAAATCGCAGAGGCAATCAAATACCATTAAAAGAAAGCTCTATTTGTGGGAAGAAAAGGACGCAAATTTCGTTTGGGTACAACATTGCATGTCCGCACAATTTACAGTTAAAGCAGCGCAGTGCAAAATTCTAAATTCACCTCTGGTCCTTTAGCTACCAAATGGTCCGGGGCTTAAGTGGTTAAGATACTTACAGTTGCAATAAAAAGTACAGGCATACCCCACTTTTAAGTACACAATGGGACCAGAGCATGTATGTAAAACGATAATGTACTTAAAGTGAAACAATACCTTTTTTCACTTCTAGGGTGTAGTGGGGGTGTCAGGAGCTGTAGTTGAGGTCTCAGGGGCTGTAGTGGGGGTGTCAGGAGCTGTAGTTGAGGTCTCAGGGGCTGTAGTGGGGGTGTCAGGGGCACACTGGAACAGGGCGGGCTATGCTCTCGGAGCTTCAGCTCCTTCTACTGCGGCTGCAAAATGTCTGTACAGTACTTGTGAGGCACTTTACATACACTCGCGGGTATGTCCTTACTCGCGAGTGTATGTAAAGTGAGTGTACTTAAAGCGGGGTATGCCTGTATGTGAACCCTTTTGGAATGATATGGATTTCTGCACAAATTGGTCATAAAATGTGATCTGATCTTCATCTATGTCACAACAATAGACAATCACAGTCTGCTTAAACTAATAACACACAAAGAATTAAATTTTACCATGTTTTTATTGAACACACCGTGTAAACATTTACAGTGCAGGTTGAAAAAGTATGTGAACCCTTGGATTTAATAACTGGTTGAACCTCCTTTGGCAGCAATAACTTCAACCAAACGTTTCCTATAGTTGCAGATCAGACGTGCACAACAGTCAGGAGTAATTCTTGACCATTCCTCTTTACAGAACTGTTTCAGTTCAGCAATATTCTTGGGATGTCTGGTGTGAATCGCTTTCTTGAGGTCATGCCACAGCATCTCAATCGGGTTGAGGTCAGGACTCTGACTGGGCCACTCCAGAAGGCGTATTTTCTTCTGTTTAAGCCATTCTGTTGTTGATTTACTTCTATGCTTTGGGTCGTTGTCCTGTTGCAACACTCATCTTCTGTTGAGCTTCAGCTGGTAGACAGATGGCCTTAAGTTCTCCTGAAAAATGTCTTGATAAACATGGGAATTCATTATTCTTTCGATGATAGCAATCCGTCCAGGCCCTGACGCAGCAAAGCAGCCCCAAACCATAGTTGGGATGAGGTTTTGATGTTGGTGTGCTGTGCCTCTTTTTCTCCAAACATAGTGTTGTGTATTTCTTCCAAACAACTCAACTTTGGTTTCATCTGTCCACAGAATATTTTGCCAATACTGCTGTGGAACATCCAGGTGCTCTTGTGCAAACTGTAAACGTGCAGCAATGTTTTTTTTTGGACAGCAGTGCCTTCTTCTGTGGTATCCTCCCATGAAATCCATTCTTGTTTAGTGTTTTACGTATCGTAGATTCGCTAACAGGGATGTTAGCATATGCCAGAGACTTTTGTAAGTCTTTAGCTGACACTCTAGTATTCTTCTTCACCTTGTTGAGCAGTCTGGGCTGTGCTCTTGCAGTCATCTTTACAGGACGCCCACTCCTAGGGAGAGTAGCAGCAGTGCTGAACTTTCTCCATTTATAGACAATTTGTCTTACCGTGGAATGATGAACAGCAAGGCTTTTGGAGATACTTTTATAACCCTTTCCGGCTTTATGCAAGTCAACAATTCTTAATCGTAGGTCTTCTGAGAGCTCTTTTGTGCAAGGCATCATTCACATCAGGCAATGCTTCTTGTGAAAAGCAAACCCTGAACTGGTGTGTGTGTTTTTTAGAGGGCAGGGCAGCTGTAACCAACACCTCCAATCTCATCTCATTGATTGGACTCCAGTTGGCTGACACCTCACTCCAATTAGCTCTTGGAGATCTCATTAGTCTAGGCGTTCACATACTTTTTCCACCTGCGCTGTGAATGTTTACTTGGTGTGTTCAATAAAAACATGGTAACATTTAATTATTTGTGTGTTATTAGTTTAAGCAGACTGTAATTGTCTATTGTTGTGACTTAGATGAAGATCAGATAACATTTTATAACCAATTTGTGCACAAATCCATATCATTCCAAGGGGTTCACATACTTTTATTGCAACTGTAGTTCTGTATTCTCTAAAAGTGACCATACTGGGAGGTGGCTAGGGGGTGGTACCAAGGGATGTGCTTAAAGGTCAGTAGGGGGTCAGTAGGGGGTGGAGACAAGGGGTGATTCGGAAGGGGGGAGTACTTGGATTTACCTCTGGGACCTGGGCAGGACCATACCAATTCTGGAGGAGGAAGGGGGCCCTTGGTGTCAGGTAACCAGACCGTAGACAGCTGGAGAAAGGGTATGGATAAAGATAAATAAATAAAAAAGTAAGGGTGAACAGGAGGGAGGAGCTAATGGAGGCGGAGGAGCTGGAATTCAGCATCAAGCTATAAAGACAGTAATCTCATACTTTTTGCCAACAGTCATATCTCCTTAGATTCATATCTAAAAATAAAAATAGAAAAAGCTATTTAATTTATAGTTTTCATTGCAATGCTGCTATTTTTCCAGTGGTAGAAATACAGCTCTACAGGGCTGATAAGGCAGTACATCCAGCCCTCCTGTACCGGGCCCAGGCCCCATCAGTTCAAAAGGGGGGCCCGGACACCTTCCGAGCACTGCCTTGCCTTATTCCCAACTCTTGTGCCCCCCCTCCCTGCAACTCTGCTGCCTTCTTCTCTTTCTCCCAACGGCTGCACTGCAGGGGAATTGGTATCTGTGCCCCCACTTCCCTGCTATCCAAGCTCCCCTGTGTGCCCCCCTCCTTCCCAGCAGGGCTAATGGCTTCCCTACTCTCCTCTCTCACCAGCAGCTGCTGAGGGCATACAGGGGGATGTTTCAGGATGGAGAGAGGGCGTTGGATCGGTGCATTAAAAAATATCTTGTTTTCTGAATGGTACCGATCACTAGTAGATTGTGTTTACTATGCTTCAGTTTGTCAATGAACAGGAAACCTCAGAGCACTTCCCATTTATTCACTATCCAGTGCAGCTGAGGCTGCAGAGAAGGGGACTGGGGAATCCCTTTCCTCAATCCCTTTCTCGGTCTCAAACAGGACTGCTAAAAAAAAAAAAAAAGGAGGGGGGCCCTGTCAGGTATGCTTTACGGGGCCCTGTGATTTCTAACAGCAGTCCTGCAGCTCTATATTAGTCTTAGCACCAATAAAACAAAAACAGTCTATCTGCAGCGAACTCTGAAGCCTCGTACACACGACCGATTTTCTCGACGAGCTTCTTGTCAAGCTTTCCTTGCAAACACACTGTCAATTCCAAATCTCGTTGTTGTTCTGCGCGGTCATGTACAACACGTACGACGGCAGTATAAAGGGGAAGTTCGATTCCAATGGCGCCACCCCTTGGGCTGCTTTTGCTGATCTCGTGTTACCGCGTGTTAGTAAAAAATTTGGTGAGAGACGATTCGCGCTTTCAGCCTCGTGCTTTTCAGTTCAGCATGACGAATGTGCTATCTCCATTATGAACGCTAGTTTTACCAGAAGGAACGCTGCTCCCGTCTCATACTTGATTCTGAGCATGCGCGATTTTTTAAGACTCGGAAAAGCATACACACGCCCAGTTTTCTCGTCGCAAAACAGGCCGATGAGAAACCCAACGAGAAAAACGAGAATCCTGACGAGAAAATAGAGAGCAGGTTCTCTATTTTTCTCGTCGAGATTCCCGGCAGTTTTCTTGACGAGAAACCTTACACACGAACGGTTTTCTCGGCAAGAAAGCTCTCTCTGCAGTTTTCTTGTCGTTTTTTGATGAGAAACTCGGTTGTGTGTATGAGGCTTGAAACTTTTCATTAAATTTTGTAACCTTGTAACATCAGAATATAAAACAGGTGTGCCTTATAAACACGAAGAAACGTGCAATTTTATTTATGGTAGCCCATTAGGCTCTACCATGAAAGATGATGCTGAAGCCAGAGTCATGCCGGAACACCCAATCAGACCAATGCGCTGAACCCCAATTTACATCCATCAAACCAGCATAATACAACATGCATCGCTAAACTGTGCGCCCTCTTTTCGTTTGCCCCCCCCCCCCCCAAAACAATACTAAATCTGACACTTTAAAGAATGATACTTGCAAATATGTTTAAGACATGTATTTATTTCTGCACAAAACTACTGGTGGGAAATTTTAATACAAAAAAAAAATTTTTTAAATAAAACGGAGATCTCATTCAAAAAAGAAATTAGTGGGAAAACTTTAGTCGTTTCTCATCAGTGGAAACTGATTTAGTTATGCAAATTACCGCAATGAATATTAAACCACTGATGAAAGGTTTTTAATGAAGGGGTCTTTTGTTTTGAAAATGCAAGGGTATATGCTTTAATTTCTTGCTAATTTAGTGTTCTTTGATAATGTTCGGATTTTCCCCAAAGTGACTTCACTGATGGTTTTTAATGCCGTGAAAGGAACTACAGGCCAACAATGCAGTCTTTGACAAGCCCTCCCTAGTGTAAGTATAGATCATGATTTGCAGCCCCTAATGCACAATTCTATTAGGGTGGATTCTGTCTATGGGGGCTCTGCCTAAAATGAATTCTCATTTTAATGTTAGCCTCCTGCAGTTTTTAATTTTTAATCTGTAATATGAAATTGCAAATTTTACAAACATAATTTGAAAAAGCCACTAGGACAGAGCCGAATGCCAAAGTTTACATATTGCCTAATTAGACGCTTATGAGAAGCCGCTTATCAAAGTCAAGCCAAAGATCATCAAAAAATCCAATTACAAATTTGAGAAAAACACATATATTTATGGGTTCATTTTCTTGCATTTGCATCCCATTAGCCTAATAATTGTTTAAAAATTAAATTAGAGCTAATAATTTTAGAGTGGCGATTAAACACCTGTGCGTGAAAGGCTGCCTTGTCCGACAGAAGATTTGGCGTAAAAAAATCTGTGTACCTGATGTAATATTAGATCTACTTAACCCCTTCAAGTCCAATTTGTTTATGTATTATGATGCCTCTTGCTGAAGACACGTTTACAAATGTCCCCCAGTCTCACCCCCCCCCCCAGCTCTGGCTCCCCCTGCTTGTGAGTTTCAGTCCTGTCACTGATAGCTTTGGTCCCCACTAATCATTCTGGACTAATCAAAGTGATTGCTGATCATGTGATCACTATATCAGTTATTACATAGTGATCACATGCAGGCTGGAGGCGTCACTGAGAATAGGCTGCAGTGGCATCTACAATATACAGTGGAACCTTGGATTACGAGCATATCCGTTCCAGGAGAATGCTTGTAATCCAAAGCACTCGCATATCAAAGCGAGTTACCCCATAGAAGTCAATGAAAGCGAAGATAATTTGTCCCGCATTGACTTCTATGGCATGCAATACCGCATGTGGCCAGAGGTGGGGGGCGCCAGAGAGCCTCGGAAATACTCAGGGACAGCTCGGCTGATCTTGGAAACCCTTGGAAAGGTTTGAAAACACTTGGGAACTGAGTATTTCCGAGTATTTCCGAACCCATCCGAGTGTCACCGGCACCCCCGCACCTCTGGCCAAATGCAGTACTGTACACCCCATTAGCTTGAATTCTGCTCGTTTTGCGAGACAACTCACAAACCAAGTCAGAATTAAAAAAAAAGTTGCTCGTTATTCAAAATGCTCGTTAACCGCATTACTTGTAAACCAAGGTTCCACTGTATGTAATTGCCATATAAAAGTATGGTAATAAAGTAAATTTAGTATTATAGTGAATTTAAAAATATAGAACATTTTTACTTTTTTTTTTTTCTTACAATTGTCAGAGCAGATTTTTTGTACCACATATATGTCATTATATATTATTTGTCTTTATAAAATATAACATAATAAAATTATTAGGTATGCAAATTAGTCATGTCAAGTTAACCGATACATGCTGACAAGATTAAATTTAGCCTGGGCATCTAGTCAAGGTTTAAAGCATAATACCAGAGAAAAAATTGATATATATACATACACTATATTGTCAAAAGTATTGGAACATCTGCCTGCACATGCACATGGACTTTAGTGGCTTTAGTGGCATCCGTCTTAATCTGTAGGGTTCAATATTGAGTTGGCCCACCCTTTGCAGCTATAACAGCTTCAACTCAACTCAAGGTTTTGGAGTGTGTCTATGGGAATGTTTGACAATTCTTCCAGAAGAGCATTTGTGAGGTCAGGCACTGATGTGGACAAGAAGGCCTGGCTCACAGTCTCCGCTCTAATTTAAATCAAAGGTGTTCTATCGGGTTCAGATCAGGACTCTGTACAGGCCAGTCAAGTTCCTCCACCCCGAACTCGCTCATCCATGTCTTTATGGACCTTGGTTGCTTCCAATCATTTGGTGGAGGGGGGATTATGGTACGGGGTTGTTTTTCAGGGGTTGGCCCCTTAGTTTTAGCGAAGGGAACTCTTAAGGCATACCAAGACATTTTAGACAATTTCATGTTCCCCACTGTGTGGGAACAGTTTGGGGATGGCCCCTTCCTGCTCCAACATGACTGCGCACCAGTGCAACAAAGCAGGTGTCTAAGACAGGTATTTGCACCCACTTCCGGGATAGTCGCGCCCCTTTGCGTCCCTCCCCCCCCCCCCCCGCTGTCTTCTGGGAAACATACAGGTCCCAGGAGACAGCGGAGACCAGTGAGAAGGCGCCGCGCGACTCGCGCAGTAGGGAACCGGGCAGTGAAGCCACAACGCTTCCTGATTCCCTCACCGAGGATGGCGGCAGGGGCAGCCGAGAGTCGAACGATTGCTCGGCTTCGGCTGCCGACATCGCTGGACTCCAGGACAGGTAAGTGTCCATTTATTAAAAGTCAGCAGCTGCAGTATTTGTAGCTGCTGGCTTTTAAAAAAAAAAAAATTCGTGGGACCTCCGCTTTAACTCTCACTTCCAACATACTGACCTTAAGCATAGCACCCAACTGTCCCTGATTTTGAGGGACTGTCCCTGATTTGGAACAAAGTCCCTCTGTCCCTCTTTCCTCCTCATATGTCCCTCATTTTGGTCTGATCTTTAACTTTCAAAAAGTGAATCCCAGTGTTAAACCTTTCGTCCAACTTCTAAATTGCTGCATTTGTACATTTGAAAAGCCAGCATAAAAGAATGGTAGTGGTAAAAAAAAGCACTTGTGGGTTTAAATAACCATTTTTTTGTATAATTCTCCTTTAAGGGGGTGTGTCCTATGCCTACATACGTTTTCTAATAGGTGTCTCTCGGTCCCATCTTAAAAAGTTGGGAGGTATGCCTAATGCCGCGTACACATGGCCGGACTTTGCCACGGACAAAACTCCGTCGGAATTTCTGACGGAAAAATAGAGAACCTGCTCTCTATCTAAGTCCGTCGGAAATTCAGACGGGAAAAGTGTGATGGGGCATACACACGGTCGGAATATCCAATGAAAAGCTCCCATCGGACTTTTTCCATCGGAAATTCCGACCGTGTGTACGCGGAATTAGGCAAGGGTGATGACACTGGACTTTCTTGAGGCACAGAACTGGAGCATGCTGTCCAGACATTTGAGACTCCCCGAATTCTGCAGTGAGGTCCAGTGGCATCACCAGTTCCTACATGAAGCAACCAGAATCTGGGTGTGAGGTATACTTTAAATTATTGACAAACTTAACTATAATTCTCCTCTTCTTGCTCTCCTCGTGCCACTTGAGGTTCAACTCTGCCCCACAAAGACAACCCTCAGAATAGCATGATTTCGCCCTCTCCTCCTCGCTTCTTGTCTGCCCTTGCTCGCTCAAACAACACTCGGAATAGGTAGTAGGGGTTTCATCGTGCATCTTAACTCCCTACGCTCCTGCCTGGGTTCAAGCTCCTGCCTGGGTTCAAGCTCCTGCCTGGGTTCCAGCTCCTGCCTGGGTTCAAGCTCCTGCCTGGGTTCAAGCTCCTGCCTGGGTTCCAGCTCCTGCCTGGGTTCAAGGCAGAAGACTCTTTCTTTAGATGTAGATCCTTCTGATGGGAATGCCCTGGTGCTGGGGCTAGCATTGCCTGGTTTAAACGATTGGTTCTTTTGTGGGTGGACTCATTTGTTTAGGATAAACCTAGATTCCTTTTTTGGTGTTTGTTTTCCCCGTTTATCTCTGGGTGCTTCCCTTTTTGGCTTGCTCTCCTTGCCTATGTGGTGAGCCAAAAAATCATTTTTTTACATTTATCTTCAAAATTTGTATAGTTTTCACAGTGTTTTTATTTTGGGAATGAGAGGCTGTGACATAAGCAAACCATACATTTTCATGTACGGTCTGCTTTAATGGACTACACTAAGGAATAATATTTTAATGCTTGGCGGAGTCACATTTTATTAATTAATTTTATTAATAGAAATACAGAAGCACTGGTGGTTAGTTTAGGACTATTGGTATATGGATGATAATTAGACAACTGCTCCTTTAGTAAAGAAGGGAAGAGGGGGCACTATATAGTGACCCATAGGTCGGACTTTAGAGGCACAATGAACAGTGAGAAAATGTTAGAAAAAATATTACAAAATGTATTTTAAATTTATACATGGTACATAAAAATACATTTAGAAGAATTAAAAACATATATAGAGGATAAATGATAAAGAGTGAGCCCCTGTGCGTCAACGCGTTTCGCTACTAGTCTTCGTCAGGACACATTAGGGATCGTATGTGTTGCCATATAAGATTGTAATGCATATGTTTTATCCTAGCTATTGAGTCCCGTTACTTTTTCTAACGATCCCTAATGTGTCCTGACGCAGCCTAGCGGCGAAACACGTTGACGCACAGGGGCTCACTCTTTATCATATATCCTCTATATATGTTTTTAATTCTTCTAAATGTTTTTATGTGCCATGTATAAATTTAAAATACATTTTGTAATATTTTGCTAACATTTTCTCACTGTTCATTGTGCCTCTAAAGTCTGAACTATGAGTCACTATATAGTGCCCCCTCTTCCCTTCTTTACTTAACCCTTTACGGATGTGGCCATATGAGTGCTTTTTCTTCATTTACAAATTGCTCCTTTAGGTAACATGCCTGAGGACAAAGCCCCAGATTGCAATCTTTAGCGGAACTGGAAAGAGTGCAGAGATGGGCAACTAAGTTAATGGGGGATAGAGGACCTTGGCTACAAAGAAAGATTAACTGAACTGAATGTATTCTCCCTTAGAAGAAGCAATTAAAGAGGTATATGATCACCACAGGGTCACTTGTAAACAAAGCCAATGCTGTATAAGAAGAGGGGCTGCCTGCATCTTCACACCCCACTTCTATTCTGATCCATGACCACTGCAGGTATAAGGAGTTCAGGGGAAAGAGACCGCCGCTCCAGGTGAGCAATTAAGATCCGGATATGTTGGTGCAAGCCACGGCTCGCTGCCGACATCAATGGAAAAGGAAGAAAAGGCTGCCCACCACCAAAACGATCCAACGTAATTTATTATTCCAACAGAAAGTCAAATCACAGCCACCAAGACAAGGACGAGGACACAGGACCCAGGAGGTGACGGGTTTCACACTGCCAACAGTGCTTCTTCAAACTGCAGGTATAAGACACTTCCAATTGTGCTGAATACTTGCTCTTCCCACCCCACACTATGGTTTCTCCCTGTCTTGTACATATTGTAATAACATAGTTGTAAAGAAAACCTTTGTGAATTAGTACTGCTCGGACTTTGAAGAAGGGGACATACCCCGAAAGCTTGTCCTGAAAAATCGTATGTTAGTGCAAATAAAAAAAGTACCACGGACAGTACTCAACACAGTGAAACCTTGCTTTACAAATAACGTGGTTAACGAACGTTTTGAATAACGAGCAAGTTTTTTAAATCCTGACTCGGTTTGCGAGTGTTGTCTCGCAAAACTAGTAGAATTCAAGCTAATGGGGTGTGCAGTGCCGCATTTGTCCAGAGTAGTGATGAGCCGAACACCCCCGGGTTCGGTTCGCACCAGAACCCGCGAACGGACCGAAAGTTCGAACGAACATTAGAACCCTATTAAATACAATGGATGCGAACGTTCGAATTCTAAAGTGCTAATTATAACAACTATTATGCATGTTATTGTCATAAATAGGGTTTGGGAACCCGGGTTGTGCACCAGGGGACATGTATCAATGCAAAAAGAAGTTTTAAAAACGGTCGTTTTTCGGGAGCAGTCATTTTAATGATGCATAAAGTGAAAAAAAAAAAGTCAAATATTCCTTTAAATATCGTACCTGGGGGGTGTCTAAAGTATGCCTGTGAAGTGCCACGTGTTTCCCGTGTTTAGAACTGTCCCTGCACAAAATGACACTTCTAAAGGAAAAAAAAGCCATTTAAAACTGCTTGCGGCTTTAATGTAATGTCTGGTCCCGGTAATATGGATGAAATTCTTTAAGAAAAATGGCATAGCTACCCCATGACCCCCCCCCTACCCCAGCCCATTACCAGCCCCTTTGGGTCTTGTATGGATATTAAGGGGAACCCCGCACATAAAATAAAAAAGGCCCTATATACTCTGAACAGCCGTATACAGGCGGTGCATACAAGACAGGGACTGTAGGTTTGTTCTTATGTAGAATCTGTTTGTAATTTTGAACAGGTACATTGTTGAAGTGTAGCTCCAGCCCAAAAATCTATTTTTAAACTTTTTGGGAAACATAGGTAAGGGTTATCACCCCTGTAACATTTGTTTTGCTGTCTGTGCCCCTGTTCAGAACATTTCACCTCACTTTCCGTCCCAATGACAACTGTTTTTGAAATGTGGTGTTTTTCTTGAAACAAGGATTGCTGATAAAGCATCAGTACAGATGAGACCCCTTTCTCCCATATTTATTCTTACAGGAGAGAATTTTCCTTTCTAGGGGTAGATTTCCTCTCACTTCCTGTTGTCTTCTTTCGTTTGCAAGTAGGAGTCGTTTGTAAGTTGGATGTTTGAAAGTAGGGACCTGCCGTATATACTCTGCAGAAATAGGCCCCTTAGTTGTTGGTGTTGGCACAACACTGTAAGCACTCAGTTACTCTTGGTTGGTGCTGGAACGCCCTGCTGTCAACTATTATATCAGGAATTTTAATTACATATAAATGTTGAACAGTGGTAGTAAAAATTGGGGCTTTGATGGTGGTGCTGGTGCCACAACACTGTAAGCCCTGACAGTTACTCTTGGTGGGTGCAGCAATGGGCCCTGCTGTGAATTATTAGATCAAGAATTGTAATTACATGCCCCTTTTGAACAGGGGCTGAAAAATTGGGCCTTTCGTGGTGGTGGTGGTGGTGGCGTTTCCACAAGACTGTAAGCCCTCAGAGTTACTCTTGGTGGGTGCAGCAATGGACCCTGCTGTGAATTATTAGATCAAGAATTGTAATTGCATGCCCCTGTTGAACAGGGGCTGAAAAATTGGGCCTTAGGCACTGGTGGCACAACACTACAACCCCTCACAGATACTGTACTTGGAGCACAGCAATGAGCCCTGTTGCAAAGTATTGCTTCAAAAATTGTAATGACACGCCCCTGTTAAACAGGGGCTGAAAAATTGGGCCTTAGGCACTGGTGCCACAACACTCCAACCCCTCACAGATACTGTACTTGGAGCACAGCAATGAGCCCTATGGCAAATTATTGCTAAAAAAATTGTAATTACACGCCCCTGTAAAACAGGGGCTGAAAAATTGGGCCTTAGCCACTGGTGGCGGCACCCATAAACAAAAATGATCTTCCAAGCTATCATCATCAATCGTATCATTGAGGACTCGGAGGAGGAGGATAGCCAGTCAACATAACAGCACAGGCACTCAGCATCAGCATCAGTCTTGAAGGGATGTGACATGTTAAAATCAATTAGTCTGTTATATCAGCATCAGGTGTGTGGTAGCTGGTGGTGATCCAAGACTGGTTCATCTTGATGAAAGTCAGTCGATCAACCGAGTCGGTGGACAGGCGCACCCTGTGATCCGTGACAAATCCTCCAGCAGCACTGAATGTGCGTTCCGAAAGAACGCTGGATGCAGGACAGGCCAGTAGCTCAATTGCATACTGTGCAAGCTCTGGCCAGTGATCCATCCTCAAGACTAGTGATGAGCCGAACACCCCCGGGTTCGGTTCGCACCAGAACCCGCGAACGGACCGGAAGTTCGAACGAACATTAGAACCCTATTAAATACAATGGATGCGAACGTTCGAATTCTAAAGTGCTAATTATAACAACTATTATGCATGTTATTGTCCTAAAAAGGGTTTGGGAACCCGGGTTCTGCACCAGGGGACATGTATCAATGCAAAAAGAAGTTTTAAAAACGGTCGTTTTTCGGGAGCAGTCATTTTAATGATGCATAAAGTGAAAAAAAAAAGTCAAATATTCCTTTAAATATCGTACCTGGGGGGTGTCTAAAGTATGCCTGTGAAGTGCCACGTGTTTCCCGTGTTTAGAACTGTCCCTGCACAAAATGACACTTCTAAAGGAAAAAAAAGCCATTTAAAACTGCTTGCGGCTTTAATGTAATGTCTGGTCCCGGTAATATGGATGAAATTCTTTAAGAAAAATGGCATAGCTACCCCATGACCCCCCCCCCCCCTACCCCAGCCCATTACCAGCCCCTTTGGGTCTTGTATGGATATTAAGGGGAACCCCGCACATAAAATAAAAAAGGCCCTATATACTCTGAACAGCCGTATACAGGCGGTGCATACAAGACAGGGACTGTAGGTTTGTTCTTATGTAGAATCTGTTTGTAATTTTGAACAGGTACATTGTTGAAGTGTAGCTCCAGCCCAAAAATCTATTTTTAAACTTTTTGGAAAACATAGGTAAGGGTTATCACCCCTGTAACATTTGTTTTGCTGTCTGTGCCCCTGTTCAGAACATTTCACCTCACTTTCCGTCCCAATGACAACTGTTTTTGAAATGTGGTGTTTTTCTTGAAACAAGGATTGCTGATAAAGCATCAGTACAGAGGAGACACCTTTCTCCCATATTTATTCTTACAGGAGAGAATTTTCCTTCCTAGTGGTAGATTTCCTCTCACTTCCTGTTGTCTTCTTGCGTTTGCAAGTAGGAGTCGTTTGTAAGTTGGATGTTTGAAAGTAGGGACCTGCCGTATATACTCTGCAGAAATAGGCCCCTTAGTTGTTGGTGTTGGCACAACACTGTAAGCACTCACAGTTACTCTTGGTTGGTGCTGGAACGCCCTGCTGTCAACTATTATATCAGGAATTTTAATTACATATAATTGTTGAACAGTGGTAGTAAAAATTGGGCCTTTGATGGTGGTGCTGGTGCCACAACACTGTAAGCCCTGACAGTTACTCTTGGTGGGTGCAGCAATGGGCCCTGCTGTGAATTATTAGATCAAGAATTGTAATTACATGCCCCTGTTGAACAGGGGCTGAAAAATTGGGCCTTAGGCACTGGTGGCACAACACTGCAACCCCTCACAGATACTGTACTTGGAGCACAGCAATGAGCCCTGTTGCAAAGTATTGCTTCAAAAATTGTAATGACACGCCCCTGTTAAACAGGGGCTGAAAAATTGGGCCTTAGGCACTGGTGGCACAACACTGCAACTCCTCACAGATACTGTACTTGGAGCACAGCAATGAGCCCTGTTGCAAAGTATTGCTTCAAAAATTGTAATTACACGCCCCTGTTAAACTGGGGCTGAAAAATTGGGCGTTAGGCACTGGTGGCGGCACCCATAAACAAAAATGATCTTCCAAGCTATCATCATCAATCGTATCATTGAGGACTCGGAGGAGGAGGATAGCCAGTCAACATAACAGCACAGGCACTCAGCATCAGCATCAGTCTTGAAGGGATGTGACATTTTAAAATCAATTAGTCTGTTATATCAGCATCAGGTGTGTGGTAGCTGGTGGTGATCCAAGACTGGTTCATCTTGATGAAAGTCAGTCGATCAACCGAGTCGGTGGACAGGCGCACCCTGTGATCCGTGACAAATCCTCCAGCAGCACTGAATGTGCGTTCCGAAAGAACGCTGGATGCAGGACAGGCCAGTAGCTCAATTGCATACTGTGCAAGCTCTGGCCAGTGATCCATCCTCAAGACCCAGTAAGCCAGAGGATTTTCGGTGGGGAAGGTGTCCAAGTCTGACCTTGCCCCTAGATATTCCTGCACCATGTTTATCAGACGCTGGCGATGGTTGCTGGAACCAATCATACTTTGGGGCTGCGGACTAAAGAATTGTCTGAACGCATCGGTCAGACGGCCACCTTCCCCACCGCTCCTTCTTTGACTGGCCGAAGCCTCAGCAACTCGTTGTCCAGGACCAGGAGTTTGCAACCTCCCAGTCTCTGGGAACGCGTTGCACAGACCTTTCTGCAAGGCCTCCCGGAGTTGTCTCATCCTCTGCTCCCTCTGCGACGGTAACATAAGGTCCGCAACCTTACCCTTGTACCGTGGATCAAGGAGAGTGGCCAGCCAGTAATGGTCCCTCTCCTTGATCCGAAGAATACGAGGATCCTTCCGCAGACTTTGCAGGATCAGGGAGGCCATGCAGCGTAGGTTTGCTGAGGCATTCGCTCCGGAGTCCTCTGGGTCACTAAGGACGACATGATCCGCAGCCACCTCCTCCCAGCCACGTACAAGTCCACTGGTTTCTTGGGACTGTAAATCATCCCTAAAAGACTGCTGCTGATGATGCTGAGTGCCAGCCTCCACCTCCATGCTGACACAATCCTCCTCCTCCTCCTCCTCCTCCTCCTCTTCCTGTGCGATGGGTGGGACAGAAGGAACACTGTCTGGGTAAAGGGGGCCTTGAGAGGCAAGGAAGTCCTCCTCTTCCTGCCTCTGTTCTGCCTCAAGTGCCCTGTCCATTATTCCACGCAGCGTGTGCTCCAACAGGTGGACAAGAGGTACAGTGTCACTGATGCATGCACTGTCACTGCTCACCATCCTCGTGGCCTCCTCAAATGGTGCCAGGACAGTGCATGCATCCCTGATCATGCCCCACTGGCGTGGAGAAAAAAAAACAAGCTCCCCTGACCCTGTCCTGGTGCCGTAGTCGCACAGGTACTCATTGATGGCCCTCTGCTGCGTGTGCAGCCGCTGCAGCATGGCCAACGTTGAGTTCCACCTGGTGGGCATGTCACATATAAGGCGGTTCTTGGGCAGGTTCAACTCCTTTTGCAGCTCAGCCAGGCGAGCACTGGCATTATAAGATCTGCGGAAATGCACACAGACTTTCCTGGCCTGCCTCAGGACATCCTGTAAGCCCGGGTACCTGCCCAAGAACCGCTGCACCACCAGGTTAAGGACGTGAGCCACACAGGGCACATGGGTCAGTTGTCCCTGTCGGAGGGCGGAGAGGAGGTTGGTGCCATTGTCGCAAACCACCATTCCTGGCTTAAGCTGGCGTGGCGTCAACCACCTCTCGGCCTGGCCCTGCAGAGCAGACAGGACCTCTGCCCCAGTGTGGCTTCTGTCCCCCAAACACACCAGCGCAAGCACGGCATGGCATCTTTTTGCCTGCGTACTTGCGTAGCCCCGTGAACGGCTACGGAGCACCGCTGGTTCATAGGACAAACCACAGGAAGAGGCCATGGAGGAAGAAGAAGAGGAGGGGGTGGAGGAGAGAGGTGTGTCACAACCAGTAGTAGCATTTTGGAGGCGTGGCGGTGGGACAACCTCCAACACTACTGCACCTTGTCCTGAATCCTTCCCAGCTGCCAAAAGAGTGACCCAATGGGCCGTGAAAGAAAGGTAACGTCCCTGTCCATGCCTGCTGGACCATGAGTCAGCGGTAATATGCACCTTACCGCTGACCGCCCTGTCCAGCGAGGCCAAGACATTGCCTTCCACATGCCGGTAGAGAGCCGGAATAGCCTTCCGTGAGAAAAAGTGGCGTTTGGGAACCTGCCACTGAGGAACCGCACATTGCACAAACTCACGGAAGGGGGCCGAGTCTACCAACTGAAAAGGCAGCAGTTGAAGCGCTAGCAATTTAGCCAAGCTAGCATTCAACCGCTGGGCATGTGGATGGCTGGGAGTGAACTTCTTTCGACGGTCCAGCAGCTGGGGCAGGGAAATTTGCCTGCTAGAATCGGACGTCGGTGTACTGCTAGCAGAGTGGGCGCAAGTACTTGGCTGTGACACACCTAATTCTACACCTTCATTCCTCTCAGTGCATGTTTCAGAGAGGACTGAAGTTATAGTGGGGTTGGAGATCCCAGCTGATGCGGTGCAAGGAGAGGTCCGCTTTGTTCTTTGGTGTGGGTCTTTGAGGTAGGCTTGCCAACGAGCTGCATGGCAGGTCAACATATGTCTGGTCAGGCATGTGGTACCCAAGCGGCTGATGTTTTGGCCACGCGATATACGCTTGAGACATATGTTGCAAACAGCAGCTGTGCGATCTGATGCACTAGCCTCAAAAAAGGCCCACACCAAAGAACTTTTTGAATGACGGGCAGAGGCAGCGCCCTGCACAGGCGGAGCTCTGCGGTGTGATTCCGTCGGTGTACTGCCCTTACGCTGGCCACCAAAGGGCATCCTGCCTCGTTGGAGATGTGCCTCCTCCTCATCCTCCTCCTCCTCCTCTCTCCTATTAGGCACCCACGTGGAGTCATTGACCTCATCATCCCCTCCCTCCTCATCACTGGAGCCAATCTGGCAGTATGCTGCAGCTGCTGGAACATGACTGCCAGATTGGTGTCCTTCTTGAGCATCCCCTCTGTCTGCTCTCACGCTACTGCCTTCCTCTAGCTGGGTTTCATCATCAGACCCTTCGAAACGCTGGGCATCCTCCTGGAGCATGTACCCAACACTGTGCTGAAACAGTTCGGGGGACTCCTCAGGAGGAGGACATGGTGGGTCTAGGGAAGGAGTGACTGATGATTTGTCTGACATTGATACCAGGGAAGACGACGCTTTGGCAGCTGCTTTTCCAGTACCCTGAGCCTGGGTGAGAGAGGATGAGGAGGAGGAGGAGGGCTTGGTCATCCACTCTACCAAGTCTTCGGCATGATGTGGCTCAACATGTCCAGCTGCCGAAAAGAAGGACAAGCGTGTCCCATGGCCATGTGCTGATGACAATGCACCGCGTCCACGACCAGCACTGTTGCCCCCAGACACAGAGCCTGCTTGCCCTCTTTTATTGCCTCCTGACTGTCTGCCTCTCCTTGTTTGCCTTCCAGACATTCTAATAGATGGCCTGCAGGGAGATGGGAAAAAAGCAATAAGGGCTACCTTCAGGTGTCCTTCTCTGTCCCTGGAAACAAGGACTTGCAGAGTGAAAGAAAAAAAACACTCTCCCTACCTACAGTTTTCTGTCCCTAGAAAAAATGTTTTTTTTAATCACAATATAGCACAAGGAAAATTAACTCACTGTCCTTACAGGTCCCTGGAAACAAGGACTTGCAGAGTGAAAGAAAAAAAACACTCTCCCTACCTACAGTTTTCTGTCCCTAGAAAAAAATGTTTTTTTTAATCACAATATAGCAAAAGGACAATTCACTCACTGTCCTTCCAGGTCCCTGGAAACAAGGACTTGCAGAGTGAAAGAAACTGACACTGTCCCTACCTAGAGTTTTCTGTCCCTGGAATAAATGTTTTTTTCAGCACAATATAGCACAAGGACAATTAACTCACTGTCCTTACAGGTCCCTGGAAACAAGGACTTGCAGAGTGAAAGAAAAAAAATACTCTCCCTACCTACAGTTTTCTGTCCCTAGAAAAAAATGTTTTTTTTAATCACAATATAGCAAAAGGACAATTCACTCACTGTCCTTCCAGGTCCCTGGAAACAAGGACTTGCAGAGTGAAAGAAACTGACACTGTCCCTACCTAGTGTTTTCTGTCCCTAGAATAAATGTTTTTTTTAATCACAATATAGCACAAGGAAAATTAACTCACTGTCCTTACAGGTCCCTGGAAACAAGGACTTGCAGAGTGAAAGAAAAAAAACACTCTCCCTACCTACAGTTTTCTGTCCCTAGAAAAAAATGTTTTTTTTAATCACAATATAGCAAAAGGACAATTCACTCACTGTCCTTCCAGGTCCCTGGAAACAAGGACTTGCAGAGTGAAAGAAACTGACACTGTCCCTACCTAGAGTTTTCTGTCCCTGGAATAAATGTTTTTTTCAGCACAATATAGCACAAGGACAATTAACTCACTGTCCTTACAGGTCCCTGGAAACAAGGACTTGCAGAGTGAAAGAAAAAAAATACTCTCCCTACCTACAGTTTTCTGTCCCTAGAAAAAAATGTTTTTTTTAATCACAATATAGCAAAAGGACAATTCACTCACTGTCCTTCCAGGTCCCTGGAAACAAGGACTTGCAGAGTGAAAGAAACTGACACTGTCCCTACCTAGTGTTTTCTGTCCCTAGAATAAATGTTTTTTTTAATCACAATATAGCACAAGGAAAATTAACTCACTGTCCTTACAGGTCCCTGGAAACAAGGACTTGCAGAGTGAAAGAAAAAAAACACTCTCCCTACCTACAGTTTTCTGTCCCTAGAAAAAAATGTTTTTTTTAATCACAATATAGCAAAAGGACAATTCACTCACTGTCCTTCCAGGTCCCTGGAAACAAGGACTTGCAGAGTGAAAGAAACTGACACTGTCCCTACCTAGAGTTTTCTGTCCCTGGAATAAATGTTTTTTTCAGCACAATATAGCACAAGGACAATTAACTCACTGTCCTTACAGGTCCCTGGAAACAAGGACTTGCAGAGTGAAAGAAAAAAAATACTCTCCCTACCTACAGTTTTCTGTCCCTAGAAAAAAATGTTTTTTTTAATCACAATATAGCAAAAGGACAATTCACTCACTGTCCTTCCAGGTCCCTGGAAACAAGGACTTGCAGAGTGAAAGAAACTGACACTGTCCCTACCTAGAGTTTTCTGTCCCTGGAATAAATGTTTTTTTCAGCACAATATAGCACAAGGACAATTAACTCACTGTCCTTACAGGTCCCTGGAAACAAGGACTTGCAGAGTGAAAGAAAAAAAATACTCTCCCTACCTACAGTTTTCTGTCCCTAGAAAAAAATGTTTTTTTTAATCACAATATAGCAAAAGGACAATTCACTCACTGTCCTTCCAGGTCCCTGGAAACAAGGACTTGCAGAGTGAAAGAAACTGACACTGTCCCTACCTAGAGTTTTCTGTCCCTAGAATAAATGTTTTTTTTAATCACAATATAGCAAAAGGACAATTCACTCACTGTCCTTCCAGGTCCCTGGAAACAAGGACTTGCAGAGTGAAAGAAACTGACACTGTCCCTACCTAGAGTTTTCTGTCCCTAGAATAAATGTTTTTTTTAATCACAATATAGCAAAAGGACAATTCACTCACTGTCCTTCCAGGTCCCTGGAAACAAGGACTTGCAGAGTGAAAGAAACTGACACTGTCCCTACCTAGAGTTTTCTGTCCCTAGAATAAATGTTTTTTTTAATCACAATATAGCACAAGGAAAATTAACTCACTGTCCTTACAGGTCCCTGGAAACAAGGACTTGCAGAGTGAAAGAAAAAAAACACTCTCCCTACCTACAGTTTTCTGTCCCTAGAAAAAAATGTTTTTTTTAATCACAATATAGCAAAAGGACAATTCACTCACTGTCCTTCCAGGTCCCTGGAAACAAGGACTTGCAGAGTGAAAGAAACTGACACTGTCCCTACCTAGAGTTTTCTGTCCCTGGAATAAATGTTTTTTTCAGCACAATATAGCACAAGGACAATTAACTCACTGTCCTTACAGGTCCCTGGAAACAAGGACTTGCAGAGTGAAAGAAAAAAAATACTCTCCCTACCTACAGTTTTCTGTCCCTAGAAAAAAATGTTTTTTTTAATCACAATATAGCAAAAGGACAATTCACTCACTGTCCTTCCAGGTCCCTGGAAACAAGGACTTGCAGAGTGAAAGAAACTGACACTGTCCCTACCTAGAGTTTTCTGTCCCTAGAATAAATGTTTTTTTTAATCACAATATAGCAAAAGGACAATTCACTCACTGTCCTTCCAGGTCCCTGGAAACAAGGACTTGCAGAGTGAAAGAAACTGACACTGTCCCTACCTAGAGTTTTCTGTCCCTAGAATAAATGTTTTTTTTAATCACAATATAGCAAAAGGACAATTCACTCACTGTCCTTCCAGGTCCCTGGAAACAAGGACTTGCAGAGTGAAAGAAACTGACACTGTCCCTACCTAGAGTTTTCTGTCCCTAGAATAAATGTTTTTTTTAATCACAATATAGCAAAAGGACAATTCACTCACTGTCCTTCCAGGTCCCTGGAAACAAGGACTTGCAGAGTGAAAGAAACTGACACTGTCCCTACCTAGAGTTTTCTGTCCCTAGAATAAATGTTTTTTTTAATCACAATATAGCAAAAGGACAATTCACTCACTGTCCTTCCAGGTCCCTGGAAACAAGGACTTGCAGAGTGAAAGAAACTGACACTGTCCCTACCTAGAGTTTTCTGTCCCTAGAATAAATGTTTTTTTTAATCACAATATAGCACAAGGAAAATTAACTCACTGTCCTTACAGGTCCCTGGAAACAAGGACTTGCAGAGTGAAAGAAAAAAAACACTCTCCCTACCTACAGTTTTCTGTCCCTAGAAAAAAATGTTTTTTTTAATCACAATATAGCAAAAGGACAATTCACTCACTGTCCTTCCAGGTCCCTGGAAACAAGGACTTGCAGAGTGAAAGAAACTGACACTGTCCCTACCTAGAGTTTTCTGTCCCTGGAATAAATGTTTTTTTCAGCACAATATAGCACAAGGACAATTAACTCACTGTCCTTACAGGTCCCTGGAAACAAGGACTTGCAGAGTGAAAGAAAAAAAATACTCTCCCTACCTACAGTTTTCTGTCCCTAGAAAAAAATGTTTTTTTTAATCACAATATAGCAAAAGGACAATTCACTCACTGTCCTTCCAGGTCCCTGGAAACAAGGACTTGCAGAGTGAAAGAAACTGACACTGTCCCTACCTAGAGTTTTCTGTCCCTAGAATAAATGTTTTTTTTAATCACAATATAGCAAAAGGACAATTCACTCACTGTCCTTCCAGGTCCCTGGAAACAAGGACTTGCAGAGTGAAAGAAACTGACACTGTCCCTACCTAGAGTTTTCTGTCCCTAGAATAAATGTTTTTTTTAATCACAATATAGCAAAAGGACAATTCACTCACTGTCCTTCCAGGTCCCTGGAAACAAGGACTTGCAGAGTGAAAGAAACTGACACTGTCCCTACCTAGAGTTTTCTGTCCCTAGAATAAATGTTTTTTTTAATCACAATATAGCAAAAGGACAATTCACTCACTGTCCTTCCAGGTCCCTGGAAACAAGGACTTGCAGAGTGAAAGAAACTGACACTGTCCCTACCTAGAGTTTTCTGTCCCTAGAATAAATGTTTTTTTTTAAGCACACTATAGCAGAAGCACAAAACACACTGACACTCTCCCTACCTATCCTTCTCTTTCCCTAAACTAAAGGAATCCAGGTTAAGCAAGAAAGAAATAACAGTCACTGTCCCTGCCTATGCTACTCTATCCCTGCTCCGGAACACACTACACTAGGCCGCCGTGCTGGCGGCCTTTTATAGTGTGGGGCGTGTACTAAACACCCTCAGCAATAATTGGCCACAGGCATCCTGCCTGTGGCCAATCATTGCTCTCCTCGCTGCCGGCGCTGTGATTGGCCAAGCATGCGGGGTCACAGTGCATGCTTGGCCAATCACAGCGCCTGGATGACACTGCGATGGCGTAGTGCATTGTGGGCCGTTCGCGTCACTCGAATTTGGCGCGAACGGCCCAAATCGTTCGATCTTCGTCGAACGATCGAACAGCCAATGTTCGAGTCGAACGTATGTTCGACTCGAACACGAAGCTCATCCCTACTCAAGACCCAGTAAGCCAGAGGATTTTCGGTGGGGAAGGTGTCCAAGTCTGACCTTGCCCCTAGATATTCCTGCACCATGTTTATCAGACGCTGGCGATGGTTGCTGGAACCGATCATACTTTGGGGCTGCGGACTAAAGAATTGTCTGAACGCATCGGTCAGACGGCCACCTTCCCCACCGCTCCTTCTTTGACTGGCCGAAGCCTCAGCAACTCGTTGTCCAGGACCAGGAGTTTGTAACCTCCCAGTCTCTGGGAACGCGTTGCACAGACCTTTCTGCAAGGCCTCCCGGAGTTGTCTCATCCTCTGCTCCCTCTGCGACGGTAACATAAGGTCCGCAACCTTACCCTTGTACCGTGGATCAAGGAGAGTGGCCAGCCAGTAATGGTCCCTCTCCTTGATCCGAAGAATACGAGGATCCTTCCGCAGACTTTGCAGGATCAGGGAGGCCATGCAGCGTAGGTTTGCTGAGGCATTCGCTCCGGAGTCCTCTGGGTCACTAAGGACGACATGATCCGCAGCCACCTCCTCCCAGCCACGTACAAGTCCACTGGTTTCTTGGGACTGTAAATCATCCCTAAAAGACTGCTGCTGATGATGCTGAGTGCCAGCCTCCACCTCCATGCTGACACAATCCTCCTCCTCCTCCTCCTCCTCCTCCTCTTCCTGTGCGATGGGTGGGACAGAAGGAACACTGTCTGGGTAAAGGGGGCCTTGAGAGGCAAGGAAGTCCTCCTCTTCCTGCCTCTGTTCTGCCTCAAGTGCCCTGTCCATTATTCCACGCAGCGTGTGCTCCAACAGGTGGACAAGAGGTACAGTGTCACTGATGCATGCACTGTCACTGCTCACCATCCTCGTGGCCTCCTCAAATGGTGCCAGGACAGTGCATGCATCCCTGATCATGCCCCACTGGCGTGGAGAAAAAAAACCAAGCTCCCCTGACCCTGTCCTGGTGCCGTAGTTGCACAGGTACTCATTGATGGCCCTCTGCTGCGTGTGCAGCCGCTGCAGCATGGCCAACGTTGAGTTCCACCTGGTGGGCATGTCACATATAAGGCGGTTCTTGGGCAGGTTCAACTCCTTTTGCAGCTCAGCCAGGCGAGCACTGGCATTATAAGATCTGCGGAAATGCACACAGACTTTCCTGGCCTGCCTCAGGACATCCTGTAAGCCCGGGTACCTGCCCAAGAACCGCTGCACCACCAGGTTAAGGACGTGAGCCACACAGGGCACATGGGTCAGTTGTCCCTGTCGGAGGGCGGAGAGGAGGTTGGTGCCATTGTCGCAAACCACCATTCCTGGCTTAAGCTGGCGTGGCGTCAACCACCTCTCGGCCTGGCCCTGCAGAGCAGACAGGACCTCTGCCCCAGTGTGGCTTCTGTCCCCCAAACACACCAGCGCAAGCACGGCATGGCATCTTTTTGCCTGCGTACTTGCGTAGCCCCGTGAACGGCTACGGAGCACCGCTGGTTCATAGGACAAACCACAGGAAGAGGCCATGGAGGAAGAAGAAGAGGAGGGGGTGGAGGAGAGAGGTGTGTCACAACCAGTAGTAGCATTTTGGAGGCGTGGCGGTGGGACAACCTCCAACACTACTGCACCTTGTCCTGCATCCTTCCCAGCTGCCAAAAGAGTGACCCAATGGGCCGTGAAAGAAAGGTAACGTCCCTGTCCATGCCTGCTGGACCATGAGTCAGCGGTAATATGCACCTTACCGCTGACCGCCCTGTCCAGCGAGGCCAAGACATTGCCTTCCACATGCCGGTAGAGAGCCGGAATAGCCTTCCGTGAGAAAAAGTGGCGTTTGGGAACCTGCCACTGAGGAACCGCACATTGCACAAACTCACGGAAGGGGGCCGAGTCTACCAACTGAAAAGGCAGCAGTTGAAGCGCTAGCAATTTAGCCAAGCTAGCATTCAACCGCTGGGCATGTGGATGGCTGGGAGTGAACTTCTTTCGACGGTCCAGCAGCTGGGGCAGGGAAATTTGCCTGCTAGAATCGGACGTCGGTGTACTGCTAGCAGAGTGGCCGCAAGTACTTGGCTGTGACACACCTAATTCTACACCTTCATTCCTCTCAGTGCATGTTTCAGAGAGGACTGAAGTTATAGTGGGGTTGGAGATCCCAGCTGATGCGGTGCAAGGAGAGGTCCGCTTTGTTCTTTGGTGTGGGTCTTTGAGGTAGGCTTGCCAACGAGCTGCATGGCAGGTCAACATATGTCTGGTCAGGCATGTGGTACCCAAGCGGCTGATGTTTTGGCCACGCGATATACGCTTGAGACATATGTTGCAAACAGCAGCTGTGCGATCTGATGCACTAGCCTCAAAAAAGGCCCACACCAAAGAACTTTTTGAATGACGGGCAGAGGCAGCGCCCTGCACAGGCGGAGCTCTGCGGTGTGATTCCGTCGGTGTACTGCCCTTACGCTGGCCACCAAAGGGCATCCTGCCTCGTTGGAGATGTGCCTCCTCCTCATCCTCCTCCTCCTCCTCTCTCCTATTAGGCACCCACGTGGAGTCAGTGACCTCATCATCACCTCCCTCCTCATCACTGGAGGCAATCTGGCAGTATGCTGCAGCTGCTGGAACATGACTGCCAGATTGGTGTCCTTCTTGAGCATCCCCTCTGTCTGCTCTCACGCTACTGCCTTCCTCTAGCTGGGTTTCATCATCAGACCCTTCGAAACGCTGGGCATCCTCCTGGAGCATGTACCCAACACTGTGCTGAAACAGTTCGGGGGACTCCTCAGGAGGAGGACATGGTGGGTCTAGGGAAGGAGTGACTGATGATGAGTCTGACATTGATACCAGGGAAGAGGACGCTTTGGCAGCTGCTTTTCCAGTACCCTGAGCCTGGGTGAGAGAGGATGAGGAGGAGGAGGAGGGCTTGGTCATCCACTCTACCAAGTCTTCGGCATGATGTGGCTCAACATGTCCAGCTGCCGAAAAGAAGGACAAGCGTGTCCCATGGCCATGTGCTGATGACAATGCACCGCGTCCACGACCAGCACTGTTGCCCCCAGACACAGAGCCTGCTTGCCCTCTTTTATTGCCTCCTGACTGTCTGCCTCTCCTTGTTTGCCTTCCAGACATTCTAATAGATGGCCTGCAGGGAGATGGGAAAAAAGCAATAAGGGCTACCTTCAGGTGTCCTTCTCTGTCCCTTGAAACAAGGACTTTGACAGTGAAAGAAACTGACACACTCTCCCTACCTACAGTTTTCTGTCCCTAGAAAAAATGTTTTTTTTTAAGCACAATTTAGCACAAGGAGAATTACCTCACTGTCCTTCCAGGTCCCTGGAAACAAGGACTTTGACAGTGAAAGAAACTGACACACTCTCCCTACCTACAGTTTTCTGTCCCTAGAAAAAATGTTTTTTTTTAAGCACAATTTAGCACAAGGAGAATTACCTCACTGTCCTTCCAGGTCCCTGGAAACAAGGACTTTGACAGTGAAAGAAACTGACACACTCTCCCTACCTACAGTTTTCTGTCCCTAGAAAAAATGTTTTTTTTAAGCACAATTTAGCACAAGGAGAATTACCTCACTGTCCTTCCAGGTCCCTGGAAACAAGGACTTTGACAGTGAAAGAAACTGACACACTCTCCCTACCTACAGTTTTCTGTCCCTAGAAAAAATGTTTTTTTTTAAGCACAATTTAGCACAAGGAGAATTACCTCACTGTCCTTCCAGGTCCCTGGAAACAAGGACTTTGACAGTGAAAGAAACTGACACACTCTCCCTACCTACAGTTTTCTGTCCCTAGAAAAATTTTTTTTTTTAAGCACAATTTAGCACAAGGAGAATTACCTCACTGTCCTTCCAGGTCCCTGGAAACAAGGACTTTGACAGTGAAAGAAACTGACACACTCTCCCTACCTACAGTTTTCTGTCCCTAGAAAAAATGTTTTTTTTTAAGCACAATTTAGCACAAGGAGAATTACCTCACTGTCCTTCCAGGTCCCTGGAAACAAGGACTTTGACAGTGAAAGAAACTGACACACTCTCCCTACCTACAGTTTTCTGTCCCTAGAAAAAATGTTTTTTTTAAGCACAATTTAGCACAAGGAGAATTACCTCACTGTCCTTCCAGGTCCCTGGAAACAAGGACTTTGACAGTGAAAGAAACTGACACACTCTCCCTACCTACAGTTTTCTGTCCCTAGAAAAAATGTTTTTTTTAAGCACAATTTAGCACAAGGAGAATTACCTCACTGTCCTTCCAGGTCCCTGGAAACAAGGACTTTGACAGTGAAAGAAACTGACACACTCTCCCTACCTACAGTTTTCTGTCCCTAGAAAAAATGTTTTTTTTAAGCACAATTTAGCACAAGGAGAATTACCTCACTGTCCTTCCAGGTCCCTGGAAACAAGGACTTTGACAGTGAAAGAAACTGACACACTCTCCCTACCTACAGTTTTCTGTCCCTAGAAAAAATGTTTTTTTTAAGCACAATTTAGCACAAGGAGAATTACCTCACTGTCCTTCCAGGTCCCTGGAAACAAGGACTTTGACAGTGAAAGAAACTGACACACTCTCCCTACCTACAGTTTTCTGTCCCTAGAAAAAATGTTTTTTTTTAAGCACAATTTAGCACAAGGAGAATTACCTCACTGTCCTTCCAGGTCCCTGGAAACAAGGACTTTGACAGTGAAAGAAACTGACACACTCTCCCTACCTACAGTTTTCTGTCCCTAGAAAAAATGTTTTTTTTAAGCACAATTTAGCACAAGGAGAATTACCTCACTGTCCTTCCAGGTCCCTGGAAACAAGGACTTTGACAGTGAAAGAAACTGACACACTCTCCCTACCTACAGTTTTCTGTCCCTAGAAAAAATGTTTTTTTTAAGCACAATTTAGCACAAGGAGAATTACCTCACTGTCCTTCCAGGTCCCTGGAAACAAGGACTTTGACAGTGAAAGAAACTGACACACTCTCCCTACCTACAGTTTTCTGTCCCTAGAAAAAATGTTTTTTTTAAGCACAATATAGCACAAGGAGAATTCACTCACTGTCCTTCCAGGTCCCTGGAAACAAGGACTTTGACAGTGAAAGAAACTGACACACTCTCCCTACCTACAGTTTTCTGTCCCTAGAAAAAATGTTTTTTTTAAGCACAATATAGCACAAGCACAAAACACACTGACACTCTCCCTACCTATCCTTCTCTTTCCCTAAACTAAAGGAATCCAGGTTAAGCAAGAAAGAAATAAAAGTCACTGTCCCTGCCTATGCTGCTCTATCCCTGCTCCGGAACACACTACACTAGGCCGCCGTGCTGGCGGCCTTTTATAGTGTGGGGCGTGTACTAAACCCCCTCAGCAATAATTGGCCACAGGCATCCTGCCTGTGGCCAATCATTGCTCTCCTCGCTGCCGGCGCTGTGATTGGCCAAGCATGCGGGGTCACAGTGCATGCTTGGCCAATCACAGCGCCTGGATGACACTGCGATGGCGTAGTGCATTGTGGGCCGTTCGCGTCACTCGAATTTGGCGCGAACGGCCCAAATCGTTCGATCTTCGTCGAACGATCGAACAGCCGATGTTCGAGTCGAACGTATGTTCGACTCGAACACGAAGCTCATCCCTAGTCCAGAGGTGCGGGGGCGCCGATGACACTCGGAACGGTTCGGAGTCGTTCGGAAATACTCAGAAACACTCCGTTCCTGAACCTTTTTGAGGGTTTCCAAGATCAGCCGAGCTGTCCCCGAGTATTTCCAAGGCTCTCAGGCGCCCCCCTACATCTGGCCACATGCGGTATTGCATGCCATAGAAGTAATTGCGGAACGAATTATCTTTGTTTCCATTGACTTCTATGGGGAAACTCGCTTTGATATGCGAGTGCTTTGGATTACAAGCATTCTCCTGGAATGGATTATGCTCATAATCCAAGGTTCCACTGTAGTTGGAAAGAGAAACAGTGTGCAGCAGGAGGAGCAGGTTTTCAATTTACTTGGAAACATCAAATAACTGCGGTATCTGAGGATCAGCAAAGTAGGGGATTATGAAGATACAGGCTAGAGGTCGACCGATATGGGTTTTTCGATGGCCGATGCCGATATTTAGAAATCGGGGCGGCCGATGGCCGATATATGATGCCGATTTTTGCGGCCGATATTTTAGGCCGATTTTTTTTTTTTGGCAGGTGGCACTAACAGGTGACACTGGCAAGTGCCACTGGTTGGCACTGGCAGGTGGCACTAATTGGCACTGCCAGGTGGCACTAATTGGCACTAGCAGATGGCACTGATTGGCAGGTGGCACTGGCAGGCACTAACAGGTGGCACTGATTGGCAGGTGGCACTAATTGACACTGGCAGGTGGCACTGGCAGATGGCACTGATTGGCAGGTGGCACTGGATGGCACTAGTTAGCACTGGCAGGTGGCACTGATTGGCAGGTGGCACTAATTGGCACTCGCAGGTGGCACTAATTGGCACTGGCAGGTGGCACTGATTTGCACTGGCAGGTGACATTGGATGGCAATAGTTGGCACTGGCAGGTGGCACTGGTTGGCATTGGCAGGTGGCACTGGTTGGCATTGGCAGATGGCACTGGCAGGTTTTACATAGTAAAACTATGTGAAACTGCTCTCTGCAGCGCCGCGGTGTGTGAAACTGTATGGAGAGACAGGAGATGACAAATTCAGCGTGACAGAGGAAATATATGTAAACTAAGAGAATGGACTTTAGGCGGCACATGGGTATATATTGTTATAAACAAAGGATTTTATTTTAAACAACATGGTAAAAAAAATTATATATAAACATTCAAACAGTAAAGCCCTGTACACACGATCGGATAACCTATGGATTTTCGTCCGATGGATTTGTCCATCGGAAATCCGATGAAACTGTTTTTCATCAGTCTTGGCCCACACACCATCAGTCAAAAAACCGACCGTTCCAAACGCGGTGACGTAAAACACTCAGATGAGCAGAGAAAAATGAAGTTTAATGCTTCTGAGCATGCGTCGACTTGATTCTGAGCATGCGTGGGTTTTTGATCCGATGGACTTGCCCATAGACGATCGGAGTTTTCGATCGGTTTTTTATCCATCGGAAAAATTTAAAACATGTTCTATTTTTTAAAACCGATGGAAAAAAGACCGATGGGTCCCATACACGATCGGTTGGTCTGATGAAAACCATCCATCGGACGGTTTTCATCAGTCAAACCGATCGTGTGTACGGGGCTTTACAGTTTGTTTGTATTCAGATACAGGGTTAGGGCTAGTGCTTTAACAATGCTTCAAAATTGTATAACGTAGAAACATTCCATCTTAATGAAAATGCCAAACCAGCAGACCAAGGCTGATATAACGGTGAGCATATAGAAGCAAGTGGCACGAGCCAAAGATCCGGTGTATCAGGTATAGTCTTGAGTTGCTCTACTAGTTTCGCGAATTAACGCTTCTTCGGGAGCATAATAATCTGTTGGACATATATATATATAAACATCAAAAAAATATTACACATCTTTTTAAAACATAAAAAATCAATAAAACTTAAAAAACACTAAATATCTCAAAAAATGGGGGTTGCTGGACCCACATAGTGCAGGTACCCAAGAGCGAACCCATTAAGGGACACCAACCCAACATGTGGGGTGGCACCATAAGATGACAGTGGTGCCTAAATGGTGTCAATGGGGGGTGGGGAAGGAGAGAGAGAAAGAGAAAGGGGAAATGAAAGGGAGAGGAAGAGGAAAGGGGGGGAAAAAGGGAGGGGCAAGAGAAAAGGGGAAAAGGGGGGGGGGAAGAAAAAGTTGTAGAAAGAGAGAAGGGTGAGTTAAAGGAATGAAGTATAAATGCTATAAAGGAAAGCCAGGTGGAACGGTATCCCAGAAAAGAAAAAATGGTGAACAAAAGAGGGTGCATGGGAAATCAGCTTACTGTGGCACTAGTTGGAGAATAAGTATAACTGTAGCAATGTACTCACCGATCGGGTGTGCTGCAAAATGCAGCATACACCTGAGAAGAGTTTTAATTGGCTGTTGGTCAGTAACGATCAACCAGCCAGGATATAGATCTGGAAAAAGAGGGATAGATGTATGGTCTACCTGTTAATGGCTATAATAAGTGTAACCCGGTGGATATATACGATGACAACTAAGTATAAGTCAGTTAAAGTATATGGCCCACAATAAGAGGGTGCTCACCACAATGATCGACAGCTGGGTGTGCTGCTGGATAGAGGCTGCTGGTGTGCAGCGACGGGTAATGTCCTCCAGGAATATTGAGGCTGTAACTTAGATAGTATAATGAAAAAAGGCTCAAATAGCACCAGTGCACGTACTGGTGCATAGATGGGCAGAGGGTATCTAACTCCATCGAGCCTTTAAAGTAGTGGCCAGGCTGAAAAATAGACAAAGGTATGCATTAGTGGGTTGTGCAGGACTGAAACTAAATGTCAGTCAGCAACCCCCATTTTTTGAGATATTTAGTGTTTTTTATGTTTTATTGATTTTTATGTATTAAAAAGATGTGTAATTTTTTTTGATGTTTATATATATATATATATATATATATGTCCAACAGATTATTATGCTCCCGAAGAAGCGTTAATTCGCGAAACTAGTAGAGCAACTCAAGACTATACCTGATACACCGGATCTTTGGCTCGTGCCACTTGCTTCTATATGCTCACCGTTATATCAGCCTTGGTCTGCTGGTTTGGCATTTTCATTAAGATGGAATGTTTCTACGTTATACAATTTTGAAGCATTGTTAAAGCACTAGCCCTAACCCTGTATCTGAATACAAACAAACTGTTATGCCAGCTTTTGACCCCATTCACACAGGGGCGACTCGTCAGGCGTCTCAGCCGCCTGACGAGTCGCGTCCCCTTCTGTACAATGGAATCGTTCTAAGCAGAGCGACTGAAGTCGCTCCGACTTAGAAAAAGGTTCCTGTACTACTTCAAGACGACTTCAAGGCGACTTCCATTGACTTCAATACAGAAGTCATTTTGGAAGTCTGCTTTGAAGTCGTCTTGAGATCGCCCAGCACAGTCGCGGCACAAGTCGTGCCGCCCCTGTGTGAATGGGCTCTTACTGTTTGAATGTTTATATATATTTTTTTACCATGTTGTTTAAAATAAAATCCTTAGTTTATAACAATATATACCCATGTGCCGCCTAAAGTCCATTCTCTTAATTTACATATATTTCCTCTGTCATATCGGGACGTTGGCACATTTATACATGTGCATCCACAGCTGTCACCCTGTGAGAATGCACGCTCTAGCAATCTCTTCAAAATTCAGCGTGATGTCGGAGGTGGGCGGGACCCAGCAGCTATCAAGCCAATGATTGGGCTGTTTAAGAAAGGAGCGGGGCCACATACACGTAGCGGCCTGCCCAGATCCCATTGGCTGGTGTTGGATAGCTGGGTCCCGCCCACCCCGACATCCAACCTCAATTATGACAGCTCCTCTCTCTCTCTCTCCATAAAGTTTCACACACCGCGGCGCTGCTCTGCCAAAAAAAAAAAAAAAGACAGAGTGTGGAGAAGGGAGGAGGAACCCCACATTCCTCCTCCCTTCTCCACACTCTGCTGGCAGAGGTGCGGCCAGTGTTAAATATCGGCCCAATTTGGATAATAATCGGCTGATGCCGATTTCTCCAAAATGGCCAAATATCGGCCAGCCGATATATCGGTCGACCTCTAATACAGGCCATGAAAAGATAAAAAGATACAGACAGGGTTGGCTTTGTTAACTCTGTCACTTTAGGGTCACTGCAAATGAAAAGGGTGTGCTCTGTGCCTTTGGGCCTGGAAAAAAAAAAAGGTTTAACCTTCACATAACAACTTCTTTGCATTAAAGTGGAACTTCACTCCTCCCAATCAACATTGATTATCTTTAATCCTCAAGCTGCTAACCTGAATAAATAGATAGGAAAGTATATCATATTCACTTGTATTCAACTTTTTTCTTTACATGTCTTCAGTTACTTCCAGGTTTCCTGCCTAGGCAAATGATGTCATACATCTCAGGAGTCTTTAGGAGGGGAGGGGAGGAGAGCAAGAGGGGTTTTCTCAGCTAAGCACTCTCTCCTGCATGCTTGAGCTAACGGCAGAAAGTAAATGCTACAGGAATCATCTGCCCTTACTCAAGATGGCCATGGCCAGAAATGCTAGGGGTGTTTTTCAAAGGGATTTCCCACCAAAAAGAAAACATGGAGACATAGATGGAGGGGGGAGTTTTTTTTTTGGAATAAATGAATTGAATAGCGTTTTTGGCTTGTGGTGCTCTGACAGTCACGGCTCCCTGCTCAGAGTAAAGGGGAGAACTGAGCGATGAGCAGTGCTTGATCTCTCAGTTCTCACTGCAGAGCCGGAGGGGGACAGATGCAGCATTGGATTGATGCTGCAACCACCTGAGTATAAATGTTTATTTTATTTTTTTACTTCCATACTTGTCTACCGACCACTGCACGACTATATACGTTGGCACTTTGAAGAGGGACATCTCGGTAATGGCAGCAGCTGCTGCCATAACTGAAGTATCCATCTCTTCAGGCGGCGATTCGGTTAATGATAATGGTGGTCTCGCCGCGAGACCACCGTTATTGGTGGTTACCGGAGCCGTCGGTAGCGGCGGAGGTCGATCAGGTCCTGTCACGCCAGTGGTATGGATACGAGTGAGGGGATGATGACCCCCACCCGTATCCATACCATAGCAGGGCGGAAGCGACGTCAAAACGTCACTTTCACCCATAGCTCCTAAAGGGCCATTTTATTTTTGTAATTTTTTCAAATGCCAAAATTTTTATTTCTTTTTTTTAATTGCATTTTAATCTAAATAGGAGATCTGAGGTCTTTTTGACCCCAGATCTCATATTTAAGGGGCACTGTCATGCTTTTTTTCTATTACAAGGGATGTTTACATTCCTTGTAATAGGAATAAAAGTGACCCAATTATTTTTTTTAAAACAGTGTAAAAATAAATAAAATCAAGTAAAATAAATACGATTTTTTTTTTTTTAAACGCCCCATCCCGACGAGCTCGCGCGCAGAAGCGAACGCATACGTGAGCAGCGCCCCCATATGAAAACAGTTTTAAAACCACACATGTGAGGTATCGCCATGATCGTTAGAGCGAGAGCAATAATTCTAGCCCTGGACCTCCTCTCTAACTCAAAACATGCAACCTGTAGAAGTTTTTAAACGTCGCCTATGGAGATTTTGAAGGGTAAAAGTTTGACGCCATTCCACGAGCGGGCGCAATTTTGAAGCGTGACATGTTGGGTATCAATTTACTCTGCGTAACATTATCTTTCACAATATAAAAACAAATTGGCCTAACTTTACTGTTGTCCTATTTTTTAATTCAAAAAAGTGATTTTTTTCCCAAAAAAGTGCACTTGTAAGACCGCTGCGCAAATATGGTGTGACAAAAAGTATCTCTAGGGTGTTAGAAAAAAATATATAATGTTTGGGGGTTCTAAGTCATTTTCTAGCAAAAAAAATAAAAAATGTTTTTAACTTGTAAACACAGAGTCTGAAAAACAGGCTCGGGGCTCAAGTGGTTATTGTTCTGTTTTGTCAAGATGAACTTTAGCACAAGACAGTGCGGGGGATGGCTGTAATTTGACTGCATGCTTTGAGCTGGATTTAGGGAAAGTGGGTGAAATTTGGAGATGGAGAATTCAGAAAAGTCCTGTATTCAAAACTGTTGTCAAGGCTGCAAAGAAAAATGTTGACATTAGGGAAAATCCTGGCTAGCTGGCAGGTGAGAAAGAAAGGTATTTTTTAATAAATTGTTAAAATGGCTTGTGAGGCACATTTATGTTTTTTTTTTTTATTTGTTGCAAAACTGGAATTTCACCTCAAAGGGAAACAAAATAGATGGTAAATGCAAACGGAACAGATTTTTGTGTAATTGTTGGTAAAATATACATGTCCCATAAGATAAAGTGCTTTGATCCTGACTGCACTACAATGAGCAGTTTTACATGAAATTTTCTGATACTAAACTTGACTCGGCGACCAGGTGATGCAAATTACAATGTACAGCAGGCCCCGCAGAATCATTTTTATTCAAATAAATCTCCAATTGCAAATGCTGCGTTGTACAGGTCATTCCCTCTAGTAAGGAAGCAAACTGTTCTCCTGCACCGGCCAAGATTATGTATCCTAATTACAAGGCATTACATCAGGTACTTAAGATGTGATGGTTTAATGTTGTTACTTAATTAGGGAAGGGATTGACAGCAGCAATACAAGCCCCACTGGGGAAGGATACTGTACATTAGCTAGTAAGTAAAATCTAAATTCCCTCCCTCCTCGTACGTTACCTGGTAATGCTCCATTTGCTTATTGAAAACATGGCATTTCTGCAATGTTATCAGATTCTTTTTCTTCAGCCCATTGTGTTAAAAGGCAGATTATAGTTTAAAGTCTTTTAGATATACAGTGGAACCTCGGTTTACGAGTAACGCGGTTAACAAGCGTTTTGAAAGACGAGCAACTTTAAAAAAAAAAAAAATCCTGACTCGGTTTGCAAGTGTTGTCTCGCAAAACAAGCAGAATTCAAGCTAATGGGGTGTGCAGTACCGCATTTGGCCAGAGGTGCGTGGGCGCCGGTGACACTCGGAACGGTTCTGAGCCGTTTGGAAATACTCCATCCCCGAGTGTTTTCTAGATCAGCCGAGCTGTCCCCGAGTATTTCCAAGGCTCTCAGGCGCCCCCCTACCTCTGGCCACATGCGGTATTGCATGCCATAGAAGTCATTGCGGAACAAATTATCTTTGTTTCCATTGACTTTTATGGTCAAACTCGCTTTGATATGCGAGTGCTTTGGACTACAAGCACTCTCGTGGAATGGATTATGCTCACAATCCAAGCTTTCACTGTACATATTAATAATCTTATCATTATAAAATGTTTTTCATATATGAGGCTGGCCACAGATGACCCAGTCCCCTGTCTGATTGTGATGCCCCAGCTTTTCAGAGCTACACTAGAGAGACAAGACAATGAAAATGTACAAAGGTGGAAAGTACTCGTTATAGATTTTACTGCTGATGGGTAAATCTCTACATGACTATGACAATCCTCCCTTCTCAATAAAAAACCACTGCCCGCTTCTGTGCGGTAGACGTGCACATTTTTGGGGTTGTGCTCTATATGTGCAGAGATCACACAAATACTTATAAGTATAAGATTTATTAACCACTTCCATACCGGGCCTATTCTGGAACTCCTCTCCTACATGTAAAAATCATAATTTTTGTTGCTAGAAAATTACTCAGAACCCCCAAACATTATGTTTTTTTAGCGGAGACCCTAGGGAACAAAATGGCGGTCGTTGCAACTTTTAATGTCACACGGTATTTGCGCAACTATTTTTTTTTGCCATTGTGCATGGCGATTTACGTTGGCACAATGGCACGGCTGGGCAAATGGGCGTACGTCCCCTTTAAATCACGGCTTAGTGGGCGCGAGCTTTGCCTGCCGCGTACTCCGTGAGCGTGCCCACGGACTCGATGTCCGCTGGGGGCCTGCGATCGTAACACGGAGAGGGGAGATGCCTATGTAAACAAGGCCTAGCAACATGACAGGGATCTACTGCTCCCTGTCATCGGGAGCAGTGATCTCTGTCATTTTGTAGTAAACCCACCCTCCCACAGTTAGAACACATCCCTAGGACACACTTAACCCCTTGATTGCCCCCTAGTGTTTAACCCCTTCCCTGCCAGTGTCATTTACACAGTAATCAGTGCATTTTTATAGCACTGATCGCTGTATAAATGACAATGGTCTCAAAATAGTGCCAAAAGTGTCTGATGTGTCCACCCCAATGTCGCGGTTATGATAAAAATTGCAGATCGCCGCCATTACTAACAAAAAAAAATTAATAATAAAAATGCCATAAATCTATCCCCTATTTTGTAGACACTGTAACTTTTGCGCAAACCAATCAATATACATTTATTGCGATTTTTGTTTACCAAAAATATGTAGAAGAATACGTATCGGCCTAAACTGAAAAAGAAATTTGTTTTTTTATATATTTTTTGGGGATATTTATTATAGCAAAAAGTAAACAAATATTGCTTTTTTTTTCAAAAATGGCGCTCTTTTTTTGTTTATAGCGCAAAACAAAAAACCCGCAGGAGGTGATCAAATACCACCAAAAGAAAGCTCTATTTGTGGGTAAAAAAGGACGTCAATTTTGTTTGGGTGCAGTGTCGCACGACCGCGCAATTGTCAGTGTCGTATCGCAAAAAGTGCTTTGGTCAGGAAGGGGTGTAAATCCTTCCGGGCTGAAGTGGTTAAAAAATAACAAAACAGTAAAGTAAGCCCAATTTTTTTTGTATAATGTGAAAGATGATGTTACACCGAGTAAATAGATACCCAACATGTCAAGCTTTAAAATTGCGCACACTTGTGGAATGGCGCCAAACTTGGGTACTTAAAAATCTCCATAGGTGACGCTTTAAAATGTTTTCCAGGTTACCAGTTTAGTGTTACAGAGGAGGTCTAGTGCTAGAATTGTTGCTCTCACTCTAACGCACGCGGCGATACATCACATGTGTGATTTGAACGCCATTTACATATGCAGGTGCAAAAAATGGAAGGAAACTATTGGACAGCCGCACTCCAAAAACAATTCCTTTATTGGAAAATCACGGAAATCCAAACCACAGCAAAGAATAAGAGCAGATAAGCTGACGCGTTTCGCACCGTAATTTCAGTGCTTACTCATAGCTAGTTTACATGACAAATGCACACCAAATTTATACTTTCAAGCACATAATCATTAGGAAGTTAATTGAAAACAGGGTCAGTTAATTATCTAATTAGATGATTGGAGCAACTAATAGGTGTTCCCTGTGTGTGTGACTCCAAGAAAACTGTGTTCGAGATGGACAATCTCATATTAAACACCTGTGTTATACATAAGTGATGAATATGTGAAACATATGTGCTAAACTAAGGAAACAAAAAACCTTTTCTTCACAATAAACACCAATATATATATATACCAAAAATCTCATATTAAAGTGCTTCGCTATTTGTTTTGCAAAAAGATATATATATACATGTACACATAGACACATATTACTTGTGATGCATAAAGATATAAATGAACTAAAGTACAAAAATCACAAAAATTATTATATATAGTGAATATATAAAAAATCATTATTATTTTCCGTTTTTTAGTTATCTATGTAGCACTGTGTATAAGGTGAAATGACGGCTAAAGGTGATGAGGTGATAAAGTGTAAATATGTATAGTGAAAGAATAGATAAATACGTAGAAATAATTAGGAAGAAGAAAAAATAAAGAATAAAAGAACAGTGAATGACAGCATCATGAAAGTGAAAATAAACATATGAAGTCTCAAAACAAATTAGTACAGAAACCATGGTGAATATAGAAAATCCATATGCATTATTTCTATGTTTTTATCTGTACTAATTTATTTTCTATGTTCCAATCACCATGTTTGTGTTCTCACCTATTAGATATATTCAAATATTTTGTCTAACTCAAGGTATTAAGCAGCTATTAAGTATCTTATAAGCATGGTTCATTGTCACATACATAAACAAACTGATTGCCTGTAGTTGTAAAGCTGTGTTGTATCCATTAATCTCTTATTAGATATATATCTATGAATGGCAAGGCATATTATTTTTTGTTTATCTTAAAAAGACAGCTAGACCTAGCTAAAATGCTTGTTTCTAAAAAACACAGTGGGCCTATGTAAACAAAAGGCGAACCGTGTATATATGCGTGTGGGGATTTATAGGTGCCAATAGATAATGAAAAGCATTACGCTTAGTGAAAAAATGTTAGTAAAAAAAATCACTCAGCCCATATATTGTTTTTATGGAATGATGTATATGTTAACACCAGACCCCAAAACGCATATTGAACCCCAAAAAAAGGGGGAAAAGAAACAAGAAAAGAAATTTACATATGCAGGTGCGACTTGCATGTGCGTTTGCTTCTGTGCGCGAGCACACGAGGACGGGGGCGCTTAAAAAAAAAATGTCTTTTACTGTTCATTTTACTTAAATTTTTTTTGATTATTACACTTTCTCTTTCAATATTTTTTTATCACTTTTATTCCTATTACAAGGAATGTAAACATCCTTTGTAATAGGAATGGTGCGTGATAGGTCCTCTTTATGGAGAGATGTGGAGATCTCTCCTCCAGGCTGGAAAGATTGAGATGAATTTTTTTTTTTTTAATGATCTCTTTCCAGCCGAGTTCTTAGCTTTGTTTACTTCCGCCGGCCGGATGTGACGTCATAATAAAGGTCATAGAGATGACTGGGGACCATCTGGTCACCGGAAATCTCTATGATCAACATCCGGCGGCGAGCCCGGAGAAGACCCGGAGGGGGGGGGGGGGGGCCCTCCCGCCGTCTGTAAGAATGATCAAACGGCTGAACTGCCGCTATGATTGTTCTCACAGTAAACAGAAAATCGCCAGCTGTAATAGATGATATCTGAATAATGCCTACAGCTGCAGGCATCATTCAGATATCCCCACTCAAAGTCAATGATGTCATATGACGTGATTGGACTGGAAGTGGTTAAAAGTAATGACAGATACAGATAAAGAAGATATGACAATAATACTTAACTAAAGATGCTGTTTCGCCACGGAGTCCCCCCCCCCCCCTTAAAAAGGCGTGGGCAGGTAATCAGAACTGACGCGTGCATGCTGCATTATGCAGCTCTGGATTTGAGACTAGCCTTTACCAGTTTGGGCTGTGGTATTGAGACTTGTGTATAAGGAATAGACCACCTCCAAGCCAACTCCCTTTGCAATATGACCCCTCAAGGACTTGGTCAGTTTACAATCACACATTTCTTTTGTACGAGTCATCCAAAGTAATCAGGAAAACCAGGATATTAGAGGCTTTCTTATGTTTTGTATGGCCCATTAACCAAATTTAGAATTCATTATTAGATATTGTGAGCCATAGAAAATATGCAATTTCCCCATCAACGACGGAAACATGTATTTCTTTTCGGTTTCGTTTGTTAAGTAAATCATTTCTTTTCATCATATTTATGTTAGGATGATTACTTTTTAGAACATTTTTGTTATTTCAGGGGAGGTGTGTCCAGAAAGTAATGAGAATGATATTTAAAAAATTCTATTATTGAAAAACTTTACAATTGAACATTATTATCCTTCAAAGTATGCACCTTGTGAAGGTACACAACACTCCAGCAATTTTTCCATTCTTCATAGCATAGTGGAAAGACGTTCAGAGCCTGTGTAGTTTGACTTTTGATTTGCTCATTCGAGCTTTCCTGGGGTGAGGTGACGTGGGTGTGTGCCATTCTGAACTTTGTTTCTTCGTCTAGGGATTGTACGCAAACACCCAGGATTCATCTCCCGTGATCACCTGACTCATAAAACCAAGCTCTCTTTCCAAACGGTCTTGGCAAATAAGTTGACCGAGTTCCTTCTGATCAGGTGACAATTTCTTTGAAACAAGTTTTGCACACACGTTTCTCATGTTCAAATCCTGAATCACAATTTAATGAACAATTGACTTGGTAATTTCCATTTCCTCTGCAATCATTTTGATAGTGAGCCCTCGGTTACAGTTGGGAACAGACCTCACTGCATCCACATTCTGTTCTGTTTTTGATGAAGAGGGACGTCCTGACCGTTGTTTGTCTTCAACACCTTCCCATCGTTCCTTGAAGGCCTTGTGCCATCGGTACACTTGTGCATATGATAGCTCAACTTCTCCATAAGCTTTCCTCACCATTTCCAAATTTTTGATGCACTTTTACCCAATTTCACATTTTACAAGGGTGTCACAATAAAGAATGTCTTGACTCTGACAGGGCTGGAATGCAACTGATCAGTGTTCTAACGTATACCTGGCACCCTACCCCCAGTGACCTTGGCCAGCCTTTCCCTTCACAGAGCCCTTCTCGAGTCTGTTATTCTTTAGTTCTTTTAGAAGACTGGCTATATTCGTTTAAACATAATAATTCGTTATTTTTGGGAGATTACGTATGCATTTTGAGTCATTCCTGCTAGTCCAACCAACAAAGAGAAATGGAATGAGCCAATTGTACTGGAGGATGACCACTGGAGTCGTGGCAATCCGAAAGTTACAAATGGAACAAAATTCAATTCAGGATTTATTCTTTATGTTATGATTTGGAGATTGTGATGGGTCCACCTCCATCCAACCCAAACACAATAAGTAGGAATCATCTTATTTCATTTTTATTCCTTTCTGTATTTATTGCAATATGTTTCCATTTCATATGTAGTGCATTTTTTATAATAATGAGAAATGTTAAAGCAAAAAGAATTGGCTGATTATCCAAGAGTCAAGGACTACTGCGCCGCTCTCATCCGTATAAAACAAATGAATCCAAATGAATACATACTTATTTGTTATGTTATTAACCACTTCAGCGCCGGGCCTATTCTGGCACTCCTCTCCTTCATGTAAAAATCATAATTTTTTTGCTCGAAAATTAGTCAGAACCCTCAAACATTATATATTTTTTTTTTAGCAGACACCCTAGGGAATAAAATGGCGGTCATTGCAACTTTTTATCTCGCATGGTATTTGCGCAATAATTTTTCAAACGCCTTTTTTGGGGAAAAAATTAAATTTTTTACTCACCGTAAAATCCTTTTCTCTGAGTTAATGGACCGACACAGCTTCCAATTGACAAGTGGGTATTATCCGTTAATTAGGAGTGACTAGGCAGAAAAAAACTTGTAAAAAGTGTTGCATCACACCTTCTACAGTACCGCCCAGGGGGCGGACCCTCTGGGTATATCCCCTCACTCTGCATCTTGCAGATCAGTTCGTCAAAAAAGCAGTACAAACTTAAAAGGAGGGGTGGGTGCTGTGTCGGTCCATAAACTCAGAGAAAATGATTTTACGGTGAGTAAAAAATCCTATTTACTTTTTCATTCATGGGCCGACACAGCTTCCAATTGACAAGTGGGACGTCCCAAAGCAGTGTCAAAAAAACGAGGGGTGGCAACAGCATTAAAACTTCACCCCAAACAAAACAGAGCTCCTCCCTGGAGGAGTTGCAACTCTAAACGGCCGCCTGCAATATCTTGCGGCCGAAAGAAGCATCTGAAGATGCACACACATAAACTTGTAAAGTTTAGTGAAAGTGTGAACGGACGAGCATGTCGCCGCCTTACACACCTGGTGAAAACAGACGCTTGATGCTCTCAGAGCTCGGACAGCGTCCAAAAAATACAACGTCGTTTCCTTAGGATTCGACGGATGAGGACACAAGGATGGCAGTACAATGTCTTCCTTGAGATGGAAGGTCGAAAGACCCTAGGAAGAAGAGAAGGCTGCGGACGCAGCACCACCTATCCTTGTGAAAGATCAAATGAGGAGCCTTGCATGACAAGGCTTTCTGCTCAGAAAACCGTCTTAACTGACGTAAATCAAGAGGCATCTCTTGCCCTGGTCGAATGCGCCAGGAAAGGGAGGCGCCTGACCCTTCATGGCATAAGCCTGATCAAAATCAGTAGGATCCACCTAGAGATGGTGGCCGACAAGACCGCTGGGCCCTACTAGGGACCAGCCACTGAATTCAAACAGTGAGCCTGGACTCCGGAACGGAGCAGTGCCAGACAAGCATTCTCTCAGAGTTCGGACAACGTCCAAGGAATGCAGTGTCGTCTCCTTACGAGTCGACAGATGAGGACACAAGTATGGCATTACAATGTCTTCCTTGAGATGGAAAGTCGAACACGACTTCTAGGAAGAAAAGAAGGCTGCGGACGCAGCAGCACCACCTTATCCTTGTGGAAGATCAGATAGGGAGGCTTGCATGACATGATGTTCTCAAACAGTGGTTTCTGAGACACTTTGAGGCCGTGCCATTGAAGGCATAGCCTGCAAGCAGGATGGCATATGGGACCCTGCGCCAGCAGGTCCTCTCGTAGCGGTAGACACCAAAATGGCGTCTGCTACACAAGCCCCACGGAGGTAGTGGAGGGTGGACCGGAGGGGCCACCTGCCGAACCCGCTGTACAAACGTTCTCACTAGAGAGTGAGCCACCAGGGGTCATTGAAAAGACAGCCAGGGCAGATACCTGCCCCTTAATTGTACTTAAGTAAAATTTTTGGCCCGTTCCCTGCTGAAGAACAGCAGGACTCTGGAACCAAATAAGTACGCGGATGCCACCTCATTTCCTACAATTGGATATGCAGGTGTTCCAAGTGCGATGGTAATCTTCCTAGGGGATGATTTCCGAGCACTCCTTATGGTAGAGATCACCGAGGCTGACAGGTCCCGGTCTCTTAGCACCTGGCTCTCAAGCCCTGCCCTCAAGCCAGTGACTGTAAAAACAGGATGGCGTCTGGGATCTAACGACAGCGGGTCCTTCTAAACGGTAGATGCCAAAAGGCGTCTGCTACCAGACACACTAGATCAGCGTACCAAGAACGCCAAGGCCAATTCAGAGCAATTGGGACCATTGTAATCCTCTCTGCCTCCAGTCTGTGAAACAGATGAGGAAGGAGCTTCCGAGGAGGAAGCCATAGATTAGTTGGTACTGACTCCACAGTGCCATCAACGCATCTGTCGTGTTTGCCCATGGGTCTCTTGACCTGGCCACAAACCTCAATACCTTCCGATTGAGTCGAGAAGTCAGGAGATATACGACTGTCGTGCTTCCCCTCTGGTAAGGGAGCCCCTTAGGAGGTGAGCGACCTCCGATGCTGCAGTAGAGCTGCTTGTTCCTCCTTGATGATTGACATACGCCACCACTGTGGTGTTTGTCCGACTTGATTCTGACTGGACGCCCTTGTAGCCTCTGAGACCAGGTGGAGGGGCAAAGCCAGATCGCCCGGATTTCAGGCCATTATCTGCATGGGATTCCTCCGGAGTCCAGCGACCCAGGTTGACTGAGTTCTTCAGACTCCTCTGTAACTGGGAAGACAGGTGTCTGCCGTGACCACCATCCAGTAAACAGGAAGGAACAGTTTCCCCGACAGAACTGCCGGTGCTGTCGGCCACCAACTAGGGAGGTTCTGCTTAGGTGGCTCACCCAGATTTGATAATCCAGGGATGAAGGGCACTTGACCCTTCAGGGCAGAGTTACCTTCTGTAACACTAGCGTGTGAAATAGTGCCTATGGTACCGCCTCGAAGGAGGCTACCATGAGGCCCAGGACTCGCCTGCAAAAGTGGTGTGACAACCCATCTTTGGGATGTCAACTGCCGCACCACAGCCCGAAGGGTCTGTAACTTTCCCATAGGGAGAAAAAACTTTTGCCTCTGAGGAGTCCAGAATCAACCCTAGACACACTAGGAGTTGGGACGGTACCACTATTGACTTCTGAGCGTTCAGCACCCCACCAAGTATCGGAGGGTCTGACAGGTTATAGACACGCTCACTTCTAAACTTAAGTTTGAAGTGACCCTCAGAAGAAGATCGTCCAAGTTGCCCATGATAGCGAAGCCACGCTGTCTTAGTAGGTGTAATGTACCTTAGGTGTGGGCCTGACGTGCGGAGAGGGACCTCCCATACAACCCCCGGCTCGGAGACCACTGGAGTGGGGACAGTGGCGGTAAGAGCATGGTGAGGTAAGGGTGCCTGTCTGATCCTCACTGCTTTGAGTGGTGGAGCCGAGTGGAGACTGGAACGGCTTGTTCCGGAAGCAGCGGATGCAGGTCAGCAGGTGCAGGTTGCAGATCAGAGAATGCAGGTCAGCGGGTGCAGCTTGCAGAGCAGAGGATGCAGGTCAGCAGGTGCCGATTTGCAGAGCAGGGATGCAGGTCAGCAGGTGCAGGTTTGCATTGCAAAGGATGCAGGTCAGCGTGTGCAGCTCGCAGAGCAGAGGATGCAGGTCAGCTGGTGCAGGTTTGCAGAGTCAGACAAGTCGGGTCATACACATCAAGGTAAACATCATAAGTGGCAGGCAGAGAGTAGACAAAGTCCAGGCCGAATCTTGGCAACAGGCAGACTGGCAGATAACTGAGCAGGGTCAAACAAGCCGAGGTCAGGACTGGAGACAGAAGCGTGGTCAGGAAGCTGGGTCAAACACAGGAACAGGATACAGGCACAGAATCAGGAACTCAGGGAACAGAAGCAGATCAAACCACAACATCTCTGGAACGTCTTTTATAGGAAGTTCATGGGAGGAGCAAGGGGTTCAGAGTTCAACAGTAATCAAGACACCAAGCAGAGTAGTCTAATGGATCAGATAGGTTATCCAGCAGATCAGGCAGGGAACTGTCCAGCATCCCAGATAGCTTAGTGGGAAGAGTCAATGCCAGACACAGAAGAGGTCCCAGGTTCAAGCCCAGTACGTCCCTGACAGTGCCCCCCCCTTAAGGGCAACCTCCGGGTGCCCAAGAGAGCTCTTTTCTGGGGGTGACTGTGAAAAAAGGCCTGGATTAACTCTCGGGCGTGGATGTTCTGTCGGGGTTCCCAGAAGTTCTCCTACATGCCGTACCCCTTCCACTTGATCAGGAATTGAAGCTGGTTCCCCCTTCTTCGGCAGTCCAAGACGGCCTCCACCTCGAACTCCTCATCACCGTCAATGATTACAGGCTCGGGTGGTCCCGATCCCGTCTGGGAACGGGTCGGGCACTGCGGGTTTCAGCAAGGATACGTGAAAGACTGGGTGAATCTTCAACGACTCCGGTAAGGCAAGTTCATAGGAGACCTTGTTTAATTTCCGTTTTACTGGGAAAGGACCGATGAACTTGGGTTCCAGTTTCCTTGCGGGGCAAGCCATCTTAAGGTTGGTGGTAGATAGCCATACTTGGTCACCCTGTTGCAGGCATAATTCCCCTCTCCTTTTCCTGTCAAAGATCCTTTTATTGGCTGTTTGTGCCTTAGTCATGGCTTCCTGCAATATCCTGCTGTTACGGGTCAGGAAATCAACGGTACTCTGGACCGCCGGGACTGTTGAATCAGGGATGAGATCAGGTAAGAAGGTCGGGTGAAACCCGTAGTTGGAAAAAAATGGCGACTGACCTGTAGCTGAATGGTTGTTAAAGGCAAACTCTGCCAGGGGTAGTAAAGCTACCCAGTCGTCTTGAACGAAGGTGGTGAAGCAACTGAGGTACTGTTCGAGCGTTTGATTCGTTCTTTCGGTTTGCCCATTAGTTTTGGGGTGATAGGCCGAGGACATGGACAACTCAATCTTCAGGACCTTGCACAAAGCCTTCCAAAAGCGAGAGGTGAACTGCACCCCTCTATCCGAAACGATGTCCGCAGGGACCCCATGTAGCCTTACTACTTCCCTAATGAAGACCTGGGCAGTTTCCATGGCAGAGGGCGTGCCTTTGAGAGGCACGAAGGGAGCCATCTTGGATAGACGGTAAACCACTACAAAGATGGCTGAGCAACCTTCAGACGGGGGGAGTTCCACTATAAAGTCCATGGCAATCATTTTCCAGGGACGGTCAGGGACTGGTAAGGGTCTGAGCAGACCCCAGGCCTTGCTTCTTGTGGTCTTTCTACGGATACAGGTGGCACATGAACCTACATATTCCCTGCAGTCTTTTTCAAGATCCGGCCACCAAAACGTGCGTTGAATCAGTTCAAGGGTTTTATGCATTCCGAAATGGCCTGCCAGGAGATGATCATGACACAAGTTTAACACTGTGACTCGAGCTTCTTCTGGCACAAAGATTTTGTCATTCTTCCAAAGTAACCCGTCCTTGGGTACCAGAGTGATTCCAGAGGGACCAGACACACCTGTAGTAGCTTGCTTCAAGCCAGACATCAGGCTAGTTTGTAAAAGTAAGAAGTTGCCTTCCGATAGAATGGTATCTGGAGCTGATACCTCTTTTGGATCATCAAACATGCGGGAAAGAGCGTCAGGTTTGGTGTTCTTGGAGCCTGGCCGGTAAGTTATGTGGAACGAGAACCTAGAGAAAAATAGTGCCCAACGTGCCTGGCGTGGTCTCAGACGTTTGGCAGCTCTCAAAAACTCTAGGTTCTTGTGGTCTGTGTAAATGAGTATAGGATGCGCTGCTCCCTCCAACAAGTACCTCCACTCCTCAAGGGCAGATTTAATGGCCAGGAGCTCCCGGTCTCCAACATCATAATTCCTCTCGGACGGGGTAAGCTTACGGGAGAAGAAGGCTACCGGGTGTATCAAGTCCTTGAGACCTTGGTGCTGGGAGATAACAGCTCCAACCACTGTCTCTGAGGCATCTACCTCAAGTAGATACGGTAGGGCAGGATCGGGATGACTTAGGATAGGAGCAGACGTAAAAAGTCTTTTTAGGTTTGTGAAAGCAGCCTGTGCTTCAGATGTCCACTGGAATTAAGCATTTTGCTTCGTTAGCTGCATAATCGGGGAAATAATAGCGGAGAATCCCTTGATAAACCTCTGATAAAAATTGGCAAAGCCAACGAAGCGCTGCACTCCCTTCTTGTCTGAAGGTGCAGGCCAATCCAGAATGACTGAACCCTTCTGTGGGTCCATCTTGAATCCCTCTGTAGAGATCACTAGGCCAAGGAACTGGATACTCTGTCGCTCTAATTCACACTTTTCTGGTTTTGTGTACAGTCCATGCTGGCGGAGACGACAGAGTACACTCTTGACGTGTTTCGGGTGCTGCTCGAGAGAGGAGGAAAAAATCGAAATATCATCAAGATAGACAACTACATAAATGTCCAGACAGTCTCTGAAAACATCATTGACTAGATGCTGAAAGGTGGCAGGGGCGTTACATAGGCCGAAGGGCATTACTGGGTATTCGTAATGGCCGAACCAGGTACGAAAGGCAGTCTTCCATTCATCCCCTGCTCGTATGCGTACCAGGTTGTACGCCCCCCGCAGGTCTAATTTGGTAAACACAGAGGAAGTCCTGAGTCTTTGAAAAAGTTCAGGTACCAGAGGCAGAGGGTACCGGTTCTTGACCGTGATTTTATTTAATTCCCGGTAATCTACACAGGGCCGAAGAGAATGGTCTTTTTTCTCCACAAAGAAGATTCCTGCCCCTGCTGGAGAAATGGAAGGACGGATAAAACCCCTCTTAAGGTTCTCATCAACATATTCTTTCAGTACCTCAAGCTCCCGTTCAGATAGGGGGAAGATCCGTCCGAAAGGAATCTCAGCACCGGGAAGAAGCTTGATTGTCCAAATCGTAAGGATGATGAGGCGGGAGGACTTCGGCCCCTCGCTTGCTGAAGACGTCCAGGAACTCATGATATTGTTTGGGAACAGAAGCTCGTATCTCTGGATCTGAATCCAGGCATAACAGAGGCCCCAAGGTGCTGGGACGTGGAAGCATGCAGTGGTGTTGACAGTATGGTGACTGAAACGTAATACTTCCGGTTCCCTAATCAATCTGTGGATTGTGTGCCTGAAGCCAGGGTAGACCCAGGATAACTGGAAACATGGGAGATGCAATAGCATTCAAAGTCAATAGTTCCTTATGGTCTGTGGAGGTGATCACAGGCAAAGGAGGGGTCTCCTGGGTCACTACTAGACTTGATGCGAGACCCATCTGCCAGGAAAATGGAAAGTCCCTGAGTCTTAGGTTGGAGTGGGATGTGTTGTTGTGCTGCAAAGTCTAGATCGACAAAACAACTACATGCCCCTGAGTCGATTATTGCAGTTACTGGTATTGTCCTCCCTGGTAGTTGGAAAGAGATAGGAAGAGCCAGGTGAGTAGCATTGGTAGATGGAGGTGAGTAGTTGGGAGAAGAGGTAGCCAGGACCTTGCGCAGCTTTGCGGGACAAGAAGAGACATAATGACCGGGTTCCCCGCAATACAAGCATAGATAATTCTGCAGCCGACGAAGTCGTTCCTTGGCCGATAGGGAATGTTTCATTAGTCCAAGCTGCCCTGGCTTGACGGTACAGGTCTGGTTAAGGGATGAGGGTTCAGTTGGAACCGTACTGGCACTGGCAGGGTACACAGGGGCTAGTATCCAGGGTAACATCCAAGCTAGGCGGAGCTGCTGGGTAGACCTTTCTGCTCTGCGCTCCCGGAGTCGTCGGTCTATCTGGATAGACAAAGTAATTAAAGTCTCTAGAACATCAGGAACACCGACCCGTGCTAACTCTTCCTTCAAGCTTTCAGAGAGACCAAGACGGAACTGATGCCGCAGAGCCACCTCGTTCCACTGGGTATCCGCGCTCCAGCGTCTCAAATCAGTCACATAGTCCTCGACCACTCGGCGGCCTTGCTGGAGCGCATGGAGAGCAGCCTCGGCAGTAGAAGTCCGCTGCGGATCGTCATAAAGTCGGGCCATGGTATCAAGAAAAGAGGGCAGAGAGTCTAGAACTACATGGTGAACTTCAAGTAGGTGATGGGCCCAAGCTTGAGGTTCCCCCTGCAGCAGAGCGATAACGAAGTCCAACTTGGTGGCTTCAGATAAAAAAGTCAGAGGTAGCAACGAAAATTAAAGTTCACATGCATTGCGAAACGCCCGGAATTTACTCCGATCCCTAAAAAACTTCTCAGGAACAGGGACCCTGGGCTCAGGAGATGGTATCATTCCAATAGAGGAAGTTGGGGTTGGAGGTGAATCTGCAGAGGTGGCTTAAGTTTGTGTCTGCTTATCCACTCGGACGTGGCTGCCCTGCAGAGACTTCACGATCTGAGTGAGAGCTGTAAGGTGTTGATAGACATTGTCCATAGGCGAGGTATCTCCTGCAGGCTCAGGCATGGCGGTTTGATACTGTAACGTACCTTAGGTGTGAGCCTGACGTGCGGAGAGTGACCTCCCGTACAACCCCAGGTCGGAGACCACTGGAGTGGGGACAGTGGTGGTAAGAGCACGGTGAGGTAAGGGTGCCTGTCTGATCCTCACTGCTTGGAGTGGTGGAGTCGAGTGGAGACTGGAATGGCTGGTTCCGGAAGCAGTGGATGCAGGTCAGCAGGTGCAAGTTGCAGAGCAGAGAATGCAGGTCAGCGGGTGCAGCTTGCAGAGCAGAGGATGCAGGTCAGCAGGTGCCGGTTTGCAGAGCAGGGATGCAGGTCAGCAGGTGCAGGTTTGCATTGCAAAGGATGCAGGTTAGCGTGTGCAGCTCGCAGAGCAGAGGATGCAGGTCAGCTGGTGCAGGTTTGCAGAGTCAGACAAGCTGGGTCCTACACATCAAGGTAAACATCATAAGTGGCAGGCAGAGTGTAGTCAAAGTCCAGGCCAAATCTTGGCAACAGGCAGACTGGCAGATAACTGAGCAGGGTCAAATGAGTTGAGGTCAGGACTGGAGACAGAAGCGTGGTCAGGAAACCGGGTCAAACACAGGAACAGGATACAGGCACAGAATCAGGAACTCAGGGAACAGAAGCAGATCAAACCGCAAGGGGCAACATCTCTGGAACGTCTTTTATAGGAAGTTCATGGGAGGAGCAAGGGGTTCAGAGTTCAACAGTAATCAAGACACCAAGCAGAGTAGTCTAATGGATCAGATAGGTTATCCAGCAGATCAGGCAGGGAACTGTCCAGCAGCATCCCAGATAGCTCAGTGGGAAGAGTCAATGCCAGACACAGAAGAGGTCCCAGGTTCAAGCCCAGTACGTCCCTGACAGTAGGGCCAGAATCGGGGCAAGCACCTTGGTGAACACCCTTGGTGCCAATGCCAGGCCAAAGGGGAGAGCCACCCTTGGTAATGGTCTTCCCCAGCCGCCAATGCAGACATCTCTGATGCCTGGTGCATCTGGGGACCTGCAGCATGTGTCCTTGATGATCAAGGATGCCGGAAAATCCCCTGGATGGAGGGCAGCGACAACAGAGCAAGCCAACTCCTTTCCTGAATCTTTGTACTTTCATAAAGCAGTTGAGGGTCCTGAGATCCAAGATTGGATGAACCCCCTCTAGTACTACGAACAGATTTGAGTAGAACCCCGGAACCCGTTCCTGTACTAAGACAGGAAGGCTTACCCTGCGTATCAGCAGGTCTTGTACTGCCCCATGTAGGGCTTCCTGACAAATCGTCAGAAGCTGGCGGTTAAGAGGGAAAATATCTGTTCGGTAGGCAAGCAAGGTTGGGCTTGAAAACCCAGGGACGCGTCTGTCCCTCAGCAGGCGCTTTATCGGCCTGAGGTTGTTTACTTGCCACTCTAGGCGGACGAAGGGACCGCTTGTGTGCGGTGAAGGAGGGCCCTAGCCTATGGCGTGGCTCCTTACCTTTTTTGGATTGCAGAAGCAATGTGCTCTTACCTCCTGTGGAATCTTAAATGATGTCATCCAGCGAGACCCCAAAAAGTCTGTCACCTAAAAGGGCAGATCCAACAGGGCCTTCTTGGAGGATTGGTCCACAGACCAGCAGCTTAGCCAGATCTGGTGGCGTAGCGCCACCGCATAACCCGAGGTCCAAGACAGCAAGGGGATAGTATCCAAGTCTGACTCGCAGACAGATTTAAGGCCCTGTACCAACTGGTCGGCTATCTCGTACGGAGGAGCCTCCCGTGCTTTTAACCCCTGGAGTAGCATCTTTGCCTACTCAGTTAGTGTCTGAGGCATCAGAAAAAACCCCATCCAATGCTGGATGTACCTCTGAGCCCCCCACTGTGTATAGGTAGCAAGTGTCCCTGAAGACAGGAGCCCCTTCCACTGGAATCGTGGTAACTTAAGTCTGGACACAGGGAGGTCCACTATCGGGGGAGTGGTCCATCCTTTCCGGAACTCTCTTCAAGGGGTACCGGACCGCCCAAAAAATAAAAATAAAAACATTTTTGGGGCTGAAAAAAGAAAAACCTCAGTGGGTTTTCCCACTCCTTGTACAAGAGCTTATCAATATAAGACACACAAGGAAACACCTTAGCAGTGCGGGCTGGCTTTAGGGAACCCAAAGGGGGCCGATGTCTCTGCTGCTTCTGCAGAATTCTCTATTTTTAGCGTATTCCGCACTGCAGTAAACAGGTCAGATACCAAAGCCTTTTTGCGTGCTGACCTGGACTTGGAGCATTCTCACTGTCCGACCGGTCATGGTCTGCAGTCTCTGATGCATCAGAATCCGGGCCATGAGCCATAGCTGGGCCTGGTTCTGCATCAGAATTATCCCTGGAAGATTGCAGGGGACGGGGGCATTTTCTACCCCCCGTGTTCCCGTGTGCTGCTTCCACCCTGGCAATCAAAGCTCTAGGATTGCCGACATAGCGTCCATGGGTGCATAAGGGGCACCAGCTACCAAGTCAGGTGTTTCAGGGGAAAAACCGTCTGCTTCAGACGCCATGCTGACCCACGTGCTGACTCCACAGGGACTCCAGGCAAGGTATCAAAAGGCCACCCTCCTAGCTGATACAGAGATGCAGGGTCTCCCAGAGAACTCACCACCCTTGGAACAGTACTGCTATGCTGCCGTGTGCTTCGCCTGTGATGTTGTCCCACCACTGCCTGTGTCAGTCTGATTTTTATCAGCTTCTCTGTGTAAATTCGCGCCAGAGAAAATGCACCCTAGAGGCCGAAGACTACCACAAAATGGCCGCCAAGCATCTGTATAGAAACAATTTGGGCTTTAAGAAAATGGCCGCCGGGCCGAATATAGAGGCCAAAGCAGCCACAGACCACAAAAAGATGGCCGCCGAGCGGCGATATATACATACAGGCATGAATCCTAGGAAACATGGCCGCCGAACAGTCGGTAGAGGTCAAAAACGGGCGCGAACCACAAGAAAGTGTCCGCCGAGCGGCGATCTATAGCTATTGGCGCGAAACCACAAGAAAATGGCCACCGGACAGTCACTAGAGGCCGAAACAAGCATGGACCACTGCAAAATGGCCGCCGACAGCATGGAGGGAGAAGCACACACACACACACACAGGTAAGCAAAATTACATTTTTTTTAAATGATACACAGCGCAGTCCCGCTTCAGATGGAGCCCCCCAGGTGACCCCCAGTACTCAGCAACCTTAGCTAGAGCCCAGGGAGGAGGGAGGGCAGGGAGAGAGGAAAGAAAGGGGTCACAACCACTTACTTGATCTCTCCAGGAATGTCCAGCCAAGTCACCCTGCCGAAGCAGGGGAGCTACTTGCCCTTCCTGCTGAATCCTGCTGGAAGACATTCCGGACAGATCATCATCCGCGCACGGAGGTGACTGTCGGCCAGGCATGCTGTGATTGAACCCTCGGGAGCGATCATATGTATGCCGTGGAGTGCTAGCTCACCGGACAGGCTACTGAGACTCGGCCGTAAGGTCAGCCGAAGCTGAGCGGTCCGATGCAAGCCTTGGAGCGTCGTCTAACCAGCCACCCGTAGAGCGACGGGCATGTCGTGGAAAACCAGCGCGTAGCTAGGGTCGGCACACGCTCGATGGCCGAACTGGGGGGACTACAAGGATCGAGGACCCAGCCTGTCGCCCAGTCGGCTGTTGATCGAAGATCGCAGGAAACAAAAAACAAAATCTAGAAAAAAAATATTTCCCCGGACCAATGGGCCCGAAGGGAGCCATGTCCTACTCCTTGCTAGACAGAAAAAAACTGATCTGCGAGATGCAGAGTGAGGGGATATATTCAGAGGATCCGCCCCCTGGGCGGTACTGTAGAAGGTGTGATGCAACACTTTTTACAAGTTTTTTCCTGCCTAGTCACTCCTAATTAACGGATAATACCCACTTGTCAATTGGAAGCTGTGTCAGTCCATGAACGAAAGAGTAAAAACGGTTTCATGAATTAAAAAATAACAAAACAGTAAAGTTAGCTCAATTTTTTTGTATAATGTGAAAGATGATGTTACGCCGAGTAAATACATACCTAACATGTCACGCTTAAAAATTGCGCACACTCATGGAATGGCGCCAAACTTCGGTACTTAAAAATCTCTATAGGCGAGGCTTTAAATTTTTTTATAGGTTACTATTTTAAAGTTACAGAGGAGGTCTAGTGCTAGAATTGTTGCACACGCTCTAACGCACGCGACAATACCTCACATGTGGGGTTTGAATGGCGTTTACATATGTGGGCAGGACTTACATGCGTGTTCGCTTCTGAGCGCGAGCTACCAGGGACAGGGCGTTTTAAATATAATAATTTTTTTACACTTTTTAAAAAAATTAATTTTTTTGATCACTTTTATTCCTATTACAAGGAATGTTAACATTTTAGGGGTTTCTTGTCCGCTTGAATACAATCTTTTATATGCCTGTAGGTGTGGAAAATGGGCTGCCCATGCGCAGGTTCTGGCTTGCCCCCTGTACCTCGGAGATCTGGCAGGGGGCCGCTACGAGAGGGGCCCATGTGTGGCTCCCTCTGCATTCCGGAAGGCCGGGATACCCCGACCGCTGTCGTCATCTCCGTCGCAAAATGCATGACGTCATGACGCCGTGCGCACGCTGATCTCTCGAGCATGCGCACTTCGTCATAAGGAAGTCCGGAGATGAACACAGAACGCCGCCGGCAAGGTAAGGCTCACATGGGCGGCCGAGAAAGGACACTCAGCCCCAACCAGAGCAGAAGAGGGGGATGTGAACAATTCCAAACCCCCCTACCTTGCCGGGAAGCCACAGGGGGCCAGGATCCGCCCCCATGGGAAAATGGCGCAGCCAAGACTCACCTGGGTCCCCAAGGGCCATAAATCATTATAAGCATGGTGACTTCCATCATAACAATGTTGCATTGGTGGTACTTCATTATGTCATATGATACAGAAAACCAAATCTGTTCATTAAAGTTTCTACAGGAGCTATGTGTTGGTTCCATAGCTTGAACTCCCTACATGTATATTCCAGAACAAATACCTTTTTAGATATATGAACATAATGCAAAACAGGAGTCTATAGTAGATGTCTCCTGATGCATAGGGAGGGAAAAGAGAGAATTGTCAATCTGATCCCCCAAAGATGGGTATCTCATCTAAACATGAGAAGCACCCATGGGTCACCCTTGATTGTCAAGGGTGAAAACTGGAAATAAATACCACACCTTGTACCCTGGAAGCCCCTGCTTCCTTTAGCGGGTAAAAAAGTTTGGCCTCAATCCCCTGACTGATCAGCCTGGTTCCCTGCACAGTGTCTCACCACCGGAAGAAACACTAATAACTTAGGTCCGACAGGGGGAAGGGAGAATTTATGTGCTGGCACAGTGTTTCCTGAGGAAGGGGAGGAGCCCATGTCTCTCATTGTGGCTGTCCTGAAAAATGAAAAGGGAAAGTGATGATTTTACCATGTATAAAAAATTGCAGACAGGACTCAAAAATAGGATTTTTGTACTCACCGTAAAATCCTTTTCTCTGAGTTCATGGACGGACACAGCAGCAATCTTGACAAAGTGGGTATTAGCCTTCTCTCAGGAGTGGACTAGGCAGAAACATGTTAATGTGTTTAACAACATCAAACACTGTACAGTACCGCCCAGGGGGCAGTCCCTCTGGGTACAACCCCTCTCCCTGCATGCAGCAGCTCAGTTCGTCAAAAAGCAGTACAAACATAAAAAGGAGGGGTGGGTGCTGTGTCCGTCCATGAACTCAGAGAAAAGGATTTTACGGTGAGTACAAAAATCCTATTTTCTCTTTCGTTCATGGACGGGCACAGCAGCAATCTTAAAAAAGTGGGACGTCCCAAAGCAGTGTCAAAACGAGGGGTGGGAACAGCATTAAACAAACTTCACCCCAAAACAAAACAGAGCTCCTCAACGGAGGAGTTGCAACCTTAAACAGCCGCTTGCAAAAACCTTGCGGCCGAAGGAAGCATCCAAAGATGCGCTCACAACAACCTTGTAAAATTTAGTGAAAGTGTGAACGGACGACCAGGTTGCCGCCTTACACATCCAGGAAAACAGACACTTGATGTCGGAAGTTAAAGAGGCACCTATTGCCCTGGTCAAAAGCGTGACAGGAAAGGGAGGCGCCCGCCTCTTTTGGGCAAAAGCCTGATCGCGATCTGTCTGACCCACCGAGAGATGGTGGCTGACGAGACAGCCAGGCCCTCCTTAGGACCAGCCACTGAAACAAACAGTGAGTCCGACCTCCGGAAGGGAGCAGTAGCAGACAGGTACACCCGCAGAGCTCGGACAACGTCCAAGGAATGCAGCGCAGCCTCTTGGGATGCGACGGACGAGGACACAAGATGTAAGTACAATGTCCTCATTAAGATGAAAAGTCAAAATGACCCAGGAAGAAAAGAAGGCTGCAGGCGCAGCACCACCTTATCCTTGTGGAAGACAAGGCCGCCACTCAGAAACCCTCTGGTAAAGGTAACAGCCACCCGAAAGCTACTTTCCAAGAGAGTGCCAACAGGCTCTCTTCAATGTTTTTAAAAAGGTGGTTTCTGGCACACCCAGGGTACCAGATTCAATCCCACGAAGGCAGCAGTGATTGAACCGGAGGGGCCACATGTCGAGCCCCTTGGACAAACGTACACACCAGTGAATGGGCCACCAAGAGTCACTGAAGAAAACAGCCAGGGCTGATATCTGCCCCTTAATGGATCTGAAAGCAAGTCTTTCATCCACTCCATGCTGTAAAACAGCAGGAGCCTGGAGGCTGAAAAAGTACGTGAACGCCACTCCATCTCCCACATAGAGATGTAGGATCTTCAAGTGCAATGGTAAAAGTCCCGAAAAGATGACTTCCGTGCCCCCAGCATGGTGGAATTCACGAAAACCGACGGGCCTTGATCACTAGTATCCGACAATCAACGACCAAGTCGTGAAGGCCAGCGACTGTAAGCAGGATGAAATGTATGACCTTGCGATAGAAGGTCCTCTTGCATTGGCAGCCGCCAAGGAACATCCGCCACCAGTCGTACGAAGACGGCATACCAGGGACGCCGAAATCAATCAGGGGCAAATAAACTACCCAGATCCCCTCGGCCTCTACTCTGCAAAGCAGACAAGGAAGAAAATTTGCAGAAAAACAGCTGATACTGTCTCCACAGGACCAAAAACGCATCTGACGCGTCCTAGCAGGGATCTTTTGAACCTGGCCACAACCTCAAACCTTCCGATCGAGTTGAGAGCCAGAAGATCCACATCTGGCGATCCCCATGTCCTGTAAAAGAGACGAAACACCTCCGGGCGTAGGGACCATAGTCTATGGCCCAGCATCTGAGGACTCAAGGAATCCGCCTGCTAGAGTTCTAAGCCCAGACTGTATGCAGGCAAAAGAGCCAGCACCTTTCGCTCTGCTCACCGTAGGACAAGAGGGACAGCCTGCTGCAGCCAAGCAACGTGTTCCCCCTTGATAGGTCACATATGCCACCGCCGTGGTGTTGTCCAACCGGATCCTGACTGGATATTCCCGCAGCCTCTGTGACTATGCGGAGGGGCACCGCCTGAACGCCCGAGGGAGCCCCCTGACCGGCAGACGGGGTAATTCCTGCGTCCAGCGACCCTGTGTCATCCAGTAAAATGGAAAACAAACTCTCGGACTGAAGGGAATCCCTGACTAGCCGGCTCACCCGGATCTGACAATCCAGGGACAATGGAGAATTGTCCCTTGTGGCCAGGATCCTCGTTTGCCATACTCGATTGTGGAATTAAAACACACAGTACCGCCCTGAGGGTGGCTACCATGAAAAAGCACAGTGACCACCAGCAGCATGACGTCCACCGCTGTACCGCAACCTGAAGGGTCTGCGAAGGGAGAAAAAACCGCTCACCTTTGAGGAGTCCAGAATCGAGCCCAGGTATTCCAAGCGTCGAGTCGGAACCACACCAACTTCTGGAGGTTCAGCATCCAACCAAACTCCCGAAGAGCCTGACTGGCGATTGCCACATCCTCCCTTAATTCTGAGGCGGAAGCCGCTCTGAGACGGAGATCGACAAAATAGCCCATTATTGTGATCCCTTGCAAGGTCAGGATCGGGAGGAGGACTATGGAGAAACTCCTGGTGCCGACGCCGGGCCAAAAAGGGGAGCTACTACTTTTAAGTGCTCATCCCAGACTGCCAACCGCAGAAACCTCTGATGCCTGATGCATATGGGGACTGTAATAAAAGGCGTCCTTGATGTCCAAGGATGTGAGGAGGAATCCCCCGGATGGAGAGCAGCGACCACAGAGTGAAAAGCTGCCATCCTGAACCTTTGTGCTCACACAAAGCAGATAAGGGTCTGAGACCCAGGACCGGATCGAAACCTCCCAGCTTTGGGACTACAAATACAGATTGTAGATTCCTCGAAACCTTTCCGGTGCCGACACAGGTACTATCATCCTGCGCATCAGCAGGTCCTGCACTGCCCCAAACAAGGTGGCCCGGCGAGCCGGAAGGAGATGAAGGTTGGAGGGAAAAATCTGATTTGTGGACAAGAGAAAAAACTCCCTCTTGTACCCCGATAAAAACCACTTCCCAGACCCACTGGTCGGAAGTAGGGAGGCCCACCGAGCTGTAAACTCGCGAGGGTGACCCCCCCACCCCATAGTGGGGCAGGGACAAACAACCCTCCATGCCGCCACAGATTTCTCACGCAGGCAAGTTTTTGCATGCGAGAACAGGGATACTTTAGTCCCTCAGCGGGCACCCTGTTGGCTCGGGAATGCAGGCCCAGCGCAAAGAAAAAAACGATTGTGAGCGGAAAAAGGGAGGGCCCTGGCCTACGGCGTGGCTCCTTACTCTTTCTGAATTTGTGGAAGCACCATGCTCTCATCCAAACGACATGTTTAATAATGTCATCCAGCGAGGCACCAAAAGCCTCTAACCCTGGCAGAGGAAATCCGCCAGAACCTCCTAGGCCGTCTGATCCGCAGACCAGCGTTTTAGTCAAATCATGCGGTGTAACCCCACCACAGATACTGACGCCACTGGACCGCCAGGGAGCTGCATCTAAGGCCGCATTGCAGACAGACATAAGGCCATGCACAAAAACTGGTCCGCTATCATGCAGACTGGGGTTCAAACCACGGTGCAGCAATCTGTGCCCATTAAGGAAGTGTTAGTGACACCAGGGTCGAGGGCAACAGTGGCCGCAACGCTAACCCCAATACCATGAACAAGGACAAGGCCACCGCCTCGGTCCTCCTGTCTGCAGGGTCCTTAAAAAAAAAACAGGGGCCCCTTCACCGGAATCTTGGGAGTCCCTGGATACCGGAGGGCCCCTCAGGGGAGATGACCTTTTCCAGGAAACACTCCTCAAAGGGATAACAGACTCCATGCGATTCGTGGAAAGCTGCAGCCGTTCCCATTGTTAACATATAAAATACCAAATAAGCTACGCAGGAAAAACTCCTAGCGGAGCGGGTCGCCGTAACCCCCATCTTATTGGGGATCCCGCACCCCGTGGTAAAGTGCTCTAACAAGCGCCTCTTAGCGCAGACCCGGACACGGAAGAGGCAAGAAAGCAGTTCTACACCGTCCAAGGGTTCTGGTCCGCATCTTCTGACCTACCAGAGCAGGGGACATTTCCCACAGCAGACCCGAGTCTGAGTCAGAACTTCACCCAGAAGATGGTGGGAGGGGGCGTATTTACCCCCCTTGCACCCGCACACCACATCCACCCTGGCAATAGGAGCCTCCAGGACTGCTGACAAGTGCCCACAGCCATCGCAGGTGCAGGAGCACCGCTGCCAGGATAGGAATGTCTGGGGAAGAAGCGCCAGTATGACACTATGCTGAGCCACTCATCTGGCCATAGGAACCCAAGGTAAGTACCCAGACCACCACCCCCCCTAGCTGCTACCGAGGATGAGGGGACCCCCCGAAGAACTCACCACCCAACTCAGGCACTGCACAGTCGCCGTCCGCTCTCCCCGTCACAGAGGTGTACCCCGTGACACCCGCTCATCCGAGGTGATTGCTACTGTTCGCGCCGTCAGATGACTCATTGTGACCACTAGAGGCAGAGACCGGGTTGGAAAAAACACAAAAACATGGCCACCGGCCCTGTAAAGCCGCGCGGTCCACAAGAAAATGTCCGCCGGTCGTCTCTATGAAAGAAAGCGCGCGGACTACAAGAAAATGGCCGCCACTATTTCCAATAGAAAATGGCGCCGGTCACTGCCAAAATGGCCACCGACCATGCTGAACAGAAACACACAGCAAAAAAACATGGCAGCGAACACTCAGGCACCCACCAAGGTCCCCACAGCACAACAGCACACCCCACAGAGAGCGGACCCAAACGCAGCCAGCCCACAGCTAAGCAGAGCCCCCCCGGCGAACCCCCAGGTCAGTGCACAGCATCCCAGTCACATAGTACATGGGGAGGGGGGAAAAGCTGACAGGGAGAGAGGAAAAGGAAGGGTGAGGGACCCCCTAATCGACCTCCCCAGGGATACCCAGGAATGGGGGACAGCTACTTACCCGTCCTGGGTGGATTACGCTGAAAGCATCCCAGACAGACCATCTTCTGCATGGTTACGGAGGTGACTGTCGGCCCGGCACGCTGTGATTTAGACATATAGCCCGGTCATATGCGAGCATGTAGCTCACCGGCCACCCGTAGAACGACGGGTATGTCGTGAACGACCCAGTGCGTAGCTAAGGTCGGCACACGCTCGATGGCCGAAACTGGGAAGACTACAAGGATCTGGGATCCAGCCTGTCACCCAGTCGGCAGTTGATAGAAGATCACAGGAACAAAAAATAGAAAAAACTCCAGGACCATGGGCCTGAAGGGAGTCATGTCCTTCTCCTATGCTAGGCAGAAAAAAACAGCTGCTGCATGCAGGGAGAGGGGTTGTACCCAGGGCCGATCCTAGACAGGGTGCGAGGGGTGCAGTTCACCCAGGCGCCACAGAGGTGGGGGCGCTCAAGCGCCAGAGTGCTCCCCTCCCTCCTCCTCCTGCTTGCTGGTATTCAGAGGCCACTCACCGTCGCTGCTATTTCATCCCGCCCAAGCCCGTCCCCCATCCATCCTCCTGTCAGAGGAGATCGGAGCGGGTGCCCTGGGCGGAGAGTAAGAGGGGGCGGATTTCTCCCCTCCCTCTGTGCATAATATGAGAGCCTCGCATTGCCACGGCCGTCCAATCTGCTCCCTCCCCCTGCATCCTCATTGGCAGGGAGGAGAGCGACTTCAGGAAGGGCTCCACCAGAAAGGGAGGGGGGGGACAAGCCTCCCATTATGTCAGTAACCGTGAGAAATCAGTCTGTAAATTCTGAGACGACTGGTGGCTGCAGCTCTGTAAAGTGTCTGCGACAGTGACACTTACACAGCCCAGCGAACACACCACCCCCCCCCCCCTCACTGACGGGAGATCAGTGAGGAATACAGCTCCTCCCACCTCTGCTCCTCCAGTGACTTCCCGCTCCGGCGTACAGCTGTATCTGGAGAAAGGATGTGTGGGCGGGAAATATGAAAACAGCAGCTGCAGATTCCTCTGTGAGACTGATTTCTGCTTCCAACCTGTGAGCCTGGAAATGTGAGTGAGTGTGGAGGGGAGCGCAGTGGAGGGACTATTTTCTTATTTTCGGGCACATGTACATCATGCCGCCCCACTATTCTATTAGTCCCGGCTGGCGGAGTGATATTGCAATTCTCCGTTCGGCTCTTGGCTGCAATCCTAGCAAGATGTGAAGAAGTTGAGTGGCTGACAGGAGAGCAGGAGGATAGCGTGGCTGCACTGGACACAGTGAGTGGGGATTAGAGGATAGAATACTCACTGTGTCCTATTATGTATTTCACAGCACAGCAGGTTATCAGCATTTCAATTATCACACAGGCAGAACTGTAAGCAGGTGCTCTATCATGTCTCTATCATGTCTCTATCATGTCTCTATCATGGCTCTATGTCACATTGCTTTTGGGTGCTGACTTTGTTATGGCTGTTAACTTATTGCTGTACTTACTGTATGTAACAGCCATAACAAAGTCAGCACCCAAAAGCAATGTGACATAGAGCCATGATAGAGACATGATAGAGCTCCTGCTTACAGTGCTGCCTGTGTGATAATTGTAATGCTGATGATAATGAGAAACGGTGTAATGCTAATTTACACTTCATTTTAACTGCTTCCCGTCCAGCGATGTATCAGTATGTAACTGGATTGGAAGGGTGATATTTTGGTCATCACTACAACAATGATCAAGATATCATTTTTTAACACCAGCAATTCTGCACAAAGTAAAAGTAGTCCTAGTGGCTAAGAAGCCCCTGTATTACTTTTACAGGCAGTGGAAGGGGGTTCCACCACCACCACCTTTACTGCTAGATGTGACCAGTAGCATCTGGTTACTGGGACACAGTGAGAGGGATGGAGGTCATTCCGCCCACCGTGTGATGTCAGAAACTGGAAGTAATGAGGATTTTATCACTTTCTGTTTCGGGCTCATTTAACCACTTAACGACCGCCCACCGCCGATTTACGTCGGCAGAATGGCACCGACAGGCAGAATCACGTAGATCTACGTGATCGCCTTTGTGCAGTTGGGGGGTCCATCCGGACCCCCCTTCACTGCAGTGAGCGGCCGTTAAGTGTTCGGGAGCGATCAGGCATGAGGGGGCGGCCGCTCAATTCCGCCCCCCCCCCCTCGCGATCGCTCCCGGCCAGTGAAAATGCTTCCTCCGCCATGTGATGTAAACACAGGCTGGAGGAAGTGATGTCATCTCCCTCGCCGCGGTCTTTTCGTTCCCGGCGCCGAGGAGAGAAGACAGAGGTTAGTGCTCCAACAGTCCACTGACACGTAGGTACACATAGGCACACAAATCACCCCCCAGTCACCCCCAGATCACCCCCCAGGTCACCCCAAAGCCCCCAATCACAGTGTCACTGATTGCAGTGATCATTTATTTTACTGATCACTGCATTTAGTGTCATCTGTGATTGTAAAAAGTTGCAGGGCAGTTAGGATTAGGCCCCTTTAGGTCCAGGGTAGCCCCCTAACCCCCCCTAATAAAGGTTTAACCCCTTGATCACCCCCAGGTAACCCTTTCACCCCCTAACTTCAGCGTCACTAAGCGATTGTTTTTCCGATCGCTGTATTCGTGTCGCTGGTGTTTTAGATAGGCAGTTATTTTTTTTTAGGTTCGCCGCAGGTTTTTATTAGTGTCAGGTACCCCCATATATTATTTTAACCCCCTGATTGCCCCTAGAGTTAACCCTTTCACCAGTGATCGCCGTATAAGCGTCACTGGTGTCACTGGTTAGCCAGTAAGTTATTTAGTTATTTAGGTTACCCGTCAGGTTTTTATATAGCGTCGGGTACCCCCATATTTAACCTAATAAAGGTTTTAACCCCCTGATTGCCCCTAGTTAACCCTTTCACCAGTGATCACCATATAAAGGTTACGGGTGACGCTGGTTGATTAGTTTGCTTTTTATAGCATCAGGGCACCCGCCGTATATAACCCAATAAAGGTTTAACCCCCCTGATCGCCCGGTGGGTGAGATCAATTAGGTTTTAGCGCCAGAGAGGGTCTGCGTCGCCCCAGGCAGTGTTAGGTTAGTGCCAGTAACGCTAACACCCACGCGCAAAGCATACACCCCCCTTAGTGGTATAGTATCTGATCAGATCTATACTAGCATCCCCAGCGGTTTAGGGTTCCCAAAAACGCAGTGTTAGCGGGATCAGCCCAGATACCTGCTAGCGCCTGCGTTTAGCCCCTCCGCCCAGCCCAGCCCACCCAAGTGCAGTATCGATCGATCACTGTCACTTACCAAACACAACACACATAACTGCAGCGTTCGCAGAGACAGGCCTGATCCCTGCGATCGCTAACAGTTTTTTTGTAGCGTTTGATATATTTGCTGACGACAGTCAGGTGCTTTTTTTCCTGTGAATCTTACTAGTGTACCCCTAAATTTAGAGCCCAAAATGGCAAGACGAAGGTACACTAGTAAAGAGGCCTACGAGATTCTGAGCATGACAGATAGTGAAGAGGAGGTCACGTATCTGTCAGATTCAGGCTCAGAATATCTTCCCGTAGAAGACAGTGACGTCAGCGGCCCCACGTCAGATAGCTCTGACGACGAAGTTGAGGTCCCTGCTAAGGTCAGGTGTACCCGATCCCGATCTTCTGAGGTTGTTGAGGAGCAAGAACCGCAGGTCTCTCGTATCATGGAGCAGAGTAGTACTAGCGCCGCTATTCCTTCTGGTGAACTGGCAAGCACCAGCGGCCTAGTACAGCCTGGACGTACATCCAGCACTGCAGTAACACTTGGTGACGTGGCGAGTCCCATAAGTGCAGTTCAAGCTGGCGAGGTGGCAAGCACAAGTAGTGTCCCGCTGCCACCAAGAAGACAAAGGCAGGCCCGTCGTGCCCATACTGCCCTTCCTGCAGAATTCGCCTATCCTGATTGGGTCCCCACCACTTCTGCTGAACCCGTACTTCCCCCATTCACTGCCCAACCCGGTATTCAGGTGGAAACAGCTGATTTTATTCCAATTGATTTTTATTCGCTGTTTTTCACGGAAGATCTCTATAGATCTATTGTGGACCAGAGTAATTTATATGCTGGTCAATTTATCGCCGCTAACCCCCAGTTGCCTAAAATTGCCAGAAATTGGAAACCAATTACGGTTTCCGAATTTAAGACCTTTCTGGGCCTTTCCCTCAACATGGGCACACATAAATTTCCGTCATTGCGTGCTTATTGGTCCACGCACCCAATTGACCACATGCCCGTGTTCTCTGCCTCCATGTCCAGGGCACGATACGAGCAGATTTTGCGGTTCATGCACTTCAACGACAATGAACTTTGTCGTCCACGTGGGGACCCTGAATACGACCGGCTCTATAAAATTCGGCCCCTCATAAACCACTTCAACGAACGTTTTGCAGCCTTGTTTACTCCCGATCAAGTTGTCTGCGTTGATGAGTCCCTGATTAAATTTTCTGGCCGCTTGTCTTTCAAGCAGTACCTTCCCAGCAAGCGTGCCAGATACGGGGTCAAGCTCTACAAGTTCTGTGACAGGGCAACAGGCTATGTAGTGAACTTTACGGTTTATGAGGGAAAAGATAGTCAGATTGAGTCGGTCAACTGCCCGGATTACATAGGGAGCGCTGGCAAGATAGTGGAACTTGGTGTCACCCTTATTCGGAAAGGGGTACCACTTGTATGTGGACAATTATTACACGAGCGTGCCACTGTTTAGTCACTTGTTTGATCATCAGATTGGAGCATGTGGCACCGTGCGACCTAATCGCCGGGGCTTTCCCCAGCGGCTTGTAGATGCCCGTCTTAGGCTGGGGGAGAGAGCCTGCTTGAAGTGTAATAACTTGCTCGCTATGAAGTGGAGGGACAATAAGAATGTTTTCCTTCTTACCTCCCTTCATGCAGACACGACAGTCCAAATTCGTACGGCGACTGGTGTTGTGGAGAAACCCCTCTGTGTCCACGAATATAACCAAAATATGGGAGGGGTGGACCTCAACGACCAGTTGATGGCGCCGTATCTAATTGACCGTAAGGCGAGACGCTGGTACAAAAAAGTGTCTCTATCATTATTCCAATTGGCTTTGCTGAACGCTCATGTGCTATACAGAGCTTCAGGCGGGACGTTATCTCTTCTAAAATTCCAGAATGAGATAGTCACAGAACTCCTGTATCCAGGCGGTTCTGCACCTCACCATCCCCTACCAAATGCAGTAAGCCGGCTGCATGAGAGGCATTATCCGTATGCCCTCCCGAGTACCCCTACCCAACGAACCCCCCAAAAAAGATGTCGTGTCTGTAGCAAGCGCGGATTTAGGCGTGACACCCGTTATTATTGTCCACTCTGTCCTGACAAGCCTGGTCTTTGCCAAGGTGAATGTTTTGAACGCTACCACTCAAAAGTGAAGTTTTAGCGTAGGGTACAGCATTTCACAGACAAGGACACACTTACACAGGGTCTCCCAAGATGCCATTACATTTTGAGAGACCCGAACCATTACAGTTGTAAAGTTACAAAAAAAAGTGTAAAAAAGAAAAAAAAAAACGTAAAAAACAAAACACAAAAAAAATATAAAATAAAAAAAACAAAAATAGTTGTCGTTTTATTGTTCTCTCTCTCTCTATTTTCTCTCTATTGTTCTGCTCTTTTTTACTGTATTCTATTCTGCAATGTTTTATCATGCTTGCTTTTCAGGTATGTAATTTTTTGTTTTCAGGTGCGCCATTCAACTGCAGCGCGGAATTATTTATCTTGACAGCAACAGCGTTTGCTCCCACGATACATAAAGCCGTGACTCCAGTGCTGTAGGAGGTGATTTCACCACCACAGTTAAAAAAAAGAGCATATATGCCGAAGCATGGGGGCAGCAGGGGCGGAGGAGCGATTTTGCTCCTAATGCCGCGTACATACGGTCGAAATTCCGACGGAGGCCTGCCCGTGGAAAATTCTGACCGTGTGTACGCGGCATAACTTTTTTGCGGGAGGATGCCCCCATGCTTCGGCATATATATATTTTAGGCACAGGTTGCGTTAAAACATTTTTTTATTTTTTACTAGGTTTTGTTTTGGTATTTGCTTTGCAGGTATGGCATGGTAAGGTCTTACTGTTGTACTGTAATGTTACTTTGTTTTAATGTTAACCACCATTTGCTTAGCAGGTACGCCATTCAGTTGCAGCGCGGATCTATTTATCTTGACAGCAACAGCGTTTGCTCCCACGATACATAAAGCCGTGACTCCAACGCTGTAGGAGGTGATTTCACCACCACAGTTAAAAAAAAGAGCATATATGCCGAAGCATGGGGGCAGCAGGGGCGGAGGAGCGATTTTGCTCCTAATGCCGCGTATATACGGTCGAAATTCCAACGGAGGCTTGCCCGTGGAAAAGTCCGACCGTGTGTACGCGGCATAACCTTTTATGCCGCGTACATACGGTCGAAATTCCGACGAAGGCTTGACCGTGTGTACGCGGCATAACTTTTTTGCGGGAGGATGCCCCCATGCTTCGGCATATATGCCCATCATTAGAAGTGGGTGGATGAAGGGAGGTATTCTAATGGTGGGCATACCCACCAATCAATTTCTTTTTTTCGTTCAGCCAATAGGCTGTATGAAAAAAAAGATTACAATACATGTCCAACAAGGACCAGCAACGTACTGGTATGTTGCTGGACTTTGAATGTTTATACCAGAATGATGCCTGCGGGTTTAGGTATCATCTTGGTATCATTCTTTTCAGCCAGCAGCCGGCTTTCATGTAAAAGCAATTCTAGCAGATAATTAGCCTCTAGACTGCTTTTACAAGCAGTGGGAGGGAATGTCACCCCCCCGGATATAAAAAGCGCCATTGGGAAATTGGGAAAGCATTTTATCACACCGATCTTGGTGTGGTCAGATGCTTTGAGGGCAGAGGAAAGATCTAGGGTCTAACCCCCCAATTTTTTTCAAAAAAAGAGTACCTGTCACTACTTATTGCTATCATAGGGGATATTTACATTCCCTGAGATAACGATAAAAATGGTAAAAAAATAAAATATGAAAGGCACAGTTTAAAAATAAAATAAAAAAGCCAAATAAATAATAAAAAAAAAAAAAAAAAAAAGCACCGCTGTCCCCCCCTGCTCTTGTGCAAAGGCGAACGCAAGCGTCGGTCTAGCGTCATATGTAAACAGCAATTGCATCATGCATGTGAGGTATCACCGCAAAGGTCAGATCGAGGGCAGTCATTTTAGCAGTAGACCTCCTCTGTAAATCTAACGTGGTAACCTGTAAAGGCTTTTAAATGCTTTTAAAAATGAATGTAGTTTGTCGCCGCTGCGCGTTTGTGCGCAATTTTAAAGCATGTCGTGTTTGGTATCCATGTACTCGGCCTATGATCATCTTTTTTATTTCATCAAACATTTGGGCAATATAGTGTTTTTTAGTGCATTAAAAATAAAAAAGTGTGTTTTTCCCCCAAAAAATGCGTTTGAAAAATCGCTGCGCAAATACTGTGTGGAAAAAAAAATGCAACACCCACTATTTTAATCTGTAGGGCCTTTGCTTTAAAAAAATATATAATGTTTGGGGGTTCAACATAATTTTCTTGCAAAAAAAAAAATTTTTTCATGTAAACAAAAATTGTCAGAAAGGGCTTTGTCTTCAAGTGGTTAGAAGAGTGGATGATGTGTGACATAAGCTTCCTAATGTTGTGCATAAAATGCCAGGACAGTTCAAAACCCCCCCAAATGACCCCATTTTGTAAAGTAGACACCTCAAGCTATTTGCTGAGAGGCATGTTGAGCCCATTGAATATTTTTTTTTTTTGTCCCAAGTGATTGAATAATGACCAAAAAAAAAAAAAATGTACAAAAAGTTGTCACTAAATGATATATTGCTCAAACATGCCATGGGCATATGTGGAATTACACCCCAAAATACATTCTGTTGCTTCTCCTGAGTACGGGGATACCACATGTGTGAGACTTTTTGGGAGCCTAGTCGCGTACGGGACCCCAAAAACCAAGCACCGCCTTCAGGATTTCTATGGGTGTAAATGTTTGATTTCACTCCTCACTGCCTATCACAGTTTCGGAGGCCATGGAATGCCCAGATGGCACAAAACCCCCCCCAAATGACCCCATTTTGGAAAGTAGACACCCCAAGCTATTTGCTGAGAGGTATGTTGAGTATTTTGCAGATCTCGCTTTTTGTCACAACGTTTTGAAAATGTAAAAAAAGAAAAAAAAAAAGAAAAAAAAATGTCTTTCTTAATTTTCAAAAACAAATGAGAGCTGTAAAATACTCACCATGCCTCTCAGCAAATAGCTTGGGGTGTCTACTTTCCAAAATGGGGTCATTTGTGGGGGTTTTGGGCTATTTTGACATTTTATGGCCTTCAAAACTGTGATAGGTAGTGAGGAGTGAAATCAAAAATGTATGCCCTTAGAAACCTTGAAGGCGGTGCTTGGTTTTTGGGGTCCCGTACGCGGCTAGGCTCCCAAAAAGTCCCACACATGTGGTATCCCCGTACTCAGGAGAAGCAGCAGAATGTATTTTGGGGTGTAATTTCACATATAACCATGGCATGTGTGAGCAATATATCATTTAGTGACAACTTTGTGCAAAAAAAAAAAAAAGTTTGTCATATTCCCGCAACTTGTGGCAAAATATAAAATATTCCATGGACTGAACATGCCTCTCAGTAAATAGCTTGGGGTGTCTACTTTCCAAAATGGGGTCATTTGGGGGGCTTTTGTGCTATTTTGGCATTTTATGGCCTTCGAAACTGTGATAGGTAGTGAGGAGTGAAATCAAAAATTTGCGCCCTTAGAAATCCTGAAGGCGGTGCTTGGTTTCCGGGGTCCCGTACGCGGCTAGGCTCCTAAAAAGTCCCACACATGTAGTATCCCCGTACTCAGGAGAAGCAGCAGAATGTATTTTGGGGTGCAATTCCACATATAACCATGGCATGTGTGAGCAATATATCATTTAGTGACAACTTTTTGTAATTTTTATTTTTTTTTGTCATTATTCAATCACTTGGGACAAAAAAAAAAAATATTCAATGGGCTCAACATGCCTCTCAGCAATTTCCTTGGGGTGTCTACTTTCCAAAATGGGGTCATTTGGGGGGGTTTGTACTGCCCTGCCATTTTAGCACCTCAAGAAATGAGATAGGCAGTCATAAATTTAAAGCTGTGTAAATTTCAGAAAATGTACCCTAGTTTGTAAACGCTATAACTTTTGCGCAAACCAATAAATATACGCTTATTGACATTTTTTTTACTAAAGACATGTGGCTGAATACATTTTGGCCTAAATGTATGACTAAAATTGAGTTTATTCGATTTTTCTTATAACAAAAAGTAGAAAATATCATTTTTTTTCAAAATTTTCGGTCTTTTTCTGTTTATATCGCAAAAAATAAAAATCGCAGAGGCAATCAAATACCATTAAAAGAAAGCTCTATTTGTGGGAAGAAAAGGACGCAAATTTCATTTGGGTACAACATTGCATGTCCGCACAATTTACAGTTAAAGCAGCGCAGTGCCGAATCCCAAAAACAGGCCTGGTCGTAATGGCCCGAAATGGTCCGGGGCTTAAGTGGTTAATGAAACCATTACCGGCTTGAACAAGTATCTGATCAAACTGATCTCGGTTTGATCTTATGCTTTGGAGGCCAGAGGACAGATATGGGGTCTAAAAGACCCCAGATCCCTCCATAAAGAGGACATGTCATGGCCCATGCTATCACAAGGGATGTTGTTCATCTCTTGTGAAAGCAAAAATGAAAAAAAAAAATGTAAAGATACAGTGTAAGATTTGTTTTTCTGTGTAATAAAATAAATAAAATACAATTTAAAAGAAATTTAAACTGCCCCAACTCCTTCATGCTTAATAATTGCAAAGACATTCACTAACTTTCACTTTCAGTTAGGCTGGTAATATACAGTACAAATTTCTTTCCAGCAACCACAGATTGCAGGAAAGAAACTTGCATGATTCCCCCATGCAGTCTCTGACCATCTCCTGTAATATGTCTGCAGTCTCTGACCATCTCCTGTAGTATGTTTGCAGTCTCTGACCATCTCCTGTACTATATCTGCAGTCTCTGACCATCTCCTGTACTATATCTGCAGTCTCTGACCATCTCCTGTAATATGTCTGCAGTCTCTGACCGTCTCCTGTATTATATCTGCAGTCTCTGACCGTCTCCTGTATTATATCTGCAGTCTCTGACCATCTCCTGTATTATATCTGCAGTCTCTGACCGTCTCCTGTAATATGTCTGCAGTCTGTGACCATCTCCTGTAATATGTCTGCAGTCTCTGACCATCTCCTGTAATATGTCTGCAGTCTCTGACCATCTCCTATAGTATGTCTGCAGTCTCTGACCATCTCCTATAGTATGTCTGCAGTCTCTGACCATCTCCTATAGTATGTCTGCAGTCTCTGACCATCTCCTATAGTATGTCTGCAGTCTCTGACCATCTCCTGTAGTATGTCTGCAGTCTCTGACCATCTACTGTAGTATGTCTGCACTCTCTGACCGTCTCCTGTAATATGTCTGCACTCTCTGACCGTCTCCTGTAATATGTCTGCACTCTCTGACCATCTCCTGTAATATGTCTGCACCCTCTGACCGTCTCTTGTATCATGTCTGCACTCTTTGACCATCACCTGTAATATGTCTGCACTCTCTGTCTCCTGTAATATGTCTACAGTCTCTGACCATCTCCTGTAATATGTCTGCACCCTCTGACCGTCTCTTGTACTATGTCTGGGGGCTCTTACTAACAGACTCTCTAACAGAAGCCCTCTCTGTGTGCATCAGTGAGACTATCCTCCAGGTCTCATTAGTGTACGCTCTTCCTGTATTTTCTTTATTGTTAAAGGATCATGGGAGGATCCCTGGGTAACGACGACTTCTTAGGGGAGCATCTCTGTGTTTGAGTCGTTGCCATAGAAACATGTGTAAGGGGAGGAGCTTGTAAGATAACCACGCCCACGTGGGGGCGCCAGAAATATTTCTGCACCCAGGCGCCTGTGACCCTAGGTTCGGCCCTGGTTGTACCCAGAGGGACCGCCCCCTGGGCGGTACTGTACAGTGTTTGATGTTGTTTAACACATTAACATGTTTCTGCCTAGTCCACTCCTGAGAGAAGGCTAATACCCACTTTGTCAAGATTGCTGCCGTGTCCGTCCATGAATGAAAGAGAAAAACAGTATTAAACCCAAACATTTCGCAGCTTACCAATTCTTAAATGTGATCCCATTAGGAGCAAAACTGTTTGGCTTCAATTTGTTAGCTGATGTTTGCTGTAACAACTTACACTGACATTTTGTATTCATCACTCCCATTCCCCTAAACTAACAATGTTGCTGTCCAAAGGTGCCCCTGTGCTCCCTCATCCAGAGCATAGGCACTCTAATACAGGTGTGTTACTGACCAGGATTGCCAGGCAAAAACAGAGGGGGGAATGAAGTGACTGACACCCAGTCCAGAAGATTACAATTTGATTTGGAGATGATTGTGTCTACGCACAGCAGCTGACTACCACAACAGTTGGAGAAACTAGCACTTCCTAACCAGGACCACCACATTTAATGATTGGCAAACTGCAATATTACATATATGGTTTTGGGTTTAATATTGCAAGTGATGAGATCTTAGTAGAACTTGCTGGCCCCAGCCCATCAAGGAGGCTCAATCGCCTTGCAGCATTCACTTACCTTATTAGAGTACATTGATGACTATTTTTCACATCACTGTTTTAATGAATTAGAATATAAATTAAAGGGGTTGTAAAGGTTCATTTTTTAAAACAAAACAAACATGTCATACTTACCTCCACTGTGCAGTTAGTTTTGCACAGAGTGGCCCTAATCCTCCTGTTCTGGGGTCCCACGGCGGCTCTCGGCTCCTCCCCGTAATAGCTAACCCCCTCTGGGAATCCCTCTTATGAGGGGGTTACCTTGTGGGCGCGCTCCCGTCTCATACACTCTGCGTCCATAAACACAGAGTGTATGACTCTGTCCCGCCCCTGGCGGCCGCGTCATTGGATTTGATTGACAGCAATGGAAGCCAATGGCTGCGCTGCCATCAATCTATCCAATCAACGCCGAGACTCCGTGGAGAAGAGGACGCCGTGGACGTGCAGAGCAGGTGAACAGGCTCAGGTAAGTAAAACAGGGGGCTGGGGGGCCCGTGACAGCCAGGTGTTTTCACCCAAGACAACTTTCACACTGGGGCGCTTTGCAGGCACTACAGCGCTAAAAAATAGGATTTTTGTACTCACCGTAAAATCCTTTTCTCTGAAGTTCATTGACGGACACAGCAACTTAAATCTTGAGGAGAGGACTAGGCAGAACATGTTAAAACAGCAAAACCCAGGGGGCGGTCCTACTGGCTATAACCCCACACACTGCATCCAGCAGCTCAGTTAGTCAAAAAGCAGTAAAAAGGAAAAAAAGGAGGGGTGGGTGCTGTGTCCGTCAATGAACTTCAGAGAAAAGGATTTTACGGTGAGTACAGAAATCCTATTTTCTCTTTCGTTCATTGACGGACACAGCAACTTAAATCTTGACCTTAGGGACGTCCCCAAGCAGTGTCAGAAAAACGAGGGGTGGGAACAGCAAGCAAACAAACTCCACCCATAATAACCAGAGCTCCTCAACGGAGGAGTTGCAACCTTAAACAGCCGCCTGCAAAACCTTGCGGCCGAAGGAAGCATCCGCAGATGCACTCACATCATCCTTGTAAAATTTAGTGAAAGTGTAAACGGACGACCAGGTCGCCGCCTTACACGCCTGGGAAACGGACGTTTGATGTCGGAAAGCCCAGGAGGCACGAATTGCCCTGGTCGAATGTGCCGTGATAGGAAAGGGAGGCGCCCGCCCTTTTAAGGCATAAGCCTGGATCACGATCTGTCTGATCCACCGAGAAATGGTGGCCGACGAGACCGCCAGACCCTTCTTCGGACCAGTCACCGACACAAAGAGTGAGTCTGACCTTCGGAACGGAGCCGTACCAGACAGATACACCCGCAGAGCCCGGACCACATCCAAGGAATGCAAAGCAACCTCCTTAGGATGCGACAGCTGAGGGCACAAGGACGAAAGCACTATGTCCTCATTTAGATGAAACGCCGAAACAACCTTAGGAAAAAATAAAGGCTGCGGGCATAGCGCCGCCTTATCTTTGTGGAGGGTCAAGTAGGGAGACTTGCAAGACAAGGCCGCCAACTCAAAAACCCTCCTGGCATATGTGATAGCCACCAGAAAAGCTACCTTCTGAGAGAGTGTCAATAAGGGGATCTCCCTAATGTTTTCAAACAGCGGTTTCTGAAGAACCGAGAGCACCAGATTCAAATCCCACGGAGGCAGCGGTGGCCGAACCGGAGGGGCCACACGTCGAACCCCTTGCACAAACGTGCTCACCAAAGAATGAGCCGCTAAGGGTCGCTGAAAAAAGACAGCCAAGGCTGATATCTGCCCCTTAATGGTGCCTAAGTCAAGTTTTTGATCCACGCCCCGCTGTAAAAACAGCAGAATCCTCGAAACCGAATACGCACGCGGACGCCACCCCATCTCCTCACACATAGAGATGTAGGCCTTCCATGTGCAATGATAAATCTTCAGAGAAGATGACTTCCGCGCCCTCATCATAGTGGTGATTACTGAGTCCGACAGACCTCAGTCCCTTAGCACCTGACTTTCAACAGCCACGCCGTTACAGCCAGCAACTGTAAAGTAGGATGAAGAATAGGACCCTGTGACAGAAGGTCCTCTCGCATCGGCAGTCGCCAAGGAACATCCGCCACCATTCGCACTATGTCGGCATACCAGGGACGCCAAGGCCAATCTGGGGCAATTAGAATCACCGGAATCCCCTCGGTCTCCAATCTGCGAAGCAGACGAGGGAGAAGTTTTATCGGGGGAAGGCATAAATCAGCCGATAATGCCCCCAAGGAGCCACAAACCTCAGCACCTTCCGATTGAGTCGAGAGGCCGGGAGATCCACATCTGGCGTGCCCCATCTCAGGCAAAGGAGTCCAAAGACCTCCGGATGTAGCGACCATTGCCCTTGGTCCAGCATCTGGCGACTTAAGTAGTCTGCTTGCCAGTTTTCTAAGGCCGGAATGGATATGGCCGATAGAGCCGGCACGCACCGCTCTGCCCACCGCAGGATGTGAGCAACCTCCAATGCTGCAGCCGAGCTCCTTGACCCTTGACATACGCCACCGCCATGGCGTTGTCTGACTGGATCCTGACTGGGCATCCCTGTAGCCTCTGTGACCATGTGGAGAGGCTCCAGAATCAAGCCCAGGTACTCCAGGCGTTGACTCGGTACTAACACCGACTTATGGAGGTTCAGAACCCAACCAAACTCCCGAAGAGTCTGACTGGCTATTGCCACATCCTCCTCTAATTCTGAGGCTGAAGCTGCCCTCAGAAGGAGGTCGTCCAGGTAGCCCACGATTACGATTCCTCGCTGCCTCAGCAAAGCCAGAATCGGGGCGAGCACCTTGGTGCCGACGCTAGGCCAAAAGGGAGAGCTACAAATTGGTAGCGCTCGTCCCCGAACGCAAAACGCAGAAATCTCTGATGCCTGACGCATATGGGGACATGTAGGTATGCGTCCTTGATGTCCAGGGACGCCAGAAAATCCCCCGTATGGAGTGCAGCGACCATAGAGCGAACTGATTCCATCCTGAATCTTTTCACCTTCACAAATCTGTTGAATCGGACGGACCCCTTCATTCTTTGGGACTACAAACAAATTGGAGTAGAATCCCTGAAACCTTTCCTGCGATGGTTATGGCACTATCACCCCGCACAGCAGCAGGTCCTGCACTGCCCCCAACAAGGCTTCCGACGAGCCGGGAGAAGATGAAGGTTTGAGGGAAAAATAGGATTTTTTACTCACCGTAAAATCCTTTTCTCAGAGTTCATGGATGGACACAGCTTCCTATTGACAAGTGGTATTATACTTCATTTAGGAGTGACTAGGCAGAAAACTTGTAGAAAGTGTTAACACACCACACCCTCTACAGCACCGCCCAGGGGGCGGACCCTCTGGATATAATCCCTCACTCTGCACCTCGCAGATCAGTTCGTCAAAAAGCAATACAAACTTAAAACGAGGGGTGGGTGCTGTGTCCGTTCATGAACTCAGAGAAAATAATTTTACGGTGAGTAAAAAATCCTATTTACTCTTTCGTTCATGGATGGACACAGCTTCCTATTGACAAGTGGGACGTCCCAGAGCAGTGTCAAAAACGAGGGGTGGGAACAGCATTAAAACAACTTCACCCCAAAACAAAACAGAGCTCCTCAACGGAGGATTTGCAACTCTAAACAGCCGCCTGCAATACCTTGCAGCTGAAAGAAGCATCCGAAGATGCACACACATCAACTTGTAAAGTTTAGTGAAAGTGTGAATGGACGAGCAGGTCGCCGCCTTACACACCTGGTGAAACAGACGCTTGATGCTCTCAGAGCTCGGACAGCGTCCAAAAATACAACGTCGTCTCCTAGGATTCGACGGATGAGGACACAAGGATGGCAGTACAATGTCTTCCTTGAGATGGAAGGTCGAACGACCCTAGGAAGAAAAGAAGGCTGTGGACGCAGCACCACCTATCCTTGTGGAAGATCAGATAAGGAGCCTTGCAAGACAAGGCTGCCAGCTCAGAAAACCATCTTAACTGACATAAACTAAGAGGCACCTCTTGCCCTGGTCGAGTGCGCCGGGAAAGGAAGGAGCCTGACCCTTCATGGCATAAGCCTGATCACGATCTGTCGGATCCACCTAGAGATGGTGGCCGACGAGACCGCTGGGCCCTTCTTGGGACCAGTCACCGAAACAAACAGTGAGTCTGGACTCCGGAATGGAGCAGTACCAGACAAGCATACTCTCAGAGTTCGGACAACGTCCAAGGAATGCAACGTCGTCTCCTTAGGATACGACGGATGAGGACACAAGGATGGCAGTACAATGTCTTCCTTGAGATGGAAGGTCGAAATACTACCTTAGGAAGAAAAGAAGGCTGCGGACGCAGCACCACCTTATCCTTGTGGAAGATCAGATAGGGAGGCTTGCATGACAAGGCTGCCCGCTCAGAAACCCGTCTTAACTGGCATAATAGCCACCAAAAGGACCACTTTCTGAGAAAGTGTCAAAAAAGAGAATCTCCCTGATGTTCTCAAATGGTGGTTCCTGAGGCACTTAGCGGCCATGCCGTTAAAGCCATTGACTGCAAGCAGGATGGCATATGGGACCCTGCGACAGCAGGTCCTCTCGTAGTGGTAGACGCCAAAAGGACGTCTGCTACACAAGCCCCACAGAGGTAGTGGAGGGTGGACCGGAGGGGCCGCCTGCCGAACTCACTGTACCAACGTTCTCACTAGAGAGTGAGCCACCAGGGGTCGTTAAAAAAGACAGCCAGGGCAGATACCTGCCCCTTAATTGTACTTAAAGTAAAATTTTTGGCCCGCTCCCTTCTGAGAGAACAGCAGGACTCTGGAACCAAATAAGTACGCGGATGCCACCTCATTTCCTCACAAATGGATATGCAGGTGTTCCAAGTGCGATGGTATTCTTCCTAGGGGATGATTTCCAAGCACTCCTCATGGTAGAGATCACCGAGTCTGATAGGCCCCGGTCTCTTAGCACCTGGCTCTCAAGCCATACCGTTAAGCCTGTGGCTGTAAAAAAAACAGGATGGCGTATGGGACCTTGCGACAGTAGGTCCATCTTAGCGGTAGATGTCAAAAGGCGTCTGGTACCAGACGCACTAGATCGGCGTACCAAGGACGCCGAGGCCAATTCAGAGCAATTTGGACCATTGTAATCCTCTCTGCCTCCAGTCTGCGAAGCAGATGAGGAAGGAGATTCCGAGGAGGAAAAGGATAGATTAGCCGCTACGGACTCCACAGTGCCATTAACGCATCTGTCGTGTTTGCTCATGGGTCTCTTGACCTGGCCACAAACCTCAATACTTTCCGATTGAGTCGAGAAGCCAGAAGATATACGACTGGCGTGCTTCCCCTCTGGTAAAGGAGCTGAAACGTCTCCGGGTGTAAAGACCATTCTCCTTGGTCCAGCATCTGGCAACTCAGGTAGTTCGCCTGCCAGTTTCCCACACCCGGAATGTATATGGCCGACAGGCCTGGTATGCTCCTTTCTGCCCCCCTTAGGAGGTGAGCGACCTCCGATGCTGCAGCAGAGCTGCTTGTTCCTCCTAGAAGATTGACATACGCCACCACTGTGGTGTTTGTCCGACTGGATTCTAACTGGACACCCTTGTAGCCTCTGAGACCATGTGGAGAGGCAAAGCCAGATTGCCCTGATTTCAGGCCAATGATCTGCAAGTGGGATTCCTCCGGAGTCCAGCGACCCAGGTAGACTGAGCTCCTCAGACTCCTCTGCAACTGGGAAGACAGGCGTCCGCCGTGACCCCCATCCAGTAAAAAGGAAGGAACGACTTCCCACACAGAAATGCCGGTGATGTCGGCCACCAACTAGGGAGGTCCTGATTAGGTGGCTCATCCGGATTTTGATAATCCAGGAATGAAGGGCACTTGACCCTTCAGGACAGAGTTACCTTCTGTAACACCCGCGTGTGAAATAGTGCCTATGGTACCGCCTCGAAAGGGGCTACCATGAGGCCCAGGACTCGCCTGCAAAAGTGGCGTGACAACCCATCTTTGGGATGTCAACTGCCCCACCACAGCCCGAAGGGCCTGTAACTTTCCCATAGGGAGAAAAAAACGTTCGCCTCTGAGGAGTCCAGAATCAACCCTAGATACACTAGGAGTTGGGACGGTACCAATACGGACTTCTGAGTGTTCAGCACCCAACCAAGTATCGGCGGGTCTGACAGGTTATAGACAGGCTTACTTCTAATTTTGAGTTTGAAGTGACCCTCAGAAAAAGATGGTCCAAGTTGCCCAGGATAGCGATGCCACGCTGTCTTAGTAGGGCCAGAATCGGGGCAAGCACCTTGGTGAACACCCTTGGTGCCGATGCCAGGCCAAAGGGGAGAGCCACCAATGGTAGTGGTCTTCCCCGGCCGCCAACGCAGACATCTCTGATGCCTGGTGCATATGGAGACAGGCAAGCATGCGTCCTTGATGATCAAGGATGCCGGGAAATCCCCTGAATGGAGGGCAGCGACAACAGAGCGAGATAAGTCCTTTCCGGAATCTTTGTACCTTCACAAAGCAGTTGAGGGTCCTGAGATCCAAGATTGGACAAACCCCCTCCTTCTTCAGCACTACGAACAGATTTAAATAGAACCCCTGAACCTGTTCCTGTACTAAGACAGGAAGGCCCACCCTGCGTATCAGCAGGTCTTGGACCGCCCCATATAGGGCTTCCCAACAAGTCTGCTGAAGCTGCCAGTTTAGAGGGAAAAAAATCTGTTCGGTAGGCAAGCAAGGTTGGGCTTGCGAACCCAAGGACGTTTCTGTCCCTCAGCTGGCGCTTTATCAACCTGGGATAATTTACTTGCCGCACTAGGCGGATGAAAGAACCGCTTGTGCGCAGTGAAGGAGTCCTTTGCCTATGGCGTGGCTCCTTACCTTTTTTGGATTGCGGAAGCAACGTGCTCTTACCTCCTGTGGCATCTTTAATGATGTCATCCAGAGAGGCCCCAAAAAGTCTGTCGCCTTAAAAGGGCAGATCCAACAGGGCCTTCTTGGAAGATTGGTCCGCAGACCAGCATCTTAGCCAGCTCAGGCGGCGTAACGCCACTGCATAAACTGAGGCCCAAGACAGCAAGGTGATAGTATCTATGTCTGACTCGCAGACAGACTTAAGGCCCTGTACCAACTGGTCGGCCAGAGCTACCTCGTTCAGAGGAGTCTCCCATGCTTTTAACCCCTGGAGTAGCATCTTTGCCTACTCAGTAAGTGTCTGAGACATCAGAAAACCCCAGCCAATGCTGTATGCACCGCTGAGCCCCCCACTGTGTATAGGTAGCGAGTGTCCCTGAAGACAGGAGCCCCTTCCACTGAAATCGTGGTAACTTGTTAAGTCTGGACACAGGGGGGTGCACTATCGGGGGAGAGGTCAATTTTTTCAGGAAACTCTCCTCAAGGGGTACCCGAACCGCAACATTTTTGGGGGTGCAAAAACCCTCAGTGGGCTGGTGTCTCTGCTGCTTCTGCAGCATTCTCCAATTTTGCAGTGATAAGGTCAGATACCAAAGCCTTTTTGCGTGCTGACCTGGATTTGGAGTTATTCTCACTGTCCGACCGGTCACGATCTGCAGTCTCTGATGCATCAGAATTCGGGCCCTGAGCCACAGCCGGGCCTGGTTCTGCATCAGAATTATCCCCAGAAGATGGCTGGGGACGGGGGCGTTTACCACCCCCCGTGTTCCCATGCTCCGCTTCCACCTTGGCAACAAAAGCCTCCAGGGGCACCAGCTGCCAACTCAGGTGTTTCCGAGAAGACGTCTCTTCTGACGTCATGCTGACCCACGCGCCTGACCCACAGGGACTCCAGGCAAGGTATCAATAGGCCACCCTCCTAGCTGCCACAGAGATGCAGGGTCTCCCAGAGGACTCACCACCCTTAGAACGGTACCGCTATTGCTGCCGTCTGCTCCCACCTGAGATGCTCTCCCACCGCCACTGCCTGTGTCAGTCTGATCCTTATCAGCATGTCTCTGTTTAATTTTGTGCCAGTGAAATGCACCCTAGAGGCCGAGACTTCTGCAAAATGGCCGCCAAGCTGCCGTACTGAAACCAGTGTGGGCCCTAAGAAAATGGCCGCCGAGCCGTCAATAGAGGCAAAATCGGGCGCGAACCACAAGAAAATGGCCGCCGAGCAGCGGTATATCCATACAGGCGCGAACCACAACAAAATGGCCGCCGGTCAACAGAGGCCAAACAGGCTTGGACCACAAGAAAATGGCCGCCGACAGAATGGAGGGAGAAAGCATACACAGGTAAGCAGCAAATTTCTAATGACAGCCTACAGCGCAGTCTCGCTCCAGATGGAGCCCCCTAGGTGACCCCCAGCACCCAGCCTTAGCTTAGAGCCCAGGGAGGAGGGAAGGCAGGGAGAGAGGAAAGAAAGGGCCACAACCACTTACTTGATCTCTCCAGGAATGTCCAGCCAAGTCACCCTGCCGAATCAGGGGAGCTACTTACCTTTCCTGCATGGATTATGCTGGAAGACATTCCGGACAGATCATCTTCCGCGCAAGGAGGTGACTGTCGGCCCGGCCTGCTGTGATTGAACCCTAGGGAACGATCATATGCCTGCCCTGGAGCGCGAAGCTCACTGGCCACCCGTGGAGCGACGGGCATGTCGTGGAAAAACCCAGTGCGTAGCTAGGGTCGGCACACGCTCGATGGCCGAAACTGGGGAGACTACAAGGATTTGGGATCCAGCCTGTCACCCAGTCAGTCGGCAGCTGATCAAAGATCGCAGGAAACAAAAACCAACGTAGAAAAAAATCCCCCGGACCAGTGGATCCGAAGGGAGCCATGTCCTTCTCCTTACTAGGCAGAAAAAAACTGATCTACGAGGTGCAGAAAGAGGGATTATACCCAGAGTGTCCGCCCCCTGGGCGGTGCTGTAGAGGGTGTGGTGTGTTAACACTTTCTACAAGTTTTCTGCCTAGTCACTCCTAAATGAAGTATAATACCACTTGTCAATAGGAAGCTGTGTCCGTCCATGAACGAAAGAGTAAAACTCTATCTTGTATCCGAATTAAACCACTTCGCAGACCCACGGGTCTGAAAGCAGGGAGGTCCATCGTGCTGCAAACTCCCGAAGGTGACCCCCCACCCGAGTGTCGGCGGGGACAAACCTTCATGCTGTCGTGGATTTGTTCGCAGGCTTGTTTGGCTTGCGAAACCAGGGACGCTTCTGTCCCTCAATGGACACCTTGTCGGTCTGGGGACGCTTACCCGCCGCCCCGGGCGGACAAAAAAAAACAGATTCTGAGCGGAAAAGGAAGGTCCTGGCCTATGGCGAGGCTCCTTACCTTTTCTGGATTGTGGGAGCAACATACTCTTACCCCCAGTAACATTTTTTTTTCCTTTATCCTTTTATTTTGTTTTGAAACAAACAGAAAGCAAAAACAGATATCACAAGGTACATTCTATATACTTCTTGCATCACACACGGTACATTTGTCTACTATATATCATACATCCTAATATACACTATCCATAATTCTATGTACTCTAAATCACCACCTCTCGCCCGGACCTTACTCATGTTACTTTAACTCATGAACCTGTAGTCATTTGTGTACCCACCATTGGGCATCCGGTCCCCCTCCCCCCAATGCCCCATTTCTTGTCCTTGAGCTGGAGGGGGGGGCTTTCTGTCCCAAACAATTCCTCTATCTCATTGCAACTCTATTTCAACTTTTCCCCTTGCCCCCCTCCCCCCCAAAAAAACAAAACAAAAGGGGCTTAGAACTCCCGCTCTCTCTCTCCTTCACATCCCCCCGTCCCCCCCAGTAGCATTTGTTCAGTTGAGATTTATAAGAATTTTCCCCTCCTCCGAGTGTTTACAAAAATTCCATTCCGACCATGTTTCAAGGTAAACTCCCCGTTTCTGCTGGGAGGTCCAGACCAGGTCCTCCATCATATTCAAGTCTTCTACTCGCTTAAGCCACAACCCTACTGATGGAGGCTGGGTCTGCTTCAACATTACTGGAATACAGGCTCTTGCCACATTCAGGAGGTGGCAGAGGATCGACCTCTTATACCGTTTCACCACAGTGTCCGAGTCCTGTAACAGGAAAGAAGTCAGATCCTCCGGCAGCTCCTCCTCTCTAAACTTTTGCGCAATTTCCCGAACCTCCTTCCAAAAACTCTGTATTCTGGGACAGGTCCAGAAGATGTGTATTAGCGTCCCTCCTTTTCCCCCGCACCGCCAGCACTTATCTGATATATCTGGATAACATCTACTTAATGCGGAGGTCCACCCAGAATTTTTTTTAGCACCATAAAACCTAAAAATAATTTTAAAAAAAATAATAGAAAAAAATAAAAATTTATACTCACCCGAAATACCCGTTGCTATGCGGAAGTCCCTAATCTGCCTCCTCCCTTTGCCTCGGTGAGTCTCCTTCCGCTTCCTCTTCTTGTGAATGGGGCGCGCTGCCTTCTGGGAACTATGTGTATCCCAGGAGGCAGCCGCCTCCCTTAGTCAGGATGGAGGTGCCGGGACCTGCCAGGACCGAGCAATCGCCATCGGGGGCCCAACATCGTGGGCGAGTAGGACAGGTAAGTGTCCTTATTAAAAGTCAGCATCTACAGTGTTAGTAGCTGCTGACTTTTAAAAAAAAAAAAAAAAAACGCGGGTGGAATCCCGCTTTAAGACAGCCGGGGTACGGTACCAATGCGATAAAATCTTAAAGTTCATCTCCTGCGTTCTTATACAGACTGCGGATTCAAACATGTTACGTAGCATCTTATTGTTTTGCTCCTTCGAAAAAACCCTAATCAACTCCATCTCCCACCTCCTAAAGAAGGGCAACTGAAACTCCTCACCGGGTGTATTCAGCAATTCACAAATTTTAGAGAGTATGCCAGTCCCATTACAGTACTGTGTATCCCAGGAGGCAGCCGCCCATGCACAAAGCGCCGTGCGAGTCGCGCATGCGCAGTAGGGAATGGGCAGTGAAGCCGTAAGGCTTCACTGCCTGTTTCCCTTAGTCAGGATGGAGGCGCCGGGACCTGCCAGGACCGAGCGATCGGCGTCGGGGGCCCAACATCGTGGGCGAGTAGGACAGGTAAGTGTCCTTATTAAAAGTTAGCAGCTACAGTGTTAGTAGGTGCTGACTTTAAAAAAAAAAATTGCGGGTGGAATCCTGCTTTAAGACTGCCGGGGTTCGGTACCAATGCGATAAAATCCTAAAGTTCATCTCCTGCGTTCTTATACAGACTGAGGATTCAAACCTGTTACGTAGTATCTTATTCTTTTGCTCCTTCGAAAAAACCCTATCCAACTCCATCTCCCACCTCCTAAAGAAGTATTTAGCAATTCACTAATTTTAGAGAGAGTATGCCAGTCCCATTACAGTACTCCTCGAACTTTGTTAGCTTTCGTTCATATTTACTCGGTAAACTCAAAGTATCTAAAAAGTGTCTCAGTTGCAATGCCCTCCAAAAGTCCAATTGGTAGGATCTAGGTCCTGTTATCTCCTGAATCGTGGGCCATACACCCGCCCTCACAAAGTGAGATGCTTGAAACAGCCCCTGTCCCAAAATTTAACTAAAGGGTCCTTTCTTCAGTCCCAGTCCGAACTGTGGATTCCCAAAAGGGGTGAGTCTAATGTTGATAGTTTCCCCTTCACAAATAACCCATATCCCATCCGAAGAGTGGGACCTATCAAGGGGTGCGTCTTCATACCCTTCGGGATGTCCCTGTAACACCATGCAGCTCGATGAAGTAAACCACTACACTGAGCTTGTTCTAGCTCCGACCAGGTTTTCCCCTCACTATGTCCACTCCAATCAATCAGGCGACTCAATAAGGCCGCTTGGTAGTATTTGTATATATCTGGCATTGACCCACCTCCATATCGTTTAGGTAACGAAAACAGAGATCCCCTAACTATTGGATGTTTGTTTGCCCATATGAATCTACTAAACAGGGACTGTGTCTGTTTGAAAAAGTGTTTAGGTATAGCAATAGGGAGCGTCTAGAAGAGGTATAGAAATTTCGGTAAGATGTTCATTTTAATGATATTGCACCTCCCGAACCACAAATGGAACCCTTTCTGCCATCTATCCAGGGGGATCCGCACTCTAGCTAGTAATGGTAAAACATTAAGCTTGTATATTTGTGAAAGATCCGCCGGGATGGAGGTCCCTAAGTACGTCAGGGCTTAATCTGTCCATTTAAATTTACAATTAGCTTTCAAAGTGTGCAGTTCTTCCTTAGGAATCGCGACTCCCATTGCTTCAGATTTTACATAGTTGATCTTAAAATTTGATCAATATCCATATGTCTCCAATTCTTGGAGCAGGTTAGGGAGGGATACTATCAGATTAGTCAGGTTGTACATCATATCATCCGCGTACGCCGATATCTTATACTCTATACCTCCCACAGACACCCCCTTAATGTCTGGGTTCATTCGGATTCTACTCAATAGTGGCTCTACAGACAGGGCAAATAAAAGTGGGGATAACGGACACCCTTGTCTTGTCCCATTAGATAACTTAAAAAGTGGGGACAATATTCCATTCACTTTAACCTGGGCCGTGGGCTGGGTATAATTACTTGAAATCCATTGTAGAATCTTATTCCCAACCCTTGTTCTATCCTATATCACATCTGTCAAATGGACATTCACCTATGTGTGGGCTACACTGGACGTGAGGGCACTTTATTCGTCGATTCCCCACAGCGCTGGATTGCAGGCCATCCAATATCTTCAACGCTACATTTCCTATTCCCAGGAGCTACAGGAGTTTATTTTGTTAAGCATTGAGCTTTTATTAAAACATAATTATTTTTTATTTGATGGCACTGTGGGGCATCAATGGGTGCTAGATTCTCACCGTCCATGGGAAATCTCTACATGGGCTGGTGGGAGGAACAAGTTTTGTTCTCTCCCAGCAACCCTTTTGCCAGGCAGATTATATGGTAGCTATATCAATGACCTCGTGATGGTGTGGGATGGTGACATTATGGGATTGCATGAATTTTGGAAATTCCTGAATGCCAATCAGTTAAATCTACATTTTTCGACTGAGCATGAGGTTTCCAGTATCAACTTTTTAAATACACCCAAAAGGGCAATCCAACTACGGGTGATGTTTCAACATGCAGCTATAATAAACCATGCTCTGGTAAAACCAGACTTTTTGCAGCCAGTTGTCATCCATCTTACACCATCCCTTATGGGGAGTTTATTCGCACCAAAACACAATTGCTCAACAAGCCCAACCTTTGAACTAGAATGTAAGGTCATTCTTAAGCACTTATTGGACCGAGGTTATAGCGAACCTGTTACATACCAAGGACTGGAAAGGGGGTTTTGAAAATGGATAGAGGAATTACTGTCAGATAAGCCTAAAACCAAGAGGGAGTATAAAATTAATAGCAAACCTCATCAAGCTCACAATTCTAGTAACAGAAAAACCAGGTAAACCCATTACATTTGTAACCACATTTTCCCAAGAATATAATCAAATAGTCAGAATAATAAAAAAAGAATCTGCCACTATTGTATACAGACAAAAATTTAAAATGGGATTTTGCAAGCAGGTTGCCTTTTTTTCTGGCCGACGTGCACCCACACTGGGGACTGCACTATCACCTAATCTATTCTCATCTAAACAATGCCAACCTACCTGGCTTTCCTATCCTGAAAGTTAGCCCTGCAATATAAAAATCTGTAGGTATTGTAATTTGTGTGATCTGGGTAAAACATTTGTTGCCACAGCTGAAGAGTTCACTATACAGCAATACATCAACTGTGGCACAAACTATGTAATTTACCTGATCACCTGCAGCCTCCAATATGTAGGCTGTACCACACATCTTTTGAAATTATTTGTGTCACAATAGTGTTCCCCTATATGGGTTCTCAAACGCCAGAAACATTTCGAATGCAACACGTCACTTTAGGGAATGTAATCAGGGCGATCTTTCCTCTCCGTTTTAGAGGAATAGACCGGTTGTCTCACACGCCCAGAGGTGACAGGGAGAGAAGACTATTGGGGAGAGACGCATGGTGGATTTTAAGATTAAAAATACGATCAAAAGCTTTTTCTGCATATGTCCCCAGGAAGACACATGGGGTTCAAGATGTGCCTACGAAATGGATCAAGTTTAAAGTCTTGATCGTATTGTCCCGGGCTTCCCACATCTGTACAAACTCTACCTGGTCTTTATGGACCAGGCAGGGTATGTGCTGCTGTAGTCACATTGCCAGGATCTTGGAAAAGAGCTTCAAGTCCGTATTTAGCAGCGATATCGGTCTATAGCTCCCACATTGAGAAGGATCCTTGCCTTCCTTCAGTATGACCATAATCAGCGCTTTCAGGGATTCTTATTAATGTCATCCAGCGCAGCTCCCCCTGGAAGGGCAAATCCACCAGAGCCTTCTTAGATGCCTGGTCCACAGACTAACATTTTAGCCAAATCAGGCGACGTAGCACCACAGCAAATACTGAGGCTCTAGAAAGCAAGGGGACCATATCTAAGGCCGCATCGCAGACATATTTCAGGCCCTGCACCAACTGGTCTGCCAGTTCCACACAGACCGGGGAAGCCTGCTTTTCCAACTCGCGGTGCAACAATTTTGCCCATTGAGTAAGGGTCTGACACCAGGGCCGGGGCCCATACAGGCCGTAATGCTGACCCCCCCCCCACCGTGAACATAGACCGGGCCACCGCCTTGGCCCTCCTGTATGCAGGGTCCTTAGAGGCAGGGGTCCCCTCCACCGGAATCTTGGTTACCTCATTTAACCTGGATGCCGGGGGGGGGGGTCCACAATCAGGGGAGATGTCCATTTTTTTTAAAGGAAATTCTCCTCAAAGGGGTAACGCACCACCATGCGTTTTGGGACCAAAAAGGCCCACTGCGGGCGTTCCCATCCTTTGTAGATAAATTTATCAAATAAAGTTAGGTAGGGAAACACCTTAGCCATGCGGGCCGGCTTATGGGACCCAAAAGGGGCCGACGCCTCAGTAGATACCCTAAAAATGGAGGATACGGCGTTGCCACCGCAGGTATATCTGGGGAAGCGCCAGCTTCTGACGCCATGCTGACCCATACTCGCCTGACACCCAGTTAGGGACCGCAGGCCAGTTACACAAAAAGTCTACCCTCCTAGCTGCCACAGACTAAGGGGCCCCCCACAGGACTTGCCACTCCGGCCCAGGTGCGGCGCTGCCGTCCGCTCTCCCTCATGAGGTGTTCTGTTCAATTCACGCCATTTTAGAAGGATAACCAGTGCTAGAGGCACAAACCAAGCTGAGAATACAAGAAAATGTCCGCCAGCTGCCTCAGCAAGAAAAACGCCTGAGGGCACCAAAAAGATGGCTGCCGAATCTTTGACTAAAACCACACGGTGGCCTCCTTTAACACAATGTGCACACCAGAACACCCCACTACGAAAATAGGGAACAGAACAGCGGACCCCCAGCACAACCCCCTCGCCGGACACAGAGGCCCCCCGTACAGTCGCGCAGCAGCCCAAGTATGGGGAGGGAAAGGACAGGGAAAGAGGAGAGACCCCCCAATTCGACCTTCCAGGGAATGCCTGGCTGCTCCGTCATGCCGAGACAGGTGAAACCATACTTAACTCTCCTGTGGGGACTGCTGGACGCATTCCGGATGGACCCATCACCCGAGCGGTACGGGGTGGCTGTCGGCCACAGCACACTGACACAGACAGCAGAAGCCCGGTCATGTGTGCCCCGGAGCATATAGCTCGCCGGCCACCCCTGGATCAGACGGGGCATGTTGTGGCCGGACCAGCACATACCTTAGGCCTGCTCACGCTCGATGGCCGGGCTGGGTAGACCACCGGGATCTATATTATCCTGCCTGTCACCCAGCTCTGCTGTTGAAAGTAGATCACAGGAATCAAAAAAATCTCCAGGACCAATGGTCCCCACCAGGAGCCAGGTCCTTCTACACTAGGCAGAAAAAAACTGAGCTGCTGGATGCAGTGTGAGGGGTATAGCCCGTGGGACCACCCCCTGGGACAGTTTTGCCGTTTAAACATGTTCTGCCTAGTCCTCTCCTGAAGGTGGCGATATAACCCTAAGGTCAAGATTTAAGTTGCTGTGTCTGTCAATGAACGAAAGAAATAGTGCCTGCAAAGCACCTGTCTCTCCAGTGTGAAAGCCCGAGGGATTTTACACTAAAGCAGTGCGCTGACTGGACGCAAAAAAAAAAAAAAAAAAGGCCTGCTAGCAGCATCTTTTGCAAGTGGTTTTAACCCTTTTTCGACTGCTAGGGGGGGGGGTGGGTGGGTTTAAAAGCACCCCGCTAGCGGCCGAATACCTCTGCAAATACGACAGTAAAGCGCCGCTAAATAGCGGCGCTTTACCACCGCCCCAGTTTGAAAGGGGCCTTGATGCATAAAAAAAAAAGTGAAAAACACAAACCTTTACAATGCCTTTAACTTTACAAACCATCAGTGGAAGTGTTACTAAGAAAAAAAAAAAAAAAAAGGCAAAAAAAAAAAAATATATATGCTTTAATATATCTAATCAGTGTATTAAAAAAAATGCACGTACTGAAATCCAGAAAATATAATTTATTGTTCAGCGTTTACAAATCATGTTTGATAGAGAATCCGTCTTACAGGATATGTAAAATTTGGCATTAAACACAAAATGAAACATTCTGATACAAAAGACTGTACAATCCTTTACCGGTGGAGTTCCACCTTTTTTTTTTACATTCATGAAAGGCTTTAAAGGATTCATGTTACTGATTTCGATCTTACAGCAGAAAGTTGAGTTATAACCCAACTGCTTCAGAGCTACTACAAGTTGCATGATCACCCATGGTGGCAATAGCATGAGCTGGCCCAGTCCCAATCATTATTTGGGATTGCAAGGTTTCATTATTTTTACCAAAAGTTGACTTTTTTTTCAGCAAGGCATCAGAAACTATTTTTGAATTTGTTTTTTAACATTCACACATTTGAGGAGAGGTCCCCTGCTTTTATGAGCCACAGTTGAACAAGCTGTGACATCCTGCACCAGTTGACTGTATCTTAGGCCACAGCAATCAAGTTACCAGCTGCCAGTTACAGTAAATATACATCAGACTGGGTGCTATAAAATAGACCATAGTTGGGAGATCTCCTCTTACATTCCTATGTGCCTCTGTCCTTTTTGTATCCTGTACCAGTAAGACTCATACTTAGATTAAATTTTTCTGGATCCTGTCCACATTTACCTTTTCTGCATCCATGCCTGAAAACATCAAGACTTCTACAGGTCCACACGAAGGAGCTAGTGAACATGGCCCAGAATCAACCGAGCATTGGTTGTACAGAGGTAAGTGACCATACTGGACTTGTCACTTCTCAAATTACTTACACTAATGTTTAGGCCAAAAGCAATACAAAAATATTCTGCTGAATGACAGCAGACCTTTTGTAGGTACTGTGATTTCACGCAGGAGAAAAGAAAAAAAAAACCCACACACTAAACCACCAGTTGTTGGGAAAACCATAAAACCCACACCAAATATTAAATCAAACATCTGAACACTGCTCATCTAAAACCACAAAGTAGCCATATTGTACTATGAATTAATCATGTGTATAAAAATTGCTGAGGCACTTCATGTTAAAAACATTCATGTAAAACCATTTCCTTGGCTGCAGCCCATGAATAACAGTTCAAAAATACAACATGGCTACCCGATGGGAGAAAAAAAAAAAAAAGGAAAGTTACTAACATTTTTCGACCTTTCAGAAATGTATTGAGTTGCAAGATTAGAAACATTTAAAATAAGGCAAAAAAAGCACAAGCTGCCACAATTACATAAAACTGGACGGAATTTTTTTTTTTGCCTTTTTGGACTTTTTTTTTTTACAAAGTTCTTATGGTGCCTTAGCTTTCCATCACACAGCAGTAAACAGCTTAACAAAAAAAACATTAACACCACACTTTATTAGCTATTGTGGTAAAAAAAAAAAAAAAAAGCTTTTAGATATATTACAAAAAAAGAATTAAATACTTTGATACGAGGTCCACAACAAATACTTAAGACATTTGTGATTTGGCTCAAAAGTTATAATTACAGACAGCCAGAGAATGGAATGATCCGAATACAATCTCGCAGCATCACATTGAAACAACAGGAAATAGAAATGTGACGAGAATCATTCCAACATTTTATTATAAACCACACATAATATATAAAAAGACTGGTAACTTATCTGACATGTACACCAACCTAATATATAGCAAATAAAACCATGTTAAATGAATCTGGGAAAGAAAGCTGTTCAATTTCCAGTCACAGTTATTATGCGCAAGTTTTTTTTATGACAAAAGATTTAAAAAAAAAAAAAAATTTAGAATATAAAAATGTACAATTTCGATGAAAAAAAAAAAAAGCAGTGCTATAGAATTTAAAAACATTAAGATTTCTTAAAACCACTTACAAAAAGATTGAAACTGATCTAACACTAGGTGAGAATATATAACCTATTTTACAAATCTGGAGAGCGGGTGGATTGCTGGATTACTTCCTGCTGCGTGTGCTTGCTCTGCCTTTTGTTACTACAGCTGCTTCCACGTGTTCGGACGTCTGTTTTGATTTCCCTCTTGTTGTAGTCACACTGGTAGCTGCCTCTGCGAAAGAAAACATAGAACACATTATACGATATGAAATAACACCACAAAAAGAGCTCACTAACCATATTGATCATGTGGCTTCATTCATTAAAAAGGGGAGTTCCAGCCTTTTTTTATGCTTATTAAAAGTCAGCAGCTACAAAAAGTGTAGCTGCTGGATTTTAATAAGCAGACACTTACCTGCTCCACTGTCGAGCGACGCGGCCGAACGGCTCCTTCGCTCCTCTCCCCTTCTCTGCTGGCGCCTCCATTCCTACTGTGGGCACCCGGCCGTGGCAGCTTTGAGCTTCACGGCCGGGCACTCACTGCGCAATCTGAGTGGACAGGCGATCGCCTGGGACCCGTCACGTGTCCCAGATGATCGCCTACAGGGAGGGGCCCGCCTTAGGCGATATGACGTGTCGCCTAAGCGGTCCCTGGGCGGAAGGAGGAAGTGGGACAGGAAGTCACACTCCTACTGTGGGGCACTTTTGGGTGGAACTCTGCTTTAACCTGTCCTGCATGGAAATCCCGCCGTCCCCACCCCCCAAAAACAAACCAAAGCCTGTTGTCCCAGATCCCAACACTTAGAATCTGGAGCACTGGGGCACGTTCCCTCATACTGTGAAGGGCAAGATATTTGTGGCAGAGCAAAGTAGCTGTGGAGGAGTGCAACAAAGACTATAAATGGCTCTAGGGGTGAGGTATAAGACTGAATGGGCAAACTGACAGATTCAATTTATTCATCACCTAAACCACTATATTGTAGCACATAATGCCAATTGTAAAACCCTGGCAAAACCCATTTAATGCAGCGAGGCACAGCCATTAGTGAAGGTTCTGGCATGCGACAGCAACATGAATCGGTGAAGAGGGGCATCATTTTAACTTGGGCAGACTTAAAAGGTCCCACGTGCAGCATTGGCCTAAAGCTGGATTCACACTATGCAAGGCTGCGGGGCACAGCAGGGGGTTCCGGTGCATCCCCATTCAGGGTTTGAAGTCTGATTTTTTGCCTGAATTCAGACCTGTAACAGAGCCAAAGAAAGACAGAACCCTTCTGCTTTGTGCTTAACTGCCACCCCGGAGATGTGTGTAGCGGCTCTATTGAGAGCCAGGTACACTCATTCGAATTGGATGCGGGGAAACCGCATCCAATTCGCATAAGTGTGAACCCAGACTCAAATTCAAGGGGCCTCTACAGGGATCATTATGAAGACTCACACAGGGACTTTGAAGCAACATAAGGTTCTTGCATGCAAGCAATGTTACCATAGAGAAGTGTTAAAGGGGTTGTAAAACCCTCCTGTTTCTTCACCTTAATACATCCTATGCTCTAAGGAGGAAAAAAAAAAAAAAAAAAAACACCTGACTATTACGGTACTGGCCCCCCGTTTTACTTACCTGAGCCCTGGAAAGTCCTGCGTCGAGAATGCTCTGGATCTTTGCCCAGGGTTCTCAGCTCTTCATTGGATAGATTGATACCAGCGCAGCCATTGGCTCCCGCTGCGGTCAATCAAATCCAATGATGCGGGCGCCGGGGCAGAGTCCTGCATTTGGCAGCTATGGATGCTGAAAGCAGGCCTAGGGAGCGCGTCCGCAAGGCAACCCCTTTGGGAGAGCGCTTCCCAGAGGGGTTATCTGATGCAGGGAGGAGCCGAGAGAGCCGCTGGGGGACCCCCAGAAAACAGCATTCGGTGCCACACTGTGCAAAACGAGCTGCACAGTGGAGGCAAGTATGACATTTTTTTTTTCTTTAAATGACAAAGAACCTATATAGTGTCACTTTAACCACTTAAGGACCCCTCACTGTATATACACACACACACACACACACACACACACACACACACACACACGTCGGCAAAATGGCTCGTACAGGCACAACGTACCTGTACGTGGCCCTTTAACTGCCGCCGGCGCGTTTGCGACCCCCCCTTGCCTTCCCCATGAGTCGGACCGCGGGTCCCGCGGACTCGGTCGCCGCGATCGTCTCATGGAGGCATGGAGCGGGGAGAGGTTAGTGCAAACACCTCTCCCCGCTCCCCTACTGACAATGTCAGCGATCTCCGCTCTGTGTAATCAGAGCGGAGATCGGTGATGTGTCACTCGTAGCCACGCCCCCACACAGTAGTAAACACTCCCCTAGGCACACTTAACCCCTCCAGCGCCCCTAGTGGTTAACCCCTTCACTGCCATTTTCACAGTAATCAGTGCATTTTTATAGCACTGATCGATGTGAAAATGACAATGGTCCCAAAAATGTGTCAAGTGTCCGCCATAATGTCGGTCAGAAAAAAAAAAAAAAAAGAAAAAAAAAGCTGATCGCCGCCCTTACTAGTAAAAAAATAAATAAATAAAAATGCCATAAAACTACCCCCTATTTTGTCAACGCTATAACTTTTGCGCAAAATCAATAAACGCCGATTGTGATTTTTTTTTTTACCAAAAATATGTAGAATACGTATCGGCCTTAACTGAGGAAAAAAAATATGTTTTATATATTTTTTGGGGATATTATAGCAAAAAGTAAAAAATTTAATTTTTTTCAAAATTGTCGCTCTATTTTTGTTTATAGCGCAAAAAATTAAAAAAAACGCAGTGGTGATCAAATACCACCAAAAGAAAGCTCTATTTGTGGGGGGGGGGGGGGGGACGTGAATTTTGTTTGGGAGCCACGTCGCATGACCACGCAATTGTCAGTTAAAGCGACGCAGTGCCGAATCGCAAAAAGGGGCCTGGTCTTTATGCTGCGTATTGGTCCGGGGCTTAAGTGGTTAAGGCCAGATTAGTTTATAAAAAATAAAAACCCCAGATACAAAAATAAAAAAAAACACATTAAGTCACTGCAGAAAGAAATCAAGGTGCAGAGATTTATAGTAACCCACTTTACTGAAATCAACAAGTAAAAAAAAAAAAAAAATTTACTTCCTGCTATGGGCCATTGCCGCATGTTTTAAAAGCAGCACCCCACCTATATACATTTTGTAGAAATGCTTCCTTACCAGTTTTCCTTCTTTTTGCTGGGGAACTGACCATTTGTTTTTCTACTGAAGATTCTTTAGTGGGTTCGTCTTTTTCTGCCTTTGTAACCCTCGTATTTCTTTTTCCATGCACAGAAGGGACATTCTCTGTGTCTGCATGGTTAGCCGTGGCATTGTCATTGCTTAGAGTTTCGTTTGCCAAATTTCTCCTTTTTACACCTCTTGCTGGTTTTGCTGCCACCTCTTCTGCTTCACTGCTGCCCTTTTTAGCCTTTTTCTGTTTTTTGTCTTTAGCTGGGGATTGGTTTGTGCTCTCTGCAGGTGCAATGCTGGCTGCAGTACCCCTCCTTCCTCTTGAAGCTGACACAGTAGTATCCACTTCATTGTTCTCACTGTCCAAAGCCTTGCTAGATGCTGCTGCTTTTCTTCCTCGAGTTGGTTGTAAAGCTTGTTTACCCAAAGACTTTGCCATCTCAACAGAGGCAGATTGTTTATCTGAACGTTTGTTTTCCGCCACCTGTTCGTGGGGAATTGCAAGCTTTCTGCCTCTCTTGCCTTTACTAGCAGAAACATCAGCAACACTGGATACAGTATCGGTTTCAGAGAAAGCTGGAGGTACAGATTTGTCTTCACGATTTTCTCTACGTGATCTTTTAGCAGAGACGGGCTCTGATGTGTCTGGTTTCGTTATACCCCTAGACCTACTACCACGGGTAGGAGCCTCAGTAGCAGTTTCTTCAACTTCATCTGTTCCTTCTGCATTTTCATCAGTGGCCAGCAGATGGTGCCAGTGTACAAATTTTGCTTTTGAAAGCCTTTCTTCACCAACACTCTGCTCGCCTAAAGCTTTGCCCTTTGTTTTTTTTATTTCAACTGGTTGAGGTTGTTCACTGTCGGCTAAGCCCCTCTTACCTCGGGTGGCTCTAGATTCAGTTTGCACCTGAGGAGTTACGTTTGCACTCAGATTTTTTCTTCCTCTTTGTTTGGATACCTGTTCTTGCCCCTCTACAGGCACATCGCTGGTTTCTCTTGTTCTGGACCTCCCCTTTGCAGAAGTTTTCTGAGGGGAATCTGTGGATTTAGTAACTTCTGATATGCTGGTCTCTGCCGAGTCAACCTTCTGAGCAGTTCTGCTCTGCCTACCACGTATGTTCTTAGTTGGCTCCTCAACAGGAAGTTCAGGCTGTATAGCTTTCTGATGCTTGGACGATCTTTTATCAGATTTAGCTACTGGACTCTTTGCATGGTCAGACACATCAGTTTCCTTCAACGTTTCATCCAAGTTCTTGGGCTGGCCTCTGCGTCTTGCCCCCAACTTGGGTTCCTCTGGTTTAGGGTCAGCAACATCTAAACAAAAAAAAAAAAAACACTACAAAAGTTAGCAAAACAACACTTCATCTAAAGCTGGCATTAAAAAAACCTGCATTAAAACACACTGTTCTGGTGATCCTGCCAGAAACAGTCTGTCCTAGATATGTACTCACTATACTACACTTATGAATAAGGGCTGCAACCAACGATTATTTTCATAATCGATTAGTTGGCCGATTGTTTCGATCGACTAATCGGTTAATAACCGTAAAAAGAAAGAAGGTAATTTTTTGCATTTTTTTTTGGGCCAATTTGTTTTTGGGCAGATTACAAAAACACAAATTGCCGCAAAAACACATTCCATGCTTTTCTGCAGCTTCTCCATTGAAGTAAATTAAACCAAAAAACTAAAATAGCACCGTTCTGCGTTACAAAAAAAAAGTCCTTGCCCTTTCTAAATACGCAGCAGCTGAAAAAAATCATGGATGTGAACGTGTTCCCATAGAAACCATGTAAATGAACTGTAGTGTGTTCCTGCAAAAAGCACCAAAAACACGGAGGTAGTGACCCAGGCCTGAGAGGTTTAGTAACATAATGGGGTTAAAAAAACAAAAATTAGTACAAAAAGAGCAAATCGCTACTGTAAGGGGTTCATTTTTTACTGTGGGACAGTGAAAGTAATATTTACAGTAGCAATTTGCTCTTTGTACTATAAAGGGTTAATTTTAGTTTATTTTTAACCTCATTATGTTACTGGCCGATTAATCGATTATGAAAATTGTAATCGATTTCATAATCGATTAGTTGTTTCGGCCCTACTTATGAAGGAGCACCATTGTCACCAAAGGCCGCACTTCCTTGTGTTGACTACAGAACACAAGGGGAGGTATTCTGCAGTACAGCGGTCAATGGGGTAATGAACTGCTTAGTATTCCGGTGCAGCATTATCAGCTAACAGATAAGATAGAAGCGCACTGAATTTATGGAAGTATTGAACATCGGCACTGATAATCAGGGCACCGATTATCGGTGCAGTCCCCACCAGTGCCACCCATCAGTAAAGGAGAAAAATTACCTGTTTGCAAAATTTTATAACTGAAAAACGTTTGGGTGCTAAACAAAAAAAAAAAAAAAAAAAAAAAAGCTTGATGTGTTAAAAAAAATTAAATAAAAAATTCAAACATGGGCACAATGTTGCATGACCACGCAATTGTCAGTGTCACAGTGCTGAACGCTGAAAATTGGCCTGAGGAGGAAGGGGGTAAAAGTGCCCAGAATTTCATTGGTTAAGGAATGGATCTACACCTATAATTATATTACTTTCTACCACATACACCTTGTTTGCAAAGTCCTACCACTTGAATACATAAACACAAAGAGGGACCAGGCTCCCATTAAGCACCACCTTCACACTGAGCATACTGGTGCAATAAAACAAAACATGGACACAACTTTACCTCCAGCAGCTGTAGGCGGCTCATTTTGCACAGCTTTTCTTCCTCTGCCTCTTCGTGGTGGAACAGGTGACTGTACAGATGTGGCATTTGACCCCACTGGTTGAGACACATCTGCCGCTTGTTGTAGCTCTTCAATCTGTTTACGGTTTTTAGCAGTCTGGCGATGGACGGATCTTTTATCAGTTTTGGCCAAAATCTTTGCATCGTCTGAAACGTCTGTTTTTTCTAAAGACAATATTGAAAGAATAGAAAAAGTCAGTTTAATGTAAAACAAGCCATCATAGTTAGGTTGAGAAAAAAACACAAGACCATCTAGTGCAAAAAAAAAAAAAAATTTAAATGAACTATTGTTCGCTTTAGAAGTGAAAAGTGCATATAAAGCTTGACCATTGTAGTGCAGGGGATGCCCCCAAGGGTTTTTGTTGTTCCTAGAGTTGATATTTAACTACTTCAGATCCACGCTATAGCCGAAAGACTACTACAGCGCAGACCTAATTTTCCAGGAGGGCGTCCATGAACGTCCTCGAGCCGCCTGCAGGGCGCGCTCTGATCAGCGAGTCAATGAGACTCGGCTGACCACAGATCAGAGTAAGGGTCGATCCCGAACCACGTGATAAGCTGTCAGCCAATGACAGCTGATCATGTGATGCAAGCAGAGCCAGTAATCGGCTATTTTTTCTCCTCATGCCGATGGCATAAAAAAAAAAAAAAAGATAGCCGCTCACTGGCGGCTGTCAGAGGGACATCAGTCCCGATGAAGGAGAGCAGCCGCCTGCTCATCTGTACCACCTGCCGCCGCCCATCAGCGCAGCCTCATCAGCACATATCAATGAAGGAGAAAAAAAATTACCTGTTTGCAAAATTTTATAAACTATGAAACTTTTTTATTTTTTATTTTACACGTTTGTTTAGCAAAAAAAAAAAACCCCAGCGGTGATTAAATACCAAAAGAAAAAAAAAAACTTGGTGTGGGGGGGGGGGGGGGGGGGGGGGGGAATATATATATATAAATTTTATTTGGGTACAGCGTTGCATGACTGTGCAATCGTCATTCAAAATGCCCCCCCCCCCCCAAAAAACAAATTTGCCAAATGTGGCAGTGAAGGGCGACGCAAACAAGTGGAACTTCCGCTTTAAGGAATTCAAACTTGTTAGTTCAGCTTCTTGGGACACCAGTTGGCTTGCCCAAGAAATGATGTTAAATAAAAAAAATTATGGACACAGGACTGGCTGGCAAAAATCAGATACTTTTGCAGGTAAAACTGTAAAATATACTTTCAATTATATATAGCAAACTGCTAAATACATTAAAGTCACTGGTCTGAAAAAGAACATGGGAAACATAGTAGCCCTCCACAAAGCGATGGGGAATTGTGGTGCCCGCTGGGCTCAGTGATAGGATCTTACACCCCCATGTCAATACTGTGCCTAGTAGTAATGTATGGATCAGCTGGCGTACCAGCAGGGGAACAGGAAATGAACACTCCCCAAAGTGCTGGTTTCTGCAGATTCCTCAGCTCAGGAGAGTATACGTAGTCTTTCATGCAGGGGTCAATTAATTTTACAGGTTTATTTTAGCACTAAAGACGATACTGACCATAGCCAGCAAGATCTGTTCCTATCAACCAGAAACGAACAACTATTACAGTTACTTTAATAAAAGGTCAAGTGAAAAGAAAAAGGCTTACTTTCTGTAGACCTTGCAGATCTTCCTCTAAGTTTAGGTGACGCGACCTCAGCAGTAACTGGAAGGGATTCTTGGCTTGCTTCACTGTTTTGGAGTCTTCCACTGCGTAGAGGCGATATGGCCGCACTGTCTGGAACAGTTTTTTCAGGTATACCTGTAGTTTTAGGTCTTCCTCTGCGTGTAGGTACGCTTGCATCACTTGTTGCTGGAACAGGCTCTTTATGTTGCTCTGAAAGCTTTCTTCCTCTGCGGGTGGGGGAGGTTACATCACCTGCGGCTGGAACAGGCTCTTGAGGAATATCTGTAGTTTTAGGTCTTCCTCTGCGTGTAGGTGAGGTTACATCATTTGCTGCTGGAACAGGCTCCTTTTTCTCTGCTGCAACCTTTGCTCTTCCTCTGCGGGTGGGAGAGGTTACATCACCTGCTGCTGGAACAGGCTCTTGCGGTTGCTCTGAAAGCTTTGCTTTTCCTCTGCGTTGAGAGGTTACATCACTCGCTGCTGGAGCAGGCTCTTTTTGCTCCTCTGCAACCTTTGTTCTTCCTCTGCGTACAGGAGAGGTTACACCACTTTTCTCTTTTGGAAATGGCTCTTTAACCAATGCTGCAGCTTTAGCTTTTCCTCTGCGTGCTGGGGAGGTTGCATTACTTGCTGCTTGAACAGGCTCCTTAGGTTGCTCTGAAAGCTTTGTTACTCTTCGGGTGGGAGAAGTCACATCACCTGCTGCTGGCAGAGGCACTTTAGGAATATCTGTAGTTTTAGGCCTTCCTCTGCGTGTAGGAGAGCGGACTTCATTTGCTGTTAGAGCAAGCTCTTTATGTTCCTCTACAACCTTTGTTCTTCCTTTGCGTGCAGGAGAGGTTACGTCTCCACTCTCCACTGGAACAGGCTCTTTAATCACTGATGCAGCTTTAGGTTTTCCCCTCCGTTTAGATGTTAGGTCTTCACTTGCAGAACTAACAGGCTCTTCAGGAAGATCAGCTTTAGGTCTTCCTCTACGTGTCCGAGATACATCCGTAACTTTTTCAGGAACATCTGCAGGGATTTTTGATCTTCCTCTGCGAGTTGTAGGTGCTTCTTCAGTTACTATCGCAGACTCTTTGGGTAATTCTGTAGAGGCTTTAGGCCTTCCTCTACGGGAGGAAGCAACCTCAGAGACTGGTTCCTTAGTAGCAACCTTGGGTACTTCTACAGTGTCTATAGATCTTCCTCTACGACTGTGTAGTATTGCTGCTGCAACAGATGCAGATTCTTTCGGAAGATCTTCTGCCCTCGGGGGTCTCCCTCTGGTATTCTTAACTTTTTCATTTGTAGCAGAGTCCAATTCCTTGGGTATCGTTTCTGTGATCTGGATTCCTACTCTGCGTGTTGGTGAAGCCACTTCATTAGCAACTGGCACAGATTCCTTTTCTGCTTCTAGAGACCTTCCCCTGCGTGATGGTGACATTACTTTGGCATCAGAAACTGTACGAGATTCCTTAAGTTTCTCAGGAGTGCTCTTTGATATTTTACTACTGAACAGAGAAGCCATCTTTACATCAGTGGTTTTATCAGATTCCTTGGTAGCTTCTGCAGTGGAACTTGGTCTTCCCCTACGTGCAGGTGAAGTAATCTTCTCAAGAGCAGCTTGAAGAGAGTCTTTTGCTTCTCCTGGAGTTGTACTAGCTCTTACTCTACGAGAAGGTGAGGTCAACTCATCTGGAACCGACTCGCTAGGGGCTTCAGTTGCGCTAGCTCTTCCCCTACGTTTAGGTGAAATTATCTCATAGGAATCCAGATGTGGTTCTTTTGCAGCTTCTGAAGTTGTGCTAGGTCTACCTCTACGTGACGGTGAAGTAATCTCCAAAGCAGGAGCTAGATCTTTTGTTACTTCTTCAGCTAGACTAGACCTTCCCCTACGTGTAGGTGATGTAATCTCCTGCGACTCTGGCTTAGAGTCTTCTGCTGCTTTCAAACTAGCGTTAAGTCTTCCTCCACGTGTTGGTGAAGTTATTTCCTCAGCAGGAAGGCTCTCATTTGCTACAGTTGCACTAGCTCTTCCTCTTCGTGAAGGCGATGTCACTTCAGTAATCGATTCCTTAGAAGCTGCAGCCGCACTTCTTGGTGTTCCCCTACGTGAAGGAGATGTCACTACATTACCAGATTCCTTAGGAGCTGCAGCAGCAGCACTTTGTGTTCCCCTACGTGAAGGAGATGTCGCTTCATTAACAGATTCCTTAGGAGCTGCAGCAGCAGCACTTGGTCTTCCCCTACGTGAAGGCGATGTCACTTCAGTAACAGATTCCTTAGAAGCTGCAGCAGCACTTCTTGGTGTTCCCCTACGTGAAGGAGATGTCACTTCATTAACAGATTCCTTAGGAGCAGCAGCAGCACTTCTTGGTGTTCCCCTACGTGAAGGTGAAGTCAATTCAGTAATAAATTCCTTAGAAGCTGCAGCAGCAATTCTTGGTGTTCCCATACGTGAAGGAGAGGTCACTTCATTACCAGATTCCTTAGGAGCTGCAGCAGCACTTTGTCTTCCCCTAGGTGAAGGCGATGTCACTTCAGTAACAGATTCCTTAGAAGCTGCAGCAGCACTTCTTGGTGTTCCCCTACGTGAAGGAGATGTCACTTCATTAACAGATTCCTTAGGAGCTGCTGCAGCAGCACTTGGTCTTCCCCTACGTGAAGGCGATGTCACTTCAGTAACAGATTCCTTAGAAGCTGCAGCAGCACTTCTTGGTGTTCCCCTACGTGAAGGAGATGTCACTTCATTAACAGATTCCTTAGGAGCAGCAGCAGCATTTCTTGGTGTTCCCCTACGTGAAGGTGATGTCAATTCAGTAATAAATTCCTTAGAAGCTGCAGCAGCAATTCTTGGTGTTCCCATACGTGAAGGAGATGTCACTTCATTAACAGATTCCTTAGGAGCAGCAGCAGCATTTCTTGGTGTTCCCCTACGTGAAGGTGATGTCAATTCAGTAATAAATTCCTTAGAAGCTGCAGCAGCAATTCTTGGTGTTCCCATACGTGAAGGAGAGGTCACTTCATTACCAGATTCCTTAGGAGCTGCAGCAGCACTTTGTCTTCCCCTAGGTGAAGGCGATGTCACTTCAGTAACAGATTCCTTAGAAGCTGCAGCAGCACTTCTTGGTGTTCCCCTACGTGAAGGAGATGTCACTTCAGTAATAAATTCCTTAGCAGCTGCAGCAGCACTTCTTGGTGTTCCCCTACGTGAAGGCGATGTCACTTCAGTAATAAATTCCTTAGGAGCTGCAGCAGCACTTCTTGGTCTTCCCCTACGTGAAGCTGACATTACCAGATCAGAAACAGACAATTCGGATTGTATTTGTGAAATGGCTCCCTCATCTGCTTGTAAAGTTACGCTGTCAGCTACAGGAGATAGAACAGTGCTTCTAGGTCTTCCTCTACGCACAGGTGAGGTCACATCACCATCAGAAGCTTGAGGCTCCTTTTGTACTTCAGGGGCGGTTCTAGGTCGTCCTCTTAGAGAAGGTGAGGTTGCTTCAAGAATTGCAGCAGATTCTTTAGTAATTTCTGTAATAAAACATTAGATTTTCAGTTTAAAGTGCACAACACAATTAGAAATCTGACAATACTCAAACTTTTCAATTCATACATTTCTTTAATGGCAATATGGGACAAAACACCTCCCATAACTAACACACTCGGTAAGAATTATAAATGTTGTAAAAAAGCATTTTTTTAAATAACCCATTATAGATACCTGCTTTGTGCAATAGTATTGCACAGAGCAGAACCGAACCGTTTTCTAGGGTCGCCACGCCAGCACTCTCGGCTCCTCTTCTCCATGCGCCACCATAGGAAGCCGCTTTCTATGGGGCGGCATAAGCCGGCTTGCTCCTGAGCCAGCCGATCTATATTGCCACTGGGACATTTTTTACTTTAAAAGTAGTTATAAACCCTCACATATATCCAGTGAATTGAACAGCCTCAGATGACACAAAGATGAAACAAATCCTTCTACATAGGTTTAACTGCAACCTTTTCTTCCCTACACCCCTTCAAATTGATAAAAATGCTTACGCATCTGTGAGTGAGTACAGAAAAGGAAGTTGCAGCTGAGATAATGAGCCGATTGGAGGAAAGGTATGACGAATAAAAAAAAATTAAAAAAAAAACTGTATGGTACATGTTATCCTAGCAAAGAAGCTAGCCGTGATTGTGAGCATTGCCTTTACAGCCACTTTAAATCATATTTCATGACTGGGCTTTACAACCACCAAGGAGAAAGGAGCCAAAGCTCTTGATTTTACATCACAGGAGCGCACTAAATTTTGCATTCCTGTGACCCAGATTCAGCAGGCTAAAGCCACTTTCACTCAGCCGATGCAGGCATTGGAGGGATCCACCCAGGTGCCTGACCTGCAGCAGACTCAGCCTCTCAATGCACTGCCAAGCCAAGGCAGTCGTTTTCACCCTCTCCCCAGGCCCAGTGATCAAAGTAAATGCCGGAGAGACAGCGCAGAGCCGATGACAGTCACCAACACTCTGAAGGTAAGGAACTGATTATGCATCCAATTAAAAGTATGCATGGTACTCCTTTTCACATCTTACAGGCTCTTATTTGGAAACTAAGAAACCATGCATTTCATCTACCCAAGTCAGTAGTACCGATACATTACTAAAACAAATTCAGCACCTTATGATCAACTCACCAGAAGTTGGTGGGGCTGGCAAATTCTTGGATAGTCTGCCTTTTTTGTGGGCAGATTTAATCACCTCACTGATACTTTGCACACCAGATTCCTGTGCAATCTCAGACTCTGCCACAGCCATAGTTTTCTGTACTTCATTCACTGTATGAAAAGACAACAAGATTAGTGGATAACAAAATATGCCATTAAGTTGAAGAAATCTTGTAAAGATCTAAGCATTTTGCAATTTTCCAAATTCCCTGCATGTTAGCTTTTAAATATTTTGCAGATAAAACAATTTACATGTACTGCCACTGTGTAATTAGCAAGAGTTTGACTTTATCCAATACCCATTGGTTGCCACACACACACAGAAAAAAAGTTATACTTTGACATGTAGACCAGATGGGACAAGATTTTTACTTGACTTTTGCAATTTTAAATTGGCACTCTTTCCTGAATTTAACAGGCTTTAAATATTGCTGGCAGGCTGCAAATGTATGGCATCATCTTACAGCAGTGGTTCTCAACTCCTGTCCTCAGGACCCACTAACAGGCCAGATTTTAAGTATTACCTTGGTGAGATGCAGACTAGAATACTGCAATCCCTGAGCAGCAAATTATATCACCTGTGATGCATTTCAGTTATCTTGCAAACCTGGCCTGTTGGTGGGCCCTGAGGACTGGAGTTGAGAACCACTGTCTTACAGGAAATAAAATACATCAGCCAGGTGCCATACCTGCCGTATCAGTTTCAGATGGAAGGGAAAGGCGCTTGGAAGGTCTTACTCTCTTTGCAGAGCTTGCTCCAGCAGCTAAGAGAAAAAAAAAAAAATGAATGTTAGTACACTTGTTGCTTACAAGTTAAAAATCCGTATTTTTTTGCTAGAAAATTACCAAGAACCCTCAGAAAGAAAAAATATCTATATATCAGACTCTAGAGAATAAAATGGTGATCGTTGCAATATTTTATGCCACGATGCATTTGCGCAGCGGTCTTTCAAATTCAATATTTTTTTGGAAGAAACTTTGACGAAGTTAGCCCAATTATTTGTGTACAATGTGAAAGATGGTACACCTAATATAGATAGCCAACAGGTCATGCTTTAAGATTGTGCACACTCGGAATTGCGACAAAATTTTTGTTTTACAGAGGTCTTGTGCTAGAATTATTGCTTTCACCAATGATGGCGGCGACACCTCACAGGTGGTTTGAACACAGTTTGTGGGCACAACTTGGGTATGCATTTGCTTCTGCGGCTGAGGATGGGGATGGGGGTGCTTTAAATGAAATTTTTACAGCTGCATGCATCACCCCGGTAAAACCTTCCAAGCCGAAGGCTGCATATTTGCGCTACGACGGCATGAAATGGGTTAAGCTGGGTTCACACCATTGGGCTGCAGTAACATGCACAAATAAGTTGGTGCCATTCAGTCTTAACACCCCAACACGCCATGTCAAGAGACGTGTAGCAGTGCATTATAATGCAATACTAAGCAGTCTTATAAATACCATATTAGATGTTAAGCAGCCCATTCAAATATCCATACTTATCCTACCAACACTCCCTTAGCACTCCTGCCTTTTTTTTTATTAAACGAAAATGCGTTTTCCTCCTATTAATAAAGTGTGGGTCTAGCAGCAGATTGCCAATTTCAAGTACAGTCATGTGATGGAGAATCTCAGATTTAGGTATCATTGACTCATCCAATGCGGTCAAAAACGTAGGCAACAAATGCAATCCAGCAGATGTCACACTCACCAACTGTAGTATATCCGCTTTCAGTAGTTACCCATTACAGAATTAAACTACTGGATCTATTCCTCCAAATTATTGCAGCATATGAAAAAAATAAAAAAAAAAAGGAGACAGGGGGGTCTCAAAGAAATTGGTCAGAGAGGGATTAAGATTAATGTCCCGGACATTAGTTAACGGCTGCACGCCGTACCCTCCGGCCGGAGGAGTCACCTGGTAATACACCAGTGCCTGAACAAGTGCTAGTCCCGGGATTTACGGACGGAAGAACGGAGTGAGCCTGACCGAACGGACACCACATGGGCGAGCAGTAATTTCCCAGAATTGTTATATTGGGAGGTTTACTTGACTTTTAGCAGCACCGTTCCATGGTGCGTTCAGCTATCAGTAGCTTTCACCCCAATTGTCGTCCGGTATATTCCACCATTGACCATCTTTGTGGAAGGATCAAGCCATTCTCAGCAGTGCTTAGTAGTGGCCCTCTCACTGATATTCACCATTGAATTGTATTTATCGATCTATTTTCACTGCCTGTGGAAAATGCCCCAATGAACTGTATGCATGTCTTTACTGGAATTGCACCTATGAGTACAGTCAATTGCCTGACTTTCCATTATCACTGTCTAAATCCAATCATATCCATGGATATGCTCCAGTTTTCGTGCCTGTCCCTGTAGGAGTTGTTTGGTTGTGGTGGCCACCTGTCCTCTTTAGACTAGTGTCTAATTTTATCAGTGCCTTGGAGATACTGGTACTCTTTTTGTAATATGTCCTTTTAAAAACGTGGATAATTATTGAATTTGCAGTCTTAATCCGAATTCCTGACCAATTTCTTTGAGACTGTCTTCTTTTTTCATGTGATGGAGAATGTCAACACTGCTCCAAGCCTCAAACACCATAGATTTCTTTATCGGCTGTGGCCTACAGTATGGCATGTATCAAGTTCAATTTTGGAGAGCGGGTACCAAGTTTTGACATGGACCCAGCGGCAGTTTCTCTCCCTCCCAGCAATTTTCAGGGACACGTTAAAGAAGATTGCTCAGCCATTCACGACTCTTAGCTGCTGACTTTTAAATGGGTGGAACTCCTTATCAGATTATTGCATCAGCTGGACTAATCTTTTCTTACATGATCTATCTACCTAAACATCCAGCCACAGGACCAGCTACCACATGATTCTATAGCTGTGCTTTCTACAGTGAAAGTAGCTTTCAGACCCGCTTACATTTTACTGCAGCAGGAAAAGTCTTAAGGATAAATCTGTCATATGAACCATTCAAAGCTGCCCAACTCAAAATTCTAAATTGATCACAGCTAGCTATAATAAAAAGCTACATACCATAGAATATTTCCCCCTGAGCAGGCCAACAGACAAACAGCACTCAAATTCTTTAACCATATCAAGCTATAAAGTATACTTACATTTTAAAACTTCACTGGCATTTCTGGGATCGATAGTCAAAGCCTGGAACCAAGAGAAAGTGTTATTTGAAGCTCAACCAGCTGTGGCAAAATACTGAAAGGACATCAATTCATAAACAGGGAGAAACAAACATCTCAATGACTGGCAGATAGTTAATATTTCCATAAAGCATAGCATGTTCAATAGTTCAAACATCTGACTGAAAGCTGAAGTCTAGGGAGGTCTCCCTGCTCAAGTTCCTGTCCATTTTGAAGCTTTGGGGGCTTCCACACAATGTTAGATTTATAAATGCAAGTCAAAGAGTGAGCCCCTCAAAGAGGTTTTGAATTGTGGGTGGTTTCTCTCTATAAGTGTTCACAAAAGATGTAAGAAACTACTGTAGACAATACTGACAACTGTCTAAGTAAGCAGTAAAACACTTCCCATCACTGTACATACAAAGAATCCTGTAAAATGTACAAAATTTTCTTCTAGCATTTAAAAAACAGAAATAAAAAAACTGCACCAACAATAAAAACCATTTATCATCTCCCCAACCTTTTCTGATTGGCAGATCTTCTGTGGTCTTGACTAGTCAAATGATGCAACTCCCACATGTGCACGGGAGTTCATTCATTCCGTTGGGGTGCACAGAATACACACTGAGCTGCCAATGTTCAGCTTGGTGTACATTCTAAATGAGACAATGGTAAGCTTTTTTCATTGTTTCACTTCAGAGACTTAGGGGTTGATTTGATAAAACCAGAGTGCACAAAATCTGGTGCAGTTCTGCAATGAAACCAATCAGCTTCCAGGTTCTGTCAAATAATTAATTGACCAAGTTAGAGGCCGCTTGTCACCCATGCACAGCTGGCACCAGATTTTGTACATCAACCTCCCAATACGTCTGCAATAAAGAGCCAGCCTAAAACGTTGCACTTCCACCCCTGCTTTAACAAAAGATTGTCAGCTTTGCAGAATGCCAACAAGAATTACCTGTTCAGCTGCAGATTTCTTTGGAGGTGTTTTCACAAGGTTTTTTATGCCAAAAATCTCCTCTATAGGACGGGTATTTTCAGCTGACTGGGTGCTGTCAATAGGTGTACTCATTAAGCGACTTAAGTCAATGTCCTCAATCAGTTGCCCTCTCACTTTGGGTGTCCTCATTAGGCGCTTTATTCCAACCATATCCTCTACAGGTTGCCCTCTTACTTTGGGAGTTCTCATTATCCGCTTTATTCCAACCATATCTTCCACTGGCTGTCCTCTCTCCCTAGGTGTTTGAATGATGCGCTTGATACCAATATAATCTTCCACAGGTTGTCCCCTTTGTTTGGGAGTCTTTAGGATTCTCTTGACACCAGAAAAGTCTTCCACAGGTTCTCCCTTCTTTTTAGCGGTTTTAACGAGTTGTGCAATGCCAAGCACTTCAAGTTTAGCTGATCTACGGGTGTATGTTTGAGTGGATTCGGTTTCTTTTGGGGTCTTCAATAATTTCCTTAGTGCATGTGGATCGGTAACAGGTTTTCCCTTTTGCTTTGGGGTTTTCATAATGCGCTTCACCCCTATAAGCCCAAATGATTCCCGTTTTTTGCTAGTAGACTTTGAAGCTTCTTGCTCAGCATTTTCAGACACGGTACCGTTAACTTTACTCAATTCTGGTGACAGTGAAACCTCCAGAAGCCTAGAAACAGCATCTCTGCCATATCGCTTTCGTTGAGTAGTAGGTCGACTGTTTAATGGTGAAACCACCATTTCATCTGTGGGGGGGAGGGGAGGAGAAGAAAAGTTAAAAGCGAATCCCTCAATATTTAAAGTAGTAGTAAAGTCCACCTTTAATTGGTTTTCAAAAACCATTTAAAGATGCTTGGATCTTGCCCGGTCCAGTTGAGTAAATTTCACCTGGGGGAGGTGGTGGTCCCCTATCGTAGAGACTACAGGGTACACTTACTGTATCTGGAGCAGCAGTATGATTACCCTAGGACAAACATGTTTTATAAACCACAGAACCCCTCTACTCTAACATAGAATGGAGGTGTTCAGTTGTCTACAGATAGCAGGATGTTATCAGCTCACCGGATTTCTGGCTAGATCAATTTTTTTTTTTAAATTGCAGATAAAAAAAATAATAATTCAAAAGGGTAGACTTAAAAATAGAAGTATGGCGGATCCAGACTTCCTAAGTTGTCTGCCTCGACTGATCCTGGAGACGCCAGCGGACTTCAGACCACTCCGCTGAAAATGGGTCACAGGAGTGCAAAACGAATTGCACTCCTGTGACCCTTAGGAGAAGCCCAGCCTAAAAAGCTCAGGCTGGACTTCTCCTTTAAAGGATACAAATACAAGTTCATTGTTAGGGTGTACATACCCTTCAAATACAATAGTGGGTTCACAGCCTCTAAGAAATAGTGGCAAAACAGACTAGACCAATTTGCTTGGTAATAAAGTACAATGCAAAAAATAGTGCAAGAGCAGAAACTTTCATTCAGATCAGTAAACAAATTTCTGAATTGGCTACAGACTATGCCAGTTCTAACTCACCTGACTCCTCTGGTGTCTGGATAACAGACATTTCAACTGTTGACTTTGGTGTGGCTGCTTTAGCACCATCAAATCTGCCACTTCTTCGCTGTTTTGCATTCACAGGTGTGCTGAATAACTCAGCTATACCTAAAATGGAAACAAAACTTGTTATAGCAAATGTTGAAAAAAAAAAAAAAAAAAATGTGCTTAAATATTCTATTACCAGGTTCAAACAACAGTTTGAGGGGGAAAAAAAAAAACCCATTTACCACACGTTTTCTTTGCCTGGTCTAATCCTCAAAATTAGGAAGCTAGTTCGGTGTTTATCGTATTTCAAACATGGGGTACAACTTAATCACAAGGACTGGGCACCCACAGAAAACCAGTTTATGGTGTTACAACCATTCAAGACCAAACGGCATTGCTGTCCGGAATACATTTACTTACCAGTAAAGTTTTCATTGTGAGCAGGGTTCATTTTCACAGCCTCATTTCTGACCACCTTTGGTACGTATCCGGTTAAGGTCAATCGTCTTGTGTGAGCTCTTCCAATAAGGATAGTTGCAGGAGAGTCTGCGTGGCCTGTGCTGGCCAGATCCTTTACTCGTTTTGGAGTCTAGAAGCACAAAAAGAGTCAGCTACACAGAATTACAATAAACTAAACTCAGGCCCTAAAAGAAGGCAAACTAGTACCTTCGGCTTGGGTTTCTTCTTTGTAATCTTCTTAGTAGCCACTACTGTCTTCTGGGAAGGTTTATCAATTTTCTTTTGAGCCTTTGCAACGCCAATTTTTACCACATCAGCCCATGATTTAACCACTGCAAAGAAAAAAATAAAAATTACAAACTTACTAAAAAAGTTGTGTAAAAAGTCAACACTGCACATTTTTATAATAAAAAAAAAAAAAAAGCAACTGTTACACCTTTTTCATAGCTACTGTGCCCCCCATCATGACCTTTACTTGCCTTTCAATCCAGTGAAGCACCAACCATGCTGCAGACACGTCAAAAAAACTTTAGTTGGGCCCCACACATGCACTGAACTCGCCATTCATTTCTATGGAGAGCATGTACTCGTCGGTTACAGTAAAAACCCAACAGTGCTTCTCAGCACTTACTACCCACACAAAAAAAAAAAAAAATTGCTGTAGACACGCTTCAACCCTTTACTTCCAGGTCCAAGTCCATACGTCGTACAGGTTGGGGTTTAACAGTGTGTATATCTGACTAGCAGACTCCTGCCTGTCAGATGGAAGCATTCAGGTGGCTGCACTGACGCCTGATTGCCTCCACAACATCAAACACCCCCATGCAGTGTTGCCAACCGTACGTTAATTTACGTACAGCACGTAAATTTAACCCCCTTTTTCGGGTGTATGTAAAGTCCGTTGTGGGCATCGGCTGCCCATAAAAAAGATGGCCGCGAGCCGACCATGCAACGGCGCATGCGCCGTTGCGAAGCCGGCCGGACTCAGGAAAGCTTGTATGCGTTCGGACGAGCGGCGCATGCGCAGTAACGTAATGGTGCCGCCCGGCGCCATTTTTGAATAGAGCTTCAGCCAGGACGGGACTCAGGAGTGCTCGCGGGGCGGGCTACAGTGTCTCAGTCGCCGCAGGAGGAGAGGACTCGGCCGAGCAGGGGTGAGGAGGAGGAGGGGGGGGATATAAAGTACGAGGAGGAATGCGCTGGGAGCCCGGAGGGTGAAGCGGCCATGGCATGCAGGGGAGGGACAGAGACTGATGTGCTCTCTCTGTCCACCATCATACAACTTCTCCTCCACATCATCAGTATGGTGTGTCCTCCTTCCGTGCCCTTTTCACCTCTCCACAAGTCAGAGCTGCCCTGACCTGTGGAGAGGTGAAAGGGGCACAGGAGGACACAGCATACTGATGTGGAGAAGTTATGATGGTGGACAGAGGAGGAGGCCACTGTGAGGGGGTAAGGAGGACCCTGTCATGTCCGCAGCCTCTGTCCCCCCTCCTGTGTCATGTCCGCAGCCTCTGTCCCCCCTCCTGTGTCATGTCCGCAGCCTCTGTCCCCCCTCCTGTGTCATGTCCGCAGCCTCTGTCCCCCCTCCTGTGTCATGTCCGCAGCCTCTGTCCCCCCTCCTGTGTCATGTCCGCAGCCTCTGTCCCCCCTCCTGTCTTTTATGTCTGCAGTCTGAGGGGATCCTAGAAAGATGTCAAGAGTGGGAACGCACTGTTTAGCAGTAAAAACTGTAATTTTAGGTACTTTTTTGCAGCGTCAGTAAAAAATGCGGCTCTGCTAGTAATCTTAATTATTGTTGCCAGTAAGAAATTGGTGCCGTACAGAAATTTTGGCATCCTTGCCAGTAAATTTCACTTCAGGGGGTTGGCAACACTGCCCCCATGTATATTGGGCTCCATTTGTTGATCTGCTGGCCCAGGACGGACATTGCGGGTGCCGCTGGGTAGGGACAGACATCCGCCTCTCCTCCCCTCCTTGTAGCCAACTCAGAAACTGACATTTCCGTGTCACGGGACCAGCATGACCCCAGAAAGAATAACACGATATGCATTACATTCAGTGGAGCACAGGGAGACATCCACGGTCTTTTAAAGGAGGACCCATCACAAAAAAAAAAAAAAAAAAAACAGGTTGGGAGAAAAAAAAAAAAGAAAAAAATTAAAGTTACAACCACACACATAAACCCAACCCCCTCAAAAAAATTGAGGGCACCCACCAATACGCAAGCACGAACATAAACGCATTTTTCAGGGGGGGGGGCCTTGCACATGAAACAGTCAATTGCGATGCACGTTACGCCTGAGTGAGAGAGATGAAGTTTGCCGGCATTTCACGGGTGCATGCAAATTTAAGCATTTACTTTTAGCAACCTCGTCTTACATTTTAAAAAAAATTGGGTAATTAAGTTTGTGTGCCCTAAAATTAACTGTGTATTAACTGAAATTGTGGCAACATGGTGTGGCATAAAAAAATTGGAACTACCGCCATTTTGTTCTCTAGGGCGTCTGCTATCAGAAAATATAAGTTTGGAGGGTTAATGTAATCTTCAGGCTAAAGATTTTAAGCGTGAGTGCAAAAACTACTGGCGGTGAAAGGGTTAAAATGGTATAGAAAGGAAGCAAGGTTAGCGGATAACTTAACGGCAACTAGGTTACCAACCCAACTCCACTGCCTGTTTGAATCTGTGGACAATCTTTAAAAAAAAAAAAAAAAAAGTACAAAAAAAAAAAATTGGCCAACATATACATCAGTTGTAGTTCGCAGTTTGTCTTGCGTTCATTTGTATAAATCAAAACCCTTTACGCATCAAGAAAAAAAAAAAAAAACACCTTACCAAATAAGTTGGCCTCTGAGGCGCCACTGCGTCGTCTGGCACGAATAGCTTCAAAGGCCTCAAGTTTTCTGCTTCTTCGGAGTGGCGTTTTCTTTGATGTCAATGACTTCCGAGACCGCTTTGGTGTTTTTGATGCAGAAATATTCTGTACAAACTGGGGTGGTGTATCCACACGAGAAATTGAGAATCGCCCCTTGGTATATGGTGTGGATGGAGAATGCTTTGCTGGAGATAAGGCTGGTGATTTCTTGACCGATGTTGGAGATTTTGAGGCAGGAGACTTCTTAGGGGTTGTGGATGGAGATTTTCCTGGAGATCTCTTGCTTGGGGTTAATTTAGCAGACTTCTTGGCTGGAGTTGTGGATGGAGGTCGCCCTGGTGACCTTTCGACTGGGGTGGACAATTTAGGAGATTTTCCTGGTGACCTCTTGCTTGGGGTGGCCAACTGAGACTTCTTGGATGGAGATTTTGCTAGTGATCTTTTGCCTGGGGTGGACAGCTTAGCAGGAGTTTTTCCTGGCGACCTCTTGCCTGGGGTGGACAATTTAGCAGGAGAATTTGTAGCTGGAGGTCTTCCCGGTGACCTTTTTCCTGGGGTAGGCAACTTGGGAGATTTCTTGGCTGGGGATTTTGCTGGTGATGATCTGCCTGGGGTGGACAGCTTAACAGGAGTTTTGGCTGGAGATTTTCCTGGTGACCGCTTGCCTGGTGTTGCCAACTTAGACTTCTTGGCTGGAGTTGTGGATGGGGATTTTGCTGGTGATCCTTTGCCTGGGGTGGACAGCTTAGCAGGAGTTTTGGATGGAGATTTTCCTGGTGACCGCTTGCCTGGTGTTGCCAACTTAGACTTCTTGGCTGGAGTTGTGGATGGGGATTTTGCTGGTGATCCTTTGCCTGGGGTGGACAGCTTAGCAGGAGTTTTGGATGGAGATTTTCCTGGTGACCGCTTGCCTGGTGTTGCCAACTTAGACTTCTTGGCTGGAGTTGTGGATGGGGATTTTGCTGGTGATCCTTTGCCTGGGGTGGACAGCTTAGCAGGAGTTTTGGATGGAGATTTTCCTGGTGAGCTCATTTTAGCAGGAGAATTTTTAGCTGGAGTTGAGAATGGAGGTCTACCCGGTGACCTCTTGCCTGGGGTAGGCAACTTGGGAGATTTCTTGGCTGGGGTAGTGGATGGGGATTTTGCTGGTGATCTTTTGCCTGGGGTGGACAGCTTAGGAGTTTTGGATGGAGATCTTCCCGGTGACCTCTTGCCTGGGGTAGATAATTTAGGAGAAATTTTAGCTGGAGTCGATGAAGGTCTTTCCGGTGACCTCTTGCCTGGGGTGGATAATTTAGGAGAATTTTTAGCTGGAGTTGATGAAGGTCTTCCCGGTGACCTCTTGCCTGGGGTAGGTAACTTGGGAGATTTCTTGGCTGGGGATTTTGATGGTGATCTTCTGCCTGGGGTGGACAGCTTAGCAGGAGTTTTGGATGGAGATTTTCCTGGTGACCTCTTGCCTGGGGTGGATGATTTAGCAGGTGTAGTGGCTTCAGATTTTATTGGCGACTGCTTCACTGGGATTGGAGATCTGGAAGGAGATTTTTTAGCTGGAGTTGTGGATAGAGGCCTTCCTGGTGACCTCTTGCCTGGGGTTGTGGATGGGGACTTTGCTGGTGACCTTTTGCCTGGGGTGGACAGCTTAGCAGTTTTGGATGGAGATTTTCCTGGTGACTGCTTGACTGGGGTGAATGATTTAGCAGGTGTAAAGGCTTCAGATTTTATCGGGGACTTCCGCACTGGGATGGGAGATCTGGAAGAAGGAGATCTCTTAGATGGTGTTGTGGATATGGTCACTGAAGTTTTCCCAACGGGGGTGGGAGGCAAGGATTTTACTGGTGACTTTTTGGCTGAATCTGGCAATTTTGAGACAGAGGACCTCTTGGCGGAACCTGTGAGCTCAGATTTTTCTGGAGTCTTAGTCTTCTTATCAGGAGTCTTGGATGGAGAAATTACTTGTGACCTAGTGGACGGAGAGGTTCTAAGTGGTGTAAGGGTCAGAGCCATGGATGGAGATCTTTTGTTTGGCGATTGTTTAACAGGTGTTGGGGCATTAGAGGATGGAGATTTACTTGGTGACTTTTTGTTTACAGCTGAGGATCTCCTTTTTGGAGAGGACACCAAGGTCTCTGCTGCGACTGCACAAGGTGATAGATTATGTGCTGCTGCATAGGCTGAAATTCTCCTAGTTGGTGTTGTGGATCTAACTAACGGAGAGCTTGAAAGTCGAGTAGAAGACACTTCAAAAACTTCCTAAAATGGGGGGAAAAAAATTACATGAATGCAAAAAGTTTAGACATTAACAAGTTTAAATACTTTGTAATATGTAGCTGTGTTTACCCTTATCACAGTCTGCTTTAAACCAAAGCTCTTTCGAATAACGGCACGTGGGGAGTTGAGTGACAAGCTTCGTCTAGCAGGAGTTGCTCCCTTTTTAAGGGGAGAATTCGGAGGAAGCCTTTTATCAAAAAGCTCAGGGCTCAAATGTCCACCAAAAGAGACTCTCTTCCTTTTAAGGGGTGGTTCAGCCAGGCCAAGTTCATCACTTCGTCGTTTTCTTGGAGATTTTGTTGCAAGTCCTAAAGAAACATTGAAATTGTGGCTAAAACAATTCAAACATGAAATACTCAAGGCTATATTCCAACTACATGAAACTTGAGGTGCAATCACTAGTTTATTCCCTTTTGCAAAGCCCATTATAAACCTCAATCTACTTTTTAGATCTCCCTTTCAAAAATACAAGGGATTAAAAAAAGGTGCCAATTGCCCAATTATGTCTGCATTTCACATCCGATTGACAAAATGTGGAAAAAAGTGAAGTATGGCATCAAAAGCATTGGCATAACAGCCAAGTAACTGGCATAAAAAGCAATAGCATCCTTCAGGTTTCTTACGACATGCTTCCTTTAAAAAAGCATACCTAAAGGGGCACTGAACTTAGATGTGAGCCCCTAAGCACTCCAGTATATACAAATTGTATACACTTGTGCTACACTTGAAACAAAGCAAAGAAAACACTGATAAAAATCTAAAAAAAAATAAATTATAAAAACTATACATAGGTTGTACACAGGGGCCTTGACTGATGCTTGAAGATTGTGCAAAGAGTTCAACGATGATCTATTGAGGCACACTAAAGCGCCCATCGCCAAATCGTAAACTAAAGCTGCACCTGCAAAGAGCTTTTATTGTTTAGAGAAAAATAGCGCGCGTGCGCGTTAGAACATGGCAGGGACCAAAAAACCAATACTCCCAGAAGAGAGTCTGAAGATTCTTTAACTGGCAAATTCTCTTTACTAAAGCAGAGCATGGCAGCGGGAGAGGTGAGCAAGTTCTTTTGAAGGGCTGTTTTTTTGGCATTTGGGTATAAGAAATCATGTTAAGTCTACTGTCGGAAAGTAGCCAAAGACTATTACGCAAGCTGGAAACCACATACATACAGTGGAACCTTGGATTACGAGCATAATCTGTTCCAGAAGGCTCGTAATCCAAAGTACTCGCATATCAAGTCAACGGAAATGAAAATAATTTGTTCGGCATGGAGTTCACAGAGCCTCGGAAGCGGGCGAAAAGGCCCGAGGACACCTCGGCAAACCTCGGAAAGACTTTGTTCCCGAGATTTGCCAAAGTCAGCCGTGCTGACCTCGGGCCTTTCCGAACGGCACCGTTCGGCTCGGGCACCCCCCCCCCCCCCCCCACCCACCTCAGGCCAAACCGAGTTATGATTTTTAAAAATACAATGCTCATATTGCGAAAACGCTAGTTAACGGCGTTACTCGCAATCTGAGGTTCCACTGTATAGCTGTTCAATTGTTCTTAAAACTGGGACTTAGAGGAGTTCCAGGCTCCTTCATAAAACATGAAGTCAGCAGCTACAAATACTGTAGCTGCTGACTTAACATTAGGACACTTACTTGTCCAGGGATCCCACGGTGTCCACCCCAGCCAATTTTTCAATCGGCTCGCAAGTGCCACCGCCGCCATTTGTTGCAAGGTAAACCGGCAGTGAAGCCTTGTGGCTTCACAACCGGGTCCCCTACTGCGCATACACAAAGCGCGCTGCACTTTTTGAATGGCCCGGCGGCAGGGGGAGGCAACTTCTAGGTGACTTTGCCGCACCCGAGACAAACAAGCAGAGCTTTAAAGCAGTGGTAAACCCCAACAAAGTAATATATTGCAGATTACCAATCCTTGTATGTGGTGGCTACATTTGTTTTCTCCCCCCCCCCCCCCAGTCTCATTTGGTGATCTGGCCTGTAACATCTTTTATTAGAGTGCCCTCACTCTAGATGAATGGGCACAGAACACAGCAGCATTGTTAGCGTTAAATGGACTACCATATTTATATACCCCAACTTGAACCCCAACACACACACACACCCCCCCAACACACACCCCCCCAAACACACCCACACACACCCCCCCCCCAAACACACCCCCAAGTTTTTCCTTCTGGGCTAAAGGTTTTAATAAAAGCCAATCATTGTAAGCACCCATGCCAGTGTTAATTTTTTCTTTACCTTGGACAGGTTTATTTACATTTTCTTCCGTCTCAACAGGCTTAGATGGTGATCCCTTAGTCTGATCTTTAGATCCGCTTAGTCTCCCCCTAGGGGACTGAACTGGCAGTGGAGAATTTTCTTGGTTCTCTGTACCAGTTGGCTGAGGAACGGACTGACTTCTGCTTCTCCGAGGGCTAGAACTAGCTGGTGAGGTCACAAGACCCTCCGTCTGGATACCCCCGGCACTTCTAGATCTTCTTGGAGATTGTTTCGCCGGAGAAACAACTGAAGCCTCTTGTTCTTGAGAACTAGATACTTGTTTGCCGGACCTTCTCCTTGGACTCTGGGCAGCATCTTCATGTGTTGGGGTGTTCTGCACAGATTTATTTGAAATGACAGGACTATTTACTTCCACTGCACTGCCTTGCTTCTGTTTGGTTAGGGAGGTTCTGGGCCCTCTAGAGGGGCTTTTTGACTGTTCCCTGACCGGGTCAGCAGAAACGGATCTACGTTCCACCTTTATATCTTTGCTTTGAACTGTTGCGCTGTCACTTGACTGACTTCTTCTGGAGTTCCGCCTGGATGTGGCTGGAGAAGCTTCTTCGGTCTGTAAATTCCTCTTAATGTTCGCATTTTTTGGAGAGCTTTCCTTTGCTGGGGTCTGACTGGTTCCTTTTTTCCTAGGCTCTACCTCGCTTTTAAGCATTTTATAGAGTTCACCGAAAGGAGAATGGTCTCTCTTTGCCTCCGACGAACTGGCCTGCAGCGATCGGCGATTATGAGTTGCTCTGGCAAGATTTCCTTCAGATTTTCTCTGGATTTTACTGGTTATACTTTCTATCCGCACGGTTTCATCTGTAAAAATACATGGACATTTAATAAAAGGTTTCAGTGATTAACATAATTTTCGTTATATTTAATTTAAAAAAAAACACACAACACCAAAATCTTACTTGTGTCTTCAGACTGGTTACTGACAAATAACTGAAAGAAAAATAAAAAAAAGTTATCACACACACACACCCACACCTGAGAAAAATATAAAAATGAAAAATGAACACACCTTAAAATTTTCAGAATCAAGCCCTGCAGATCGCCGCCTTCCTTGTGGCTGAGGACTCTCAAATCTGTAAATACAAAATTAGAACCCCAAATTACTTTTCTGCCCAATGCTAGCTTCACACTTGTGCAGGTATAGTAGCTGCTCCCACACCTGCAGCTAAAACGCGCTGCTCTTTCACAGATGCACAGGGCTAAACAGTGCATTTGCACGACATCGCATCATGAAAAATCATGCAATTTCCCTGCGGCTTTAAAAAAACGCAGTGCCTTTTTACTGCATTTCTCACAGGTAGAGCAGCCCACAGAAGTGAATATGCTGCTGTGCACAAGTAAACACAGGCCGCAGAGAAAGCACGTGTGAACCAAGCCTTTAGAGCATTTAAGGTCCGCAAGCTTCCAAGCCACCTATCACATATGCACTACTATACCCCGCACAGACCCTTTGAGGCAGTGAAGGTGCCTAAATTATAGTGCAATACTTGTCATTCAATATTACAGTACACACAAAGAGCTGAAGAAAAACCTTTACAGCATGTAAACTCCACTTTATAAAAAAGGGGCGAGAACCTCTGCCAGTTTTCTTCAACACCAAGTGCTCCCTTTAGGTACATGTACTTCATTTGTCTTGTTAAACATGATCACTGGGTCTAAAAGTAACCACTGGTTACAGCTGCCAATTACCGCTAACATTTGCTAGAATTTTTAGGATTGTTACAAAGTCCTATGCTCGACATCTAGTGGCCAAAATGCAGTATTTTATTGCCTATTTGTTCAGAAAAGAAATGGTCTAAAAAAGTTTTACCCTGTTACCACAGAATAATTATACTTGCAGATTCACTGCACAAATGGCTGTGCAATTTTATGAATGGACCCCTAAAGGCTGGCATAAAACAGTTTTGTCCAGAAAAAATAAAAATACACACACAAAACAAAAGGATGCCCCCATCCACACAAGCAAGGTGATGGAAGATTCCTCTCCGCTAAGATATTGTACTGACAGTGGGACTCCTCTGCTATCAGAATACAATGATCAGTGCTATAGCGGCTAATCAGCAGTCCGGTCCATCAGAACTGAATCTACCAATTGAGTCCCGTCAGACAGAAATGGCCACACGGATGGACAACTTACCTAAAAGAGCGATCAATAATAGTGATTATATCTCCATTTTTGAGGCGTACAGGCTGTTTAAGAGCATGTCCATTCAGCTGAGTTGGGTTCACAGAGCTTAAATTGGAGACAAATACCTACACAGTAAAAAAAAAAAAAAAAATAGTTAAAAGAAAAATATGACAATTTATAATGGCATGGCTTTTTATCTCCAAATATAACCCAAGTTTGGCTCAGTTTCTGCAGCTGGTAATGCTGCCTTTCTTAAACCAGACACCCAGAATAGTACGCCTATGCATGCTATGTTTCCGTACAATCCAGTGGATTTGCATCCCTCAGCATTGGAAGCAAGGCTGTTAATGGTCATTTAAATCTATATACAGCCCCACTATTAAACAATAAGTTTATTTGTACTAAAGATTTCTTTAAGCAACAGACACCCATGGACCAATACCTACATGCATATGGCCTGTTGATTGTTGATGCCACTGACCTAGTGAGTGTTCAGTTTAAATATATACGCAACATCAAACATTGTCCCAAAGGTTAACTTAAAAGAGCATGCATCCTGCAAGCTCCCCCTCAAAAATATCTGAGGGCACCAACAACCAAATACTCCAAGCTTGCGTTTGATATGCAAAGTTCATTAAAATGTAGAACTATACTAACCCCCCCCCCCCCACCATTTTGGATTAAGGGAGGGTTATAACCCTTTCGATTTTTTTTCTCTTCGCGCACTGTTTACCGCCAAACAGGGGAAATACTTCGGGCCTTCCGAGCTCATCAGAACTAGTGTCCCCATTGGAAGATTTCCCCTCTATTGCTTTTCTGGACACAATCCAAAAAGTGGGATTTTTTTACTTTTACAGATAACTGTAAACAGGACAAAGAGGGCAACGCCCCTTAACGGGGACACAGACAGGGGTTCTAATTCCTCTAACACTTAAAGAAATATATACAAAAAAAAGTTTTTGCTTTTAGACCCCTTTTACACCGCTATTTTTACTGCCGACGCTATGGGCGGATTTGCGGCGCATTTCAGCCGAGAAAGGGTTAAGGCCCGCAATGCACTGCTGAAGCAGTGCATTGCGGGTGGTATAGCCGCGCTGTCCTATTGATTTCAATGGGCAGGAGCGGTAAACACCGCTCCTTCACTGCTCCAAAGATGCGGCTAGCAGAACTTTTTTTTTACCGTCCTGCTACAGTAACGCTCCAGTGTGAAAGCCCTCGGGCTTTCACACTGGAGCAGCTGTTTGAGGGCGGATTGCAGGTGCTATTTTTAACGCTATAGCGCCTGCAATACGCCCCCAGTGTGAAAGGGGTCTTAGTTATACTTTATACAGTCAAAAACATTTTAACATTAATTTGGGGGGGAAATGGTTACCTCTTTTTCCTTGACTTCAACTTTACAGTGTTCTTTGGAAACATGTGGCAGCTGAATGCGGATGTCACATTCTGCCTTCCTGCATAAGCGGGAAAAACAAAAAAGGTTTAATACTTATCCTGATAGCAGCAAAACCGTGTGCATCAGGTCATAGCAATTTATGTCTGTATTGTTAATAGAGGTGTTCCTAACCATAAGCAAATATATATTCAAGCCTGGTACGGCCAGCAGAATTCAGTTCCATTACATGAGGCATCCATGAAAAATCACAGATTACACATGATCCAACTGCCAACCAACTTCTCCGTGGATTTTGTTATGAAGGGCGTTGCCCGTGAACTTGTTCTGCATACACACGGCCCAACTTTTACATCTAACATTCACCAAATCACATGGTTTTTCAGCTCTTTACTGCCACCCTTTGGGCAACTTCTGCTATTGTTGGCTGATGTTTAGCAGTTCTGAGCATGCGTGTTTGGATACATCAGATTTTAGTTGGGCCAACTTGCGCGTACACACACGATTGGATAAACCGACGTAACAGACTTATGGCCCAACAATTGGTGAGCATGAAGGGACAACTTTTGTTGTCGTTAATTCAGCCAATAATTGTCTGATGGAGCATACACACGGTCGGATTAAACAAACCCACTCGTAAATCAGACAACTATGGCCATAAAGTTGGATCATGTGTATGGGCCTTTAGTGATAAACACAAAACATATTGCCGTTTAACACATCGTAGGATGTGGTAACTGCACTCCTTTAAGGCTTTGCCCCTTTATTTTCACTTGATCAAAAAAAAATACCTATTTGCTCGGTTAACAGTCCAAACTGTCTAGTTAAGGTAGCAGTTAGAGGGTTGAGATAAACTAGTTAACACTGACAGGGGTGCTTGGAATGACCAGCTTTATTGTGAAACTGTCAACACAAAAGGAAAAAACAAACAATGCAGCCACCATATTTAAGAATTGGTAAGCTGCAACATTCAATTTGAGTTTAATGCCAATCTTAATGAGTCTTTCAGCTTTAGTAATGGGGTAGAGGATGGGCATTAATGTAAGTGTACTGCTAGTGAATACACATTAAAGCTAAAATGAAAATAAAAAAAAAGGTTAAAAATATGAGTTCTTACCTTCCAAACAAACATGTGGTTGCAGTCAGTGGAAAATGTGTTCCATCGGCGCCACTTCTTTTTATCACAATGATTTTACCATGGCAAGGCATCTTTAAAATATTCTTACCTATAAAGAAAAAATTGTTACACAGTTAATCTAGTTGAAAGAGTCCATCCAGTTCAACTGTCAGAAATCAAAAGAAAACCAAAACATACAATATTATAGGTGACCTTTTAGTGCAGCCTTTAGTAACAATGGGGGAGATTCACTAAAACTGCTGCACACAGAATCTGGTGCAGCTCTGCACGGTAACCAGTTTACAGGTTTAATTGTCAAAACTTAATTGAACAAGGTGAAGTTAGAAGCAGATTGGTTTCTATGCACAGCTGCACCAGATTTTGAGTGCTCCAGTTTTTTGTAAATCTTTCAATTCAACTGATCAATGTCACAAAGTCACGCTTCAGCATTTGAAAATTAGAATCAACACCACGCCAAAGTATCTGTGTAGCACAAGGTGCTCCACTGACAAAACAAAGCTTCATTAGTACCGTATTTTATACCCTCATGAAGAATTCCGACCACTCAAAACCGAAGCTTTTACTACAAGTGCAATAGAAGCCGAGCCATGAGAATGGCCATATGGGCTTCATAATACCAAGCAGAGCAAGGTGCCAAGTACAGCAACAAGCATCAGATTTCAGCTCATTGAGAGGCAAATGTTTTTAAGTATAGGAGCAGCCAGGGGTAACTGCACTGTGTGACTGAGCAAGCTTGGGGTCAGGTTATTGTTTAGGGGATGTATATAAACAGACAATTGAAAGACCAAGACACGCCTTTCACACTGGGGTGCTTAGCATTCACACTGGAGCGGTGCGCTAGCAGGACGGTAAAAAGTTCTGCTGGCAGCATCTTTGGAGCGGTGTGTATACCGCTCCTTCCCATTGAAATCAATGGGCACCGCGGCTATACAGCCAGCAAAGCACCTCTGCAGAGGTGGTTTTAACCCTCTCGGCCGCCAGCATGGGGTAAAAGCACCGCGAAATTGACGGTAAAGTGCCGCTAAAAATAGCGCCACTTTACCGCCAACGCACCCACCACCCCAGTGTGAAAGGGGCCTAAAACATTATTCCTGCAGGAGGTATGCAGTTTACCAGTGCTGCTGTCAAAATAGCCAATCCAAATTGTCGTATGATATTGACGCTCCCCCTTTTTTTTTACCCCATCTGTTAAAAAAAAAAAAAAAAAAAAAAAAAAACTAAAGCCCAACTTTGGGCAGATAAAATTATCCCGGGCAGTGGGCTGCGCTTGCACGACAAGGGTTAATCGTTTGTTTTGTCCAAGAGAAACCATTTGATTTACCGGATCCTCTGTCCCCCCACGATCCAAGGGGCCGACTGTTCCATGTGTCTTCTCCAGAGCAGGGCTATGTCAGAACCCTTGACTGGCTTGCAGGAGGGGCGGAATATCTTTTGTTCCCCTACACAAACAAGCAATAAACCTTGCAGTTCAGGCATAGCTCTACTGCAAGGGATCATTTAGATTTGCCCAGAATTGGGCTAACCCCTTCCTGCCCAGCCTATAGCAGAATGACAGGCGGGAAGTGGTTCAGTAATCCTGGCTGGGTGTCATAAGACGTCCAGCAGAATAAGCTGTGGGGACGCGCAGCGGGGCGTAGATGGTGTGTCAGGCTGACACACCGCATCACCGATCTCAGTAAAGAGCCTCTGAAGGAGGCCCTTTACCACGTGACCAGCCGTGTCCAAACACGGCTAATCACGATGTAAACAGGAAGAGATGTTTGTTTATCGGCTTTTCCTCACTCACATCTGATAGTAAAGGAGAACCAATCGGCTGCTCTTCTGACAGGGGTTGGGGGGTCTGTGCTGTTTATCAGCACAGCCCCTCCTGGCAGATGCCCACCCACAAAAAACCCCAACAGGTATGCCACCCTAGACCACCAGAGATTATGCCAGTCAGTGCCCATTAATACCTGCCAGTGCCACCCAGCAGTACCCATCAGTGAAGGAGAAAACGTAATTATACAATAGTATAACAGAAAAGAAAAAAAAATGGTCTATTTATTTTGCCAAAAATAAAAATCGCAGAGGTGATCAAATCAGACCAAAAAAAAAAAGGATATTTATGGGAACAATACAAGTTTTGTATGGGTACAGTGTAGCATGACCACAAAATTGTCGTTTAAAAAGAGACTGCGCTGAAAGCTGGTTGGGCAGGAAGAGGGGTAAGAGCCTGGTATTGAAGTAGTTAAAGAAATGTATAGACTTTGTAATACTGCAGAGGCATATCCTCTATCTGCATATATAGTGATGGAAGAATGGTTTAATGAACTTATTATGGCTTTATGCACTAGAGCTACAACAAGCAGCAATGGTGATATTACAACTACAGACTATAACCAAATTAGATAGAACACTGCTGTGCTCTTCACTACATTTTGGGGTGATGTCAAACTTTAACCACTTAACGACCGCCCACCGCCGATTTACGTCGGCAGAATGGCACGGACAGGCAGAATCACGTAGATCTACGTGATCGCCTTTGTGCAGTTGGGGGGTCCATCCGGACCCCCCTTCACTGCAGTGAGCGGCCGTTAAGTGTTCGGGAGCGATCAGGCATGAGGGGGCGCTCGATTCCGCCCCCCCTCGCGATCGCTCCCGGCCAATGAAAATGCTTCCTCCGCCATGTGATGTAAACAAGGCTGGAGGAAGTGATGTCATCTCCCTCGCCGCGGTCTTTCCGTTCCCGGCGCCGAGCAGAGAAGAAGCAGGTTAGTGCACCAACAGTCCACTGACACGTAGGTACACATAGGCACACAAATCACCCCCCAGTCACCCCCCAGGTCACCCCAAAGCCCCCAATCACAGTGTCACTGATTGCAGTGATCATTTTACTGATCACTGCATTTAGTGTCATCTGTGATTGTAAAAAGTTGCAGGGCAGTTAGGATTAGGCCCCTTTAGGTCCAGGGTAGCCTCCTAACCCCCCCTAATAAAGGTTTAACCCCTTGATCACCCCCCAGGTAACCCTTTCACCCCCTAACTTCAGCGTCACTAAGCGATTGTTTTTCCGATCGCTGTATTCGTGTCGCTGGTGTTTTAGATAGGCAGTTATTTTTTTTTTAGGTTCGCCGCAGGTTTTTATTAGTGTCAGGTACCCCCATATATTATTTTAACCCCCTGATTGCCCCTAGAGTTAACCCTTTCACCAGTGATCGCCGTATAAGCGTCACTGGTTAGCCAGTAAGTTATTTAGTTATTTAGGTTACCCGTCAGGTTTTTATATAGTGTCAGGTACCCCCATATTTAACCTAATAAAGGTTTTAACCCCCTGATTGCCCCTAGTTAACCCTTTCACCAGTGATCACCATATAAAGGTTACGGGTGACGCTGGTTGATTAGTTTGCTTTTTATAGCATCAGGGCACCCGCCGTATATAACCCAATAAAGGTTTAACCCCCCTGATCGCCCGGCGGGTGAGATCAATTAGGTTTTAGCGCCAGAGAGGGTCTGCGTCGCCCCAGGCAGTGTTAGGTTAGTGCCAGTAACGCTAACACCCACGCGCAAAGCATACACCCCCCTTAGTGGTATAGTATCTGATCAGATCTATACTAGCATCCCCAGCGGTTTAGGGTTCCCAAAAACGCAGTGTTAGCGGGATCAGCCCAGATACCTGCTAGCGCCTGCGTTTAGCCCCTCCGCCCAGCCCAGCCCACCCAAGTGCAGTATCGATCGATCACTGTCACTTACCAAACACAACACACATAACTGCAGCGTTCGCAGTGCTTGGTTTTTGGGGCCCTGTACGCGGCTAGGCTCCCAAAAAGTCCCACACATGTGGTATCCCCATACTCAGGAAAAGCAGCAGAATGTATTTTGGGGTGCAATTCCACATATAACCATGGCATGTGTGAGCAATATATCATTTAGTGACAACTTTTTGTACATTTTTTTTTTTTCTTTTTGTCATTCAATCATTTGGGACAAAAAAAAAAAAAAAATATTCAATGGGGTCAACATGCCTCTCAGCAAATAGCTTGGGGTGTCTACTTTCCAAAATGGGGTCATTTGGGGGGGGTTTTGTGCCATCTTGGCATTTTATGGCCTTCAAAACTGTGATAGGTAGTGAGGAGTGAAATCAAAAATGTATGCCCTTAGAAACCTTGAAGGCGGTGCTTGGTTTTTGGGGTCCCGTACGCGGCTAGGCTCCCAAAAAGTCCCACACATGTGGTATCCCCGTACTCAGGAGAAGCAGCAGAATGTATTTTGGGGTGTAATTTCACATATGCCCATGGCATGTGTGAGCAATATATCATTTAGTGACAACTTTGTGCAAAAAAAAAAAAGTTTGTCATATTCCCGCAACTTGTGGCAAAATATAAAATATTCCATGGACTGAACATGCCTCTCAGTAAATAGCTTGGGGTGTCTACTTTCCAAAATGGGGTCATTTGGGGGGGTTTTGTGCTATTTTGGCATTTTATGGCCTTCGAAACTGCGATAGGTAGTGAGGAGTGAAATCAAAAATTTGCGCCCTTAGAAATCCTGAAGGCGGTGCTTGGTTTCCGGGGTCCCGTACGTGGCTAGGCTCCTAAAAAGTCCCACACATGTGGTATCCCCGTACTCAGGAGAAGCAGCAGAATGTATTTTGGGGTGCAATTCCACATATAACCATGGCATGTGTGAGCAATATATCATTTAGTGACAACTTTTTGTAATTTTTTTTTTTTTTTTGTCATTATTCAATCACTTGGGACAAAAAAAAAAAAATATTCAATGGGCTCAACATGCCTCTCAGCAATTTCCTTGGGGTGTCTACTTTCCAAAATGGGGTCATTTGGGGGGGTTTGTACTGCCCTGCCATTTTAGCACCTCAAGAAATGAGATAGGCAGTCATAAATTTAAAGCTGTGTAAATTTCAGAAAATGTACCCTAGTTTGTAAACGCTATAACTTTTGCGCAAACCAATAAATATACGCTTATTGACATTTTTTTTACTAAAGACATGTGGCTGAATACATTTTGGCCTAAATGTATGACTAACATTGAGTTTATTCGATTTTTCTTATAACAAAAAGTAGAAAATATCTTTTTTTTTCAAAATTTTCATTCTTTTTCCATTTATATCGCAAAAAATAAAAATCGCAGAGGCAATCAAATACCATTAAAAGAAAGCTCTATTTGTGGGAAGAAAAGGACGCAAATTTCATTTGGGTACAACATTGCATGTCCGCACAATTTACAGTTAAAGCAGCGCAGTGCCGAATCCCAAAAACAGGCTTGGTCCTAATGGCCCGAAATGGTCCGGGGCTTAAGTGGTTAATAAGATGCTTTTGGACAGAAAAAATAAAAAAAAATAAAAAAAAAAATAAAACACATCTAAAAGCTAGTTTCCCCATTTACCCTTTCGCCACCAGGTCTGCATGTCGTATGGACCCAACAGCAAGGGGGGTACTACACACAATTTGGTGGCTGCAGCCGATCAAACACCCCCCCCCCCCCCCTGCCATGCTTACTGGGCTCTGCTTGCCCATCGATGGGCCCGGGAGCTCCATGCTGGATAGAGGGGAAGGAGAAGAGCAGACACATTCGCTCTTCTTGTGACCCAGAAAGCAACATCTAAAGTCACTTCCGGGTCCCCGGCTCGCTTTGCTGAGAAAGTTTTGCAATGCGATATGCATTGCAAAACATTCAGTTGAGTACAGGGGAGACATGCATATCTCAAAGAGAACCTGTCAAAAAAATAAAGTAAAAAAGTTTATTTGAAAAAAGTTACACCCAAGCACACAACACCCCCCCATATACACACGCACAAGTGTAAACGCAGGGATCAGGGCGCCTACACGTGAAACAGTCGATTACGATACACGTTACATTTTGCCACGTACAGCAGAGTGAGTGTAATAAGTCTAACACAAGACCTCCTCCGTAACATACTAAACTGATACGGAGAGGGGAAAGCTAAGCCGGGCATGCGCCAGCTTGTTTACAACTGATCGCTCCCTCCCTGCAATCTTCTGGGACAAGTCTGGCCAATCAGGACTGACGCGTGCGCACCTGGTTGTGAAGCTGCAAGCTGTCACAGCCGGGTGTCCACACTAGTGATGCCGGGGAAAGGCAGGGGGAGAGAACTGAGGCTTCGGGTGGTTGCATCGCTGGACGGTGGGACAAGCATGTGTTTAATAAAAGCCAGCAACTACTACTTTTTGTAGCCGCTGACTTATACACAGAAAAAGCTGGAACTCCACTTCAAATATCAAAGAAATTTAACAAGAAAACCTTGGAGACTAAGACCTGAGCAAATGGTTTAAAAATATTCTAAAAGGTTTGTGAAATGTGTCAAACAAACAAATAGTGATGTCAGTGACAGAAGTACTTGGACTTGGCAAGCATGTGACCGATAAGGCCCTATCCAGCTCAGCGAGTGCTGATTGAGCTTTACCTGCAGACAAAAACATCCTGTCACAATTCAGGCAAAACAAGTGAACTCAAAACTAACATCTCTATAGTAGTAGATGGCAAAATCTGCCAGTAATGTCACTAGTATGAACCTTTTACAATATCTCTGAATAGGTTTAGCCCTTTTCTGAGAATCGGTGCTCACGCTGTCCATGGTGTTGAAGACGTATGAATTACATGAGCACAGGGCAGGGATCCAACTACGGAAGAGATTTCTTCCCATTTCATAAACTTCTAGTTTCTCAAAATCTGATGGAGCCGATCAAGTACACCGGCAGCTTTAAAAGCGATAGGAAGCCCGCGACACCAGAGCAGATATCCGCCGGCCTCCCGCGGTCGCTCTACAGAGCCAGAACAAGCATCTGTATGTAAACAAATTTCCCCGTTCTGACATACCTCCCTAGGGAACACCAACGGCACTTTCACACTGAGACGGTGGGGGCGTCGGCGGTAAAGCGCTGCTATTGGCAGGGCTTTTCAGCCACTTGCGGGACGTGTAGTGCCACTGCCAAATCGCTTTGCAGGCTTTTTTTTACATCCCGCAAGCACACCGCCCCAGTGTGAAAGCACTCAGGCTTTCACACCGGAGTGACAGGACAGGCGCTTTGCATGCGACATTTTTAGCGCTAAAACGCCTCAGTGCGAAAGTAGCATTAACCCCTTGATCGCTCCCTAGTGTTAACTCCTTCACTGCCAGTGACATTTGTACAGTAATCAGTGTTTATTTTTAAATCGGATTGCTGTATAAATGTCATAAAAAAAAAAATTGCATATCGCCGCTATTACTAGTTAAAAAAAAAAAAAATTGTAGACACTATAACTTTTGTGCCAACCAATATATGCTTAGTGTGATTTTTACCAAGAATATGTAGAATACATATTGTCCTAAACTGATGAAGTAATGTTTTTTTTTTTTGTTTTTTTTTTAAGGATATTTAATATAGCAAAAAATTAATATATATAATTTATATTATCTCAAAATTGTTGCTCTTTTTTGTTTATAGAATAAAAAATAAAGCGACAGATGTCAAATACCACCAAAAGAAAGCTCGATTTGCGGGATTTTTTTTTATATATATATATTACAGCTTAGCAAGTCCCCCCCTGTTTTCATCTGGCCGGTAACACTCTCCCTGTATTAGGTATAAAGTCACGCAAGTCGCCAGTAATTTGCACGACTTTCAGGTTGTGGCAATGGGCAGGACACTACCACGTTGCAGCCCAGTGCATCTGCTGCAAAGATTCCAGCACCCGTCTACACAAGCCGTGTGCAAACAGTAAACAGATGCCCATCTGACAAGCATGCACAGCAGGCCGATCGCTGAGTGCCATGTGCATATTAGCAGGTCTATAGCGTGGGACAGGTGAAAACAGAGCCACATGCAGCGAGCCCCACGCAACAGATAAACATCAAACTAATCTGAGCAGAGAAATAAAGGAGGGAACCTAACCCCGGGCAGAGCACCCCACCGACCCTTTCCCTAACAGCTGCCGCCATCTCCTCCGCTAACACTGAGCGCCTGGCAATCACCCACAAAGACATGGAGGCGGCATTTGTGCCCAGCGTGACCAACACATGCCAACCCATAGAAACTGAGCTCTGCATGCAGTGGTGTGGGCAGCCCCCCCAGAACAAGCCAGGACTACAGGCAGTGGTATGAGCAGCCATCAAAAAGGACAGTAGTGCAGGCAGATCCTCAAAGCAATAGCATGCACATTAAGCAATAGGACAGGCAGCCCCCCAAATAGGCAATAGGGCGCACAGGCAGTGGTATGGGAAGCCCCCCCAATAGGCAATAGGGCGCACAGGCAGTGGTATGGGAAGCCCCCCCCCAATAGGCAATAGGGCGCACAGGCAGTGGTATGGGAAGCCCCCCAATAGGCAATAGGGCGCACAGGCAGTGTATGGGCAGCCCCCCAATAGGCAATAGGGCGCACAGGCAGTGGTATGGGAAGCCGGCAATAGGGCGCACAGGCAGTGGTATGGGAAGCCGGCAATAGGGCGCACAGGCAGTGGTATGGGAAGCCCCCCAATAGGCAATAGGGCGCACAGGCAGTGGTATGGGAAGCCCCCCAATAGGGCGCACAGGCAGTGGTATGGGAAGCCCCCCAATAGGCAATAGGGCGCACAGGCAGTGGTATGGGAAGCCCCCCAATAGGGCGCACAGGCAGTGGTATGGGAAGCCCCCCAATAGGCAATAGGGCGCACAGGCAGTGGTATGGGAAGCCCCCCCAATAACATGAACAGGCAGTGTTGAGGGCAGCCCCCCATTAAAATGAACAGGCAGTGATGAGGCCTGCCCCCCAATAAAGCAAAAGGGCACACAGGCAGTGGCGCTGACAGCCACCCCCCCCCCCCATTGCTGTAACCCCTGGCAACCAAACGCCTACAGCTAGGCAGGCCCTAAAAAAATAATAATAATGTAACCCCTGGCAACCAACCCACCTAGAGCGTTCCACTCCTAATCCTTCTCCATCCTAAACCCGCCGGCCGCCAGCCCGGAGCTGACACTTGGAGAATTTGGCGGGCTGACCGCCTGGCCTCTCCCCAGGCTCCCCGGACACAGAGAGAAGGCCTCCAGCACTGACCTGAGGACGGAGAAGGGATTCCTTGAGGCGGAGTGCTCACTCCATTCACCCGTACAGGCGCCGCTCACATACACACACGGACCGGCCCCGCCGAGCTGGCCGCTACCGCTATACGTTACTGGCACTTCGGCGCCTCCGCGTAGTCAGCAGTGCGCAGGCGCAGAGCCCCGACCGCACGGCGCCGAGAGAATCACTCCGCCGCTCCACTTACCGGATAAGGTTCAGGCCGCAAAACCGACCGGCGACAGCGCCAAACTCCCCGCCGCCGGTTATATTCCGCCGTTTGCGACGTCTCTCCACCGATCGGGGCAGCTAATGCGACGTTTGCAGGGTTCCGGGCGAACTATTTCCTCCGGCGCAGGGATACCGTCTATAGACGTGTAGTTTTAAAAGTGTTCGAAAAGCAGCGCGAAGATGTGTGATTGGAGGCGCGGCGTCACGTGGGCGCTGGATCGCCCAATGGCCGGCGAGGTGGGCGGGGACGGGGAGGGAAAAAATAGCGCGCAGTTTCCCCAAACAAAGGCGACGAGGTGGAAGAGACGTGTTCTCAGTATGGCGGCAACACAGAGCCAATGAGAGCCCAGAGACGGCTTTCCCCTCACACGGCCATGTCTGGGAACATGTCTCTCACCGCCAACGCAACAATCCTCATAAAAATGGACGTGCTTGTCAGCTAGTGCAAAGAATTGTCACCAGAATGTATCCAAACACACCAACACCTCACATATAATATAAATATTACCTCAGACCCCGCCGCCAATGTGCTTCATTGTTATGGGGTGACAACCCTCTCCCAAATACTCCCCTGTGTTATCACATATCCCCCTGGGGAGGACTACGAGTACCATAGATCAGACATCTTCCTTTATTGTCATAAGAGAACGTGTCTACAGGGGTGACATGGAGGAGGGGGGGGGGGGGGGAGACCAGGATGGGGACAAAGATGGGTATTATACACACAAAGGACAATTGTCTGGTACGGTGCAAGTCTCCATCCAGCTCATCTGTATACTAAACGTTACCCATAATAACCCAGGAAAGGGAGTAATGTGGGATGGAGGCTCCCTGATAAACAACACGATTTCTTATCCAGCGCTGTCACACTTTGAATGACAATTGCGCAGTCATGCAACACTACCCAAACTACATTTGTATCATTTTCTTCACACAAATAGAGCTTTCTTTTGGTGGTATTTAATCACTACTGGGATTTTTATTTATTTTTGCTAAATAAACGAAAAAAGATCAACAATTTTTTTTAAAAAAAATACGTTTTCATCGCTTATAAGAAGATTTTGCAAACAGGTAATTTTTCTCCTTCACTGATGGGCACTGATAGGTGGCACTGATAAGGAGGCACTTATGGACACTGATAGGCTGCATGCACTGATGGGCACTCATAGGTGGCATTGATGAGCACTGATGAGGCAGCACTGCTGGGCACTGATAAGGAGGCACTGATGGTCACTGATAGGCTGCACTAATGAGGTGGCACTGGTGGGTACTGATAAGGAGGCAATGATGAGACTGCATTGATAGGCTGCACTGATGGGCAATGATAAGGAAGCACTGATGAGGCTGCACTGAGGGGCACTGATAGGTGGCATTGATGGGAACTGATAGGTGGCACCGATGAGGCGGTATTGATGGGCACTGATGAGGCAGCACTGCTGGGAACTGATAGGCTGCACTCATGAGGTTACACTGGTGGGTACTGATAAGCAGTTAATGATGAGACTGCACTGATAGGCGGCACTGATGAGGCAGCACTGCTGGGCACAGATAATGAGTCACTGATGATACTGATAGTCTGCACTGATGAGGTGGTACTCGTGGGTACTGATAAGGAGGCAATGATGAGACTGCACTGATTGGCGGCACTGATGGGCACTCATAGGCTGCACTGATAGTCTGCACTGGTGGGCACTGATGAGGCAGCACTGCTGATCACTGATAGGATGCACTGATGAGGTGGCACTGGTGGGTACTGATAAAGAGGCAATGATGCGACTGCACTGATAGGCGGCACTGATAGGTGATACTGATGAGGGGGCACTGATTGGCAGCACTGCTAGGCACTGATTGGCGGCACTGGTGGGACTGCACTGATAATCAGGACACTTAGCAGGGTGGGGCAGTGTATACAGGCTTACTGGCCACTTATACCCCCAGGACAATTTTCACCCCCACAGTGCCCACAGCTTATAAATCTTCTGTTTACACTAAAATACTGCCACTATATACCTGTAGCGATACCCTCAGTTAAGAGGGCCGCAGATTTAGTTTGGGCCCTGAAGACAGCTCCGCCAACCCCCGGCAATTTACTTGACCCCCTTCTGGCACAGTTAGTCTAGGGCAGTGATGGCGAACCTTGGCACCCCAGATGTTTTGGAACTACATTTCCCATGATGCTCATGCACTCTGCAGTGTAGTAGAGCAGCATGGGAAATGTAGTTCCAAAACATCTGGGGTGCCAAGGTTCGCCATCACTGGTCTAGGGTAATATATATATCTTATGCTCTATGGTTAAATTCAGACACCAATGCAGTGATAGGAGAATAACAAGTTTACTTCGACTGGCAATAAAATCAACAGTTATCACAATCACAGGAATATATCTGCAGAGCCCTGCAGCATTAAACACACTATAACTAGTCAGATATGGCGCACACGCGCCACGTGTAACAGTACTTCACTATGCGCCCTATGGCGCAGCAACTAAATAAACTACCTAGATGGCCAGGCCTGATCATATAACTCAGTCTCTAGGAAGGGGGGTAAAATTCTTCGCATGCAAGTCTTTAAAGCGGAAGTTCTGCGGCCGATTGTTTTTTTTTTTTTTTGCTGCATTCAATGTGGTTTAACATCAACAGTTGATACTCACTTGTTTGGCAACTAGAACCATCCCCCGTCCATTTTCGTTTAAGAAATAAACTTTTAAAAAACGCTGTATGGATTTCCCATTTTGCTTGTGGGCATTGTGAAGCCCAGAAGCACTGACTTCCTGTACTGACTTCCTGGAAGCTGTGAATGCACGGCTCCCGGCATATACCGCTCCTTCTCAAGCATGAGGACATAGAACGGGGACATATTGGATTGCAAAGATTTGTTGCACTCCGTATTTTATGTTCTTTTCCTTGTGTGTACAGGTGAGTAGTGGCAATATTCACCTGAATGCCCTTTACTAAAATGGCGATTTCTGCTACGCCCCCGTCACGTGACCGACGTCACGCGTCGCTCCTTGTGGGATTATGAAGGAAGCGTAGTATGTTGGAAAGCACACACTGCGGGGTTAGCTCCCAGAGAGCAATGCGGCGAACTCCCACACATCACTGCGGCGCCGGGGACACGCCTACTCCCGCGGGAGGATAACGAAGGAACTCTTATTACTAAGGTATGTAAGTGTCAGATTTTTTTTTTTAGGTCAATTGTGAATCCTTGTTGTGCAATGAAGCAGGGAAGACAGTATTATGATTTGGGTGAACCTCCGCTTTAAACGGTGGTCCACATTTCAGGAACACATTTGTAATCCAAGGGGGGTAAAATTGCCAACACAGTACACTCCACTAGAGATCCGTTTGACTCAGTTGTGCTATGGATCTTAAGTGGGGGAAAAGAACTGAAATAGGAACTGGTGGGCCACGGCAGTCTGTAGGCCTAACAATGGTATACAGTATTTATGGCTTGAGCATGTGCTCGCTCACCGCTCCGGACGCGATCCCAGTCCGGGAACTTCCACCTGCAGTGTCTCCACACACAGCCTCTACAGCGGTCAGGTCTCCAGCTCAGCAGCAGTTGAAGAAAACCCAGTCAGATGCCACCCAGGCTCGAGATGGGGTGGAAGGCTCTTTGGTAACTGCGCAAGGCCCCAGGCTTCAGGCCTTGCACAGCAGCAGGTCCGCACAGGAGGATCTCTCACTGAAGTCTCGTGTCCCAAAGAGGCCGAGCCTAGCCTCGCCTCCTCCTTATAAAGCTCCCCCCATGAGTCTCTGCGGTGACAACATTGCACCCTGGGTAACGTAGTCTCTCTCCTCTGCTTTCACTTCCAGTAAAGTCTCTTCTCTACTCCCTCCCGACTTACCTCTCACCCGGAAAGTCCTGTCTCTCTGTATTAAAGGGGAATACCCCGCTACACACTCCCCCCACTTAAACTCTTTGGTCCCCAAAGATAATTCTAGCATACATTGCGTACAACCCTAGACAACATTTCGTATGATGTTGGCATAGGGAATTCCCACCAAAACAAAGGGGTTGAATTCCCTTGCCCACACGTCACACTATCATGAGTGGCCTGCCTAACTGTGCCAGAGAGTGAGTGGGGGTTGCCCTCCACCAAATGAACAGTGGAGGGATCCGTATTCTCTACACTCCTCCTGGCAATGACCACAGAATCTTCTGAGCTCTTCCCCATTTGTGGGTAGGTCAAATTTTTGGGAGGCCTTATGACTCTTCGAGCCCTCTGCTCTCTTGCCGTTTCTGGCTCTGGCGCCACAGGCTCCTCTTCCGTAGCAGGCTCGGGCAACACGGCAGGCTCTGTAACATCTGCTTCAGAGGCCGAAGGATACATAGAGTCTCTAGGGTCCTTTTCAGAGTAAGTATCTCAGGCATCTTCCCAGTAATCTGATGAAGGATTAGATGGGATGAACTCAGTGGCTTCTGCGTTCAGTTGTCCATCTATAGTGTCTTCAGTGGTTGGAAGATCTATAGCAGAAGTTCCTGGAGTTGGAGAAGGCCACAGCCAGTCAAGTTCTCTTCCTTCATCTCCACTAAGTTCAGAGGCCTCTCCATCTTCAGCCCGAGAGGTCTGGGACCGAGTGTGTGGCCTGGGGGTATCCAGAATAGAGACTGGTTCAGGGGAGTCCCTCACTGGAGGTATCCTGACTGCTTCAGCAAGTGGGAGCAGGTGGTTTCGATGCCACGTCTTCAGTGGTCCTACCTTTCCTTCTGGCTTCAACTTGTAGACAGGTAGGCCCGGCAGCTTCCTACAGATGACATAGGGTTCAGATCTCCATCTGTCTGCAAGTTTGTGTTTTCCAGGGACTGCCAGATTGCGTAGCAGTACTCGGTCCCCGGGCTGCAGGTCTTGCACCCGGACATTCAAGTCGAAGTTTCTTTTGTTCCGAGCTCCCCTTTGATCTGAGGCCGCTTAAGCTTGTTCATAGGCTACTTTCAGGCTGTGTCTGAGCCTGTCCACATATCCTTTGTGGGATGTGGCTGAGGAATGGTCTAAAGAGGTGCCAAAGGCCAGGTCCACAGGTAACCTTGCTTCTCTCCCAAACATGAGTCGATATGGGGAGTAGCCTGTAGCATCACTGGTGGTGCAGTTGTAAGCGTGTACTATAGCTGCTATGTGTTTGCTCCAATGTTGTTTCTTCTCACTATCCAGAGTTCCCAACATGTTGAGCAGGGTTCAGTTAATCCTCTCCGGCTGAGCATCTCCCTGTGGGTGGTAAGGTGTGGTTCGGGTTTTCTTGATTCCTAACGAATCCAGGAGTTTCCGGATCAGCCGACTCTCAAAGTCCCTTCCTTGATCTGAATGGAGTCGCTGTGGCAGCCCATAATGGACAAAATACTTCTCCATAAGTACCTTGGCTACTGTGGAAGCCTTCTGGTCTTTGGTTGGCAAAGCTTGGGCATACCGGGTGAAATGATCGGTTATCACCAGAACATTTCCTAGTCCACTCAGGTCGGGTTCGAGGTAGAGAAAATCAATGCATACCAGATCCATTGGGCCTTGACTTTGTAGATGGCCCATTGGGGCAGCTTGATGGGGTAAAGTCTTCCTCTGGATGCAGCGTGCACATGAATGGCAGTACTCTTCTACTTCTGCCCTCATGCAGGGCCAATAGAACCGATTTCTGACTAGTTGAAAGGTCCTTTCCGCCCCTAGGTGGCCATGATTGTCATGTAGGGCAATCAGAACAGTCTCTCGATGTTTTTCCGGAAGGAACAATTGCCATTTATCTTCCAGGTCATCAGAGGGGCCCCTTCAGTAGACCACTCCCTGATGCACCTGCAACCTGTCCCACTCTTTCCTCAACAGGCGAGCTTCCTTTGAGGAGTGGCGCAGGAGTCTATTTGGATCCTGATTCTGATTCTGGTCGCATCTCAGTTCCTTCTTGGACAGTTTCGGCAGATTGTCTTCCTCCAGTTGGGTTACTCCACAGTATTGTTTGGGGACTCCTACCATGGTAACTCCTATCTCTTCCGCCCTTGAGCCCCCTCTGGCTTGTAATTCAGCCCCTTGACAAAGGGCCCGCACCCCGTCAGGTGCCACTTGAGTCCAGTCTTCCGTGTCACTGGTGGGGCCATGAGATCTTCTGGACAGAGCGTCTGCATCGCGATTTCCAGCCCCTGGCCTGTACTTTAGGCTGAAATTGAATCCAGACAGTGCGGCTAGCCACCTGTGTCCAGTGGCGTCCAGCTTTGCTGTGGTGAAAAGGTAGGTAAGGGGGTTGTTGTCGGTCTTCACAGTGAACTCCGCCCCATACAGGTAGTCTTTGAGCTTGTCTACTACCGCCCACTTAAGGGCCAGGAACTCCAGCTTGTGAGTGGGGTAGTTTTTCTCAGAGGGGGTCAGGCACCTGCTCACGTAGGCAACAGGCCGCAGTTGTCCTTCGTGTTCTTGGTAAAGTACTCCTCCCAGACCGTCATGAGTCATGACTAGCATCTATGTGTAGTTCATAGGGTTTGGTTGGGTCTGCGTAGGCCAAGACTGGGGCAGTGGTTAGGCTCTTCTTCAATGCCTGGAAGGCCTCTTCACACTTCTGGTTCCACTGATCTCTGACTGACTCTCCCGGCTTCCTGGGCCCTGAGTCGTCCTCTTCCCCCTCGGTCCATTCAATGGTCTGGCAATTCGGGCGAATCCCTCCACAAACCTCCTGTAATAGGAGCAGAACCCCAAGAAGGATCTGAGTTCTGTTACTGTGGTGGGTCTTGGCCAGGAGGTAACTGCCTCCAATTTCTCAGGGTCTGTGGCAACCCCTTCTTCAGACACTATGTGCCCCAGATAGTTCACAGAAGACTGGTAGAACCGACACTTCTCAGGCGAAAGCTTGAGTCCCTCCTCACTGAGTCTTCTCAACACTTTTTCCAGCCTCTCTTCGTGTTCTTCAAGGGTTCTCTCAAAGACAATGACATCGTCCAGGTATACAAGGACTTCAATAAGGTTCATGTCTCCTACAGTCTTCTCCATGAGACGTTGGAAGGTAGCAGGAGCTCCAGACAGTCCCTGAGGCATTCGATCAAACTCGAAGAACCCCACTGGGGTTATGAAGGCTGTCTTCTCCTTGTCTTCTGGATGCATAGGGATCTGGTAGTATCCACTCTTGAGATCCATAACACTGAACCACTTGGCTCCAGACAAACTCTGTAAAGCGTCCTCTATCCTCGGAGTGGTGTACTGGTTGGGGATGGTTCTCCTGTTAAGAGTCCTGTAGTCTATACAGAGCCTCAACGACCCATTCTTCTTCCTGACCACCACTATCGGGAAGGCATAGGGGCTTCTGGACTCCCGGATCACACCAGTCCTCTTGAGTTCTGCGAGTTGTTCCCTTAGATCCTCCAGATCTGCTAGTGGGACCCGCCTGACCCTCTCTCTGAAGGGCTTGTCTTCTTGGAGGCGGATTCGATGGGTGGCACTCCTTGCACACCCCACATCGAACTCATCTTTGGAGAAGATCTTCTCCCATCTGGTCAACTGGGCCTTGGCTCTCTCTTTCCAAGCCCTGGGCAGATTCGGGTTTTCCATGGACAGCTTCTCCCAAACGTCTCCTCCTTCACCCGTCCCCTTGACCTCTGACAGGGTAACCGGGGCAGCAGGGCTCACCTGGCCCAGCAGCATCCTGGCTGGGATTTCCATGGGGCCACCTGTAGTATTCCTAACACTCACCGGAACTCTACAATGGGCCTTCTTCAGGGCCTTCAGCGGAATCACTTCTGGTATCACTTCCAGACTGGATGACTCTTCCCTTGGGTCGGACTCCAGCATGACAAAGGGTCCAGGTTGCTCCCAAGTAAGCTTCACAGTGGCTCTGAGACAGGTTACTTCGCCGGGCTGCAACACTACCCCTTCTCTTCCAAGTCTCCACACCTTCCCTATCCCCTCCCCAGGGGTCTTCTGCTCTAGGACCAGCCGTTGGTAGGCCGTCTTCAGCATGGGGTGGATCTTGGTGGCCGCTGGCCCCTTCTCTTTCACTAGAGGGGTTAGGAGTCTTCGGACCAGGTCCGTGTTCGTCCCTATTATAAGGGAACTCTTGTTTGCTCCTGGCGGCCGAGGGCACACAACTGCCAGGGTATCAAACACTTCGGCCTTCCCAGCCACAGATGGGTCAAAGGTCATCTTGACGGGCAGATAGCCATCGTAGGGGAAGCTCTGGGTTCCAATCCCCCATATTTCCAGTTCCTCTATCTTCTGGATGGGCAGATGACTCAAGTGCTTATCGTAGAAATCCCGGTATAATAGGGTCACCTGTGCCCCAGTGTCCAAGATGGCTCTGCTGTAGACTCCCTCCAATTGAATGGGTACTACAGGAGATGGGCCTACCAGCTTCTCCGGGTATGGCCTGGCAGGGGTCGCCTTCTTCTGGTCCTTTCCCTTCGGACTCTCTCTCGTCCAACTCCCTTTGGACTTTAGTCTTTCTTGAGCCTGGTATGCATTGATTTCCCTCCTTTCTATGGGTGTACAGACCCGCTGAGGGATATTATTGTTTTTCTTAGGTGTGCATCCCCTTTGGGGAATGCTGTGCCTCTTCTGAGGGGTCTTGCCCCCTTTCTCTGGGGTGTATCTCTGTTGAGGAATGTTGTGTTTCCTCTGAGGGGTGTTGTCTCCTCTTTTCTTCTGCTTCACATTCAGCTTGGAGCTCACTGAGGATGATGGGCACCCGGTTGACTCCTTCACCGGGGCCCTCTGGAGTTTCCCGCCGGCTTGCGGTTATCTGTTTTCTTCTTCTTGGGACTGGAACATGTAGCTGCAATGTGGCCAACTCCCCCACAGTTAAAACAGATTATGTCCCCCCAGTCTTGCAGAGATGCGGGTGCCGAAAGCAACTGGGAACAGTTCCTTTCTCGCTACTTCTTTCTCAGGACCCTCTGTGTCTTTCGCTATCAGAGAGGTCAGCATCCCCAACACTTGGGACATCTGTGACTTCAGGGTGTCCACCTCTGAGTCTCTCTCAGGAGTCATGGCCGACCTGACCATCGCCACTGGAGGGTTGGGTGGCTCGACTGGTTGGCTCCTCTTTTTCTCTTCCAGCATAGCCTCTTCCTCTCTGATTGTTCGGATCAAATCGGGGTATTCCAGGCTATTCCCGTCCCGTCGGGTGCGTAGCGCCAATGCGATGGGGTCCAGGGGCTGAGCTCCCCTCAAGACCTGCTGGACATGGGCCTCATCTACCTTCCTTGGGTCAATCCCCTTCTTCAGTATGATCTTGTGCAGGATTTTATCCAAGCGTCTCATGAACTCTGACAGTTTCTCTCCTGTCTTCTGGTAGCAGTGTTCCAACTGGTACGTGAGTTCCGTGACTTTTTCTGTCCCGCCAAACACATTCTGCAAAATGTCCAGATAATCCTGCGCATCACAGTCTGTCTTGCTTATCTTAAGGTTGCGTATGGCTTCTAACGCAGGCCCCTTCAAACTCTCAGAGATCCTCTGTTTCTTTGTTCTGGGACTTCCCATACCTCTAGGGCCTGAGTGGCGCCATCCAGCCATTCCTCAAATCCCTCTTCCCCCGAAGGTACAGGTTTTCTTCCAGAAAATATTCTACGTTTTCTGTATCCCGACATCGGGTAGTCTGTGGGGTCCCTCTTGCACTGGGCTACAATCTCTCCTAGAACCGCGCACAGCTCTGCGCTGAGGGTGGTTGATGGTGACCCGGGACTCTCTCTAGCCTTCTGCTTTCCTGCTTAAGGGGATGGTGGAGGAGATATTTGTGGAGATAACGGTTTTTGTATTTGGAACCGATCTCCCTTATGTGGCAGCGCATGCATCAGATGGTAGGTCTGACCATCCATAGCTTGTATGCTCAGGCTTTTAAAATGCTCTGGAATTTCGTCTTTCCACTCTATTAATGCGTATGTACGCGAAGCATTTGGTCTCACATCCATCACCCATGATTTCTGGCATGGTGATAGAGACGTTATTAGCTGCTTTATCGCATCTCTTTGCTAGATCCCCAGGAGTTCAATAACTGCCGCCGCGGCCGGATCTGCGCCAGCCACTGTGTACCACTGTCCTACTTCTAGTGGGTCCATGCCGGTACTTTTGGCGTGTTCACTTGCTGTATCAGGATCCCGGACGAGAACCCCCACGTGTAGCGATACCCTCAGTTAAGAGGGCCGCAGATTTAGTTTGGGCCCTGAAGACAGCTCCGCCAACCCCCAGCAATTTACTCGACCCCCTTCTGGCACAGTTAGTCTAGGGTAGTATATATATCTTATGCTCTATGGTTAAATTCAGACACCAATGCAGTGATAGAAGAATAACAAGTTTACTTCTACTGGCAATAAAATCAACAGTTATCACAATCACAGGAATATATCTGCAGAGCCCTGCAGCATTAAACACACTATAACTAGTCAGATATGGCGCACACGCGCCACGTGTAACAGTACTTCACTATGCGCCCTATGGCGCAGCAACTAAATAAACTACCTAGATGGCCAGGCCTGATCATATAACTCAGTCTCTAGGAAGGGGGGTAAAATTCTTCGCATGCAAGTCTTTAAACGGTGGTGCACATTTCAGGAACACATTTGTAATCCAAGGGGGGTAAAATTGCCACCACAGTACACTCCACTAGAGATCCGTTTGACTCAGTTCTGCTATGGATCTTAAGTGGGGGAAAAGAACTGAAATAGGAACTGGTGGGCCACGGCAGTCTGTAGGCCTAACAATGGTATACAGTATTTATGGATTGAGCATGTGCTCGCTCACCCCTCCGGACGCGATCCCAGTCCGTGAACTTCCACCTGCAGTGTCTCCACACACAGCATCTGCAGCGGTCAGGTCTCCAGCTCAGCAGCAGTTGAAGAAAACCCAGTCAGATGCCACCCAGGCTCGAGATGGGGTGGAAGGCTCTTTGGTAACTGCGCAAGGCCCCAGGCTTCAGGCCTTGCACAGCAGCAGGTCCGCACAGGAGGATCTCTCACTGAAGTCTCGTGTCCCAAAGAGGCCGAGCCTAGCCTCGCCTCCTCCTTATAAAGCTCCCCCCATGAGTCTCTGCAGTGACAACATTGCACCCTGGGTGCCCAACGGGGTTCTGGGTAACGTAGTCTCTCTCCTCTGCTTTCACTTCAAGTAAAGTCTCTTCTCTACTCCCTCCCGATTCACCTCTCACACGGAAAGTCCTGCCTCTCTGTATTAAAGGGGAATCTTTTTGGATGATCTGTATATCACAGTTACATGATAAACTGCAAAGTTTCTCCAGTGCTGAGAGTTCAGGTAGGAGGAGATTTTCACTACAGTCTGTATACACGCCCACATGTGTGATGTCAATATCATATGACCTGGCTAGCTCTGAGAACAAGTAATTATTCTCTCCAGCATAAAATAAACAACTGAGCATGTGCAGGTCAGCTACTCTGCCTGTGTTAGCTGGCTTTCCCCAGATAGACAGTGCAGGGAGGGGAAGGATCTATCTCCATAGAGAGCCGGTCACAATCTCCTGTCATGCGAATTGGATACGGCATCCAATTCGCACTAGTGTGAACTCAGCCTTAAAGTGGTTGTAAACCCACTTACACAACATGCACCTACACCTACAGGTAAGCCTAGATTAAGGCTTAGAGTATGGGTGTGAATCCGCGCAATGGACCTGATATGCCAGTAGAATAGATTAAGGCTTACATGTAGGTGCATGAAATATCTCCGTAACCTACATGGTTAAGGAGATATTTGCTTTTAAAACCGACGCCGCTGACGTCACGCGCATGCGTACTAGCGGGCCGGCATAGTAGCCTGATTTCTGATTGGATTTAGCCAGCCCGAGCGCGCATGTGTGTGACGTCATCGCCGCTCTGGGGCCAATCACAGCGCCGGAGCGGCGATACATGGAAGGGACATCGAGGCAAGATGACGGCAGAGGAGGTGTTCGAGCACTGCTGCGGGGGCTTCGATCTAAGGTAAGTTATTCATAATGCGCTAGTATGCTAGTCATACTAGCTCATTATGCCTTTGTCTTGCAGGTATTTATTTATTTATTTATTTTATTTTGGGGTTTACGACCACTTTAATATTCAATTTGTGAGTGACCACTTGCCCTCTGGAAGATTTAACCCAACGCGTTTCATGAACATTATCGCTTCCTCTGGACTGGTTGGGTAAGTGTTGCACCAAAGGCATATTTGTCGTGCCAGTCTGGGCCTGTTTTTAGCTATCCATCGCCCACATAGACTGTGTCTGATAAGGCAAGCATTGAATGTACATTATACTCATACTGAATGTAATCCATATTCCATGAATTACATATTTATTATGCTTTTTGTTTTATACTTTAGTCAAATGTGCAACAGTCACCCAATCAGTCCAGAGGAAGCGATAAACTTCATAAAACCGGTTGACTTTTAAGTATGGAGAATTTGTGGATACTAATCCAATGGACATGTAATTAAGATTTGGGGATGGCCCCTTCCTGTTCCAACATAACAGCGCACCAGTGCACAAAGCAAGGTCCATAAAGACATGGATGAGCGAGTTTGGGGTGGAGGAACTTGACTGGCCCGCACAGAGTCCTGACCTCAACCCAATAGAACACCTTTGGGATGAGTTCGAGCGGAGACTGCGAGCCAAGCCTTCTCGTCCACATCAGTGCCTGACCTCACAAATGTGCTTCTGGAAGAAGAAGAATTGTCAAACATTTCCATAGACACACTTCTAAACCTTGTGGACAGCCTTCCCAGAACAGTTGAAGCTGTTATAGCTGCAAAGGGTGGGCCAACTTAATATTGAACCCTATGGACTAAGACTGGGATGCCATTAAAATTCATGTGCATGTAAAGGCAGACGTCCCAATACTTTTGGTAATATAGTGTATATGGATGAAACTATATGATTAAAGTGGTTGTAAACCCTTTACAACCACTTTAACCTACAGGTAAGCCTAGATTAAAGCCCTGTACACACGGTCGGACTTTTGGCCAACAAACTTAATTTTGAGCAAGTTGGACCAACAATCCGACCGTGTGTACGCTCCATCGGACAAACTTTTTTTGTTTTTTTTGTTTTCATCGGACAAAAGTTGGGTCTGCAAACGGACAAACTTTTGGCCAACAAAAGTCCGATGGAGCAAAGTCCGACCGTGTGTACAGAAATCCATCGGACTTTTGTCCGATGGACAAAACAGATAATGTTACAATCAACCAACAATAGCAGAAGTTGACCAAAGGGTGGCGGTAAATAGCAGAAAAGACGGCTGCGGGGGCTTCGATGGAGGTGAGTGTTACATAATGAGCTAGTATGGCATGAATACTAGCTCATTATGCCTTTGCCTTGCAGGTGGTGTTTATTTTTTTTCCCTGGGTTTACTTCCTCTTTAAAGTGTCCATCTCTGCTCCATCTCAGGGTTGGGTAGTACTCTGGGGGTTGATTTACTAAAACTGGAGAATGCAAAATCTGGTGCAGCTCTTCATGGTAGCCAATCAACTTCAACTTGTTCAATTAAGCTTTTGACAGAAAAACCCTTGTTCAGTCCAGGGGCAGATTGAGGGAAATCTGTCAATCTATGGTGAGCTTTAACTGCTTGTCGACCAGTGCACGACAATATACGTCAGCACAATGGCACGGCTGCGCAAATGAGGGTACAGGTACGTCCCCTTTAAATAGCGGCTTAGTGGGCGTGCACCTGACGTGTGCTCCGTGACCGTGCCCGGGGGTCCCGCGGACTCGATGTCCGACGGTGTCCCGCGATCGTGACACAGAGCTGCAGAACTGGGAGATGCCTATGTAAACAAGGCATTTCCTTGTTCTTCCTAGTGACATGACAGGGATCTACTGCTCCCTGTGATCAGGAGCAGTGATCGCTGTCATGTCAGTGGTAGCCCAGCCCCCCCCCCCCCCCCAGTTAGAATCACTCCTTAGGACACACTTAACCCCTTCCTCGCCCCCTAGTGTTTAACTCCTTCCCTGCCAGTGTCATTTACACAGTAATCAGTGCATTTTTATAGCACTGATCGCTGTATAAATGACAATGGTCCCAAAAATAGTGTCAAAAGTGTCCGATGTGTCCGCCATAATGTTGCAGTCACGATAAAAATCGCAGATCGCTGCTATTACTAATAAAAAATAATAATAATTAAAAAAAGGGATTTTTATAACAGCTTACCTGTAAAATCCTTTTCTTGGAGTACATCACGGGACACAGAGCGACTTAGTCATTACTAATGGGTTATATAGTTTACCTTCAGGTGTTGGCACTGGCCAATTCCAAACCGGAAGTACCCTCCCCTATATAAGCCCCTCCCACCCGGGAGCACCTCAGTTTTGTAGCCAAGCAATAAGTGTCCCAAAAAGAGGGGTGGGAGCTCTGTGTCCCGTGATGTACTCCAAGAAAAGGATTTTACAGGTAAGCTGTTATAAAAATCCCTTTTTCTTTTTCGTACATCACGGGACACAGAGCGACTTAGTCATTACTAATGGGACGTCCCAAAGCAATGCCAAATGAGGGGGGGGTACATAAGCTGGGCGCCATCAGGCATGAGGATCTTTTGCGGCCTGCAACACACTGCGCCCAAAGGCGACATCCTCCTGACTTCTAACGTGTACCTGATAGAATCTAGTAAACGTGTGTACCGAAGACCATGTTGCGGCCCCACATACTTGAGCCAGGGAGGCCTGGTGATGCACTGCCCATGAAGTTCCAACCGCTCTTGTGGAGTGCGCCCTAACTTTGAACGGAGGCGGTCTCTTTCTCAAGCCATATGCTTGTATCATGACCTGTCGAATCCACTTGGCTAAAGTAGATTTTGATGCTGCCTGACCCCTTCTGGGGCCTTCCGGCAGAACAAACAAAGAATCCGTTCTGCGAATCTGAGCAGTGGCTTTTAGATAAGCTTTAACTGCTCTTACCACATCCAAAGAATGTAATAACTTTTCCTCTACTGAGCTAGGTTTGGGAAAAAAGAAGGAAGAACCACATCTTGGTTCAAATGAAACCTCGATACCACCTTAGGAAGAAAGGCTGGATGAGGACGTAATACTACTCTGTCCTTATGGACAACCAGATATGGCTCCTTACAGGACATAGCTGCTAATTCCGACACTCTTTTAGCCGAACAAATGGCTACTAAGAAAACCAATTTCCTGGTGAGAAGAACCAAGGAAATGTGTTGTAATGGTTCAAACGGTTGTTTCTGTAGAACCGACAGAACCAGGTTTAAGTCCCAAGGACATATGGGAATACTAACCGGAGGGCTAATACGCATCACTCCTTGTATAAAGGCTTTGACTAGTGAATGCGAAGCCAAGGGCCTTTGAAAAAATATTGACAAGGCCGAAATCTGACCCTTGATAGTACTCAAGGCCAGCTTCCTATCTACAGCCCACTGTAGGAAGTCCAGAATCCTCCCTATCATGTACTTACGTGGATGCCATTTCTTGGTCTCACACCACGTAATGTACGCTTTCCAGATCCTATAATAGATCTGCCTGGATACCGGTTTCCTGGCATTGATCATGGTAGATACCACAGAATTAGAGAGCCCTCTCTTTTTCAGAATGTGGGCTTCAATAGCCAGGCCGTCAAACCTAGGGCTGGTAAGGAAGGGTGGTATATCGGTCCTTGCGACAGCAGGTCCGGACGAAGTGGGAGGGTCCAAGGACTCCTCACTGACATTTTTACCATCTCCGCGTACCATGCCCTTCGGGGCCACGCTGGAGCCACCAGAATCACTGGTTTCTTTTCTACCCCGATTCTGCGGAGTAATCGCGGTAACAATTGTGGCGGTGGGAATGCATATATCAGCTTGAACCGATCCCAAGGGAACACTAGGGCATCCGAGCCGCAAGCTAGGGGATCCCTTGTGCGAGACACAAACCTGTCCACCTTTGCGTTGAATCTGGATGCTAGCAGATCTACATCCGGTGTTCCCCACCGCTGGCATATTGCCTGGAAAACCTCGGGGTGAAGAGACCATTCCCCCGGGCATAATTGTTGGCGACTTAGAAAGTCCGCTCCCCAATTTTCCACTCCTGGGATGAAAACCGCGGATATGGCTGGGACATATCTTTCTGCCCACTCCAGGATGCAATTTGCTTCCTTCTGGGCTGCACGACTTTTGGTGCCACCCTGATGATTGATATATGCCACTGCCGTGGCATTGTCTGATTGAATTCTGACAGGGGACCCCTGGAGTTTGGATGTCCATGCTACTAGGGCATACCGGGCTGCTCGTATCTCTAAGAGATTGATGGGCAGGGCCTTTTCTGCTTCTGACCACCTGCCCTGGAGACCATTGCTCCAGCACTGCCCCCCAGCCGATGAGGCTGGCATCTGTAGTGACCACCTTCCAAGAAACCGGACTGAAGGGTTTCCCTCTTTCCAGATTCTGGGGCACCAACCACCAATGGAGGCTCTTGCGAACGGAAGGGGACAGGGACATTGGTAAGTCTAAAGCCTGAACTTTTTTGTTCCAGGCTGACAGTATGGCCCTTTGCAAATTCCTTGAATGGAATTGACCGTAGGGTACCGCTTCGAATGAAGCCACCATCTTTCCCAGCAGCCTCATGCAGAGACGTATGGATGGTTTTCTTTTTGTACCCACTAAGTGGGTCAAATTTCTTAAAGACGACACCTTCTCTGGAGGTAAGAAAATCTTTCTCTGATTTGAATCCAGCCTTAGCCCTAAGTATTCCAGACTTTTGACTGGTCTTAGAGCTGACTTGTCCCGGTTGATAATCCAACCGTGATATTCCAGATACTCGATTGTCTTGTGAATAGCTACTTCCAGCTTTTCCACTGAGTGGTCTATTAGTAGCAGGTCGTCTAGATATGCCATTATCGTTACACCCTGTGTTCTTAGATTGGCCAATAATGGGGCCAGAATTTTTGTGAACACTCGTGGTGCTGTGGCCAGACCGAAAGGTAAGGCTCTGAACTGAAAATGGCGCCCTTCTACTGCAAAGCGTAGAAATTTCTGATGGGCCGGAAAGATGGGAATATGCAGATAAGCATCCCTTATGTCGATCGAGGCTAGCCATTCCTGCCCTTGTAGGGCGGTGGCCACTGATCGGATCGACTCCATCCGAAAGGTCCTGATATTTAGGAACTTGTTTAGCCCTTTTAGATTTAATATGGGCCTCACGTCCCCATTTGGTTTGGGGACTGTGAAAAGGTTCGAGTAAAACCCGAATCCGCTTTCTTCCAGGGGAACCTTCATGATTACCCCTTGGAGCAATAGTTGTTCTAGTGCCAGAAGGAGGGATCCTCTCTTTTGGGGATCTCTTGGCACGTTTGACCTCATAAATTGGGCAGGAGGAGTGCCTTTTAACTCCAGCTTGTATCCCAGACTTACTGCGGAGAGCACCCATCTGTCTCTGATGGTGTCCCGCCAGGTCTCTGTGAACAACTGAAGTCTTCCCCCCACCCGATTGAGCGGGGGCAATACTTCATGCCTTAGGGGGAGGTTTTGTACCTCTCTTGATCCAGGGCTTCTTGTTACCCTGTGATTGTCCCTGATTTCTGCCCCCTGAATTTGACCGCGGAGGCCGTCGGAACTGCTTCCCAGCCGATGTGCCCGGGACTGGAGAGGTAGGCCTCTTAAAAGAAGGACTTCTACCCTTGTTCTTAACCGGTAAGAGTGAACTTTTACCGGCAGAAATTTTCTGGATATATTTGTCCAGATCTTCTCCAAATAAGCGTTCTCCATGAAATGGGAAGCTAACCAGCAGTTTTTTACAGGGAGCTTCAGCAGACCAGTTTTTGAGCCACAGAAGCCTACGCATATGTACTATAGACAGCGTAAAGCGGGAGGCCTGTTGGATTGTATCCTTTATGGCGTCCACCGCAAAACACAAGGCTCTAGGCAGGTCAGCTAGGGCATGAGCCTGCTGATCTGGTAAGTCCCTTAAGACTTGTTTCAACTGATCTTTCACTGCTTGGCAGACTCCAATCGCTGCTACCGCAGGTTGTGTCACCATACTTGCTGTAGAGAAAGCAGATTTTAGTAAAGACTCCAATTTTTTATCTATTGGGTCTTTGAACATTGGAACATTATCTACTGGACATGTCAGTGATTTGTTAACAGAAGAGATGGCTGCGTCCACTATAGGGACCCTCCATTTTCTTATGAACTTATCCTCCATGGGATAGATCACCGGAAATCTCTTGGGGGGAGCAAATATTTTATCAGGATGCTCCCAATCCTGGTAAATAAGCCCTTCTAATAAAGGGTGGATTGGGAAGGAACAGACCGCCTGGGGAGCTTTTAGCGACCCCAGCGAGGAAACCGTAGTGGATGGTGGTTCCGCCAGAGGCATTTTAAATGCTGATCGGACCATGTTAGTCAGAGACTGAACCCATAATCTTTCAGCCTGAGAAGCTGAGAAAGGTTCTTCCACTGTTGATTCCTCTATAAGTGAATCAACCTCATCCTGATCCCCTTCAGGTAGGTCGATCTCTGTGTGGGGCTGTTCCTCCACTAACAGGCACTCTGAAGGAGGAGACGGAGATCGGACGCGCTTTTCCTGTGACAGGGAAGCAGCGATCAATGCTGTTAATCTCTCTTCCAATCCTCCCAGAGTTGAGGATAAAACCTCCTCTGTTATATATACAGGAGCAGGTGGACTGGGGACAGCCGCAGCACCAGGCATTCCTGCGGGGTTTCTACGGCTACTGACCTCTGCATTCTCAGGGGAGATTGGTGCAGTGCAAGCATGCCCAATATCCTCAGAGCCCGATGGAGACCCCTTTGGCTTCCTGGAAGATCTATTTCCGGAGCGTCTGGACGACATATCCTTTAAGCACAAAGCTGAGGTATTCCCGTCGTCATACACCAATTTTTGCTGGTAATAGTCTAACACAGGTGCTGCTATATACCAGCTGGTGTCCACTAAAGTGCCTTTCTATGGGGATGCCTGCATCAACCGCCTCTGTGTGCCACTGTTTGTTGCTAGCTCTGTTTGCATGCAGCTGACACTTGTACTGTGTCTTTTAACCATGCTGGGACGCCCGCACATGCGCAGAAGCGCCGCGGCGCGCATCGAGCGTCATCCACCCGCCCCGCCCCTTTTTTTTCATAGGAGGCGCGTGCACGCGCCCGCGCGCGCGCCCGTGCGCCAATGGCGCCCTTTTCGAAAACCAACAGAGGACTAGGAGCCAGGGCCCTTTTTGCCGGAGGGCCTGTGCGGTGGATGAACGCAGCAACAGGGCAGAGGAAGTGGATTCCCTCAGAGAAACTTACCAGCTGCCTGGATCTTTTGAGTTGAGAAAACCAAAGATCCACATTTACAAGAAAAATGGACTACAGCGGCCTCTAGTGGTTTAACACAGGTACCGCGGTCCCTGTTTTTTTTTTTTTTTTTTCTTGACTACTATTAAAATTTTACATTTTCAGTAGTTATAGGCAAACACAGATATTTAGCGGGAATACCGTTAGGTAACAGACAGAAAGACAAATTAGGCTTGGGGGTCCCCCAATAGAACCAAGTTCCTGAGGGCCCCCACTTACCTGATCCCCGCCGCAGGACTTTGTTTGGTCCACAAAAGTCCAAACTTCACCTATCACGGCAGGCATTGTAATTAAACCTTCAGGGACCGGGTTCCCAAGGATTCCACTCCCCTGGACCTGTATAGCACCCTGCACAGACAGCGTCTTGGTCGTGGGTATGACCAGAGCTCTGGATCCCAGGGTCCAGCCCTCCTAAGAGAAGCATTACAGGCAAAACCTTGCTCTTCTGCTGCAAGGCCCGGGTACCGACCGTTTAGCTATGAAGCTTTTTTGGTGGGATCCGGAACAGCTTACTAAGGCCCAAAAGAACCTGTACGCAAGCCCAGTGAAAACACATGTTACTCTTTGGCCAACACCTTAGACACTGGCAAAAAAACTGAGGTGCTCCCGGGTGGGAGGGGCTTATATAGGGGAGGGTACTTCCGGTTTGGAATTGGCCAGTGCCAACACCTGAAGGTAAACTATATAACCCATTAGTAATGACTAAGTCGCTCTGTGTCCCGTGATGTACGAAAAAGAAAGATGCTATAAAACTATCCCCTATTTTGTAGATGCTATAAAGCTTATTGCATTTTTTTTTTACCAAAAATATGTAGAAGAATACGTATCGGCCTAAACGGAGGAAAAAAATCCTATATATTTTTTGTGGATATTTATTATAGCAAAAAGTAAAAAATATTGCTTATTTTCAAAATTGTAGTTCTTTTTTTGTTTATAGCGCAAAAAATAAAAACCGGAGAGGTGATAAAATACCACCAAAAGAAAGCTCTATTTGTGGGATAAAAAGGACACCAGTTTTGTTTGGGTAGAGCGTCACACGACCGCGCAATTGTCAGTTAAAGCGACGCAGTGCCGAATCGCAAAAAGTGGCCTGGTCTGGTCAGGAAGGGGGTAAATTCTTCCAGGGGCTGAAGTATAACTGAAGGTAAATTTGTTTTTGTTTTGTTTTTTAGCTTTGGATAGAGTAGAGAAGGATTAGAACACCTGCCAGGTTTTTATTGCTGTGTCCTCTTTACCATTATCATTGAACGTGAAAGTAAAGCTAGCCATAGATGGGTAGAATTTTTCACAAAAATTCTTAGGAAAAGAATGTTCTAAGAAAGTTTGTTTGATTTTATAATCATTAGTGGGGTCAAATCGAAGTTCATTTTTGACCCTAGTGATGAGAACATTCAAAGGAGCAGGATGGAAAATGTTTCTCAAACGAATACCGTATATACTCGAGTATAAGCCAAGTTTTTCAGCCCTTTTTTTAGGGAGGTCCTCTCATCCTCGGACTTTCCCAGCAGACACTGTGTTCAGTGTTCCGCCTATCATGGACGTCATCTTGTCCGGGGAGGAAAGAAGGTCCGTGATTTGCAGAACACTGAACACAGTGTCTGCTGGGAAAGTCAGAGGATGAGAGGACCTCCGTGATAGGCGGTAGCGGAACACAGTGTCAAATGCCTATCACGGACCAGGAGGAAGCCGCAACTTTTGAAAAATGGATGCCTGCAGCCAGTCAAGAATACAAGTACACTGAGGCTGCAATGGGCACAGTAAGGCTACAATGGGCACAGTGAGAATGGGCACTGTGAAAATGGGCACAGTCAGAATGGGCACCGTAAGGCTGCAATGGGCACAGTAAGGCTGCAATGGGCACAGTGAGAATGGGCACAGTAAGGCTGCAATGGGCACAGTGAGGTTGTAATGGGCACAGTGAGGTTGCAAATGGGCACAGTGAAGCTGCAAATGGGCATTGTTGACCCTCTTTTCCGCTTACAGTAGCTGCTGCATTCTCACACTAGGCTTATGCTGCGTACACACAACCGTTTTTCATGACGAGAAAAATTCCATTTTTTAATTTGGTCATTAAAAACGATCGTGTGTGGGCTCCAGAGCATTTTTTACGACGTGAAAAATGGGCATTAAAAATTTGGAACATGCTCAAATTTTTCTCTTCGTTTTTCTCGTCATGAAAAATGGCCGTGTGTACGCTTTAACGACGTGAAAAACGCGCATGCTCAGAAGCAAGTTATGAGACGGGAGCGCTCGTTCTGGTAAAACTAGCGTTCGTAATGGAGATAGCACATTCGTCACGCTGTAATGGACTGAAGAGCACGAGGCTGAAAAGCGCGAATCGTCTCTCACCAAACTTTTACTAACACAAGGATCAGCAAAAGCAGCCCAAAGGGTGGCGCCATCCGAATGGAACTTCCCCTTTATAGTGCCGTCGTACATTTCGTACGTCACCGCGCTTTGCTCGAGCATTTTATTTCATGGTCGTGTGTAGGCAAGGCAGGCTTGAGAAGAATCACGTCGAGAAAAACTTCGTTTTTTTTCAATGACATTAAAAACGGTCGTGTGTACGCGGCATTATACTCGAGTCAATACGTTTTCCCAGTTTTTTGTAGTAAAATTAGGTCCTCGGCTTATTCTCGGGTTGGCTTATACTCGAGTATATACGGTACATTTCTAACATGAATGTGATTTTCCTGACAGACTCCATGGCAGACTATGTGTGGGTTAACCCCGCCTCCTCTCCACAGCTATAGGACCCCTTACCCATAAATTTGAGCTCACCTCCACAGACAGGTGTTCCTTTTTTATCCTCCTCACATGGACCTTCATCATGCAATTCGGTGCGATGTCCAGGATGTGGATTACTTGGATCGATCGGTACAGTTACTGCGGTGCACCCAGGGCCCAGCTATGAGCGGGCGAGTGGTTTCAGGGCCGGAAAATACCCCTATGGTGGAAGGGATGTGGCCCCAGAGTACCGGATCGGATGTCGCAGGAATCCTCGGCTGGCAAGGTCTGAAGATTTTATTCACCTCTTCTTTCATGGCAGACAAGTTTGTGTATGTTGTTTTGTTTTCCCTTGTGTTATTTCGTGTGTGTTGCGGCTTGTGGAACGCTTCTGCGTTCCAGGACGCCATATCTCTTCCTGGTTCCTGGTCCGCCGCGCATCTGCGCATGCGCCAAGCCGCGGTGAAACCGAGGCTTGGTTTTCGTGCATGCGCATTGCGGCGGAGGGGTCAGGGGCCGCGCAGGCGCAGTGGGTCTGGTCTCATCGGCGCATGCGCGCAGCGGGACCGGCCGTGACGTCATTCCGGCGGTTTATTTAAACCGCTGAAGAGCCCTATACAGGTGGGATAACCTGTGGGCATAGAGCGGCAGCCTCCCGGAGCCTCAAGACTGCTAGGATGGGGTAAGCACTTCTATTGCAATGTAATGCCTGTTTTGTTTAAGTGTCTCTTAAAGGGACAGTTTAAAAAAAAAAAAAAAAGAAAAAACTTTTTCTTTTTCTTATGCTTCCTTGCATTGATTTGCTTATCCTTAGTCTAGGTAGTGTAGTACTCCTGTGTTTCCCTCGTAATGGACTCATCTTCACCGCTGTGTGGCCAGCCCTCCCGCACAAGGCATGTGTGGAGTGGGTAGGGGGTTGGTGTCTTTTATGCTGCTGGTGGTTGCTAACGGTTACATCCTGCCCACCTCCCCTCCCCCTCCCTCTGTCTGTATTATCTCTTACAGCCCGGCAACTTCAGTTCATCGGTCACAAGAAAGGGACCTTGCCAGGCCGCATCATCACTCATCATCCAGGTCTAGACGCGACACTACGTCTAGGACCCATCGTCATAGGGGACGTTCACATACCCCCTCTAGACATAGGAGATGTTCCCAATCCTCCTCTAGTCACCGCCACCACCACCGCGATGATCGCTCTGACCACAGAGCCTGTTGGGGATGCAAGACCAGAATCCCGGAGGGCAAATCGCTATGCGACCCATGTTATGCCCGAGCGGTTGGTGAGAAAGAGACCGAAAATCAAAACCTTGAGTCTCTTGTGAAACGTGTGGTACAGCAATCTATGAAAGAAATAGTTGCCCCCCCCACACAAGGAGCCAGTCCACCACCTTGTCTGGCTCCTTGGCTGACGAGGCCCAGGAGGATCCCGGCCAATTCCAGCCCCATGATTCCTCCCATTATTCCTCGCAAGACGAGATGGAGGGAGATGATTCTGTGATTCCTCCCATGATTCCTCGCAAGACGAGATGGAGGGAGATGATTCTACGGTGGGATTCGACTACGCTTTAGTCTCTCCGCTGATCAAGGCATTGAAGGAAACTTTGAAGTTGGAGGATACCACTGCCCCCCCAGAAAAACAAAGAAAACTGTTTAAACAACTGGGGAAAGAACGCTCCAATTTCCCACTTCCCTCTGAGCTGAAAGGAGTGTTTGAGGAAGAATGGAGCAAGGGAGATAAGAAGGTTTCCATGCTAAGCAAAACCTCTAGACTGTATCCCTTTAAATCGGAGGATGTCAAGCATCTGGAGAATGCTCCCCTCGTAGATGCAGCAGTAATGCGCCTAGCGAAACATGTCACCCTCCCGCTAGATGACACTGTATCATTTAAAGTTGGTCTGGATCGGAAGATCGACCAGGACCTCAAAAGAATATATAGCCTGGCCGGAACGGCATGCAAACCAGCTTTTGCCCTTGCAGTAACCTCCAAAGCAATGGAGGCCTGGGTGGAAAATGTTGACTCCGATCTGAAAGGTATCTCGGAGGAATTGGCACAAAGTTCAGCAGTGCAAGAACTTAAACTGGCTATTGCCTTCTTGGGAGAAGCTTCAATTGATCTCATCCGCTTGATGGCTAGATCCATGCTATCTTCGGTCACAGCCAAACGAACACTATGGTTGCGCCCCTGGCTTGTTGATCCTGCCTCAAAGCAGGCATGGTACAAAATTCCTTTTGAAGGAACTTCCTTGTTTGGAAACAAGCTAGATAACGCTATTTCAAAGGCTACAGGCGGAAAGTCGGGATTCCTCCCTCAGGACAAACGTCTGTTTAACCAAAGAAGGCCTCAGCGGAAACGCAGCACAGAGCGTTCAAGAGAGGCACGCTCCTATAGGCCCGGACGGGATTTTAGGAGAAGCTGGAACTGGAATAGGCAGATATCTTTCCAAAAAATCTGGCAAGAAACAGACGCCCGGTGGGCGCGAGCCAACCAAGTCCTTTTGAGATTGGGCCCGCCCAAGCGGGTCGGGTAGGGGGCTCGCCTACGTTTCTGCCGGCACGTCTGGGTGACCTTGATCTCAGATTATTGGACCATCAAAACAGTCTCAACAGATCACGCGTGGTCCTTCACCAAGGTCCCTCCATGCAGACCAGTGTAATCTTCACTGCCTCAATCAGAAGAAAAAACAACAAGTTCTTCTTTCATATGTGAATGCCCTGAAAGATCAAGGAGCAGTGGTGCCCGTCCCAAAGGACGAGGAATTCCAGGGGGTATACTTCCCCCACTTCCTAGTACAAAAGAAGAACGGCTCTTTGCGTCCAGTTATAGATCTCACTTTCCTGAACAGGTACATAAAGCACGAGAAATTCAAGATGGAAGCACTCTCAACCATCCAAAAAGTCGTTCAACCAGGCGACTGGTTGATCTCAATAGATGTTAAGGACGCGTATTTTCATGTTCCCGTGGCAGAAGAATTCCACAAATACCTTCGACTTCAGGTCGAACGAGAGCACTTACAATTTATTTGTCTTCCATTTGGACTAACGACCTCTCCAAGGGTCTTTTCCAAGGTACTGTTGGTAATTGTGTCTCTTATCAGAATACAGGGTGTGCGTCTGTATCATTACCTGGACGAGCTGCTACTACTGTCCCAAGACAAGCAGCAGCTGCTGATCCACAAAGATCAAGTGATCTCTACATTGATAGAGTTCAGATGGCTCCTAAACCGAGAGAAAAGTCAGCCAGACCCGACCCTACGCCTAACCTACCTAGGAGCTCAATTCGACACAGTAGAGAATACCATCTCTCTTCCGGAAGAAAAATCCCGGTCATTCGGGTAAGAATATCTTTAGCCCTAGACTACTCTCACCTAAGGGCGTCACAGTGCCTGAAGATAATCGGCACGATGGTGGCCACCTTCCCCATGGTCAAATGGGCAATGTGGAGGCTTCGGCCTTTTCAATCAGGATTCCTTCAGTAATGGAAGACAGACGATCGCAATCAGCTGATCAGGATTACTCAGTCAATGAGGAACAGTCTTCTCTGGTGGCTTCAACACAAAAACTTGTTAACATGCCACTCCCTTGCTCCCATCCAATGGGTGACTGTTTCATCCGATGCCAGCAATGCGGGCTGGGGAGTACATTGTGGGGCAGAACTGGCTCAGGGCAAATGGGATGCCCATCTCCACATTCCAGGGTCAAACGTTCTGGAATTGTGTGCGGCATGGTGCGCCCTTCACGCCTTCTCCCACCTTCTGAAAGGGAAGTCGGTCCTACTGAAAATGGACAATACCACCGCTGTGGCATATGTGAAGAGAAAAGGGGGCACTCGGAGCTCTGCCCTTCTCCAAGAGGTCGAGCCCATTATGACCTGGGCTCAGAGGAATCTGCTCAACTTAACAGCAGTCTTCATTCCAGGGGAACAGAACATTCAAGCGGACTTTCTGTCACGTAGCAACCTAGACAACAACGAATGGTCACTGCATACACAGACATCCAAGTGGATCCTATCGTTGGGAATCGATCCAGAAGTGGATCTGTTTGCATCCCCCTGCAATCACAAAGTAGACAGATACTACACTCGAGGTCGGTGCAGTCAAGCCTTCGGAGTAGATGCATTAACAAGCCAACGGAAATTCAACAAGGCATATGCCTTCCCTCCATCTCCGATCATGCAAAAATTTCCTGCAGCGGCTCCAATTGGAGAAAGGCGAAGTGATAACAATAGCACCATACTGGCCGAACAGGCCATGGTTCCTCTCCTGAATCTGATGAGCTTCAGGGACCCGCAAGAGTCTCTTGGGTGTGCTTTAGGGGTATTCTCTACCCTTATGAGCTCCAGAAAGCCTAACATGAACAGAACCTACAACAGAATCTGGACCAGCTTCATGACTTCTGCGGGAAAATCTTTCAGAAATCCTGGAGTTCAAGACGTTTTGGGTTTTCTACAAGCAGGCTTGGATCTTCCTTTGTACTCTGAGGGAACTGATTGACAAGTTTCAGCCTTTTCGGCATTTTCAGGAACATCATGGGCAACTCATCCCTTGGTTCAACAATCCTTTCGGGGGGCTTCGAGAATCAGGCCTCAGAGGAAACCTAGATTTCCCAAATGGGATCTTCTGCTCGTCCTTGATGCTCTTTCAACACTCAACAACAAGGACCCTTCTATTAAGGACTTATCAATCAAACTGGCCTTTCTAGTGGCCATTACTTCAGCCAAAAGGGTTTCAGAAATAAGCTTCCTGGGTTGTCAAGAACCCTTTCTGACTTTCTTGCCGGACCGTGTGGTCCTTATTCCCATGCTTGGGTCTAAACCAAGAGTCACGTCAGTTTTTCACGAGAGTCAGGAAATAGTCCTTCCTACTTTCAATTCTCCAGAATCAGCAGATGTTCATCCCTTGGATGTAGGTGAGACTCTGAAAGAATATTTGCGAGTCACTTCATCTTTTAGAAGCTTGAACTACCTGTTCTTGTTACATACTGGCGGCAACAAAGGAAAGAGGGCTTCCTCCAGAACAATAGCAGCCTGGATTGTTCAATTTATCCAACAGGCCTACAGGGCAAGGGGCTTGGCTCCTCCAGAGGCGGTTACGGCTCATTCCACCAGAGGCATGGCAGCCTCATGGGCAGCAGCTCGCCACGTGGCTCCTGAAGTGATATGCAAGGCAGCCTCGTGGTCTTCTATTCATACATTTATGTCTCATTATTGTATTGAGCCTGCTTCCCTTTCCTCTGTTAATTTTGGTCGAAAAATCCGGTCAGTTGACGGGAAAGATTAAAATATATTTTTGTTCAGCATACCCTCCCGTGTGGTTTGGCTAGTTATTTCCCACACGTAGTCTGCCATGGAGTCTGTCAGGAAAACGGAAAATTTATTACCAAATACTTACCGTAATTTTCCTTTCCTGATAGACTCCATGGCAGACGGAGTTCCCACCCATGAATTAAAAATATGAGAGTTGAAATGTGAGTCGGCTAGTTACGGAACACCTGTCTGTGGAGGTGAGCTCAAATTTATGGGTAAGGGGTCCTATAGCTGTGGAGAGGAGGCGGGGTTAACCCACACGTAGTCTGCCATGGAGTCTATCAGGAAAGGAAAATTACGGTAAGTATTTGGTAATAAATTTTCCGTTATCATTCAGTAAAGTCCAAAAATGTTTTGCAAATTTTTCTAGACTTTTTCTAAAAACTTTTGTTCAAAATTTTATCTTATCTATCTATCCACACTATGAGTTTAACTTTCAGCTTCGGTCGGAGCTGCTGCACTAACTATGCAAAAGTTAGTGCAGTGATCTCCCTGCCAGAACACTCCGATCAGCACTCTCCACCATTGGCTGAGAGCGCTGATCAGGAGTCAGTCGGCTGCTGGTTTTTCAGCCTGCTCGTCCAACAGAAGCCAGCCAAACGACCGGCTTCTGTCGGAAAGACCGACATACACACGGGCCGAATGTGGGCTTTTTTTTTTTAACTGGCCAATGTCTCCTGACATTTGACCCGTGTGTACCAGGCTTAACTCAATGTAAATGTATCCCCTGTGTCTATTACACTCCAGACTAGCTGGGAAAGCTTGGTATCCTACCCCATGTGGTGTGTCTGGGATGCACCAACTGGTTTCACGCCTTTTGGTCTGATCCTGGGATATTGTCCTTCTGGCTACAATTGCATGTCTTTCTCACTGGAACTTCACAGTCCTCACAGCCCCCAAAGATAACATCAGGTACATAGGGAGTTATAGACCTCTAAAACATATCATCAGGTATTTATGGACCTCCAAAACATATCAACATGTATTTAGGGTGATTTATGGACCTCCAAAAGATATCATCAGGTATTTAGGGATTTATAGACCTCTAAAACATATCAACGGGTATTTAGGGATTTACAGTGGGGATCGAAAGTTTGGGCACCCCAGGTAAAAATGTGTATTAATGTGCATAATGAAGCCAAGGAAAGATGGAAAAACCTCCAAATGGCATCAAATTACAGATTAGACATTCTTATAATATGTCAAAAAAAGTTAGATTTTATTTCCATCATTTACACTTTCAAAATTACAGAAAAAAAAAATGGCGTCTGCAAAAGTTTGGGCACCCTTTGCAAAGCTGAGACCTGCCAGTGTCATGGATTGTTCTCAATCATCGTCTGGGAAGACCAGGTGATGTCAATCTCAAAGGTTTTAAATGGCCAGACTCATCTGACTTTGCCCCAACAATCAGCACCATTGGTTCTTCTAAGCAGTTGTCTAGAAAACTGAAACTGAAAATAGTTGACGCTCACAAAGCTGGAGAAGGCTATAAGAAGATAGCAAAGCATTTTCAGATGTCGATATCCTCTGTTCGGAATGTAATTAAGAAATGGCAGTCATCAGGAACAGTGGAAGTTAAAGCAAGATCTGGAAGACCAAGAAAAATATCAGACAGAACAGCTCGCAGGATTGTGAGAAAAGCAATTCAAAACCCACGTTTGACTGCACGATCCCTCCAGAAAGATCTGGCAGACACTGGAGTTGTGGTACACTATTCCACTATAAAGAGATACTTGTACAAATATGGTCTTCATGGAAGAGTCATCAGAAGAAAACCTCTTCTACGTCCTCACCACAAAAATCAGCGTTTGAACTTTGCAAATGAACATATAGACAAGCCTAAGGCATTTTTGGAAACAAGTTCTGTGGACCGATGAGGTTAAAATATAACTTTTTGGCCGGAATGAGCAAAGGTACGTTTGGAGAAGAAAGGGCACAGAATTTAATGAAAAGAACCTCTGTCCAACTGTTAAGCATGGAGGTGGATCAATCATGCTTTGGGGTTGTATTGCAGCCAGTGGCACAGGGAACATTTCACAAGTAGAAGGAAAAATGGATTCAATAAAATTTCAGCAAATTTTGGATGGTAACTTGATGCCATCTGTGAAAAAGCTGAAGTTAAAGAGAGGATGGCTTCTACAAATGGATAATGATCCTAAACACACCTCAAAATCCACGGGGGATTACATCAAGAGGCGTAAACTGAAGGTTTTTCCATGGCCTTCACAATCTCCTGACCTCAACATTATTGAAAACCTATGGATAGACCTTAAAAGAGCAGTGCGTGACAGACAGCCCAGAAATCTCAAAGAACAGGAAGACTTTTGTAAGGAAGAATGGGCAAAGATACCTCAAACAAGAATTGAAAGACTCTTGGCTGGCTACAAAAAGCGTTTACAAGCTGTGATACTTGCCAAAGGGGGCAGTACAAGACATTAACTCTGCAGGGTGCCCAAACTTTTGCAGATGCCATTTTTTTGTTTTCTGTAATTTTGAAAGTGTAAATGATGGAAATAAAATCTAACTTTTTTTGACATATTATAAGAATGTCTAATCTGTAATTTGATGCCATTTGGAGATTTTTTCCATCTTTCCTTGGCTTCGTTATGCACATTAATACACATTTTTACATGCGGTGCCCAAAATTTCGATCCCCACTGTATAGACCTCTAAGACATATCATCGGGTATTTAGGGATTTATGGACCTCCAAAACATATCATCAGGTATTTAGAGATTTATGGACCTCCAAAACATATCATCAGGTATTTAGAGATTTATGGACCTCCAAAACATATCATCAGGTATTTAGAGATTTATAGACTTCCAAGACATATCATTGGATATTTAGGATTTCTAAAACATGTCTTCAGGTACGTAGGAATTTATAGACCTCCAAAACATATCATCATGTATATAGAGATTTTTTATTTATTTTTTTAAACCATCAAAACATATCATTGGCAGGGCCGGACTTACCATTGGGCTTGACTGGGCTCAAGCCCATGGGCCCCGTCCAATAGGGGGCCCCGCTCCGTCCAGCATTTTATTTTTTATCCTGAACACATCTGTGCGTGCTGGGGCTGCTCCTGTCTCAGTTTTTCTCCTCTGAGTCCCCTCTCACTACTTTCTCCTCCCGGGCAGCGCGGCTGCACACTGTGTGTGCGCGTGTCCTCACCAGCTGCCGCCGGGTGTATTGCGCAGCCATTACTGTGAGCACCGCTGTACTGCCCAGGGAGGGACTGACCATTTGGATGGTGATGTTCCCAATGAATTGCGAAGCCCACCTACAGTACCCCCTAGTGGTCATTTGGTACGCTGCGGCTCCCTCTCCTCTTCGATCTGTGTGCTCGGCGCAGCACGCTGTGCCCTGTGTCTGTCCGCTCAGTGCGATGAGAAGCAGTGGGAGTGGAGCGGGTTGTGGCGGTGCCCGAGTCTATGGAGGAAGTCGAGAGTTCGTTCTGCGACAGGATGTGTGGAGGGAGGTGAGCTGGCAGCTTTGTGGGAGAACTTGAAACTTGTGTGCCGGTGATCTGCTGACAAACGTCCCCCTGGCGGATTCTGCCCCCAACTGTACTGCGCAGGCGCGGCGCTTGCGCAGTACGAACGTCAATGAGCTTCCGAAAATAGCCGAACGTGTAGAGCTGAGAGTCAGCTCTACACGGCGCCTGCGTGGACCTAGATGTAAGTGGCCAGTCGGCCTCACGTCCTCGCTTCGCTCGGACTGCTCGCTACGCTCGCTCGGCCTCCTGGCTCTTTTTTTAACATCCTCCATGTCCACGGGGATGGTAAAGAAAGAGCCTGGATGTCAGCAGTGTAGCACAATTTGGTGTGCGCAGGCGCCATGTAGAGCTGACTCTCAGCTCTACATGTTCGGCTATTTTCGGAAAAAGCGCCGCGCCTGCGCAGTACAGAGCGGGCAGAATGCGCTGGGGGGCAATGCTCGGCAGTACACCGGGACTTGAGATGGGGGAGGGGGCAGTGAGAGCAGTGTCTGCAGCAAGGTGGGAAACTAAATCTGGTGCTGTGCTGCTAACTTCAGTTGCTCCATGCATGTCACTGTAAGGTGGTCTCTGCAGTGATGGAGCAAAAAATTAGGGCTCATTCACACCACCATATACCACTTTTCTACCATGTGCACCCCTCTCATGTCATATTACCCCCACCATACACTCCACACCCCTCATGTCATATTACCCCCCACCATACACTCCACACCCCTCATGTCATATTACCCCCCACCATACACTCCACACCCCTCATGTCATATTACCCCCCACCATACACTCCACACCCCTCATGTCATATTACCCCCCACCATACACTCCACACCCCTCATGTCATATTACCCCCCACCATACACTCCACACCCCTCATGTCATATTACCCCCCACCATACACTCCACACCCCTCATGTCATATTACCCCCCACCATAAACTCCACACCCCTCATGTCATATTACCCCCCACCATACACTCCACACCCCTCATGTCATATTACCCCCCACCATACACTCCACACCCCTCATGTCATATTACCCCCCACCATACACTCCACACCCCTCATGTCATATTACCCCCCACCATAAACTCCACACCCCTCATGTCATATTACCCCCCACCATACACTCCACACCCCTCATGTCATATTACCCCCCACCATACACTCCACACCCCTCATGTCATATTACCCCCCACCATACACTCCACACCCCTCATGTCATATTACCCCCCACCATAAACTCCACACCCCTCATGTCATATTACCCCCCACCATACACTCCACACCCCTCATGTCATATTACCCCCCACCATACACTCCACACCCCTCATGTCATATTACCCCCCACCATAAACTCCACACCCCTCATGTCATATTACCCCCCACCATAAACTCCACACCCCTCATGTCATATTACCCCCCACCATACACTCCACACCCCTCATGTCATATTACCCCCCACCATACACTCCACACCCCTCATGTCATATTACCCCCCACCATAAACTCCACACCCCTCATGTCATATTACCCCCCACCATAAACTCCACACCCCTCATGTCATATTACCCCCCACCATACACTCCACACCCCTAATGTCATATTACCCCCCACCATACACTCCACACCCCTCATGTCATATTACCCCCCACCATAAACTCCACACCCCTCATGTCATATTACCCCCCACCATAAACTCCACACCCCTCATGTCATATTACCCCCCACCATACACTCCACACCCCTATTGTCATATTACCCCCCACCATACACTCCACACCCCTCATGTCATATTACCCCCCACCATAAACTCCACACCCCTCATGTCATATTACCCCCACCATACACTCCACACCCCTCATGTCATATTACCCCCCACCACACACTCCACACCCCTCAAGTCATATTACCCCCCACCATACACTCCACACCCCTCATGTCATATTACCCCCCCACCATACACTCCACACCCCTCATGTCATATTACCCCCCACCATACACTCCACACCCCTCATGTCATATTACCCCCCACCACACACTCCACACCCCTCATGTCATATTACCCCCCACCATACACTCCACACCCCTCATGTCATATTACCCCCCACCATATACTCCACACCCCTCATGTCATATTACCCCCACCATACACTCCTCACCCCTCATGTCATATTACCCCCCACCATACACTCCACACCCCTCATGTCATATTACCCCCCACCATACACTCCACACCCCTCATGTCATATTACCCCCCACCATACACTCCACACCCCTCATGTCATATTACCCCCCACCATACACTCCACACCCCTCATGTCATATTACCCCCCACCATACACTCCACACCCCTCTCATATACATACTACCCCCCACCATACACTCCACACCCCTCTCATATACATACTACCCCCCACCATACACTCCACACCCCTCATGTCATATTACCCCCCACCATACACTCCACACCCCTCTCATGTCATATTACCCCCCACCATACACTCCACACCCCTCTCATATACATACTACCCTCCACCATACACTCCACACCTCTCTCATATACATACTACCCCCCACCATACACTCCACACCCCTCTCATATACATACTACCCCCCACCATACACTCCACACCTCTCTCATGTACATATTACCCCCCACCATACACTCCACACCCTCGTGTCATATTACCCCCCACCATACACTCCACACCCTCATGTCATATTACCCCCCACCATACACTCCACACCCCTCTCATATACATACTACCCCCCACCATACACTCCACACCCCTCTCATATACATACTACCCCCCACCATACACTCCACACCTCTCTCGTGTACATATTACCCCCCACCATACACTCCACACCTCTCTCGTGTACATATTACCCCCCACCATACACTCCACACCCCTCTCATGTACATATTACCCCCCCCCCCCGCTATACACTCCTCTCTCTGTACATATTACCCCCACCATACACTCCACATCCCTCTCATGTCATATTACCCCCCACCATACACTTCACACCCCTCTTATATACATATTACCCCCCACCATACACTCCACACCCCTCTCATGTCATATTACCCCCCACCATACACTCCACACCCCTCTCATATACATACTACCCCCCACCATACACTCCACACCCCTCTCATATACATACTACCCCCCACCATACACTTCACACCCCTCTCATGTCATATTACCCCCCACCATACACTCCACACCCCTCTCATATACATACTACCCTCCGCCATACACTCCACACCCCTCATGTCATATTACCCCCCACCATACACTCCACACCCCTCATGTCATATTACCCCCCACCATACACTCCACACCCCTCATGTCATATTACCCCCCACCATACACTCCACACCCCTCTCATATACATACTACCCTCCGCCATACACTCCACACCCCTTATGTCATATTACCCCCCACCATACACTCCACACCCCTCATGTCATATTACCCCCCACCATACACTCCACACCCCTCTCATATACATACTACCCCCCACCATACACTTCACACCCCTCTCCTGTCATATTACCCCCCACCATACACTCCACACCCCTCTCATATACATACTACCCTCCGCCATACACTCCACACCCCTCATGTCATATTACCCCCCACCATACACTCCACACCCCTCATGTCATATTACCCCCCACCATACACTCCACACCCCTCATGTCATATTACCCCCCACCATACACTCCACACCCCTCATGTCATATTACCCCCCACCATACACTCCACACCCCTCTCATATACATACTACCCCCCACCATACACTTCACACCCCTCTCATGTCATATTACCCCCCACCATACACTCCACACCCCTCTCATATACATACTACCCTCCGCCATACACTCCACACCCCTCATGTCATATTACCCCCCACCATACACTCCACACCCCTCATGTCATATTACCCCCCACCATACACTCCACACCCCTCATGTCATATTACCCCCCACCATACACTCCACACCCCTCTCATATACATACTACCCTCCGCCATACACTCCACACCCCTCATGTCATATTACCCCCCACCATACACTCCACACCCCTCATGTCATATTACCCCCCACCATACACTCCACACCCCTCATGTCATATTACCCCCCACCATACACTCCACACCCCTCTCATATACATACTACCCTCCGCCATACACTCCACACCCCTCATGTCATATTACCCCCCACCATACACTCCACACCCCTCATGTCATATTACCCCCCACCATACACTCCACACCCCTCATGTCATATTACCCCCCACCATACACTCCACACCCCTCTCATATACATACTACCCCCCACCATACACTTCACACCCCTCTCATGTCATATTACCCCCCACCATACACTCCACACCCCTCTCATATACATACTACCCTCCGCCATACACTTCACACCCCTCTCATGTCATATTACCCCACACCATACACTCCACACCCCTCTCATGTACATACTTCCCCCCACCATACACTCCACACCCCTCTCATATACATACATACTACCCTCCGCCATACACTTCACACCCCTCTCATGTCATATTACCCCCCACCATACACTCCACACCCCTCTCATGTACATACTACCCTCCGCCATACACTTCACACCCCTCTCATGTCATATTACCCCCACCATACACTCCACACCCCTCTCATGTACATACTTCCCCCCACCATACACTCCACACCCCTCTCATATACATACTACCCTCCGCCATACACTTCACACCCCTCTCATGTCATATTACCCCCCACCATACACTCCACACCCCTCTCATGTCATATTACCCCCCACCATACACTCCACACCTCTCTCATGTCATATTACCCCCCACCATACACTCCACACCTCTCTCATGTACATATTACCCCCCACCATACACTCCACACCTCTCTCATGTACATATTACCCCCCACCATACACTCCACACCTCTCATGTACATATTACCCCCCACCATACACTCCACACCTCTCTCATGTACATATTACCCCCCACCATACACTCCACACCTCTCTCATGTACATATTACCCCCCACCATACACTCCACACCTCTCTCATGTACATATTACCCCCCACCATACACTCCACACCCCTCTCATGTACATATTACCCCCCCCCCCCCCGCTATACACTCCGCACTCCTCTCTCTGTACATATTACCCCCACCATACACTCCACACCTCTCTCATGTACATATTACCCCCACCATACACTCCACATCCCTCTCATGTCATATTACCCCCCACCATACACTTCACACCCCTCTCATATACATATTACCCCCCACCATACACTCCACACCCCTCTCATGTCATATTACCCCCCACCATACACTCCACACCCCTCTCATGTCATATTACCCCCCACCATACACTCCACACCTCTCTCATGTCATATTACCCCCCACCATACACTCCACACCTCTCTCATGTACATATTACCCCCCACCATACACTCCACACCTCTCTCATGTACATATTACCCCCCACCATACACTCCACACCTCTCATGTACATATTACCCCCCACCATACACTCCACACCTCTCATGTACATATTACCCCCCACCATACACTCCACACCCCTCTCATGTACATATTACCCCCCACCATACACTCCACACCCCTCTCATGTCATATTACCCCCCACCATACACTTCACACCCCTCTCATATACATACTACCCCCCACCATACACTCCACACCCCTCTCATATACATACTACCCCCCACCATACACTCCACACCCCTCTCATGTACATATTACTCCCCCCCCCATCATACACTACGCACCCCACTCATGTACATAGTCTGATCAGACTAAAAAGCCATGCGATCAGTACTAAACACTCCTGTATCCATTTACAACTGAAGCATAGTAAACTATGTTTACTATGCTTCAGTTTGTGAATGAATAGGAGTATCTGTACAGCGCATCTATTCATTTATCTGCAGTGCAGCTAAGGCTACACAGAAATGGAATGGGGCTCTATGTCCTCAGGCCCTTTCTCTGTTTTACAAATCTCTTTTACCTGCACGGGGATGTACGTGTTTTCTGTGCATCCCCATGCAGGCAGTTCCATTTATGTCAATTGCAATGCAGCTGCTGAATGGACACAGCCAACACTCTCAATTTGACATCAGTTTGGGTGCATGTCCCTGAACTCACATTGTTTGTTTGGGTCTGTGCACTCACACCCACATGTCAGATTAGGTAGCAGTGTCCTTGCAGCCACTACATCACAATTGACATGAATGGGACTGCCTGCACAGGGATGCACAGAACACCTGTACATCCCCATGCTTGTAACATGGCCTTCACACTTTAGTACATCCCATGTGAACGAGGCCTTAGTAGAAATGTAATGGGTTTTTTTTGCGCAATTGCGTATAGTTTATATACTGTTTTTGTGCGTGTTTCCAAAATAAAGTGGGCCGGTCTGGATGAAGTCCAGGGCCAAATTTGTGTCCCAGTCCAGCCCTGGTCACACCTGAGCTGACCAGAGCTGCTGTGGTAAGAAGGAGGAGTGCTAAGAGTGGACACAGCTATATTTTATTTATATATATATATATATATTCAAAACAAGGATGTATATATACGGCCTTCAATACACCACTCAGCGCCTAGGACCAAGAAGCTACAACTATACTGACAGTGGACGTGCTATCATATAATATGAACGGTACAAAGATCAATAAAATCAAGGTACTAGCACAATAAAAAGAATTCTCTAATGACAAACACTGAGAACTCCAAAATGAGCAGCTGTTTAAAAATAAATTGATATAAAAAGAATAGTATAAAAACATAAAACAGTGATAACTGTGTCAGTGATATACTAAAACAGCGCTAGTGTTGGTATAAATCAGATGGCCAACACCACCTAGAAAGTGAAAACAGTTTCAGGCAGATGATTTTAAAGTGCAGAGTGTCTGATAATGTCCATAGATGATCTTGGAAGTAAACAGCATGCACCTTCACCGAAAACTCCAGGTCCACCCAGTGAAAACACACTCCCCCTCAGGGGTTTAAACTCACCAGAGCAAGCTCAAATATAAGCCTTAATAGAGGTAGATAAAGCAGAACCTGCATAAACCTCGGCACTCAACATCAGCCTAGGAGATGACAGATCTGTGGGGGCTCCCACGAGTGGTAAAAACAAACAGAAAGGGGCATATAGCGTAATTCCGTTTATTAATAACAGTCCCCACACATCAAAACCCCTTTATACATTAAACGTACAAGAATCAGTTAATCAATAAGCATAAATGCACTTCACCGTCACCGCCAGAGAAGGGAGCAGCTCGATGGCCGAGCATGTAAACAGGAACTCTCCTTACTTCCGGGTCCGGCTGCCGTGGAGCGCATAGATCACTTCCTGTTGCGTCGTGTAGGTCACGTGACCTAGGTGGTGTTGGCCATCTGATTTATACCAACACTAGCGCTGTTTTAGTATATCACTGACACAGTTATCACTGTTTTATGTTTTTATACTATTCTTTTTATATATATATATATATCCCTGTGTATATAGCTGTGTCCAGCAGCACTCCCAGCCTCCCCCCCCCCGGTTATCAGACCGCTTGGCATACCTGTATATAATATAGCTGATAACCAGTGGGGGGGGGGGGTGCTGCTGGAAACAGCTATATATACACACACACATATATATATATGTGTGCATATCTATAATATAGCGGTGTCCAGCAGCAAAAGCACCCCCCATCATGCTTATTGGTTATTGGCAGTTACTTATTACGTCTATTTAAAGTAATGTATTTGTATAGAAGGTAGGGCCCAAAAGTGACTCAAGCCCAGGGGCCCCCACCACCCTAAGTCCTGCCCTGATCATTGGGTATTTAAAGTGGTTCTAAAGGCTGAACTTTTTTTTTTACCTTAATTCCTTCTATGCATGAAGGTAAAAAATCCTTCTGCGTGCAGCACCCCCCTGGTCCAAACAAGATATTTGCTTCACTAACAGATGCGCCCTCTAGGAGCTCTGTATAAACTGTACTGTATGTGTGCTCAGCTACACACAATACACAGCGCTGTGTTCTGGCAGTGCTACAGGAAATATCCATCCAGTTCCCAGAACGAAATCAAGTTGGGCTGAGGTGGGCAGAAGACTTTACGATCTCCACCTTAGCCAATCAGAAGAAGCCCTGTATTCATTGAGGAACTACAAGGTTTCCTGTGAATGGCTGAGCAGCGGTTGATTTTTTTCCAGGAGTGTGACGAGCAGTTCCCGTACCACTGCCAGAGCACAGCACTGTATAGTGTATGCAGCTGATGCTACATACAGTTTATACAGCGCTCCCAGCGGGCACAACTGTTAGTGAAGCAAATAGTTTGTTTGGACCAGCTTGGTCCAAACAAACTATTTAAGGTCACGGGAGGCCTGGAGTTAAATTTTTAAATTCCAAAATTTTAAAAGGTCCATTGTCAGGCACTTCCTGTTATAGGGTGAAAATATTCTATCCCTGCTTTCCAGTTGTTCCCTGACATTGTCACCTTGTTACATGGGCTTCTGCATAGCTCCCAACTGTCCCTGATTTGGAACAATGTCCCTTTTTGCCCCTGATTTTGGTCCGTTCTATATAGTTGTATATAAAATGCACTTTTTATCTTTCAAAAAGTGTTTCCCAGTGCTCAACCTTTCATTCAAATTCTAAATTGCTGCATTTGTAAATTTTAAAGCCAATATAAAAGAATAGGAGTGGTAAAAAAAAAGTTCTTGTGGATTTAAATAACCTTTTTTTGGTTAATTCTCCTTTAAGGGGGTGTGTCAGGGGGCGTGTCCTATGCCTACATAGGTTTGCAAGTAGGTGTCCCTCATTCCCATCTCAAAATGTTGGGAGGTATGGCTTCTGATGGCGACTACAAGTGGTCGTTTCAGTAAATATTGTGCAGGCATAGTCTACTGTTATCACCATCATGAAACCCATCCTGAGAACTGCCTAATTCTTTTTTCCAGTGTGCATATGGGGAGGGTGCTTGTTAAGGTTTTTGGGGGTCACAGCCTAGATCAATGATATGCAATTAGCGGACCTCCAGCTGTTGCAAAACTACAAGTCCCATCATGTCTCTGCCTCTGAGTGTTATGCTTGTGTTTTTCAGAGTCTTGCTATGCCTCATGGGACTTGTAGTTCTGCAACAGCTGGAGGTCCGCTAATTACATATCCCTGGCCTAGATAGTAGGACACTTTCTAATGGCTTCCCAGGGGTGGGGTCCTCTTAGGCTCCAGAACAATGGCAGAGTAATTGCATCACCACAAGAAGAGCTGCTGCAGTGCTGGATCACCAGACCCCATTCCCAGAGAAGGCTTCAACAAGGCAAACAGAGGGCAGACATATCTATGGAAAAAAGTTGGATTGGGATTGAGAAAAAAAAAAAAGAGTTTGAGTGGGTGGTAGAGAGGTGGTGGGGGGCACATTTTCAATGAGAAAGACTTAAATAGTAGGTTACTCAACTCACCGGCAGCTATCGAAGACTAAAATATTAATTTTAGGTGGACAGGAAAACATGAAGATACAAATACAGATACAGATGACCCTCTGGTTGTAGTTACACAAGTAAAATTATGTTGTGTAGACTGTACATTTTACTAACAAAAAAGCAGGTGCACAGGAAATGATTTGTAGAAGCAACAGCTACAAGCACAGTTCCGAAAAATGTATGCATTAAGAAAAACATCTTTGCCTTCTGCTATTGTAACTTTCAAGACCAAATATGCAGAGGGAGGATTACTATAGTCAGAGTGAGTGGACTGAAAAACATTTAACCCATATCTATGCATAGAAGTATAGACCTATACATTAGGGTGACCAGACATCCCCAGTTTCAGGGGACAGTCCCCAGATTGGGGACACTGTCCCCGGACCAAGTCTGACCCCGGTTTTGTCCCTGGATTGGATTTGAACATGGGCTGGGGCAATTTTTTTTTTTTTTACAGATAACGTGGTGTTTTATTGAGAAGAGTATGAGCAGGTTACATTTTATACATTGGCATAACATTAAAGAATGACAAGGCAACATTAGAGTACAGTTGGGTAAGAGAAAAATATTCTTGTTTCACATGAAGTTGTCTACAACCAGAAGCATCGTGTATCAACCAAAACAGGGGAATATAGGCAACAAAAATCCCGTAAAAGGGAGCCGGGTCAACCATCGGAGGGGGTTTGCGGGTCCAGCAAATCTTGACAGGAAACCCAAGTGCACAATGGGGGAGGATACTAATAATCAAAACTAAACTAATGGAACATCAAGAAGGAGGTATTGGATAGGGCATCAGTCTGGTATCTCACTGCAGGTGGCAGCATTGCCTAACCAGGAGTCCCAGATCTTATTGTATTTAGTGGGGCAGCCCCTGTGAGCATAGATTTATTTTTTGTAAGGGAGTACTTGATTAACCGCAGATTTCCATTCCTGGAGCGACGGGGGATAGCCTGGAGCCATTTTCTCACTATGAGCAGTCTAGCTATGAACAGGGATTCCTGGAGGAAAATTTTGTGGAATTTATCTGAATCTGGATATCCCCAATAAACATTCCTTAGGGCACAGTTTCAGAGGAGAACCCATCTCATCATGAATGAATTTCACTATGTGGGACCAATAGTCTTGTATTGCTGGACATGACCATAAAATATGAAAGAAGGTGCTGGAGGGACTATTGCACCTGGGGCAAAGGGGGTTATAGTCAGGCTTATATCTGGATAATCTTATCGGGGTCAGATAGGACCTGTGTAAGATATAGAGGTGTGTGAGGCGGTCAGACAGTCTAGTGGAGACCTGTTTACAGGCGTCCAATGCGTCTTCCCATTCATCATCCCCCAGCTCGCCCACATCCCCAGACCACCGTTGTTTCAAATTGTATGCCAGGGTCACCGCAGGTGGGCGGATGAGGGAGTTGTAAAAGATCGAAATTAGTTTGCGGGAGTCTGGCCCCATCATAGTGCGGATAATATCCGAATGCTCTATGCTAGGGGAGGCACCCCGGAATTGTGTCTGGAGGGCATGGCGGAGCGGGAGGTAACGAAAGTGCATAGAATTGGGGAGTTCAAAGTCGTCCTTAAATTGCTGGAACGATTTCAGGACAGAACCACGATAGGCGTCCGACAGATACCTTACCCCAGAGTTGAGCCAGAGGATACAGTCAGGCACAGATAACAGTTCTTTTAGACCGGGATTGTCCCAAAAAGGCGTGTGAAAGTGTGTATGGGGCATTTTCAGTTTTCGCCGCACCACCTCCCATATCCTGCAGTGATTGTAAAGTAGTCCCTTGCGAGAGCCCAGCGCCCCTGTAACAGCGAAGTCCTTAAGGATGATCTGGAAAGGGTGAGTTATCCCGGCGGCTAGGGGGGAGCAGATCAATGTAAGATATCGGACCTTGTCATGTTTGTCTAAATAGAAAAAATGAGAAAGCTGTGCCGCCAGGTAAAAGAAGTTGAAGTCCGGCAAGGCCGCGCCCCCCAGCTCTGTGGGGTTCTTCAGCGCTTGCCAAGACAGCTTATGTCGGGCACTGCCCCAAACAAACGAGTTGAGGAGTGCTTCCACAGATTTAAAAAGTCTAAGGGGTATATAAGCTGGGGCGTGCCACAACACATACAGAAATCCAGGGAGGATAATCATTTTGATTAGGTTTACCTGGCCCATCACCCCTAAGGGCAACCTGGACCACGTCTGGATTTTGGCTTTGGGCTGGGGCAATTTTAAAGACAGTTAGTGCAGAATAAAAAAATAAAATTCTGAATTACACACCCCCGCTCCTACTAGCTTAGGGGGGTGTATTTTTTTCCATTATCTGTGCCCCTTTCTGATGATCATGTGCTGGTCGGAGCGGAGGGAATATTTCTTCAGTTTCGGGTGCATGCCCATTCAGCTCCGCTCGCATGTTCTTCTGCCTTGGCTCAAGTCCCGGCCAGCCACCTGCCTGCTTATCTCCTTGCCTTCCCTGGTGGAGTGATCTTCCTCCGTTCCCCACCCAGTAGTAGACGGGGCCTGGAGAGTAAGTCTTAACAAGCTGTGAGGCGGGCGGTGATGGGCAGAGAGTCGCTGATTGCCGCCATTACTAGTAAAAAAAAAAAATATGTCTCCGGATTTCATTAAAAAAATCTGGTCACCTTACTATACATACAGTATATTTCAAGCTACGCTTTCAGTATGTATCATTCTACCTACATACAGAGCTTTCTGAACATTTGGGAAATATTAGATCTTCTTAAGAGTCCTCTTCCTTAATATTTAGATCTACTAAATGTTATTGGAGTTCTTGAGTGTTAGGCAACAATTTAGATGTGAAAATGTGAAGTTAGATGTTTCGATTATCAGGAAACATCATAGAAGTGTGAGGGGGTTAGCTCAGCAGTGGGTGGGTGTGACCCCCTGGATGGGTTCACCACACAAAAACAGGCACAGCAGACAGTGGTAGGAGAAAACAAAAGGGTATGGTTTTATTTGAACTATATACAGACAAAAAAATACAGCAAAAACAAAAGAAACATGAAAAGAAATCCTGGTCAACTTGACCGCTCACTACACACGTTGGTGTCCCTAACTAACAACTGGGTACAGCCTTGTGCTGTCCCAGTCCTTAGCTCCCTGCTTTTTTTGAAGTTCTTAGTAATAACCACACAGGCTTTGGCTCACCGCACAGAGATCACACTCCCCAGACTATCCACACAGATCCGGTTCCAGGTTGGAGCATCTCCCTTAGCATGCTGGGAGTTCTTGTAGAGGCCCTAATGAGCCCACTTGATTCAGCTGGGCTCATTAACTCTTCCCCTGCAAGACTCCCCGCACTCCCCCTAGTGGTATAAATCTGCATAAAGCCTGAATCTAGGACATATATACCTTCCATCCTGGATGCAACCTGGTGATTTTACCTGCATGCTGTCACATACCCCCCCTCTTGTTTTAACCTTGGGGTTGGAACACAAGCAATCAGGCATGCATGTACTCGAGACAAAGCATCCACATTCCCCATTTGAACGCCAGGGCGATGCTTTACCGTAAAGTTGAATTCCTGTAGGGCCAGGAACCACCTATTTACTCTTCTATTTGTCTCTTTGTTTTGAGCCATCCACTTTAACCACTTGACAACTGGGCACTTAAACCCCCTTCCTAACCAGACGAATTTTCAGCTTTCGGTGCTCTCACATTTTGAATGACAATTACTCAGTCATGCAACACTGTACCCATATGAAATTTTCGTCCTTTTTTTCACACAAATAGAGCTTTCTTTTGGTGGTATTTGATTGCCTCTGGGTTTTTTTTTTTTTTGTGCTATAAATGAAAATAGACCGAAAATTTTGTAAAAAAATGAATTTTTCTTCATTTCTATTATAAAATTTTGCAAATAAGTAATTTTTCTTCATAAATTTGGGAAAAAATGTATACTGCTACATATCTTTGGTAAAAATAACCGAAATTAGTGGATATTATTTAGTCTGGGTGAAAGTTATAGGGTCTACAAGCTATGGTGCCAATCACTGAAAATGTATCAATTTGATTACACCTGATGTACTGACAGCCTATCTCATTTCTTGAGACCCTAACAAGCCAGAAAAGAACAATTACCCCCCAAATGACCCCTTTTTGGAAAGTAGACATTCCAAGGTAGTTAGTAAGAGGCATAGTTAGTTTTTTGAGGTTGTCATTTTTTCTCACAATTCTTTGCAAAATGAAGATTTTTTTTATTTTTATTTTTTTTCACACCAAATTGTCATTATAACAGGTTATTTCTCTCACATGGCATGTACATTCCACAAATAACACCACAAAATATATTCTGCTACTCCTCCTGAGTATGGCGGTACCACATGTGTGAGACTTTTATACAGCCTGGCCACATACAGAGGCCCAACATTGAAGTAGCCCCTTCAGGCGTTCTAGGAGCATAAATTACACATCTAATCTCTCAACCACCTATTACACTTTTGAAGGCCCTGGAGCACCAGGACAATGGAAACGCCAACAAAGTGACCCCATTTTGGAAAGCAAACACCCCAATGTATAATCTATGAAGCATTATGAGTCTTTTGAGCTGTTCATTTTTTTCCAGAAGTTTTTGGAAAATGTGGAAAAAAAATGAAAACGCATTTTTTTTACACAAAGTTGTCCATTTATAAGATATTTCCAACACATAGCATGTACATAGCAAAAATTACACCCCAAAATATATTCTCCTACTCCTCCTGAGTATGGCGGTACCACATATGTGAGACTTTTACACAGCCTGGCCACATACAGAGGCCCAACATTGAAGTAGCAACTTCAGGCGTTCTAGGAGCATAAATTACACATCTAATCTCTCAAACACCTATTACACTTTTGAAGGCCCTGGAGCACCAGGACAATGGAAACGCCAACAAAGTGACCCCATTTTGGAAAGCAAACACCCCAACGTATAATCTATGAGGCATTATGAGTCTTTTGAACTGTTCATTTTTTTCCAGAAGTTTTTGGAAAATGTGGAAAAAAAATAAAAACACATTTTTTTTACACAAAGTTGCCCATTTATAAGATATTTCCAACACATAGCATGTACATAGCAAAAATGACACCCCATAATATATTCTCTTACTCCTCCTGAGTATGGCGATACCACATGTGTGAGACTTTTACACAGCCTGGCCACATAGAGGCCCAATATCCAGGAAGCACCATCAGGTGACCTAGGGACATAAATTACGCATCTAATTTCCTTACAATCTATCACATTTTTGAAGGCCCTTCATATTTCTAGCATATAGCATGTACATACCAAGAATTACACCCTGAACTACATTCTGCTGAGTAAATGGTAAACAAAAGATTACCTGTGGTTTTAGTAGTGCAATTGTCCACAGAAGGAGAGCCCTGATCCAGGCAGCAGGCAGGGACGTGGTCAGCGTCAGTGAATGTAATTGTCCAGGCAGCAGGCAGGAATATTGTCCATAGTCAGTACAGGCAGAGATACTGTCCATATACAGTCCAAGGTCAGTGCAAGTAGAGACATTGCCAGCAGTGCCAAAATATTGGTCCTGGTAGTAAGCAGGAACATGGTCCAAGTAGCAGGCCAGGAAAGAATGGGGACAGGGGTAGAGGCTTCTCCCACCCAAATCTCTTTGAAGCCTCCGAGTCTCCAGACCCTAATCCGGGAATGAGAAAACTAAAAAATTTGTTTTCTTCATCCAGAAAAACAATTCTGGAGCCCCTCACATATGTGAGACCCCTGTGTCCCCATTAGCATAGCAGGGTAAAAGATCAATCCAAGAGGCAGGCAAAAAATGTGGTCAAACAGTCCAGGGTCAGTTCCAGAGCAGGCAGAGGTAGGTACAGTTTAGGGTTAGGCAGAAGCGTGGTCGTATAACAAGCCAGGGTCAGTTCCAGAGCAGGCAGAGGTAGGTACAGTTTAGGGTTAGGCAGAAGCGTGGTCGTATAACAGGCCAGGGTCAGTTCCAGGGCAGGCAGAGGTAGGTACAGTTTAGCGTTAGGCAGAGGCGTGGTCGTTTAGCAGGTCAGGGTCAGTTCCGGAGAAGGCAGCGGTATGTACAGTGGCATAAGGGGTGTGGCGGTAAATGACAATTAGGTTTACCATACTTTCCTAATAATGTAGAAAAGTATGGTAACGACGGAAACATCGACCAAAACAAAGGCCTGGTTGGGAAGGACAATCGGGACAATAATACACAGTGTCTCTTCTAGTTCCTTCTTTGGAGCACACCCGGCATCTCTTCTGACGTTTTCGGCCTGTTTCATGGGGGGGGGAGTTTATCAGGAAAGTGGCGTTCATGGAGTCTGCTCACTGAATCTGAGCGAATGCTTTCTGGTGGGTCTTCAGGGTACAAAAGGGCTTCGATAATTTCTTCTTGGTACTGAAAATAAGATAAGGGGGTCCTTGTAGATTTACGGTAAATGACATAAGTATTGTAAAGGGCCATACTGAAAAGATATATGGAGACCTTTTTATACCAATAGCGGCTTTTTCTTGTGGGAAGATAGGGTTCAATCATCTGATCATTAAAATCGACTCCCCCCATGAACAAATTATAATCATGAACACATGCTGGTTTTTGGATAGGGCCGTTTCTTTTGGGGATTTCCACGTAGGTGTCGTTATGTATCGTTGAGAGCATGTGGACATTTCTTTTGTCCCTCCACCTGATAGCCAATAGCTCTTCATTCCGCAAAGACGCCGTCTCCCCTTTTCGTAGTCTTTCAGTAACGAGTCTTTGCGGGAAACCCTTCCTGTTGGCTCGCACTGTACCACACGCTGGAGTGCCCTTCCGGTAAAGGTTGCGGAAGAGGGGGATGCTGGTATAGTAATTATCCACATAAAGGTGGTAACCCTTTTCAAGGAGTGGATATATAAGCTCCCAAACAACCTTTCCGCTGGCACCGATGTACTCAGGACATTCAGGGGGATGCAGTTGGGAGTCCTTCCCTTCATACACCAGGAAGGCGTAAATGTAGCCAGTGACCCGGTCACATAGCTTGTAGATTTTAACCCCATATCGGGTCCTTTTGCTTGGAATAAACTGCTTGATGCCAAGCCTGCCTGTGAAGTGGACCAATGACTCATCCACGGATATATTTTGGTCGGGGATATATAACTGGGGGAATTTCTCAGAGAAAAAATTTAGAAGTGGCCGAATTTTAAATAATTTGTCATGTGATGGGTCATTTCGGGGAGGGCACTGGGTATTGTCATTGTAATGGAGAAAGCGCATTATCATGAGGTATCTGGATCTTGACATAATGGATGAAAAGACTGGCATGTGCTGGATGGGTTTGGAGGACCAATAGGAGTATACTTCATTTTTTTTTGAGAGCCCCATGTTGAACGTTAGGCCTAAAAATAATTTAAATTCCTCCACTGTCAATTCTCTCCACACATAGGGACGGGCATAACTTGAATCAGGGTTGTTAGTTATGAATTGTTGCGCAAAGAGGTTGCACTGGGTCACGATGGAGGATAATAGGTCTTGGGTAAAAATTAAATTAAAAAAATCAATAGGGGCAAAATTCTCTGTGTTCACCTGAACACCTGGCTGGGCGGTGAAAGGGGGGATGTTTGCTGCTCCTGAATTGGGGGGAAGCCACAGAGGGTTTTCAAGGGCATAGGGAAGGCTGGCATGGGTCCTAACCCTTTGGGGCTGAGATGACACCCCGCTAGTTCTTGGCCTTTGCTGTAGTGGTACTTCATTTCTTGTGGATGGCACTGTGCTACTGGTGGATGGCACTGAGCTGCTGGTTGATGCCACAGCACTACTTGTGGTAGCTTGCTGATCCATGTCAGAACGCCTTCGTTTCCTGGGCACACTTTCCTCTTCCTCTGAATCTGTAGAAGACCCACTGCTTATAACAGGTTCATATTCTGAACCAGAATCAGACTCAGAGAGCTCGTCGCTGCTCTCGTCAGTCAAGCAAAGCTGTTGGTATGCCTCCTCAGCGGAAAACATTTTTTTCGCCATACTGGTGACTGTGGGCTGTGGTGACAAACTGTGGTAGGAAAACTGGAACAGATATGGCTGCACTGATGGGTGCTGATGAGGCTGGTCTAATGAGGCTGCACTATTGGGTTCTGATGAGGGTGCTGCTGGGTTCTGAGGAGGGTGCTTCTGGGTTCTGATGAGGATGCACTGCTGGTAACTGATGAGGGTGCAGATGAGCACTATAGTGGCGCTGATGTGGTACTGATGGCACCGATGGGGCACTGTAGTGGCACTGGGCACTGTAGTGGCACTGGTGGAGCACTGGCGGCACCGATGGGCACTGAAGTGGCAGAGGTGGCACTGATGAGCACTGGTGGCACTGATGAGCTTTGTAGTGACACTGATCAGCCTTGTAGTGACACTGATCAGCCTTGTAGTGACACTGATCAGCCTTGTGGTGGCACTGATCAGCCTTGTGGTGGCACTGATGGACACTAGTGGCACTGATGGGTACTCTGGTGGCACTGGTGGCACTGATGGGCACTGTAGTGGCACTGATGAGTATTTTTGTGGCACTGCTTACACAGATGGGTACTGTAGGGGAGCTGTAGGGGCGCTGATGGGTAGTGTGGGGCACAGATTGGCACTTGTGTGGCACTGTGTGGCACTGTGTGGCACTTAAGGGCACTGCTGAATATATATGAGACACTCCCTGTTAAAAGGATCTCTCCTCTCCTCACACGCTGTATCGGTGTGAGGAGAGAAGAGAGCTGGACCTCTGTTTGACCCCAGTTTGTTTACATTCTGATCGCTCCCTCATTGGAGGGAGCGATCAGGTGGTAAAGAGCCGCTATCATTGGCTCTTCACCGCGATCCTTGTTGCAGTGGGAGCCGTGAACTCGGCGAGCACGGACACTTCCGCGAGCGCGCACCAGGGGGCGCGCGGGAAGCGCGAATGCACGAGGACGTCCCAGGGACGTGAGCTCAGGATAACTCGACCACTCTGTGGACGTCTTTTGTCCATGACGCGGTCGGGAAGTGGTTAAAGGAGCGTGATCAGTAATCATGTCAAAGTGCCTACCTAGCAGATAGTATCGAAGGGAATCTAGTGCCCACTTCACCGCTAAACACTCCTTCTCAATCGTGGCGTAATTTACCTCATGGGACTTCAATTTCCTGCTGAGGTAAATGACTGGGTGCTCTTCCCCGTTCCAGACCTGGGACAATACTGCTCCTAACCCAACGTCGGATGCATCACTTTGTACGACAAAGTCCCTAGAGAAGTCTGGTGAGTACAACACTGGCTGGTTACATAAGGCTTTTTTTAAGAATTGAAATGCTGCCTCAGCCTCTGGGGTCCATTTAACCATGACCGACTCCTTCCCTTTTGTCAGGTTGGTTAGGGGCACAGCCTGAGAAGCAAAGTGGGGAATGAATCGCCAATAATAACCAGCGATTCCCAGAAAGGCTCGTACCTGCTTCTTGCTGTTGGGACGCGGCCAATTCTGTATGGCCTCGACTTTGTTGACTTGGGGTTTTATTACTCCCCTCCCAATGGTGTACCCAAGATACTTGGCCTCCTCCTGTCCAATGGTACACTTCTTGGAGCTGGCCGTAAACCCAGCTTCCCGGATAGAGTCTAGGACTGCTTGCACTTTTGGCAGATGTGAGGCCCAATCTGTGCTATAGATAATTACATCATCTAGGTAAGCCGCAGCATACTTCTGATGGGGCCTCAGTATCTGGTCCATTTTCCGCTAGAATGTTGCCGGCGCATTCTGTAAACCAAACGGCATTCTTTTATATTGGAACGCCCCGTCTGGGGTTACAAATGCGGTTTTCTCCTTGGCCGACTTGGCCAGGGGAATTTGCCAATACCCTTTGGTGAGATCAAGAGTTGTCATGTATCGGGCTGTTCCCAACCGGTCGACCAACTCATCTATACGTGGCATGGGGTAGGTGTCAAATTTTGTAACTTAGTTCAGTTGTCGGAAATCGTTACAAAATCGCCAGCTCCCATGCGGTTTAGGCACTAACACTATGGGACTTGACCAATCACTTTGGGATTCCTCTATCACCCCTAACTTAAGCATTTTCTGTACTTCCTCACGTATTGCCTCCCGTCGGGCCTCTGGGATCCGATAGGGTTTTAGCTTCACCCTTTCACCGGGCGGGGTAATAATATCATGCTCTACCCCATACGTTTGTCCCGGCAGCTCAGAGAAAACCTCCTTGTTGCGAAGCACAAACTCCTTAACCTCCTGTTGTTGGGGGTTTGACAAGGTGACTGCTATTCCAACCTCAGGAATCACGCAATCAGACTGAGCTGGTGACAAAGTTTCTGCCTCCAGGCTTTCAACAGATTAATGCGATAGATCTGTTCGGGCTTTCGCTTTCCTGGTTGTCTGACCTTGTAATTCACTTCGCTCACTTTTTCCATTATCTCGTAGGGGCCTTGCCATTTGGCGAGGAACTTGCTTTCAACCGTAGGGAGAAGTACCAATATCTTATCCCCCGGGGAAAAGGTCCGGGTCTTGGCTCCACGGTTGTACACTCTCTGCTGTGCCAACTGCGTTTGGGCCAAATGTTCCTTTACGATTGGCATTACCTGTGCAATTCTATCTTGCATCAGGGCGACATGCTCAATCACACTCCTGTGGGGAGAACTCTCACTTTCCCAAGTTTCCTTGGTGATATCCAACAGCCCTCTTGGGTGTCTCCCAAAGGGTGAGAAACCCATAGAGGATTGGGGTACCTCCCTAATAGCAAACATTAAATAGGGAATTAGACAGCCCCAATCCTTTCCATCTTTATCCGCCACCTTCTTTAACATTTGTTTTAGAGTTTTGTTGAATCTTTCAACCAACCCATCTGTTTGGGGGTGATACACAGATGTACGCAATTGTGTCACTTTGAACAACTTGCACAGCTCTTTCATAACCCAGGACATAAAGGGTGTACCTTGGTCCGTAAGCAGTTCCTTACAAATACTCACACGGCTAAAAACAAAGAGATAGCTCTTTGGCTATGGTTTTGGCAGAGGTATTTCGGAGAGGAATCGCTTCCAGATAACGGGTGGCATAGTCCATTATAACCAAGATGTACTAGTGCCCCCTAGCGGACTTCATTATCGGACCTACCAAATCCATTGCGATCCGCTCAAAAAGGAGCTCAATGATGGGAAGAGGTACCAGCGGGTTACGGAAATGTGGCATCAGTGCCGACCTCTGACACACAGGGCAGGAGGAACAATCATTTTCTGTTTCCTTCGTGACCCCAGGCCAATAGAATCTCTGCAATACTCTCTCTCTGGTTTTCTCTGTCCCCAGATGACCTCCAAGAATGTGCCCATGGGCCAACTCTAACACCAACTTCCTGTAAGGTTTGGGCACCACAAGCTGCTCAATGGTTTCTTCTGCCCTTTTAGCCACCCGATACAGTAGGTCCTTTTCCACGATGAAGTATGGGTAAGTGCCGGTCTCATCTGGGTTCACTAACTCGCCATCTATTTCCACTACGTTTTCCCGTCCCTTTATTAGGGTGGGGTCTTTTAACTGTTCTGTGGCAAAATTTTCCTTGTGAACCTCGAGATCAGAAAACTCCACAGACGGCATGTTTTCGTCTGAGGATGTTGGCTCCTCCCCAGTTTCTCGAGTCTCCCCTGCCAATACCGACAAGGGAAATTCTGGAGAGTTCTCACCACTCTCAGAGAAATTCTGGCTATCACATTCCTGGTATATAGGGGCACCAGTGGGGGGCTCAGGACAATCCCATAGCTCCCAGAAAGCTCCCAGAACTTTGGAAAATCCCTTCCCACAATGGCATCATGAGGCAAGTGAGACACTAATCCCACCCGATGAGAGAGGGAACCTTTGGGGGTCCCAAAACACACTGTAGTCACTGGATACTCTCGGGTGTCCCCATGCACACAAATAACAGCTACCTTGTTATTCCCAGAGACCTCTGTAGTAACTAATTCAGCCTTTATCAGTGTCACGAGGCTACCTGAATCCAGCAATACAACAACATTTCTACCATTAACACACATTTTGCATAAATGTTTCTCAGTTCGCCGCATGGCAGTGCATGCGACTGTCGCAAACAGCGACTGACGTCTGTCCGTTAGAAAGTCACATTGCATGGGTTCATCCACAATCGGGCAATTTGCTGCAATATGTCCCTCTTTTAGGCAGCGGTAACAAACAATCCTTCTTGCTGCCTCTTGAACCCCTGACTTCCCAGGCTGTTCTCGCCAAACCTTGGGTAGAACTCCCACCCTCTCACTCTCTCCACCCTCACCCCTTGGAATCATCTTACCCGCCACTGGGGATGGTCTGGTCTTAGGGTGGAAAGTCCGTGAGTCTCTAGAAGAGGCAGTCGGGTTCTCTGTAGCCAAGTACTTCTCTACACGATCCACAAGATTATCGGCCATTTCTGGGTCTCCATGGCTTACCAACTTTTGGATGGCAGTAGGAAGAGCTCTCAAAAAACGCTTCATCACAACATGTTCCACAATCTTTGGTGCGGACAAAGTCTCTGGCTGTAGCCACTTCCTGCTCAGGTGAATGAGATCATACATTTGAGACCTGGGGGGTTTTCCAAGCCGGAAAGTCCAGTTATGCACACGCTGAGCCCGGACAGCCAGGGTGACACCCAGCCGTGCCAATATTTCTGTTTTTAGCATCACATAGTCTTTTGCTTGGTCAGACTCTAGGTCATAGTAAGCTTTCTGCGATTCACCAGTTAACAGAGGAGCCACCAGTCCAGCCCACTGCTCCTTAGGCCACTTTTCTCTTTCAGCAGTCCTTTCAAATGTGGTCAAAAACACCTCTGGATCATCCTCTCCAGTCATTTTTGTCATTAAACGACTCACCCCAAAGGACGCAGTATTAGTGGAACTACTTGCCTCACTGGTCTGCGGACGTTGCTGCATTAACGTTTCCATTTGTTGCTGTAGTCTCTGTTCTTGCTTCTGTAACAGGTCTATGAAGCGGGCCTCAGATTGCTGCTGGGCTTGTTGCTGAGCTTCCAGACTCTGTTGCAAAGTTGCATATGTCTGCTGCTGGGCTGCAAGGCTCTGTTGATGAGCTTGCTGCTGGGCTGCAAGGCTCTGTTGATGAGCTTGCTGCTGGGCTACAAGGCTCTTTTGCAAACCTGCATTTGTCTGCTGCTGATTGGCATTTGCTAGAGCCAGCTGTTTCAGTATCTCCTCCATGCTGGCCTTAAAAAAACTGCTACTGGTTCTCCACCAACTGTGAGGGGGTTAGCTCAGCAGCGGGTGTGTGTGACCCCCTGGATGGGTTCACCACACAAAAACAGGCACAGCAGACAGTGGTAGGAGAAAACAAAAGGGTATGGTTTTATTTGAACTATATACAGACAAAAAAATACAGCAAAAACAAAAGAAACATGAAAAGAAATCCTGGTCAACTTGACCGCTCACTACACACGTTGGTGTCCCTAACTAACAACTGGGTACAGCCTTGTGCTGTCCCAGTCCTTAGCTCCCTGCTTTTTTTGAAGTTCTTAGCAATAACCACACAGGCTTTTGCTCACCGCACAGAGATCACACTCCCCAGACTATCCACACAGATCTGGTTCCAGGTTGGAGCATCTCCCTTAGCATGCTGGGAGTTCTTGTAGAGGCCCTAACGAGCCCACTTACTTCAGCTGGGCTCATTAACTCTTCCCCTGCAAGACTCCCCGCACTCCCCCTAGTGGTATAAATCGGCATAAAGCCTGAATCTAGGACATATATACCTTCCATCCTGGATGCAACCTGGTGATTTTACCTGCATGCTGTCACAGAAGTCAGAATTTTAACGTGGTATTAAAATGTTACTGCTGACAGGGCTTCCATCTTCACCCGGTCTTCCTTCCGGGTTCACGGGGGTCCAGCAGCTTGGATGGCCGAGCCACGATGAAGTCACTCCCGTGCATGCTTTGTTCCCCTAGAGTGCATGTGCCGGTGATATACCAGCTGCCAAAAAATCTATCTCCTAAGCAGGGCACGTTTAGGAGATATTAATTTTACCTACAGGTAAGCTTTATTATAGGCTTACCTGTAGGTAAAAATCACAAAGCGGACTTTACTATCGCTTTAAAGCGGAGGTCCGCCTAAAAAAAAAAATATATTAAAAGCCAGCAGCTACAAATACTGCACCTGCTGACTTTTAATAAATAGACACTTACCTGTCCAGGGTGCCCGCGATGTCGGCAGCCGAAGCCGAGCAATCGCTCGGCTCTCGGCTGCCCCCGCCGCCATCGTCGGTGAGGGAATCAGGAAATTAAGCTTCACTTCCCGGTTCCCTACTGCGCATGTGCGAGTCGCGCAGCGCGTCCTAACTGGTCCCCGCTATCTTCTGGGACCTGTGTGTTTCCCAGAAGACAGTGGGGGGGGGACGACGAGAAGTGACATAGACCCCACATATTCTGCGGGGGTCTATGCCCGGAAGTGGGTGCAAATACCTGTATTATACAGGTATCTGCACCCCCCTCCCGCCTGAAAGGTGCCAAATGTGACACCGGAGGGGGGGAGGGTTCCAAAAAGCGGAGGTTCCATTTTTGTGTGGACCTCCGCTTTAACTGTAGAGTTTTTATTTTTTAAGGAGTTTGGATGCCAGGCTTGTTAAGCCTACCACATCCCTTATATAGCAGAAGACCAAAGAGAAGAGATTAACCACGTGGGATTTATAAAACTCATACGTGCAGTGGGGTAAAAAAAAAAATTAAAACCCCTGCAGATTTTGTTTTACAGATTTAAGTTTGCCTACTTACAAAGAAATGAAGGATCTATAATTTTTTATCATAGGTGTATTTAAAATGATAGAGACATAGAGATGCGGGATTCGCAATAGTGTGAACCCGGCCTAAAATAAGTATTTAATTCCCAAGCAAAACATAACTTGGTGGAGAAACCCTTGTTGGCAAGCACAGAGGTAAGACGTTGCTTGTAGTTGGTGATCAGGTTTGCACACATCTCAGGAGAGATTTTGGTCCACTCTTCTTTACAGATCTCTAAATCTTTAAGGTTTCTTGGCAGTCTCTTGGCAACTTGAAATTTCAGCTCCCTCCATAAATTTTTTATAGGATTAAGCTCTGAAGACTGGCTGAGCCACTCCATGACCCTAATGTGTTTCTTCTTGAGACACTCCTTTGTTGCCTTGGCAGTATGTTTTGGGTCATTGTCATACTGAAAGACCCATCCATGACTCAACTTCAACATGGAAGAAGGTTCTCATCCACGATTTTAAAATGCATGGCCCCATCTATTGGCCCCTCAAAGCAGCAAAGTCAGCCTGTACCTTTAGCAGAGAAACAGCCACAAAGCATAATGTTTCCACCTCCGTGCTTGACTGTGGGGATGGTGCTCTTAGGGTCATAGTTAGCATTTTTCTTCCTTCAAACGTGGTGAGTCGAGTTCATGACAAAGAGCTCAATTTTGGTCTCATCTGACCATAACACTTTCTTCCAAACCTTCTCTGAATCATTTAGATTCAATGGCATGACTGTACACCTGCCTTCTTGAGGAGGGGGAGTACACCATTGTACAGATATATCCGCCCAGACCATCTACTGAAGGATCAGTTTGTCGTAGGAATGAGAGCTGGGCCAGTCAGGAGGGCTCTACAAGAGTGGATCAAAGCGCAATCCACCCTTACATTCAATGATACTGTAGTGGACGCGGTTGGGTGGGAACAGAAAGATACAGAAGCAACTATAGTGGTGAAGAAAAGGCATGAACCATTACAACTGAAGGAGAAGACCTTAGCTCCATTCCCCCTGTTGGCCATACAAGCAGCTTTGGTGTACAGAATAATTCCGCGCTGTCCTTATAGATAAGCCGCTAACACAACAATAAGACAAATAGCAAGTTTTGGATTGTGTCAATACTCAAGTTTGATCACTCTAATGCCGCGTACACACAATCGATTTTCTCGACGGTGAAAACACAGTCGAGAAAATCTACGGGAAAAACGAGGAACGGCTTGTTCCCCTACACACGGCCGTTTTTCCCGACATTTTTTCTCTTGGTCGAGAAAAACGACCGTGTGTAGGCTCCCCGGCAGTGTTTCCCTATGGGAAAACTGCCGCGGAAAAAAATGCTGTGAATCACGACGACAAAAATTAGAGCATGTTCTAATTTTTCTCGTCGTGATTCATGCCGTTTTTCTCGTCTGGAAAAATGACCAAAAGCCCACACACGCTCGTTTTTCTCGTCAAAGAGAAAACATTTAATTTTTCCAGACGAGAAAAATGGTCGTGTGTACGCGGCATAAGAATAGACATTTGTGTAATTTTTGCACTTTTTGAATCTTCTACATATGGACATTTAATTTGCATATATGTGGACATTCATTCATTCATAATTTTTCCTTTGTCACATTTGAGATTTGAGCACTATATATTAATTTATGGTTTCTGGTATTCATTTATTTTGATTAGAGCGACACTTTCTGTTCCCATTTTTACAAGCAGCTTTGACGGCTTCCTTGAAACAAAGGATCTTGTAAGGGATGAGACCTTGCAGAGGGACCCGGAGGAGGACTGGAAGTGCTGGCAGTGTGACCACTTTGAACATGTAGCCAGGAACTGTGACTGGCCTGAATCCAAAAGTACCTGCAGGCCACTGTTAAACTAGTGGGTCCTGGGGGCAGAGGGATGACTCCCAGGACCATCAGTACAAGGTTCCATGAAATCAGAGGCCATGGTCGCACAAAGTCCTGTAGTGAATGCCCTCGTCAATGGCCAAGAGGTCCCATGCCTGATCGACACTGTCATGGAATATGACTTCTACGCCTGTAAAGTGTTTGTTTGATGGCTGCAGCATGCATGAGGTCTTACTGTGAAATAAAACTATTACCGGTACTTGTATTTTATGGAGGTGCTCAGCCTGGTGGCTTGTGTATTATATAATCATAGTGCTCCTCCATTACCTCTAATATCACTGTATTTCATTGTAGAGGCATATTATTACCATAACATCTTAACTTGATCTACTTTTTGTTAAATGTTGTTAGGAACTGTACCCTTCCCCAAGCAGAACTACAGGAATTTTTTTCGAGGTTTTTTATTTCTTTAATATTTTTTTTTAGTCTGCCCCATGCCACCATTCTAGCTTAGACCAGAATGAGAGGCGCCTGGTCCCGCAGCCTCCTGGGATCTCTGGGATTAGCGCACAGAGCGACCAGAGCTGGCTGCTTGCATCTGGAAGAGGCAGCATACTGAAGAGGACCGAGATGACGGCATGGGACTCACTTTGTTGCACACAAACAATACAGCTGTGGCCAAAAGTTTTGAGAACGATACAAATATTTATTTTCACAAAGTCTGCTGCCTCAGTTTTTATCATGGCAATTTGCATATACAGTAAAACCTCACATTGCCAGTAACGCGATTTAAGAGCATTTCGCAATACGAGCTGTTTTAAAAAAAAAAATCCTGACTCAATTTGTCTCACAAGACGAGCAGGATTCAAACCTCTGGGGTGTGCAGTACCGCATGTGGCCAGAGGTGCCAGAGGTGCAGGGGTGCCGGTGATGCACAGAGACACTCACAGCTGCTAGGAGACGCCCAGAAACACTCAGTTCCTGAGTGTCTCCGAGTGTCTCTGAGCGTCTCCAGGTGCCTCCGCGTGTCTCTGAGTGTTTCCGCCCCCACCTCTGAGTTTCCATTGATGGGGAAGCTCGCTTTGATATACGAGTGCTTTGGATTACAAGCATGCTTTTTGAACAAATTATCCAAGGTACTACTGTGATCCAGAATGTTATGAAAAGTGATCAGATAAATTATAATTAATTGGCAAGTCCCTCTTTGCCATAAAAATTTACTTAATCCCATAAAAATAAAAAAATTCCACTGCATTGGTAAAGAAAGCTTCAGGGCGCCCAAGAAAGTCCAGCAAACACCAGGACCATCTCCTACAGTTGATCAAGCTGCAGGATCAGGGGAACCACCAGAGGCGAAAACTTTTGGAGGATGGCCTGGAGTCAAGAAGGGCAGCAAAGAAGCCACTTCTCTCCAAGAAAAACATCAGGGACAGACTGATATTCTGCAAAAGGTACAGGGATTGGACTGCTGAGGACTGGAGTAAGGTCATTTTCTCTGATGAATCCCCTTTCCGATTGTTTTGGGCATCTGGATAAAACCTTGTCCGGAGAAGAAAAGTTGAGCGCTACCATCAGTCCTGTGTCATGGCAACAGTAAAGCATCCTGATACCATTCATGTGTGGGGTTGCTTCTCAACCAAGGGAGTAGGCTTACTCACAATTTTGCCTAAGAATGCAGTCATTGGGCGGCCCAGTGGTGTAGTGGGTAGCACTCTCGCCTAGCAGTAAAAAGGGTCGCTGGTTCGAATCCCAACCACGACACTACCTGCGTGGAGTTTGCATGTTCTCCCTGTGTCTGCATGGGTACTCCGGTTTCCTCCCACATTCCAAAGAAAATCATGCTGGTAGGTCAATTGGCTTCTGTCAAAAAATTGGCCCTAGTATATGAATGTGAGTTAGGGACTTTAGATTGTAAGCCCCTTGAGGGTAGGGACCGATGTGAATGTACAATGTATATGTAAAGCACTGCGTAAATTGACGGCACTATATAAGTACCTAAAATAATAATAATACAAAAACATCCTCCGAGAGCAACTTCTTCCCACCATCCAAGAACAGTTTGGTGACGAACAATGCTTTTTCCAGCATGATGGAGCACCTTGCCATAAGGCAAAAGCTTGAGGAACCATCATGGCCAGGAAACTCCCCAGACCTTAATCCCATTGAGAACCGAGTGGTCAATCCTCAAGAGGTGGGTGAACAAAAAAAGCCCACAAATTCTGACAATCTCCAAGCATTGATTATGCAGGAATGGGCGGCCATCAGTCAGGATGTGGACCAGAAGCTGATTGACAGCATGCCAGGGAGAATTACAGAGAGTAAACTTAATGTAATTGTCAATAAAAGCCTTTGACACTTATGAAATGCTTGTAATTATACTTCAGTATACCATAGTAACATTTGACAAAAAAAAATCTAAAAACACTGATATTTGTGTCAATCTCAAAACTTTTGGCCAGGACTGTAGATTGTAGCAGGACAATGCTGGATTCGCTGTGCGGGAGAGCATGTTCTTTGAAGAGCATTACAGCACTACAGGTACGTTGAAAAAAAAAACACGAGGGAAGTGGGGAAGAGTTGAGTACCATATTAATGCTATTTTCAAGGTTTCTGCAGTAATTAAGAAGAAAAAAAATGCCAAAATGGATTAAAATACACTGAAATAACCGATGTTTAACTTCTGCCTGCTTTTTTTCCCTCCATGTTGTTATCTATGAAAATAAAATTTTGGAAAGGATCATAATTGTGCAAGTTTCTCAGGACATCAAGGAATTCATTTGTCACTAAAAGTAAAGTAGAACAACGCCACATGCTGCGCTGATCAGATACCCGTCTGTTTTTTGTTGTGCCCCTATTGAATATTGTTTGTTTTGACTTTTAAATACAATGAAGCCAGCAATCCTAACAGGCTCAGTTCACGAAAGTTCAAGCCAGCTGAACGTGTATCTAAGTTCAAAAACAGGAATATACTGTACTATATTGTATTTTTTTTTTTTTTACTAAAAATCCTGCAAATAACACACTTCTTGTCCCTGTGTGGCTACACTTACTTTTCCACTGTATTTATGGAAGGAGCCATGGTTATCACCCAGGTTATTATCACATGGTTATCACCCAGGTTATTATCACATGGTTATCACCCAGGTTATTATTACATGGTTATCACCCAGGTTATTATCACATGGTTATCACCCAGGTTATTATCACATGGTTATCACCCAGGTTATTATCACATGGTTATCACCCAGGTTATTATCACATGGTTATCACCCAGGTTATTATCACATGGTTATCACCCAGGTTATTATCACATGGTTATCACCCAGGTTATTATCACATGGTTATCACCCAGGTTATTATCACATGGTTATCACCCAGGTTATTATCACATGGTTATCACCCAGGTTATTATCACATGGTTATCACTCAGGTTATTATCACATGGTTATCACCCAGGTTATTATCACATGGTTATCACCCAGGTTATTATCACATGGTTATCACTCAGGTTATTATCACATGGTTATCACTCAGGTTATTATCACATGGTTATCACCCAGGTTATTATCACATGGTTATCACCCAGGTTATTATCACATGGTTATCACCCAGGTTATTATCACATGGTTATCACCCAGGTTATTATCACATGGTTATCACCCAGGTTATTATCACATGGTTATCACCCAGGTTATTATCACATGGTTATCACCCAGGTTATTATCACATGGTTATCACCCATGTTATTATTACATGGTTATCACCCAGGTTATTATCACATGGTTATCACCCAGGTTATTATCACATGGTTATCATCCAGGTTATTATCACATGGTTATCACCCAGGTTATTATCACATGGTTATCACCCATGTTATTATTACATGGTTATCACCCATGTTATTATTACATGGTTATCACCCAGGTTATTATCACATGGTTATCACCCAGGTTATTATCACATGGTTATCATCCAGGTTATTATCACATGGTTATCACCCAGGTTATTATCACATGGTTATCACCCAGGTTATTATCACATGGTTATCACCCATGTTATTATTACATGGTTATCACCCAGGTTATTATCACATGGTTATCACCCAGGTTATTATCACATGGTTATCATCCAGGTTATTATCACATGGTTATCACCCAGGTTATCACATAGTTATCACCCAGGTTATCACATAGTTATCACCCAGGTTATTATCACATGGTTATCACATGGTTATCACCCAGGTTATTATCACATGGTTATCACCCAGGTTATCACATGGTTATCACCCAGGTTATTATCACATGGTTATCACCCAGGTTATTATCACATGGTTATCACCCAGGTTATTATCACATGGTTATCACCCAGGTTATTATCACATGGTTATCACCCATGTTATTATTACATGGTTATCACCCAGGTTATTATCACATGGTTATCACCCAGGTTATTATCACATGGTTATCACCCATGTTATTATTACATGGTTATCACCCAGGTTATTATTACATGGTTATCACCCAGGTTATTATCACATGGTTATCACCCAGGTTATTATCACATGGTTATCATCCAGGTTATTATTACATGGTTATCACCCAGGTTATCACATAGTTATCACCCAGGTTATCACATAGTTATCACCCAGGTTATTATCACATGGTTATCACATGGTTATCACCCAGGTTATTATCACATGGTTATCACCCAGGTTATCACATAGTTATCACCCAGGTTATTATCACATGGTTATCACCCAGGTTATTATCACATGGTTATCACCCAGGGTATTATCACATGGTTTATCACCCAGGTTATCACATGGTTATCACCCAGGTTATTATCACATGGTTATCACCCAGGTTAAATTACAAACATGTTTGCACTTGTCCATCTTCATTACATGGTAGTTAATAGATGCACATAAAATATTAGTTTATAGTTTACACATAAAAGATAAAAATAGTTTTTGCTTTCAGATGATCACACTGGAAGAGACAAGGACAGCGCATTTCTGTTAAATCAACTGGTATTTCTCTTACGTTCATTGACGGACACAGCCTCTCTTAATTCTTAACCATTGGGTTTATGGCACCGCCTACAGGTGGTGCTATAAATCCAGTGGTCCAGAATGAGGAGAGGCTGTAAACAAGGCAGATCGCTGATCTGTCAGGGAGCAAAAGAGAGATCTTGTGTTTCAGCTAAGCTGAAACACGGATCTCTTTTTTTCTCCCAGTGTATCCACTCCCCCCACACAGTTAGTAAGCACCTCCCAGGGACACACTGAACCCTCCGACAAGCCGAGAAAAATTAAGTTCAATGCTTCTGAGCATGCGTCGACTTGATTCTGAGCATGCGTGGGTTTTTTATCCAATGAAGTTGCCCACAGACGATAGAAATTTGCTATCGGTTTTTTAACCATCGGATAAATTTAAAACATGTTCTATTTTTAAACCCCGATGGAAAAAAGACCGATGGGGCCCATACACAATCGGTTTGTCCGATGAAAAAAGTCCATCGGACTGTTTTCATCGGTTAAACCCATCGTGTGTACAGGGCTTTAGTCGCCATTATTAGTAAAAACAATAAAAAGTCCCTAAATCTATCCCATAGATTATAGATGCTATAACTTTTGCGCAAACCAATCAATGTACGCTTATTGGGATTTTTCTTACCAAAAATATGTAGCAGAATACATATTGGCCTAAACTGATGAAGAAATTCGATTTTTTTTAAAATGAGTGGGAATGTTTTATAGCAGAAAGTTAAAAATAATGTTTTTTATTCAAAATTGACGGTCTTTTTTTGTTTATAGCGCATTAAATAAAAACCGCAGAGGTGATCAAATACAACCAAAAGAAAGCTCTATTTGTGGGAAAAAAAAGAAATACATTTTCTTTGGGTTCCACGTCGCACCACCGCGCAATTGTCAGTCATATGCAAAAAATGGCCTGGTCATGGACAGCGAAGAGGCAAGCCCAGTTGGAAAAATGTAGGCATAGGAGGACGTTGGGCTTTCTTTGATCAGTTTTACATAAATCTCACATTCCTTATTGTTTCCATCCCTTGGTTTTGCTATAAAATCTACATCATAAGCAAAACCTAGTGAAAATCATTTGCATGCAGCTATTCACCCGTATTTACACTAACTTTGCGGTGTCATACACCAATTAGCATTTAAAGGCAGCCAGCTGAATTTCTCTTGCTTGACTACAGAAAACATATGGTACATATGCAGATTATCTGTGGAGAAGGCTTGTTTTATCCACCAATAATCATGGAAGCCAGTGCTGACTGTCTATGGGAATCTGATTAGGATATTGTTTGGTGCCTGTGAAGGATCCCATTTGTCCAGATGATGGTGCAACTAGTAGTACAGGTAGTTTGTCAGATTTAACTGAGTGTATTTCAGTTGCTCTGTTTCTATCGAAATGTGCCATAAACATGTAACACTCAGGTAACCTAAACATACATGTTAGTGCACAAACCTGCACCTGAACCCTGATCTGAAGTATAGGGCCACCATGTCACAGGGTCTAAAAGTGGACTTGGTATCAGATATATTTTTTATGCTAACCACTTCAGCCCCGGAAGATTTGGCTGCCCAATGACCGGGCCATTTTTTGCGATTCAGCACTGCGTCGCTTTAACTGACAATTGCGCGGTCGTGCAATGCTGTACCCAAACAAAATTAATGTCATTTTTTTCCCCCCACAAAAAGAGCTTTCTTTTGGTGGTATTTGATCATCTCTGCGATTTGAATTTTTTGTGTTATAAACAATTTTGAAAAAAAAAAATTTTTGTACTTTTTGCTATAATAAATATCCCCAATTTTAATTTTTTTATGTAGCGGGGTCCCCAAATTTAACCCCGCTATACCTAAATTTAGGGGTGACCAGAGCAATAGTTAGCTCGGGTCTTTTGATAATTTTGGACTCTGCCTTACTGCTGTGTCACCTGGCGTGCAGTTCCCCTTTGGGCGTATAGGTGGTGTTGTCACCTGTACCCGGGGTTGAACCGCAGGTGATGGAGTAGGTATTGGATGTCCTTTCTCGGCTGCCGTTGGTGGGCGGTTCTGGCCTGCTGTGCATGCCGGGAGAGGATATATAAGGGGCAGACGCCATTACACGAGGAGCTAATTCCCGGGGCCCATGCCCGGAGGAGAGAGCAATTCCCGGGGCCCATGCCTGGAGGGAGCTACCCCTCAGAGGGGGTGCGCCCCATCTTGATCGAGGAGTCTCAGGCACCTTCAGCCTGAGACTACGGAGTTCCAGGTAGGCCCAGTACCTTTGACTGGGTCTACAACCGAAGAGGAGTCCCAGGGAACCCGCGTGAGGGTAACCGCTCTGACACAGAGGAAACCAGGGGAGGATCGTATTGCTGACTCGGGAAAGGCCTGGTGCCTGCCTCTGCGGAGTGTTGAAGTTCAGGAGGGATCTCCTTGACTTGGTCCTTGGAGGGGACTGAGCCATTGTTCCAGCATCACGCCGGCTGCTAGTTCTATTGAGTGACTATCCGGGTGAGCTGTACCCACTCGGGATCGAGTGGCGACGAAGCCAAGAGTGTGCCTGAATCCACTTCTATCTGCTAACCTCTTTTTCTCACTTCAACTCTCTGGTTCCTTAAAATATACAAAAAATGTAGCGCTATGCATAAAAAATTAACACCCAAGTGTAGTGCTCAAGGTGAATGAGTCTTGAAAAGTCTGTACAAATAAGTCCAAAATACAAAAAGTGCTGAAAAAGTCTTTGATGACCAAAAAAATAGATAGTGTTGAAGCTTCCAAGATATAATAGTGACTTTTAAAGGAACAAGTGACTGTAACGTGACCACCACCACATAGAAAGGAGGCTTACCAGATGGAATGGACCCAATGGACATACGTCTATAGGGTCAGCTAGGCTTGATATATATATCTATGGATATGGGGTCCCAGCTGGCGTTGCACACATATATATCCAAGATCCAGGATCAAATGATGTCGCCAAATCTCCAAGCCCAATAGAATAGTAGAATGGCTCACAGTGGGACCATAGTGGAAGAAAGAAGGAGAGGGCACATAGCGTAATACAGTCGATAATATTTATTAAATGTAGGTAGATACACTTACATTCAATCTGTAGAAATAGCGCTTTGCAAAACACTCAGTGGCAGCAGTGGAGTCTCCCGACGCGTTTCGCAATACCTTGCATCGTCTGGGGTATACCTCCACTGTTGCCTTCATGATATTTATAGATTTCTAGGACCTCCCCCTCATTCATCCATTGTGCAATAACTTCCTGGGAAATCCTGAATCCAAGATGGCGCATCGGCGTGCGTTCCACGCCTCTCTATGAAATCCCTACATAGTGCGCCAACATACCCATAATGTACGGAAGCTGTACTGGCGACGAAGGGGAATGGCCTCATAAGGATGTCAGAATGCCAGCCTACTACTCAATACCTGATGCGGGGCAGAACCAACCTTGAAATTAGAATTAGAACACAGGAAGTGGAGCATGACCCAGCGACTGGCGTCGCAGCTGTGACGTCACGCCGAAACCACGTGATGAACGTCATATGACAATTAGGCAACGTCACATGACATGCGGACGCCTACAGCAGATCCGACGGCGTGATCGCGTCATCACGCCGCGCTCCACGACACTCAATGACTCATCAATGCCATTAACATAATTATGTTGCGCTCCACCGCTATATAGCGGCAGAAAGCATGGAACGCAACCAAAAACAAAAATGGATGGGCTCTAACTGGTCTGCAAAGATGTCACGCATCCCCTATGCCGGGCAAAATAATCAAACTTGGGTAAAAAGAATACAAGACTGGTGACTGTAAGTCTAGCTACCTAGTGACAGGATTAAATTATGAATAAAATCAGCGTAAGCTGAAAACATATGATATCAATAAATTACTAAATATGTAAATAAAAAATAATTTAAAATGGTGTTAAATGACAGAAAAAGAGAAGTGCAAATTATCTGTCCTTATTAACATTACATGAGACAAACGTCTCATATATAGAGTTAACACTCATAATGGAACAGACAGGAACCTCAACCTATCATAACCAATAATAAGGGAGAACCAACACACCTCAAAGAAGGATTGCCCTATGGAAGGATCAGAAATCAGACCTGAATTCCAATCAAAACACAAAATGACCCAATAGGGCCGTACATAATATAAAAAAGGCAAAAAACATATGATAAGATATGCATTAAGAAAAAAGCGATAAAAAGCTAACAAGAAAAGGCTAAAAATTGATCCACAATCTAATGACAGCAACCATTATTAAGACTGGTCGATAAAGGAATTAATATCCCATTCGACATTTAAACCGGACGGCCTGTGCGTCTGTAATTGATATATCCAATAGGTCTCCAGCTGAGACACTCCCCTAATTTTAGGGGCACCCCTCCATGAGGGGATGAAACGATCGATGATCAGGAATTGTGTGCCAGCTGGATTCCTATTGTGATGTAGCCTATAGTGTCTAGGCACAGTGTGATTGACATCTCCCCCCAAAATTAATGACACATGCTCTCCTACCCTGACCGAAAATGGTCTAATGGTACGACCCACATACTGTTTGCCACAAGGGCACGTGATAAGGTAAACAATATGTGTGGTAGAGCATGTACCAAATTGTTTAATTGGGTAAGACTTCCCTGTACTGGTGGACCTGAACTCCAGAGTTTTAACTCTTCCAGATGTGTTGTATCTACACACACTACACTTTTTACAGGGATGGTATCCCACCAATTGATGAAAGGAGGAAGGACGTACCGGGGGGTTAATGATATTGGGTGCTATTTTACCCTGAAGAGTGGGTGCACCTCTGAAGACAACTTTGGCCTGTTCCGGTAAAACTGGAGGATATTATCGTTCTTCAAAATATCCCAGTGCTTAGCTATGATAGCTTTCACTTGCTTATGTTGCATAGAGAAGGAAGTGAGCATTGCCCATTTAAAGGTATTGTTGGATTCACCTTTTGGCTTGACCTCTAACAGGGCGCGTCTATCAGTATCCAATACTTGTCCGAGATCTCTATCGATCTCTATCGATACTGACAGGGTCATACCCCTTATCGATAAACCGTTGTTTAAGGATCTCGGCTTGAGTCAGGAATATGTTGATATCTGTACAGTTTCGCCTCAATCTAAGGAACTGACTACGCGGAACAGATCTCAGCCAGGATTGATGATGACAACTATCCTGCGGAATATATCCGTTCCGGTCAGTTTTCTTAAAATGTGTTTGAAAGCGAAACTGACGATCCTGAATGCTAATCTCCAAGTCAAGAAACTGAATCTTTTCATGGCTGGCAGCATATGAAAGGGAAATCCCTCTATCATTGGCATTTAGATGACCCATAAAGATCTCAAGTGATGCCAAACTGCCACTCCATAGGAGGAGGATGTCGTCGATATACCTGGCCCAAAGCACCAAGTGCTGGGTGTCATAGGCATAGACGATATCCTCCTCCCACTTAGCCATAAAAAGGTTCGCCAGGCTGGGGGCATACTTGGCCCCCATAGCCACACCTCTTAATTGGAGGTAGAAGTTATCGTTAAACCAAAAGTAACTACTTCTAGTGGCAAATTCCAACAATTCCATGATAAATTCCCGTTGAAAGGGAGCTAGTGTCTCTTCCTTCTCTAAAAAATACTGTACAGCCTCTAGCCCTTTACTATGTGGGATACATGTATATAGTGAGGCGACATCAGCTGTCACCATGATGTAATCACCTCCTATATTGGTATCCTGAAGTTTTCTAATAGTGGCCCCGGTGTCCGCCAAATAGGATGGCACACGTCTGACCAAAGGTTGAAGATAATGGTCAATGTAACGCCCAATTTTGGATGTGACGGAATTAATCCCGCTCACAATTGGACGACCGGGTGGGTGCACAGGGTCTTTATGAACCTTCGGTAAATAATAAATGGTTGGTATCCTGGGGACCGTGGGAACCAAAAAAGCCTTTTCTTTCTTATTTAAAATGTTTCTAGAAAAACCGCTGTCAACCAAACTCTGAAGTTCAGCTTTAAACCTGGAGGTGGGATTGGTAGACATCTGTTGATAGGTATTGGGTTCATTCAAAATCCTGAACATTTCTAGTTCATATTCGGATTTATCAAGAACCACTATACCTCCGCCTTTGTCCGCTGGGCGGATCATCAAGTCCTTGTTAGAACACAGGGACTTGAGACCATCACTGGACAGAGTTTGGTGAGAACATCGCCTCTCTGGGATTTCTGACAAGTCCTTAAGTACTAAATCCCTAAAAATACTTACAGAGGGTGCTACAGGGACGGGGGGATTGAACAACGACGGGTTGGAAAGACCCGAGTGTCCCGTCCCAAACGCAGCTGCCCTGGCCTCACTCACAATGGGGTTAGTGATGAGGTACCGTTGTATATTAACCTTACGGACATATTTTTGTATGTCGATGAAACCGAACTTATCTAATTTCTTTGGAGGGGCAAACTTGAGGCCTTTATCAAGAACTGATAGTTCCTCAGGGGTGAACTCCTTAGTACTTAGATTGAAAACGCCTTGGCCTTTTAAACTCTCCTTCTTTTTCCTTTTCTGAATTCTCTGCCCCCCTCTGGTCCCTCTCTTGGATCTGAACCTCTTTTGCGGGTATTTGGGACCTCGTGAAAATCCTGTGTACCATGGCTTTGTTGATTAGAATAGCCAGGACTGTAGAAGGAAGATTCAGGAGGGTACCTAGTACGTGTATGATAGCTATCATCACATATATCATCTAGAGGGGCAAATCTATTATAGGTGGAATTGGAGGGGGGACCATAATATGATGGATGATCATAATGAGATGATGGGGCGGCTCTCTGTTGGGCTGGAGAGACGTTATATGCATAATCGTCATGACCAGAATGACGTGGAGCACTACGATGATAAGAATAACCCCTAGATGAACCTCTGGTCCCTCTAGTCCCTCTAGACCTGCCCCTACCCTGTTGTTGAATAGGGGTGCGGGGATTAGGTGGATGGCCTCTAGATGGGGGTACTTGAGACTGGCTCCCTTTAGGCAAAGGGGCTGAGATATTGGATGCAGTCATAGCCTGAATCGATGCTGGACCATTAGTAAGGACCGGGGCAGAACTGGATGTGGGTATTGGAGAGGGAGTAGAATCCATCTCCGCACCAAAAGATGTCAAGAATAATTTCTGCCACCCAAACACAGTATTATTCCTATAATCACCAGCGTCCCTGGAATATTTATTGTTCTTTTTGAGCTTCTGATCTCTATCCTCTTTCTCGAGGTGATTTTGTAGGTTAGCGGAGAGAGAGAGATACTCAAGAGATTGTTTATATGAAAAAAGTTTCTCTTTGAGTTCTTTGATCTCCCTATCTAACTCCGCCAATCTGACCTTCTTTCTAGAGATTAGTACTCCCAGAAATTTGATCCCGGCATCATTAAAATAATTGAACCAGGAATCAATCTCTGAATCTCCCTGCTGGGGGTGGACCTCCCAACGGAGACTTCTAGGAACCATACGATCTACTATATATTGTTCCAAGAAAACCAAGTCCCATTGCAGATGTAGTTCCGAAGACATGACATTTTTAAGTCTAGTGAATAAACCTCCTATCTCTGTATCACTATTGGTGGTGGAGAACACACCTTCAGTGTTGACAGTGCGAGAAGCTCTGTAATCAAACACATCCATGAAAGGATGTGAGATCAGCAGAGTGAATAGCTGCAGCGAATATAAATCAAACACAAAATAGAACAAAATACAAATGATATTCGCGCTACTAACACATATAAGCAGCTACAATGCCTGTGAAAAGAGCAAAAACAAACAATATACAAAAAATGTAGCGCTATGCATAAAAAATTAACACCCAAGTGTAGTGCTCAAGGTGAATGAGTCTTGAAAAGTCTGTACAAATAAGTCCAAAATACAAAAAGTGCTGAAAAAGTCTCTGATGACCAAAAAAATGGATAGTGTTGAAGCTTCCAAGATATAATAGCGACTTTCAAAGGAACAAGTGACTGTAACGTGACCACCACCACATAGAAAGGAGGCTTACCAGATGGAATGGACCCAATGGACATACGTCTATAGGGTCAGCTAGGCTTGATATATATATCTATGGATATGGGGTCCCAGCTGGCATTGCACACATATATATCCAAGATCCAGGATCAAATGATGTCGCCAAATCTCCAAGCCCAATAGAATAGTAGAATGGCTCACAGTGGGACCATAGTGGAAGAAAGAAGGAGAGGGCACATAGCGTAATACAGTCGATAATATTTATTAAATGTAGGTAGATACACTTACATTCAATCTGTAGAAATAGCACTTTGCAAAACACTTAGTGGCAGCAGTGGAGTCTCCTGATGCGTTTCGCAATACCTTGCATCGTCTGGGGTATACCTCCACTGTTGCCTTCATGATATTTATAGATTTCTAGGACCTCCCCCTCATTCAGCCATTGTGCAATAACTTCCTGGGAAATCCTGACTCCAAGATGGTGCATCGGCGTGCGTTCCACGCCTCTCTATGAAATCCCTACATAGTGCGCCAACATACCCATAATGTACGGAAGCTGTACTGGCGATGAAGGGGAATGGCCTTATAAGGATGTCAGAATGCCAGCCTACTACTCAATACCTGATGCGGGGCAGAACCAACCTTGAAATTAGAATTAGAACACAGGAAGTGGAGCATGACCCAGCGACTGGCGTCGCAGCTGTGACGTCACGCCGAAACCACGTGACGAACGTCATATGACAATTAGGCAACGTCACATGACATGCGGACGCCTACAGCAGATCCGACGGCGTGATCGCGTCATCACGCAATCACGCCGCGCTCCACGACACTCAATGACTCATCAATGCCATTAACATAGTTACGTTGCGCTCCACCGCTATATAGCGGCGGAAAGCATGGAACGCAACCAAAAACAAAAATGGATGGGCTCTAACTGGTCTGCAAAGATGTCACGCATCCCCTATGCCGGGCAAAATAATCAAACTTGGGTAAAAAGAATACAAGACTGGTGACTGTAAGTCTAGCTACCTAGTGACAGGATTAAATTATGAATAAAATCAGCGTAAGCTGAAAACATATATCAATAAATTACTAAATATGTAAATAAAAAATAATTTAAAATGGTGCTAAATGACAGAAAAAGAGAAGTGCAAATTATCTGTCCTTAATAACATTACTTCCTGGAAGCAAGATAAAATAAACTCAAGTTGGAGTTCATATGTTGTGTGGACATTGACCTCATTTGGGAAAGATAAAGAATCTTATAAACATAGAGGGGAGAACCAGAAGAAGGGAATTACTAACTGCAGGACCCAAGTATGTAACACCGCCTGACCTTTATAATCTAGAGGACACGGGGATGTGGCACAGTGTGTCTTATCCCTCTGCTTGAGAAGGTAAGAGGGGTAAAAAGATCCGTGAGCTACATTTAAAAAGTGCATTTTTTCTCAGTTTAGGCCGATATGTATTCTTCTACATATTTTTAGTAATAAAAATCGCAATAAGCGTATATTGATTGGTTTGCGCAAAAGTTATAGCGTCTGCCGTCTGCAAAATAGGAGATAGATTTATAGCATTTTTTTTTTACTATTAATGGCGGTGACCTGCGATTTTTATTGGCACTGCGACATTATGGCGGACACATTGGACACTTTGGACACATTTTTGGGACCATTGCCATTTATACAGCGATCACGCTGGTCACGAGCTTTAGCACTCCCGCGATGCAGCGTGTGCCTGCTAACACCACTTAAAGCGACCGACGTACAGCTACGACGGTTTGCCCAGTGGAGCCAACCTGCCGCAGTATAACTGCGGTGGCTGGTCCGCAAGCGGTTAAAGATGAATTCCAGGCAAGGTATATTTGTAACCACTTCAGCTCTGAAAACCTTGCAAGAAGATCTGAACAAATTAATGGGGTGGGCAACTGCATGGCAAATGAGGTTTAATGTGGAAAAAATGTAAAATAATGCATTTGGGTGGCAAAAACATGAATGCAATCTATACACTGGGGGGGGGGGGGGAGAACCTCTGGGGAAATCTAGGATGGAGAAGGACCTGGGGGTCCTAGTAGATGATTGGCTCAGCAATGGCATGCAATGCCAAGCTGCTGCAAGCAAAGCAAACAGAATATTGGCATGTATTAAAAAGGGGATCAACTCCAGATATAAAACGATAATTCTCCCACTCTACAAGACTCTGGTCCGGCCGCACCTGGAGTATGCTGTCCAGTTCTGGGCACCAGTCCTCAGGAAGGATGTACTGGAAATGGAGAGAGTCCAGAGAAGGGCAACAAAACTAATAAAGGGTCTGGAGGATATTAGTTATGAGGAAAGGTTGCGAGCACAGAACTTATTCTCTCTGGAGAAGACGCTTGAGAGGGGATATGATTTCAATGTACAAATACCGTACTGGTGACCCCACAATAGGGATAAAACTTTTCCGCGTAAGGGAATTAAATAAGACACGCGGTATTCACTAAAATTAGAAGAAACACCTTAAACTGTGTAGAGGGTTCTTTACTGTAAAGCCCCATACACACTATCAGTTTTCTTGCAGGTTTTTCTCTTCAGGTTTACCAAAACCATGTAGTGCAAGGGCCTGCCTGATTGCATACGAATTGAAACTCTTAAGGTTTGACCTCATATTAGATGGTTTTGGTAAACCTGAAGAGAAAAACCTGCAAGAAAACTGATAGTGTGTATGGGGCTTAAGAGTGGCAAGGATGTGGAATTCCCTTCCACAGGCGGTGATTTCAGTGGGGAGCATCGATAGTTTAAAAAAACTATTAGATAAGCACCTGAACGACCACAACATACAGGGATATACAATGTAATACTGACATATAATCACACACATAGGTTGGACTTGATGTTCTTTTTTCAGCCTTGCCTACTATGTAACTATGTAACTGTAGCGACCTCACCCCTCTCACCCCTTCTCATTCTCGGCTTGTCTGTCTTTGTCTAGGGGTGTTAGTACTGGGGGGGGGGGGGATGAGATACACCACGGCCCATGTCCTCCATAGTGACGAGGTGAAAGCCAGAAAGATCAGGCTTTGTGTAGGTGTCCTAGAGTCAAGTCCTGTCCTTCGTCCCTGACTCCTTTGCTCCTAGTAACCAGAGTTCCACACACTGAATAGGTCCAACACAGTTTTATTCTTTTAGCGAATAAACATACAGCACATTCAAGTGGGGACCTTTGCAACAGTTCAGTATTAATGGGAGTAGGTCGAGGCACAATCCTTCCAAATAAAGCTAACCACTGTGGTGTCACCAGTGGCGAATATGTAAAATAGAACATGAATTACCTTCGCTAGCACGGCCCCTGTCAGGGGAAGGATATCCGTCCAAGGGAGGTACCGGAGGACTCTCTGTCATCAGCAATGCTGCGCCGGACTCTCCAGAGAAGTTCTGCTCACCAGTCCTCACGAACTCAGACACGGGCACCCAAGGAGTTAGGGCCCCCCTCGGATTCCTCCACCCTCGCGGAACTCAGTCGAAGGTACTGAGCCCCAGGCATCCGCCATAGTACCTCACCCCAGGCTAAAGGTGCCTGAGATGGACTCCATCTCCCGCTCCGGCCAGGTCAAGGGCACCTGGGCCCGGAACACCGGAACGCCAGCACCCAAGCTGAAGGTGCCTGGGTGCGACTGCGTACTCCGACTCTGAACCCCGTGGTAAGGGCGTCCGCCCCTTTTATCCCCTCTCCCTTTGCGTCACAGCGGGTTCCCCGCCCCGCTGTACCAGCGCCAGGGGAGGACAAAAAGGTACAGTCTTGCGGTGTGAGTTCAACCCCGGCCCCAGGCAACAACGCCACCTGTAGGCCGCAGGGAACCTCACACCACCAGAGTCCTCCAAGCACCATAAAAGGGTCTCAGATTCCCTAGCAATCAGTGCATCTGGGTTACACTACCACCCAGATGCTTCCCCTAAATTCAAATACCCGCTACATAACTATTTACCCCCCTTCATGACCAGGCCATTTTTTGGCGATACAGAACTGCACTTAACTGAAACAATTGTGCGACCCTGTACCCAAATAAAACTGATGTCCCTTTTTCCCCCACAAATAAAGCTTTATTTGGTGGTATTTGATATATTTTTTCGCCTCTAAACAAAAACCAGTAAAAGAATGTAAAATCCGCACTCGATGTGAATAAGGAAAAAAAGCAGCCACGTATCAAACGCTGATACCAGTTATCAATAATTGAGGTTACCAATTATTAAGATTGAGTTCTATTTTGCATATGTAGCGGGGTCTCTAAATTTAGGTGGGACACCCAGGTGTGTAATAGTGGACCACTTGTGTTCGTGGAGGATTGGATGGTGTAATAATCTCCTTGGCCTCTGGGTGGCGGGGTACCTGGAGGCTCGAGGTAGATTTGCCATTACAGTGTTACCCTTTTTGTCCCTTTCCGGAGATGGTACGGCGAGGGCGGGGAACCTGCCGTGGTGTCGATGGGAGGAGATAAAAGGGGGAGATGCCCTAACCACGAGGTCTTCAGGAGGATCTTCTTCACGCGCCCAGGCACCTTAGGCCTGGGTGCGGGCGGTTCTGGATTCCGGCCCAGGCGCCCTAGGCCTGACCGGAATGGAGTTGGAGTCCATCCCAGGCACCTTCAGCCTGGGGTGAGGTACTAAACTAGGAGGCCTGGGGTCCAGTGACTTCGACTGGATCCCGCGAGGGTGGAGATGTCCGAGGGTCCCTGAGGTGGATGGGGCCCATGTCTGAGGTGAGGAGGCCGGGGAGGTTACCCATTCGGAGAGTCTGGAGCAGCATCAACCCAGTGACGGATGGGCCTCTGGTAACTCCCTTGGAGGGACATCTTCCCCTGTTAGGGGCCGCAACGCAGCGAAGGTACTCCTATCTACGTTCTCTTGAGTCGCTGGTAGAGACTCTCAGATTCTAAGTCCTTTCTAGCTAAATGCTATAGTAACCGCTGGCGAGATCGCAGTGGTTTCGTTAATAACCAGGATAGTGCCTCGACCTGCTCATCCCCGTATCAAAATGTTATCAAGTCGCAACCAGATGGCTACTGAGGCACTGTTTATTGTGAGATGTACAATAAAGCAAGAGATGGACTGTGATCGGTGTGTGGAACTCTGGTTAATGGGAGCAGAGGGAAGTGTTGACACAGCAGGACTGTATTCTAGACAAAAGCACACAGGCCCGAGGAAATATCTGATACTGGCCTTCACCTCACCCACAGCTATGGGGAGGACATGGGCCGTAGCGCATCTCATCCTGTCGTGTGACATACCCCTAGACAAAGGAGATGGGGTGAGGCCGCTACACATATTGACACTTTTTCTGCACAACTGAATATTATATATTGTTGCTAGGGATGAGCCGAAAACCCCCCGTTCGGTTCGCATCCAGAACATGCGATTGGACCGAAAGTTCGCGCAAACTTTCGAACACCGTTAAAGTCTATGGGACTCGAACGCGAGAAATCAAAAGTGCGAATTTTAAAGGCTATAATGCAAGCTATTGTCCTAAAAAGGGTTTGGGGACTCGGGTCCTGCTCCAGGGGACATGTATCAATGCAAAAAAAAGTAAAAAAACGGCTGTTTTTTCAGGAGCAGTGATTTTAATGATGCGTAAAGTGAAAAAATAAAAGTGAAATATTCCTTTAAATATCGTACCTGGGGGGTGTCTATACAGTATGCCTGTAAAGTGGCGCGTGTTTCCCGTATTTAGAACTGTCCCTGCACAAAATGACATTTCAAAAGGAATAAAAGTCATTTAAAACTGCTTGCAGCTTTAATGTAATGTCTGGTCCCGGCAATATGGATAAAAATCATTGAAAAAAACGGCATGGGTATGGGTACCCCCCCCCCAGCCCATTACCAGCCCATTTGGGTCTTGTATGGATATTAAGGGGAACTCTCGCACCCAAATTAAAAAAAGGAAAGGTGTGGGGCCCCCAGGCCCTATATACTCTGAACAGCAGTATACAGGCGGTGCAAACAAGACAGGGACTGTAGGTTTGTTCTTAAGTAGAATCTGTTTGTAATTTTGAACTGGTACATTTTTAAAGTGTAGCTCCAGCCAAAAAATCTATTTTTAAGCTTTTTGGAAAACATAGGGAAGGGTTATCACCCCTGTATCATCTGTTTTGCTGTCTGTGCACCTGTTCAGAATATTTCACCTCACTTTCTGTCCCAATGACAATTGGATTTTGAAAATGTGTGTTTTTTAGGGAAACAAGGATTGGTGATAGAGCATCAGTGGAGAGGAGACACCCTTTTCCCATATTAACTCTTACAGGAGAGAAGTTCCCTTCCTAGGGGTACATTTCCTCTCACTTCCTGTTGTCTCCCTCCGTTTGTAAGTAGGAGTCATTTGAAAGTCGGATGTTTGAAAGTAGGGGCCTGCCCTATGTACTCTGCAGAAATTTGGGCCTTAGGTGTTGGTGTTGCCACAACATTGTAAGCCCTCACAGTTACTCTTGGTGGGCGCAGGAACGGGCCCTGCTGTGAAATATTAGATCAAGAATTGTAATTAAATGCCCCTGTTGAACAGGGGCAGAAAAATTGGGCCTTAGACACTGGTGCTGGTGCCACAACACTGCAACCCCTCACAGATACTATAGTTGGAGCGCAGGAATGAGCCCTGCTGCAAAGTATTACAGCAAAAATTGTAATTACATGCCCCTGTTAAACAGGGGTAGAAAAATTGGGCCTTACCCACTGGTGCCACAACACTGCAACCCCTCACAGATACTTTAGTTGGAGTGCAGGAATGAGCCCTGCTACAAAGTATTGCAGCAAAAATTTCAATTACATGCCCCTGTTAAACAGAGGAAGAAAAATTGGGCCTTACCCACTGGTGGCGGTGCCCAGAGCCAAAAATGTTCTTACAAGCTATCAACATGAACATTGAGGAGGAAGAGGATAGTCACTCAGCATAACAGTATAAGTCACTCAGCATCAGCATAGGCAGTCTTGAAGGGATCTCACATTAAAAAAAAATCATTCAGTTACATCAGCATCAGGTGCTTGGTAGCTGGTGATCCAAGACTGATTCATTTTTATGAAGGTCAGCCGATCGACCGAGTCAGTTACAAAGCCTCCAGCAGCACTGAACGTGCGTTCCGAAAGAACGCCGGATGCAGGACAGGCCAGTAGCTCAATTGCATACTGTGCAAGCTCTAAACAGTGATCCATCCTCAAGACCCAGTAACCCAGAGGATTTTCGGTGGGAAAGGTGTCCAAGTCTGATCTTGCCCCTAGGTATTCCTGCACCATGTAAATCAGATGCTGGCGATGGTTGCTGGAACCGATCATACCTTGGGGCTGCGGACTAAAAAATTGTCTGAACGCATCGGTCAGACGGCCACCTTCTCCACCGCTCCATCTCTGACTGACCGAAGCCTCAGCAACACGTTGTCCAGGACCAGGAATTTGTAACCTCCCAGGCTCTGGAAACGCGTTGCACAACCCTTTCTGCAAGACCACCTGAAGATGTTTCATCCTCTGCTCCCTCTGTGATGGCTGGATAAGGTCCGCAACCTTACCCTTGTAATGTGGATCAAGGAGGGTTGCCAGCCAGTAATGATCCCTCTCCTTGATACCACGAATACGAGGATCTTTTCGAAGGGCTTTGCAGGATCAGGGAGGCCATGCAGCGTAGGTTTGCTGAGGCATTCGGTCCGGAGTCCTCTGGGTCACTAAGGACGACATGATCCGCAGCCACCTCCCCTCAGCCACGTACAAGTCCATGGGTTTCTGGGGACTGTAAATGATCCCTTGAAGACTGCTGCTGATGCTGAGTGCTAGGCTCCACCTCCATGCTGACACAATCCTCCTCCTCCTCCTCTTCCTGTGTGATCGGCGGGCTCGCAGGAACACTGTCTGGATAAAGGGGGCCTTGAGAGGTAAGGAAGTCCTGCTCTTCCTCCCTCTGTTCTACCTCAAGTGCCCTGTCCATTATTCCACACAGCGTGTGCTCCAAAAGGTAGACAAGAGGGACAGTATCACTGATGCATGCACTGTCACTGCTCACCATCCTCGTGGCCTCCTCAAATGGTGACAGGACAGTGCATGCATCCCTGATCATGACCCACTGGCATGGCAAAAAAAAAAACAAGCTCCCCTGACCCTGTCCTGGTGCCATAGTCGCATAGGTACTCATTGATGGCCCTCTGCTGCGTGTGCAGCCACTGCAGCATGGCCAACGTTGAGTTCTACCTGGTGGGCATGTCACAGCTTAGACGGTTCTTGGGCAGGTTAAATTCCTTTTGGAGGTGAGCCAGCCGAGCACTGGCATTATATGACCGGCGGAAATGCACACAGACTTTCCTGGCCTGCCTAAGGACATCCTGTAAGCCCGGGTACCTGCCCAAGAACCGCTGAACCACCAAGTTAAGGATGTGAGCCCAACAGGGCACATGGGTCAGCTGTCCCTGTCGGAGGGCGGAGAGGAGGTTGGTGCCATTGTCGCAAACCACCATTCCTGGCTTAAGCTGACGTGGCGTCAACCACCTCTGAGCCTGCACCTGCAGAGCTGACAGAATCTCTGCCCCAGTGTGGTTCCTGTCCCCCGAGCACACCAGCTCAAGCACCGCATGGCATCTTTTTGCCTGCGTACTTGCGTAGCCCCTTGAACGCCTACGGAGCACCGCTGGTTCCGAGGACTAATCAGCAGTGCAAGAGGCCATGGAGGAAGAAGAAGAGGAGTGGGGGGAAGAGAGAGGTGTGTCAGAATCACCAGTAGTAGCATTTTGGAGGCGTGGTGGCGGAACAACCTCTGCACCCTGTTCTGCATCCTTCCCAGCTGCCAGCAGAGTCACCCAGTGCGCCGTGAAAGATAGGTAACGTCCCTGTCCATGCCTGCTGGACCATCAGTCAGCGGTAATATGCACCTTACCGCTGACCACCCTGTCCAGAGAGGCCAAGACATTGCCTTTCACATGCCGGAAAAGAGAGCCGGAATTGCCTTCCGTGAAAAAAAGTGGCGTTCGGGAACCTGCCACTGAGGTACCGCACATTCCACAAACTCACGGAAGGGGGCAGAGACTACCAACTGAAAAGGCAGCAGTTGAAGTGCTAGCAATTTAGCCAAGCTAGCATTCAACCACTGGGCATGTGGATGGCTGGAAGCGAATTTCTTTCGCTGGTGTAGCAACTGGGACAGGGAAATTTGCCTGGTACAATCGGACGTTGGTGTACCGATAGCAGATTGCCCGCAAGTACTTGGCAGTGGCACACCTAATTCTACACCTTCATGCCTCTCAGTGCAGGTTTCTGAGAGGACTGAAGGTATAGTGGGGTTGGAGATCCCAGCTGATGAGGAGCAAGGAGTGGTCCGCTTTGTTCTTTGGTGTGGGTCTTTTATGTACGCTTGCCAACGGACTGCATGGCAGGTCAACATATGTCTGGTCAAGCATGTGGTGCCCAAGCGGCTGCTGTTTTGGTCACGCTTGATACGCTTCAGACATATGTTGCAAATAGCAACGGTGTGATCTGCTGCACACGTGTCAAAAAAGACCCACACCAAAGAACTTTAAAAAAACACGCAGAGTCAGCAGCGCCCTGCACATGCGGAGCTCTGCGGTGTGATGCAGTCGGTTGGCTGCTCTTAAGCTGGCCCCTGGAGGGCATCCTGCCTCGTTGAAGATGTGCCTCCTCCTCCTCCTCTCTCCTATCAGGCACCCACGTCGAGTCAGTGACCTCATCATCCCCTCCCTCCTCGTCAATGGAGCAAACCTGGCAGTATGCTGCAGCTGGGGGAACATGACTGCCAATTTGTTGTCCTTCTTGGGCACCCCCTCTGTCTGGGCTCACGTTGCTGCCTTCCTCAAGCTGGGTACCATCATCGGAGCCTTCAAAACGCTGCTCATCCTCCTGCAGCATGTACCCAACACTGTGATCGAACAGTTTGGGGGACTCCTCCGTGCATGATGGTTGGGCTAGGGAAGGAGTAACTGATGACCTCGAGCCGATGGAATGGGTCGCTTTGGCACCTACATTGGCAGCCAAGGTAGCCTGGTTGACAGAGGATGAGGACGGCTTGGTCATCCACTCTACCAACTCTTCTGCATGTTGCGGCTCAACACGGCCAGCTGTCGAAAAAAAGGACAAGCATGCCCCACGGCCACGTGCTGATGAGGATGCACCACGACCAGCACTGTTGCCTCTAGACACAGAGCCTGCTTGCCCTTTTTTATTGGCCTGTGAGTGTCTGCCTCTCCTTGTTTAACCCTTTCGCGGCATTCTTGGTGTGCCGATGACATTTTCTTCACTCTGATCATCCGCGGTTTCCAGCCTATGGTCAGTACAGCACCCAGCATTACTGAACAGCCAGTTTCTAGAATGTGTGCATGGGGAATATTACGCTTGGACTTTCTCTAAGGCCCCGTTCGCGTAGCGGAAACAATCGTTCTTGCTCGCAATTTTTGTTGCACGATTTTCACGTGATTCCGCATGTGACACATAGGGCAGCCCATTCACTTAAATGGGCTGCCCTATGTGCGTTTGTCGCCCAAAAAGAAGCTCCTGCTCCTTCTTGTGCGACAAGTTTAGCAAGGTTTTCGAACATGTGTTTTGCTGCATGGTTCAGTTGCGCGACAATTGAGGCAGAATAATGGCACCCAAACACGAGCCGCACGTTTTGACGTGGTTTGAAATAGCGGATAGAATTTTGCCCATCAATTCCAAATCGAGTAAAGTGAACAGGGCCTAAAAAGTTACAATGTTGCAATCTGTCCATGGAGAGGGGCGGGGGACTTTCTCTGCCTGTAACAGACTGATGTCTATCCCTAGGGAAAGTTACTTGCTCTATCCTAGAGCTTGTTCGAGCTCTAGGGTGTTTTTTTAATGAAAAATGTGGAGCATTTCTAAATGTTGCTGTATGTTACACAATTAAAATAAAAAAATGCATTCACTGACGTATGCCCTGATGCCTTCAAGATAGCTGTTGGCTTACCCAGCTTAGCCCTGAGGCAAGAGCTTCCTACACCACTCCTCTGAATAAATATGCTTTGCATAAATTGCATACATATGTAGGTTAATTTCATTGTTGATTACTTTCTTTCTAAAGCTTGTATAAATTGCTCTTGCTATTATTGGTACTATGATGCTACATATATACCGGTATATATAATCTTTTGTTATAGTATCCTGTTCCCCCTGCTTTTCTCCTGATAAAGCGGAGAATCGCGAAACACGTCGAGCCTGACGGCCTACATTCATATATCTTCTCTTGGAGTAGCTTCCCAGGTAGAAGTGACCCCACCTGGGGGAACTGTCAAGAGGGACACAAATTATTTTACATATTTGTCTGTTTATATGACCTATTATGTTGTTTTGTAAATTATATGTGTAGCGGGTATATACTTTTCAAAGTGTTTAATTCAGGTGAAGACATCAGTGATGTCTAGTTCCCTGTGGCCCAGCAGGTGGCGCTGTCACTTTGGGCCGGGGTTGAACCATCGCTGCAGTGCCGTACCCTTTGTGACCTCTCGCAGCAGTTGTACGGCGGGGCGGGGAACCCGCTGTGCTTGCTGGGAGAGGGTATAAAGGGGGCGGACATCTTCGCCACGAGGTTCGAGTCCCAGGCACCTTCAGCCTGAGGGATGCTGTTCGCGGTCGGTGTCCAGGCGGCCTTGGCCTGGACAAATGGGGTTCGTGTTCCATCCCAGACACCTTCAGTCTGGGGTGAGGTACTCAGCCGGAGGCCTGAGGCCCAGTACCTTCCGCTGGGTCCCGCAAGGGAGGGATTGTCCTAGGGTGCCCCGGGCGTTGGGCACCCGAATCCAGAGGCGTAAGGGACCGGAGGAGGGATTCATCCGAAGATCTGGTGCAGCATATTGCCAGTGCCAGGTGAACCTCTGGAAACCGCCCGGATGGATATCTTTCCCGAACAGGGGCCAAGTTCATAGAGGAGGGTGGTTCATGTTCTATGACCAGTGGCAGCGGTCCAACTAGTCAACTCAGGTCAGTGGCAGAGACCTGCTATTAGGCCTGTGACAGGGGCCTCAACAATTCATCCGGTCGGTGGCAGCGACCAATCTCACGGTCGGTGGCAGAGACCTTGCGCCAGGCCTATTCGCTTGCAAAGGAATAGGAGAGTTTATTTGTGCCTGGGCCTACTCGTATCCACACCCCTGTCTGTCTGTTACTGAAAGTTCAACTATTACATTCACCCTGGCAATGGAGAAATAAAAGAGTGTTGGACTTTTAATTGGTGTGGGGCTCTATTATTGGCAGACACATCCACGGAACAATTCGGAGGCTTCGTATGCAGTGAACAGATCCGGAGGTAATTCAAGTGACTTTGCTCAACCCTCATATACATACGAGGGGAGAGCTTGGCGTAGTGTTCCTGCACTCTCCTCTCCCAGGTACCCCTAGACAAAACCAGCCAACCAGGCAATAGAAATGGAGAGGGAGAGTGAGGCCGCTACATATGTATACAGTAAACTTTTGTGATTTTAACCTTCTTGTAATGTCCTAGGAGGGTACCGATAAAAACTTGTTGTCTCACCTCATTTGTTGCTCTAACCCAGTGGTAGGCAACCTCGGCCCTACAGCTGTTTTGAAACTACAAGTCCCATGAGACCCAGGGCCCTCCTGTACCTTTTGTATTGAACTGTACAGTAATTGTGTTGTCCCCCCTATACATTGTGTAGCGGGTGTTTGGCCCAGAGACTATCATACCCAGGATGCATTTCCCCGCACAAGGACTGCTGGGGCGGGGTATTTAACCAGGGGGCGGGCTGGAGCACGGTCTCTTTGGACACCGCCCGCCCAGCAAGTGGAACTCTGTGCTGAGTCTGCCGAGAATACAGGGCCTGAAGCCTAGGCCTGTATTATTCCAAAGAGCCTTCCGTACCCACTGAGGAGCCTGAGGGATGTTGCATCCTGCTGCTGTTCTGCTACTACCAGGAGGACTGAAGACCCGGGTGTCATGGAATCTGTGTACCAAGACACAGCAACGGAAGATACGGACACGGACTATTCCGGTTGGGTGAGAGAGCACTTGCTCATGAGAATAATACAGGATCTCTAGACACAATAACTGTTGTTTGGAACTAACGTTAGTGTTGTAGTTGCACGCAGTGCATTGAATAACGCTAGTAGAGTTATTCTGGGTTCACCAAGTTATCAAATTCCTTTATTCTTGTGGATTACAAACTGTTCCAGAAGTGCACCACCGTTTGCTAGCGAAGATCTTTCTCTGCAGAACTTTTACAGAGTACAGTCAGGCCTGACTTAGTAGTAGTGACATTGCTGGGCGCCATCTTGCCCACGAGGGAGAAGAGCTGCAGCGGGGTCCTGTTAGATTCTTGTTATAGAATTGTATATTTGTCTGTGTGCTAAAACACTCTTTCATTGCAGGGCTCTGCATATGTCTATGTATACTGTTTGCCTGCTTAACCATTATTTTCAGTAAAGTACCAGGGTTAAGTATATCAGTTGTTCGTGTCATTCACTGTGGAGGAGAAACGGTTAGTGATAGCTACCCCATACTGTTGTGTGCTGTTATTGTGGGATTGTGCTGCCAGAAATCACCGGTCACACAATCCCATCATCCCATACGAACTGTGCCAAGGGAGGGTAGAGCCAATTGCCGGCGGTTGACAGTGAGTGCTACAGGGCCCGAAACAAATCATACCAGCGGCCCTCTTAGCTGGGGGTATCGCTACAATTGTAAAGCTCTGCGTAAACTGTTGGCGCTATATAAATCGTGTATAATAATAATAATGAGACATTGCAAGACACTGACAATCACAGGCATGACTCCTAGAGGCATGATGGGATTTGTGGTTTCACCACAGCTGGAGTGCCAAGGTTGCCTACCCTTGCTCTAACCCTAGGAAAAGTTACTTGTGTAGATCTATAGGATGTTTTTTTAATGAAAATTGTGGAGCATTTCTAAATGTTGCTGTATATTGAGCAATTCAAATAAAAAAATGCATTCACTGATATTTTGTGTAGTATGCAATAGGTTACCACTAGGATCACATCTACAACTTTAAGGCTGGGTTCACACCATTGCGAATGGGTTTGCCGCATCTAATTCGCAATAGCAGGAGATTTTGACCGGCTCTCTATGGAGTCGGTTCACACATCTCCGCAAGCGGGTCCAAGGCATTTTGCACTGTGCGTCTTTTGGTCCGTTTCAGGTCCGAATTAAGCCCAGAATTCGGCCTGAAATCGGACCTGAAACGGTGAACCAGCACGAACCGGACCCCTGCTGTGAGTCGCTTGCGGCTCATATGTGAACTGAGCCTAAATTCTCGTACACACTATTCGATTGTCGGAAGGGGATTGTCTGTTGACAGACTGTTGTCCTAAAATCTGACCGTTAGTACGCTCCTTTTGACAATTGTTGACCAACTTTCGGCCAACAAATGTTGGATGACAGGCTAGTAAATTGTCGGCGAACAGCGGTTTGACGTCAGATTTTCATGTCGTCTGTACACAGATCCGTCACGCAAAAGTCGAAAGTACAAACACGCATGCTCGGAATCAATGCTCACCAAACACGAAATTAGCAGAAGGGGCCCAAAGGGTGGCGCTCAAGTGCTGAAATTCCTCGTAGTACGTCACTACGTTCGTGTTTGTGGCACGATAATTGTGTACCGTTAGTATGCAAGACAAGATCCAGGCACACGCCCTTTTGAAAAAAATCAAAGGTTCAGTTGGCCAACAATCGGATTGTGTGTACGAGGCTTTAAAGTAGGTGCAGATTTGGAAAACGACCTCGGGTCCATTTGCTCAGGTTATTACACGTGTAGATCAAATGATGTTGTCGGAAAAAATATTTCATACCTTGCACGACTCTATCCCCTTATTTGATGCTAAGTGGAACCCTTGGTTCTTGTTTAGACTTCAAGACTGACCGAATTTCAGTATGTTGTGTTTTTTTTTTTTTCCTTCCATTTTTTTTTATTTTATTATTTCCTTTTTATTTGCTTCTGTTAATGGTTTACCTGCATGATCTGCTTATAATGTCACCTAATGGTTTTGAGTGGATGAGATCATAGGTACCTCTAAATATTCTGCTTGATTCTCTGAAACTATTGTCCACCATTGTTATCATCTTGATTTGATACAGGTTGATTTGATTTGTGTCATATGTCTATGTATACAGTAAAGCCCCGTACACACGATCCGAATATCGTACGAAAAATGTCGTCCGAGGAAGAATCGTACGATAATCGGATCGTTAGTACAGAGCTTCGAGAGCCGATCAGGACAGTTCATCCGATATTATTTAATCGGACGTGCACGAAAATTTTCCTCGTACGATAACAAATCGTACGATTTTCGTTTAGTCAGTACAGTTGTCGTCCGAAAATACAATACAAATACATTACAACACATGACATCACTTTTTTTTCTGTCGTACGAGAATTTTCGTGACTTTAATAACCTAGTTAATTTTACTTGCGACTATTAAGCGAAAAAGTCGTACGATCTGTCGTACGATATTCGGATCGTGTGTACGGGGCATTATACTTTGTTTTTTTTGCACAATAAAAAACTTTTTGAAAACAAAAAAAACAGTGAAGTGAAGATATTCAAGTTTCTGTGTGTGTAGGTGAAGGGAAGTGCTGACAATTAAATTAATTAAGGCTGCTGCACCTGAAAAACCCTGAACACCAGGAATGAAAAGTGATTGATAGTGTAAAGGTGTGCTGATTCTATATAAAGGGCAGGAAAACCCAGTGATATAAAATATAATGCACAATAATGTTGCCCAATGTGAACACAAGGGGTAAATTAGAAACAAGTGTGTGGTCTAGATTGACCTGTAGCACTTGCGGATAAGCAAAATTTCTTAAAACTGTATGTGCATAATCAAAAAAAATAAACAATGCAATTCAAACACAACATGTATATAATCTAAAAAAGAAAAAAGACAGACAAGAGAGTAAAACGGAAAATTGTATACTCACCTTTCCGTAATTTTCCTTTCCTGACGCATCCCATGGCAGCACACACATTGGGTTGTGACTCCACCTCCACAACCTGATAGGACTGGTTAGCTATAAAATCTGAAGAGGAGTCCACCGCTGAATTCTCAGTAACTATCACCTTAGAAGGGTGGGTGTCTGTGTGCTGCCATGGGATGCGTCAGAAAAGGAAAATTACGGAAAGGTGAGTATACAATTTTCCGTTTTTCTGACGCATCCTGGCATCACACACACTGGGAAATAACTCGCTACGTGCTTTTAGAAGGTTTTATTCACTTAGGTACAGGATATGGAAGAATTTTTTTGAATGATTGATCTCCTGAACTCAACCGTAGTTAATTGAGCCGGATCTATTCTGTAGTGTGACATGAATGTGGATCTAGAGGACCAAGTTGCTGCCTTGCAAATCGTTTCCGAGGACACTCTACAATATGCTGCCCAGGAGGTCGCCACTGCTCTAGTCGAATGGGCCTTCAGCCCGCCGGGTATTGGGAGCCGCTGGATTAGGTATGCTCTTTTGATGGTTTTAATCAGCCAAGATGTTATCGTTTTCGAAGAGGCTGCCTGACCTCTTTTTGCACCATGCGGAATAACTAGAAGGTTTTCTGTCCCTCTGAATGATCTAGTAGCTTCCAAGCAAGAAGAAATTATGGATTTCATATCCAAAAGGGTGTGGGTCACCCTTGCTGGTAAGGAAAACTGGTAGATTGATTTCAGAGTTAAAGTGGAAAGTAGATGACACCTTAGGGATAAATTGTTCCGAAGGCCTAAGGACGACTCTATCCGGGTGGAAAATCAGATGAGGCTCTTTTATTAACAAAGCTTGCAGTTCTAAAACTCTTTAGCGGAAGTTATTGCGATTAGAAAAGTTAATTTCAACGTTAGGTCCCATAAGGATATTGATTCCAAAGGCAAAAAGGGTTCTCTTGACAGGGCCTCCAGAACAATGGATAGATCCCATGTCGGGAAAGTTGGCTTCCTGGGTGGCCTTATCTTCAGGCAAGCTTTCTGGAATTGAATTATAAGGGGATTCATAGCCCATCTGATTCCCATCATGGCGGACAGGGCAGAGACTTGAACTTTTAGAGTGCTCAAGGCTAGACCTCTCTCAAGGCCTAGCTGCAGGAACTCTAGTACTTGATAGACTGAAGAGGAGAGTGGATCCCAGGACTGTTGTTGTGCAAATTCAGTGAATCTCTCCCAGATTCTGTTATACGTGCTGTTCGTTGTTCTTTTTCTGGCTTGTTGTAATGTGGTCACTACCCTGAGTGAACAACCTTGCTCTAGTAGCCTGTCCCTTTCAACTTCCAGGCCGTTAGGTGCAATCTTTCTGGTGCTGGGTGGAAGAATAGGCCTTGGGAGAGCAAATCCGGGGTCACTGGGAGCGGTAATGGGTCCTCTGTGCTCAGTTGCAAGACAGTCGTGAACCATGGCCTCCTCGGCCAGAATGGTAACACCGCTATGACTGTGGATATCGAGTTCCTCAGTCTGGCTAGGAACCTGGCTATTAAGGGAATCGGAGGGAAAATATATCCTGGGAAAAAGTTCCATGGCTGGTGAAGACAGTCGATCCCTGCTGCTGTTGGATAGGCAGCTCTGGCTAGGAATCGGGGACACTTGCTGTTCGCTGGAGTTGCCGCCAGGTCTATATCAGGAGTACCCCATCTGCAAGTGAGGAGGGCAAAGGCTTGAGGACTGAGGGACCGCTCATTGTTTGATACGAATTTTCATCTCAAATCGTCCACGAGTTGGTTCTGGACTGCTGGGACATATACCGCTTTCAGGTCCGCCAGGTGAACTTGGGCCCATTCGAGTATGGGGCGAACTTCTTCCATAAGTGTGTTGCTCCTGGTGCCTCCTTGTCTGTGAACATAGTTTCACCGCTACTGTATTGTCCATGCGTAAGAGGATGCTCTTTCCCGTGAGTGAAGGTCCGAATGTTAAGAGGGCCTGCCAGGCGGCCCTTAGCTCCAAAATATTTGAAACTATGCCCTGCGGTCGGAACGACCAACGACCCTGCGCTCCTTGTTCTTGATAATAGGCTCCCCACCTTTGAAGGCTGGCATTTGTCGTTATTATCTCTGGATGAGGGGGGACTATGGGACGACAGCGTTCTAGATTGCTGACTCGTGTCCACCACCACATGGACTATTTTACCGTCCCGTTCATAACTATCCATTGACTCATTGATGACCCGTTCCACTGTCTTAGGAATGAATTCTGGAAGGTCCTTAAGTGCCACTGGGACCACTGGACCATCAGGAAGGTGAAGGACATTGAGCCCAAGATGCTTAGGCACGTTCTGGCAGGTAGGTACTCTGCTGCCAATATTTTCTTTACTTTGTGTACCAACGGACCCATCTTCTCTTGGGGAAGTCCGACCGTGTTGGAGCTAGTGTCCAGGTCGGCGCCCAAGAACACCATTTTTTGGGCTGGAATCAGGCTGCTTTTCTTCCAGTTTATTATCTACCCAAACTGTTGTAGTGTGGAGATCAATATTGTTCGATGCTGAAGTAGGGTTTGTTGACTGTCGGCCAGAAGGAGTATTTCTTCGAGGTAGTGGTGGACTCTTAATCCTCTTTCTCTCAGATGTGCTATTACAGGGAGCAAGACTTTTGTAAAGGTTCTGTGCGCTGTTAATATCCAGAACGGGAGGCTTTGGAACTGAAAGTGCTGGTGCCCTATTGCAAAACACAGGTATTTCTGGAAGGATTTGTGTACGGGAATATGCAGATAGGCGTCGGACAAATCGACTGACAGCATCCAATCTTCTGTATTCACTGAGAGTAATATGGATTGGAGGCTCTCCATTTTGAAGGATTCGACCAGAATCATTTCGTTGAGGCTTTTTAAGTCTAGCACCGGCCTCAAGTCTCCCATCTTCTTTGTTACAAGAAAGAGTGGAGAATAAAAACCTGCGCCCCTCTGTTCCCGTGGAACTGCTATGATTGCATTTTTGAAGTAACTCTAGGGTATACTTGATCAGGAGGTTTCGCTTTGGGAGAGATGATGGGAGCCTGGTAACTCTGTAGTGATTCCTGGGGATTTTGTGTTTAATGTCCATTTGTGACCCTCCTGGATGGTGGATATTGTCCAGGGGTCTTTTATATGATCTGACCATACCTGAGTAAATAGCCTCAACCTCGCTCGTACTATCGCGGGTTGGGCGTGCGTGGCATCAAAATGACTTCTGCTGATCCCCTGTATTGGGGGTTTTGGATTTTTGCACCCTCACAAAGGATGGTTGAGGATTTCACCAGTTCCGTTTAAATTCTTTCCCTGGTCTGTAAGACCTCGCTTCTCGATATCTTTCAGGCAGATTACATCTAAATGGAGGGTTCTTTTGTTGCTTGGGTCTTCTATCAGAAGGAATGAGGCCCGATTTACCCCCCGTAACCTTCGAGATTGCGGAATCTAGCTTAGGACCAAACAGATTAGTCTTGTCGTAGGGGATTCTGCACCAATTGGTTTTGAAGGTCGCATCTGCGACCCAGGGTTTTAACCACATCACTTTTCTGGACATTACCGAGGCCAACATCACTCTTGCTGAAGATCTGATTATATCTACTGACGCTTCTGCCACAAAATCTCCTGCTAGGCTGAGCTCCTGCAGAGCAGGTACGATTTTTTCTTGGTCAGCCGCTTCCAATAACAATTTTTCAATGTTGGATGTCCAGCTAGTGATAGCCCTGCCAACTGCTGCCAGAGTGACTGCTGGCCTGCAGGCACCTCCTGCCACTGAGTAGGCTTTTTTAAGGTCGAGATCTATTCCTCCATCCAGTACGTCTCTAAAGGTCAGGGCATCTTCGATCGGCAGAGTTACATGTCGCGCCAGGTGCATTAATGAGGAATCCACCACTGGAGCAGAGATTAGAGGGTTTACCACTGGATCTCTTAGAGGGTAAAGCTTGGCTAGCCTATTATTCAGACCAGATTTCTTACCCGGCTTCTGCCATTCATCCTTTATAAACTCCTCGAGTTCTTCAATACATGGGAAAGTTTCAGGATCCCTTTTGAGATTAGGAAAGTATTTCCTTAGCTTGAGTGGGGTTTCATTCTCTTCTTCCCAGCCGATCGCCTCTTTTACAGATTTTGCGAAAGGATCTATTGGTGAGAAATCAAATGAAGTGGGCATTGGTGTTTCATCTTCCTCTGGTGAGTCATCCTGCTCTTGAGGAACACAAGAAGTCGTAGCTGATGTGGTGTGTGCTGGTCTAATCGGATCGGATGCTGCCACCTGCAGAATAGATTCCTTTACTGATTCCCGTATTATGTTGGACGCTTCCCTTGCATCCGTCTCCTTCTCGCAGGTTGCCTCATCGGAGCAGGCTTGGCACACTAATTTACTAGGCAGAGCTTGTGCCCGACATACCCAGCAGGCATTAGCCGCAGGATGGGTATGTGGCCATCGCGAGGTCGGTGGGATGATGACGAATCTCTGTGGTGTTGGGGGGAGGTTCTTAACTGGCTTCTCCGGGAATGAGTGTCTTGAGGGTGAGCGCTCTTTGTGTTTAGAGTGCGATGACCTTGACAACCTGCCAGAACTATCAGGATAAGATGATATTTGTGGCCTGGCTCTCTTTTCTCCTCTTCACTACTTACCCAACGTACGCCCCCCTTACCTTATAGTCTGTGGATGCTCTGCTGAGGCAGCGGCCTCCATGGGCAAAAGGTAGAGTGTACCTGGGAAGGAGATCAGGTTAGGCAGAGATGCAAGGATAGATAGACAGGGCTAGGAGGAGGAGGGAAGATCAAATGTTACCTGGTATCAGAAGTCAGCAAGGCAGCAATGGTGGGATCAGAAAACCAGCGTGGGGTATGTTTTTACCCTCAGAGAGGCGTTCTTGGGAATGTAATGCCATTTTTAAATAAGCTGCCGTTGCGGCGAAATGAGCCGTGCATGCGCCGTATCGGTTTGCGGCACCCGGCACCATCTTGGATACTGGCGAGAGAGGAGGAAGCCGCCCGTGCCACTTCCGGTGTGCCGTGAGGCCGATCCGGCCACCATGTTGGGACAGGCAAGAGGAGCCCGAGGAACTACAGCACTCAGCATGCCAAGGGGCAGAAAGGCGAAAAAAAAAAAGAAAACAGCACAGATTGAAGGAGAATGAAAGTGGCAGAAATGTAAACAGGAAAAGAAATCCGGGGAAAAAAATAAAAGGTAAGAGGTGGAGACCGCTGCAGACAGTTTAGGCTTGTAAAGTGTAAAGGCAAAGGTCATACCCCTGAGACCATCAGAGTGGGGTTCCCTGCATAAAGCTCATTTAGAGACTGTACAGTCAGGGCTTCCAACTAGGAGAGGCTGAACCTAGCTGGGGCGAAGCGGTAAGGGGTTCCAAGCTTTAACCAGCCAGTCCAAACAGGTGAGGAAAAAAAGGAGAATGCAGCGGTGGACTCCACTTTAGATTTTATACCTAACCAGTCCTATCAGGTTGTGGAGGCGGAGTCACAACCCAATGTGTCAGCTGCCATGATGCGTCAGGAAATACATATCAGCCGTCGCTCTCAGGTTTCAAATGGTCTATATGTTAGGGTGACCAGACATCCCTGGTTTCAGGGGACAGTCCCCGCATTGAGGACACTGTCCCCGGGCCAAGTCTGTCCCCGGTTTTGTCCCCGATTGGAATTGAACAGTCAATTTCAAAGACAGTCAGTGCAGCATAATAAAAAAAAAAATCTGAATTACACACCCCCTGCTCCACCGCTCCTACTAGCTTAGGGTGGTGTATTTTTTTCCATTATCTGTGCCCCTTTCTGATGATCATGTGCTGGTCGGAGCGAAGGGAATATTTCTTCAGTTTCGGGCACATGCCCATTCAGCTGCGCTCGCATGTTCTTCTGCCTTGGCTCAGCCGCCTGCCTGCTTATCTCCTTGCCTTCCCTGGTGGAGTGATCTTCCTCCGCTTCCCACCCAGTAGTAGCCGGGGCCCGGAGAGTAAGACTTGACAGGCTGTGAGGCGGGTGGCGACGGGCAGAGAGTCGCTGATTGCTGCCATTACTAGTAAAAAAATAAATATGTCCCCGGATTTCATTTTAAAAATCTGGTCACCTTACTATATGTGAAAGCAAATCAAATTCAGCAGAGTGAATGGGCTGAATTGAAAACACATCCAATTATCTTATGAGTCTCAAATCCAACAAATGCTGATCCCAAGGTGTGTGGACTCTTTAGTATGAAGACACCACCGTACCCAAAAGTAATTCAGTTGGCTGCTGCTTACCAGACCCACATAGGTCACAAGCGTGTGTGCTGATCCACAGCTTAGGGATGCATTCCTCTGTCTGCCAAACCTCAGAGATTCACAATGGACAACAACTCCCAGCAGACCCGGATGGATGAGTAAGCATGGACGCTCATCTGCCGCTGATAAAATGGATTCCGCTATATCTTCCTCGAAGGGCTCAAGTGGATCCCCGGTTACCAGCTCATGATGGATGATAAAAAATTGGAGGAAGACTTTGTCCTCATGCACACTGGGCGTTATAATAACGTTATAAAAAACGGTAGTAGCTTTGCAGTGAGTTTTTCAAAGTTTTTGCAATAGAGTTTTTTTTTTTTGCGTTTATTAGCGTTTTTTTTTTTTTCTTCAATGGATCAAAAACGTTAAACGTTTGTCTGCGTTATCGGCGTTTTTTGACGTTAGAGGGTTTTTACAGCTGAAAAACTCCTCTCAGAACCCACTAGTTTTGGGTTTATGTTTTACAGTCAAAAACTGTTGATAACAGCCTATTGCCGCGTACACATGACCGTTTTTCATGACAAGAAAAATGCAGTTTTTTAAATTGGTCATTAAAAACAATCGTGTATAGGCTCCAGAGCATTTTTCGCGACGTGAAAAATGGCCATGAAAAATTTAGAACATGCTCTATTTTTTCTCATAGTTTTTCATGTCGTCGTTTTTCTCGTCATGAAAAACGGCCGTGTGTAAGCTTTAACGACGTGAAAAAAATGCACATGCTCAGAAGCAAGTTATGAGACGGGAGCTCTCGTTCTGGTAAAACTAGCGTTCGTAATGGATATAGCACATTCGTCACGCTGTAACGGACTGAAGAGCACGAGGCTGAAAAGCGCGAATCGTCGCTCAACAAACTTTACTAACACGAGGATCAGCAAAAGCAGCCGAAAGGGTGGCGCCATCCGAATGGAACTTCCCCTCCATAGTGCCATCGTACGTGTTGTACGTCACCGCGCTTTGTTCGAGCGTTTTTTTTTTCACGATAGTGTGTAGGCAAGGCAGGATCTGAAGAATCACGTCGAGAAAAACATTGTTTTTTCAATGACATTAAAAACGGCCGTGTGTATGCGGCATATGTGTGCATGGACACATAGGGGAACCTGATGGGGAGTTTGACTTTAGAAAAAAAAAAAAAACATTTATAAACATATATTTATAAAGTGTTATCTTTATTGTTCATCATAAATTATGTAAAACTTTCAGTTGATAATACGAGGAACCATATTAATTCATGAATTTATGCAATATGGAAAGTCCTTTTTATATAGAAAAGGGTTCTTCTTCCTTTCTATTCTTATTTTATAAAAAAAAAATTATGTTTTCAGTATATATTTTTTTTCACTGTCATTTTGTATTCATTCTTCATTATTTATTTATTTTTTATAATAATATCTTCAACAGTTGGTCGGGTTAAGAGAAGGTATATTTTTGTACTCTTGTAACCACGTTTTATATAAAACATATTTTAATTTTTTTGATACTTTTTGCTATTTTTAAATACATTTAAGATTAAAGAGACTTTAGTGGGTCAGTTTTCAAACTATTTCCTCTCTTGGAAGTTGTTGAGTACCCACTTTTGGAACTTTGACAATCAGTGGCACAACAGGAAGGAGTTTTATTTCTGAGCCATGGGGTTCCCCTGTATGTCATCGGAAGTTCCTGTTTTTCCGCTATTTAAAATGTGATGGCTGACGTTGCAAACTGATCTCCAATCCCAGTTGACGCCTCCTCAGGGGAAACACATTTGATGGAGCCAGTTGTAACGTCGGAGAGCACGGTCTGCACGGCAGGCGGCCGTGCCACAATTTTTTGTTGTAAATTTTTTTAAGTGCCTTTTAAAAATATTTTTTTTTTAATCAAAAGATAATGCACTATTAGTCTTCCTCCAATTTTTATCATCCATCATGAGCTGGTAACCGGGGATCCAGTTGAGCCCTTCGAGGAAGGTATAGAGGAATCCATTTCATCAGCGGCAGATGAGCGTCCATGCTTACTCATCCAGCCGGGTCTGCTGGGAGTTGTTGTCCATTGCGAATCTCTGAGGTTTGGCAGACAAAGGAATGCA